>OZ005655.1:94931037-96131037 GCA_963930645.1 Salticus scenicus
ACTGGACAGGCGCTTTAACCAACTAAGCCACGGAGCCAACAAGAAGAGCGCTCTTTATATTTTTCGAACACGCGATCTCCTGTTTACAAGACAGGCGCTTTAACCAACTAAGACACGGCGCCAACGAGAAGAGAGCTCTTTATATTTTTCAAAACAAAATTCTCGAAGAAATTCCAAAAATTGAAATGATTGCGTAATACATTCCTTACACATTTTAATAAAATTTTTACACATTTCTTTTAAAACATTTGCGAGTAATTCAAAAACATCGAGCAGTATTATTCAACGACCAGGCACCCGCATGATTCGAACACGCGATCTCCTGTTTACAAGACAGGCGCTTTAACCAACTAAGCCACGGCGCCAACGAGAAGAGGGCTCTTTATATTTTACAAAACAAAATTCTCGAAGAATTTTCAAAAATTGAAATGATTGTGTAAGACATTACTTTACATATTTCAATAATATTTTTACACATTTCTTTTAAAACATTTGCGAGTAATTCAAAACCGTCAAGCAATATCATTCAACGACAAGGCACCGGCGTGATTCGAACACGCGATCTCCTGTTTACTAGACAGGCGCTTTAACCAACTAAGCCACGGCGCCAACAAGAAAAAGGCTCTTTATATTTTTCAAAAGAAAATTCTCGAAGAAATTCCAAAAATTGAAATGATTGCGTAATACATTACTTTACATATTTCAATAAAATTTTTACACATTTCTTTTAAAACATTTGCGAGTAATTCAAAACCGTCAAGCAATATCATTCAACGACCAGGCACCGGCGTGATTCGAACACGCGATCTCCTGTTTACTAGACAGGCGCTTTAACCAACTAAGCGACGGCGCCAACGAGAAGAGGGCTCTTTATATTTTTCAAAACAAAATTCTGAAAGAATTTTCAAAAATTGAAATGATTGCGTAAGACATTCTTATACATCTTAATATATATAAATCTCGTGTCACAATGTTTGTCCTCAATGGACTCCTAAACCACTTAACCGATTATAATGAAATTCGCACACCATGTGCAGTTCGATCGAACTTGAGAGATAGGATAGTTTAAATCTCAAATTATAGTCGCAATTTTAATTTATTGCTAATTATTTGTCTGTTATTATTTGACAGTCACAATTATCTGTTAACTCCAAATGATTCTAACAGATGTCGATACCTTTCGACTGGGTTGAAATGAAAGCTGAAATATATTTGGTGCTGCCATCTACACAAAGAATCTTCAACTTTTTAATCTATTAATAAATTTCGTATAATTCAATTATTTCCACTTTTAAATTTTTGGTGTTAGCATAGCCGGCCACGTGTTACTTAGACTGAAGTGTAAATTGAATTCATATTATAATGAAGATAATACAGTGAAATTAATCCTGTTTTTTACTTATTTGTGCTTCATTGATCAAAACTTTATAATTTAATCTGTATATATATATAAATTACGTGTCACGATGTTTGTCCGGGGTAAACTCCTAAACTAAGGAACTGATTTTGATGAAATTTTGCACACTGTGTGCAGTTTGATCCAACTTGAGAGATAGGATAGTTTTTATCTCAATTTATTGTCACAATATTGTTTTATTGCAATTATTTGTTAATTATAGACCTTTATTAAAGTTGCTCCAAAATATCTGTGAGTTCCATTAATTTAATTGTTGCCAAAAAAAAAAAAAAAAAAAAAAAAAAAATACGAGTTCATTTTCTTTCGACATAAAAATAAATACATTTAATCAAACGTGAACGTTAAAAAATTATAAAAAGTTAAATTATGCATCTCACGAAAATTGACGTCATAATCAATTTAAAGATTTTATACACATTGATAAAGTGCTAATGTAGTTCTATCATAGATATAGTAATATATATAGATCTCTCATCCCCATGTTATCGTAGAAAGATTTTTGATGCCGAAAAAAGATAAAAAATAAAAGCTTTGGAAACAGCCATTAAGTGGTATTGAAAAAAAAAAAAAAAAAAAAAAAAAGAAAGAAAGAAATATGAATTTGAAACTGTATCTGGAGTCTTCCATTCCCCTTTAGCAAATAAATTATTCATAAATTTTATTTGCTAAAATATTAGTATGTATTCCCGTGTGTATTCACTCGGGGAAAGACGGCCATATTTTGGTAAAAACGTCGTCTTTTCCCAAATGAAAAGGAATAACTTTTTTCTCCCCAATGATCACTCTATTCTATATATGCTATACTATATCTATGAGTTCTATACGCAAGCGAAGTGTGACTCACTGACCGTCTGTGCAGCCAAGAAAAAGATTTCCTATGTTAATTGCCCACTGGATTTTTTGTAAGAAATTATTAAAAATCGAGGAAATTTATTTCCCGATTTTAATCCTTATATTTGGGTTCCTTATATCCTTATATCCTTATATTAGTTATCGCGGGTGTTAGATTGAATTATTTTGCTGTCAAATTGACAAAATTTTAATTTTAAATTTTTAAACTCTGTCGCCCTTGGCTTTTATTATTATTATTATTATTATTTGGCGATCAAAAGCGTAACACGAAAATATACATGCCAGATGTATGCATTGTACGAAATGTAATATGTATTATTCATTGTACGTATGTATGACATGTAATATGTATTGTACGAAATATTGTTTCATATTATTCATTACTCTTTTAATATAAGTTGTTAAAATAACCATGATTTTTGAAAGGAATTAAATATTTTCGCCAGATAATTTGGCGATATTCTTTTTTTTTTCGCCAAGGATGACAGAAATGAAATCTATTCCGCTGCAAAATATTAGTATCTTACATCAGATATTTTATTTAGACATTTGAAAACAAATTTGACTTCAAACTATGATAGAATATTTATCATTTTCCTTTTAATTTGTATATTATTAGTATATTAAATTTTAAAAGCATGGTATATAAAAAGTTTTTTTTTTTTTTTTTTTTAAATCTTATAATTATTCTTATCTTAATCCTCAATGTTTCCCATCTTTATTGACTTGAATTTACTATTAAAATTTTAACATACTCAAAAACTTCTCATCACTTCGTTAAAATACACTAAACTTTTCCAAAATCTTTTTGTATTTAAAATGATACATGTATTTACTTTAAATGTCCAATATTTCATAAGATTTCCAATTTTAAAGTTTTAAAATATTTATCAAATTTACTTATTTTTCTGGTTTAGCCTTATTGTTTTCCCTTTTATAACTACAGCTGTTGCCCTCTTTAAAATATTTAAAATGATGAGGTCATTTAATAGTAAAATTATCCATTATAGCATATATTATATTTCACTCCTCCATAAAAATTGATTTTAAAATCGACTGTTTCTTTTATACTTTTATTTTAATAGAATTTTAATAGAATTTAATTTATATATTAGTCATTTTAGCAATTTTATCCAAAGTAGCATTAGAAATAATATATATCACTTCTCCATTAAAATTTATAGGACCCTACAATAAAATTAATTTGTGCTTAATATCAACACTACGAAAATTTTTATCAATCGCTTCCAAATTTTGACCTAAGTTTCAAATCTCAACCCTGTGGGTTTTTACATCGGCTACAACGTTTTCGTCTTTGTTCGTAAATAATAATTTAACTGTACTAAATAGTTTACAGCCGTATAATTCAACGTATAACTTAGTCACAGCAACGGGTGGCCGGGTCTGCTAGTATTTCAATAAAATTTTTACACGTTTCTTTCAAAACACTTGCGAGTAATTCAAAACCGTCAAGCAACATCATTCAACGACCAGGCACTGGCGTGATTCGAACACGCGATCTCCTGTTTACTAGACAGGCGCTTTAACCAACTAAACCACGGCGCCAGCTCTTTATATTTTTCAAAACAAAATTCTCGAAGAAATTCTAAAAATTGAAAGGATTGCGTAATACATTCCTTTACACATTTAAATAAAATTTTTACACATTTTTTTAAAACATTTGCGAGTAATTCAAAACCGTCAAGCAATATCATTCAATGTGCGGGCACCGGCGTGATTCGAACACGTGATCTCCTGTTTACTAGACAGGCGCATTAACCATCTAAGCTACAGCGCCCGAGAGTTTTTTAAAAATTTCCTTCTATGAATGTTCAATTTATTTTTAGTTTAAAATAAATAGCAGAGTTAATATTTTAAATTTTATAATTGATAAACTCTTTTTACGCCATTTCAATTTTTAAAGGAAGGTTCAGAAAAAAACTTACTCCGATGGCACCGGCGTAATTCGAACACGCGAACTCCTGTTTAGAAGACGGGCGCTTTAACCAGCTAAGCCACGGCGCCAACAAGAAGATCGCCCTTTATATTTTTCAAAGCAAAATTCTCGAAGAATTTCCAAAAATTGAAATGATTGCGTTAGACATTCTTTTACATATTTCAATAAAATTTTTACACATTTCTTTTAAAACATTTGCGAGTAATTCAAAATCGTCAATCAATATCATTCAATGTGCAGGCTCCGGCGTAATTCGAACACGCGATCTCCTGTTTACTAGACAGGCGCTTTAACCAACTAAGCCACGGTGCCAACAAGAAGAGGGCTCTTTATATTTTTCAAAACAAAATTCTCAAAGAATTTCCAAAAATTGAAATGATTGCGTAATATAATCCTTTACATATTTCAATAAAATTTTTACACGTTTCTTTTAAAACAATTGCGAGTAATTCAAAAACTTCAATCAATATCAGTCAATGTGCAGGCACCAGCGTGATTCGAACACGCGATCTCCTGTTTACTAGACAGGCGCTTTAACCAACTAAGCCACGGCGCCAACGAGAAGAGGGCTCTTTATATTTTTAAAACAAAATTCTCGAAGAATTTCCAAAAATTGAAATGATTGCGTAAGACATTCCTTTACATATTTCAATAAGATTTTTACACATTTCTTTTAAAAAATTTGCGAGTAATTCAAAATCGTCAATCAATATCATTCAATGTGCAGGCACCGGCGTGATTCGAACACGCGATCTCCTGTTTACAAGACAGGCGCTTTAACCAACTAAACCACGGCGCCAACGAGAAGAGAGCTCTTTATATTTTTCAAAACAAAATTCTCGAAGACATTCCAAAAATTGAAATGATTGCGTAATACATTCCTTTACACATTTCAATAAAATTTTTACACATTTCTTTTAAAACATTTGCGAGTAATTCAAAACCGTCAAGCAA
The DNA here is from genome assembly GCA_963930645.1 of Salticus scenicus. Lineage (NCBI taxonomy): Eukaryota > Metazoa > Arthropoda > Arachnida > Araneae > Salticidae > Salticus > Salticus scenicus. The sequence continues at coordinate 94,936,218 of OZ005655.1, forward strand.
TATCATTCAATGTGCGGGCACCGGCGTGATTCGAACACGTGATCTCCTGTTTACTAGACAGGCGCATTAACCATCTAAGCTACAGCGCCCGAGAGTTTTTTAAAAATTTCCTTCTATGAATGTTAAATTTATTTTTAGTTTAAAATAAATAGCAGAGTTAATATTTTAAATTTTATAATTGATAAACTCTTTTTACGCCATTTCAATTTTTAAAGGAAGGTTCAGAAAAAAACTTACTCCGCTGGCACCGGCGTGATTCGAACACGCGAACTCCTGTTTAGAAGACGGGCGCTTTAACCAGCTCACCCACGGCGCCAACAAGAAGATCGCCCTTTATATATTTCAAAACAAAATTCTCGAAGAATTTCCAAAAATTGAAATGATTGCGTTAGACATTCCTTTACATATTTCAATAAAATTTTTACACAATTCTTTTAAAACATTTGCGAGTAATTCAAAAACGTCAAGCAATATCATTCAATGTGCAGGCTCCGGCGTGATTCGAACACGCGATCTCCTGTTTACTAGACAGGCGCTTTAACCAACAAAGCCACGGCGCCAACAAGAAGATGGCCCTTTATATTTTTCAAAACAAAATTCTCGAAGAATTTCCAAAAATTGAAATGATTGCGTAAGACATTCCTTTACATATTTCAATAAAATTTTTACAGATTTCTTTTAAAACATTTGCGAGTAATTCAAAATCGTCAATCAATATCATTCAATGTGCAGGCTCCGGCGTGATTCGAACACGCGATCTCCTGTTTACTAGACAGGCGCTTTAACCAACTAAGCCACGGCGCCAACAAGAAGAGGGCTCTTTATATTTTTCAAAACAAAATTCTCAAAGAATTTCCAAAAATTGAAATGATTGCGTAATACAATCCTTTACATATTTCAATAAAATTTTTACACATTTCTTTTAAAACATTTGCGAGTGATTCAAAATCTTCAATCAATATCATTCAATGTGTAGGCACCGGTGAGATTCGAACACGCGATCTCCTGTTTACTAGACAGGCGCTTTAACCAAATAACCACTGCGCCAACAGGCAGAGGGCTCTTTATATTTTTCGAACACGCGATCTCCTGTTTACAAGACAGGCGCTTGAACCAACTAAGCCACGGCGCCAACGAGAATAGAGCTCTTTATATTTTTCAAAACAAAATTCTCGAAGAAATTCCAAAAATTGAAATGATTGCGTAATACATTCCTTTACACATTTCAATAAAATTTTTACACATTTCTTTTAAAACATTTGCGAGTAATTCAAAAACATCGAGCACTATTATTCAACGACCAGGCACCCGCGTGATTCGAACACGCGATCTCCTGTTTACTAGACAGGCGCTTTAACCATCTAAGCCACAGCGCCTTACAGTTTTTTAAAAATTTCCTTGTATGAATGTTAAATTTATTTTTAGTTTTAAATAAATAGCAGAGTTAATATTTTAAATTTTATAATTGATAAACTCTTTTTACGCCATTTCAATTTTTAAAGGAAATTTCAGAAAAAAACTTACTCCGATGGCACCGGCGTGATTCGAACACGCGATCTCCTGTTTAGAAGACGGGCGCTTTAACCAGCTAAGCCAGGGCGCCAACAAGAAGATGGCTCTTTATATTTTTCAAAAAAAATTCTCGAAGAATTTCCAAAAATTGAAATGATTGCGTAAGACATTCCTTTACATATTTCAATAAACTTTTTACACATTTCTTTTAAAACATTTGCGAGTAATTCAAAAACGTCAAGCAATGTTATTCAAAATCTAGGCACCGGCGTGATTCGAACACGCGATGTCCTGTTTACTAGACAGGCGCTTTAACCAACTAAGCCACGGCGCCAACAAGAAGAAGGCTCTTTATATTTTTCAAAATAAAATTCTCGAAGAAATTCCAAAAATTGAAATGATTGCGTAATACATTCCTTTACATATTTCAATAAATTTTTTACACATTTCTTTTAAAACATTTGCGAGTAATTCAAAACCGTCACGCAATATCATTCAACGACCAGGAACCGGCGTGATTCGAACACGCGATCTCCTGTTTACTAGACAGGCGCTTTAACCAACTAAGCCACGGCGCCAACGAGAAGAGGGCTCTTCATATTTTTCAAAACAAAATTCTCAAAGAATTTTCAAAAATTTAAATGATTGCGTAAGACATTACTTTACATATTTCATTAAAATGTTTACACATTTCTTTCAAAACATTTGCGAGGCGCTTTAACCATCTAAGCCACAGCGCCCGACAGTTTTTTAAAAATTTCCTTCTATGAATGTTAAATTTATTTTTAGTTTAAAATAAATAGCAGAGTTAATATTTTAAATTTTATAATTGATAAACTCTTTTTACGCCATTTCAATTTTTAAAAGAAGGTTCAGAAAAATACGTACACCGATGGCACCGACGTGATTCGAACACGCGATCTCCTGTTTACAAGATAGGTGCTTTAACCAACTAAGCCACGGCGCCAACAAGTAGACGGCTCTTTATATTTTTTAAAACCAAATTCTCGAAGAATTTTCAAAAATTGAAATGATTGCATAAGACATTACTTTACATATTTCATTAAAATGTTTACACATTTCTTTCAAAACATTTGCGAGTAATTCAAAAATGTCAAGCAATATCTTTCAACGACCAGGCACCGGCGTGATTCGAACATGCGATCTCCTGTTTACTAGACAGGCGCTTAAACCAACTACGCCACGGCGCCAATGAGAAGAGGCCTCTTTATATTTTTCAAAACAAAATCCTCGAAGAAATTCCAAAATTTGAAATGATTGCGTAATACATTCCTTTACATATTTCAATAAAATTTTTACACATTTCTTTTAAAACATTTGCGAGTAATTCAAAATCGTCAATCAATATCATTCAATGTGCAGGCACCGGCGTGATTCGAACACGCGATCTCCTGTTTGCTAGACAGGCGCTTTAACCAACTAAGCCACGGCGCCAACAAGAAGAGGGCTCTTTATATTTTTCAAAACAGAATTCTCGAAGAATTTCCAAAGATTGAAGTGATTGCGTAATGCAATCCTTTACATATTTCAATAAAATTTTTACACATTTCTTTTAAAACATTTGCGAGTAATTCAAAATCTTCAATCAATGTCATTCAATGTGTAGGCACCGGCGTGATTCGAACACGCGATCTCCCCTTTACGAGACAGGCGTTTTAACCATCTAAGCCACGGCGCCCGACAGTTTTTTTAAAATTTCCTTCTATGAATGTTAAATTTATTTTTAGTTTAAAATAAATGGCAGAGTTAATGTTTTAAATTTTATAATTGAAAAACTCTTTTTACGCCAATTCAATTTTTAAAAGAAGGTTCAGAAAAATACTTACACCGATGGCACCGGCGTGATTAGAACACGCGATCTCATGTTTACAAGACTGGCGCTTTAACCAACTAAGCCATGGCGCCAACAAGGAGAGGACTCTTTATATTTCTGAAAACAAAATTCTCGAAGAATTTCCAAAAATTGAAATGATTGCGTAAGACATTCATTTACATATTTCAACAAAATTTTTACACAATTCTTTTAAAACATTTCCGAGTAATTCAAAATCGTCAATCAATATCATTCAATGTGCAGGCACCGGCGTGATTCGAACACGCGATCTCCTGTTTACTAGGCAGGCGCTTTAACCAACTAAGCCACGGCGCCAACGAGAAGAGGGCTCTTTATATTTTTCAAAACAAAATTCTCGAAGAATTTCCAAAAATTGAAATGATTGCGTAAGACATTCCTTTACATATTTCAATAAAATTTTTACACATTCCTTTTAAAACATTTGCGAGTAATTCAAAATCATCAATCAATATCATTCAATGTGCAGGCACCTGCGTGATTCGAACACGCGATCTCCTCTTTACGAGACAGGCGCTTTAACCATCTAAGCCACGGCACCCGACAGTTTTTTTTAAATTTCCTTCTATGAATGTTAAGTTTATTTTTAGTTTAAAATAAATAGCAGAGTTAATATTTTAAATTTTATAATTGATAAACTCTTTTTACGCCATTTCAATTTTTAAAAGAAGGTTCAGAAAAATACTAACACCGATGGCACCGACGTGATTCGAACACGCGATCTCCTGTTTACAAGACAGGCGCTTTAACCATCTAAGCCACGGCGCCAATGAGAAGAGGGCTCTTTATATTTTTCAAAACAAAATTCTCGAAGAATTTTCAAAAATTGAAATGATTGCATAAGACATTACTTTACATATTTCAATAAAATTTTTACACATTTCTTTTAAAACATTTGCGAGTAATTCAAAACCGTCAAGCAATATCATTCAACGACCAGGCACCGGCGTAATTCGAACACGCGATCTCCTGTTTACTAGACAGGCGCTGTAACCAACTAAGCCACGGCGCCAACCAGTAGAGGGCTCTTTATATTTTTCAAAACATAATTCTCGAAGAATTTCCAAAAATTGAAATGATTGCTTAAGACATTCCTTTACATATTTCAATAAAATTTTTACACATTTCTTTTAAAACATTTGCGAATAATTCAAAATCGTCAATCAATATCATTCAAGGTGCAGGCACCGGCGTGATTCGAACACGCGATCTCCTGTTTACAAGACAGGCGCTTTAACCAACTAAGCCACGGCGCCAACGAGAAGAGAGCTCTTTATATTTTACAAAACATAATTCTCGAAGAATTTCCAAAAATTGAAATGATTGCATAAGACATTACTTTACATATTTCAATAAACTTTTTACACATTTCTTTTAAAACATTTGCAAGTAATTCAAAATCGTCAATCAATATCATTCAATGTGCAGGCACCGGCGTGATTCGAACACGCGATCTCCTGTTTACAAGACAGGTGCTTTAACCAACTAAGCCACGGCGCCAACAAGAAGAGGGCTCTTTATATTTTTCAAAACAAAATTCTCGAAGAAATTCCAAAAATTGAAATGATTGCGTAATACATTCCTTTACACATTTCAATAAAATTTTTACACATTTCTTTTAAAACATTTGCGAGTAATTCAAAAACATCGAGCACTATTATTCAACGACCAGGCACCCGCGTGATTCGAACACGCGATCTCCTGTTTACTAGACAGGCGCTTTAACCATCTAAGCCACAGCGCCTTACAGTTTTTTAAAAATTTCCTTGTATGAATGTTAAATTTATTTTTAGTTTTAAATAAATAGCAGAGTTAATATTTTAAATTTTATAATTGATAAACTCTTTTTACGCCATTTCAATTTTTAAAGGAAATTTCAGAAAAAAACTTACTCCGATGGCACCGGCGTGATTCGAACACGCGATCTCCTGTTTAGAAGACGGGCGCTTTAACCAGCTAAGCCAGGGCGCCAACAAGAAGATGGCTCTTTATATTTTTCAAAAAAAATTCTCGAAGAATTTCCAAAAATTGAAATGATTGCGTAAGACATTCCTTTACATATTTCAATAAACTTTTTACACATTTCTTTTAAAACATTTGCGAGTAATTCAAAAACGTCAAGCAATGTTATTCAAAATCTAGGCACCGGCGTGATTCGAACACGCGATGTCCTGTTTACTAGACAGGCGCTTTAACCAACTAAGCCACGGCGCCAACAAGAAGAAGGCTCTTTATATTTTTCAAAATAAAATTCTCGAAGAAATTCCAAAAATTGAAATGATTGCGTAATACATTCCTTTACATATTTCAATAAATTTTTTACACATTTCTTTTAAAACATTTGCGAGTAATTCAAAACCGTCACGCAATATCATTCAACGACCAGGAACCGGCGTGATTCGAACACGCGATCTCCTGTTTACTAGACAGGCGCTTTAACCAACTAAGCCACGGCGCCAACGAGAAGAGGGCTCTTCATATTTTTCAAAACAAAATTCTGAAAGAATTTTCAAAAATTGAAATGATTGCGTAAGACATTCTTATACATATTTCAATAAAATTTTTACACGTTTCTTTCAAAACACTTGCGAGAAATTCAAAACCGTCAAGCAACATCATTCAACGACCAGGCACCGGCGTGATTCGAACACGCGATCTCCTGTTTACTAGACAGGCGCTTTAACCAACTAAGCCACGGCGCCAACGAGAAGAAAGCTCTTTATATTTTTCAAAACAAAATTCTTGAAGAAATTCCAAAAATTGAATTGATTGCGTAATACATTCCTTTACACATTTCAATAAAATTTTTACACATTTCTTTTAAAACATTTGCGAGTAATTCAAAATCGTCAATCAATATCATTCAATGTGCGGGCACCGGCGTGATTCGAACACGCGATCTCCTGTTTACTAGACAGGCGCTTTAACCATCTAAGCCACAGCGCCCGACAGTTTTTCAAAAATTTCCTTCTATGAATGTTAAATTTATTTTTAGTTTAAAATAAATAGCAGAGTTAATATTTTATATTTTTTAATTGATAAACTCTTTTTACGTTCAATTTTTAAAGGAAGGTTCAGAAAAAACTTACTCCGATGGCACCGGCGTGATTCGAACACGCGATCTCCTGTTTAGAAGACGGGCGCTTTAACCAGCTAAGCCACGGCGCCAACAAAAAGATGGCTCTTTATATTTTTCAAAACAAAATTCTCGAAGAATTTCCAAAATTTGAAATGATTGCGTAAGACATTCCTTTACATATTTCAATAAAATTTTTACACATATTTTTTAAAACATTTGCGAGTAATTCAAAAACGTCAAGCAATATTATTCAACGACCAGGCACCGGCGTGATTCGAACACGCGATCTCCTGTTTACTAGACAGGCGCTTTAACCAACTAAGCCACGGCGCCAACAAGAAGAAGGATCTTTATATTTTTCAAAAGAAAATTCTCGAAGAAATTCCAAAAATTGAAATGATTGCGTAATACATTCCTTTACATATTTCAATAAAATTTTTACACATTTCTTTTGAAACATTTGCGAGTAATTCAAAATCGTCAATCAATATCATTCAATGTGCAGGCTCCGGCGTGATTCGAACACGCGATCTCCTGTTTACTAGACAGGCGCTTTAACCAACTAAGCCACGGCGCCAACAAGAAGAGGGCTCTTTATATTTTTCAAAAGAAAATTCTCGAAGAATTTTCAAAAATTGAAATGATTGCATAAGACATTACTTTACATATTTCAATAATATTTTTACACATTTCTTTTAAAACATTTGCGAGTAATTCAAAACCGTCAAGCAATATCATCCAACGACCAGGCACCGGCGTGATTCGAACACGCGATCTCCTGTTTACTAGACAGGCGCTTTAACCAACTAAGCCACGGCGCCAACAAGAAGAAGGATATTTATATTTTTCAAAAGAAAATTCTCGAAGAAATTCCAAAAATTGAAATGATTGCGTAATACATTCCTTTACATATTTCAATAAAATTTTTACACATTTCTTTTAAACATTTGCGAGTAATTCAAAACCGTCAAGCAATATCATTCAACGACCAGGCACCGGCGTGATTCGAACACGCGATCTCCTGTTTACTAGACAGGCGCTTTAACCAACTAAGCCACGGCGCCAACGAGAAGAGGGCTCTTTATATTTTTCAAAACAAAATTCTGAAAGAATTTTCAAAAATTGAAATGATTGCGTAAGACATTCTTATACATATTTCAATTAAATTTTTACACGTTTCTTTCAAAACACTTGCGAGTAATTCAAAACCGTCAAGCAACATCATTCAACGACCAGGCACCGGCGTGATTCGAACACGCGATCTCCTGTTTACTACACAGGCGCTTTAACCAACTAAACCACGGCGCCAACGAGAAGAGAGCTCTTTATATTTTTCAAAACAAAATTCTCGAAGAAATTCAAAAAATTGAAATGATTGCGTAATACATTCCTTTACACATTTCAATAAAATTTTTACACATTTCTTTTAAAACATTTGCGAGTAATTCAAAATCGTCAATCAATATCATTCAACGTGCGGGCACCGGCGTGATTCGAACACGTGATCTCCTGTTTACTAGACAGGCGCTTTAACCATCTAAGCCACAGCGCCCGACAGTTTTTTAAAAATTTCCTTCTATGAATGTTAAATTTATTTTTAGTTTAAAATAAATAGCAGAGTTAATATTTTAAATTTTATAATTGATAAACTCTTTTTACGCCATTTCAATTTTTAAAAGAAGGTTCAGAAAAATACTTACACCGATGGCACCGACGTGATTCGAACACGCGATCTCCTGTTTACAAGATAGGTGCTTTAACCAACTAAGCCACGGCGCCAACAAGTAGAGGGCTCTTTATATTTTTTAAAACCAAATTCTCGAAGAATTTTCAAAAATTGAAATGATTGCATAAGACATTACTTTACATATTTCATTAAAATGTTTACACATTTCTTTCAAAACATTTGCGAGTAATTCAAAAATGTCAAGCAATATCTTTCAACGACCAGGCACCGGCGTGATTCGAACATGCGATCTCCTGTTTACTAGACAGGCGCTTAAACCAACTACGCCACGGCGCCAATGAGAAGAGGGCTCTTTATATTTTTCAAAACAAAATCCTCGAAGAAATTCCAAAATTTGAAATGATTGCGTAATACATTCCTTTACATATTTCAATAAAATTTTTACACATTTCTTTTAAAACATTTGCGAGTAATTCAAAATCGTCAATGAATATCATTCAATGTGCAGGCACCGGCGTGATTCGAACACGCGATCTCCTGTTTACTAGACAGGCGCTTTAACCAACTAAGCCACGGCGCCAACAAGAAGAGGGCTCTTTATATTTTTCAAAACAGAATTCTCGCAGAATTTCCAAAGATTGAAGTGATTGCGTAATGCAATCCTTTACATATTTCAATAAAATTTTTACACATTTCTTTTAAAACATTTGCGAGTAATTCAAAATCGTCAATGAATATCATTCAATGTGCAGGCACCGGCGTGATTCGAACACGCGATCTCCTGTTTACTAGACAGGCGCTTTAACCAACTAAGCCACGGCGCCAACAAGAAGAGGGCTCTTTATATTTTTCAAAACAAAATTCTCGAAGAATTTCGAAGAATTGAAATGATTGCGTAAGACATTCCTTTACATATTTCAATAAAATTTTTACACATTTCTTTTAAAACATTTGCGAGTAATTCAAAAACGTCAGGCAATATTATTCAACGACCAGGCACCGGCGTAATTCGAACACGCGTTCTCCTGTTTACAAGAACGGCGCTCTAACCAACTAAGCCACGGCGCCAACAAGAAGAGGGCTCTTTATATTTTTCAAAACAAAATTCTCAAAGAATTTCCAAAAATTGAAATGATTGCGTAATATAATCCTTTACATATTTCAATAAAATTTTTACACATTTCTTTTAAAACAATTGCGAGTGATTAAAAATCTTCAATCAATATCATTCAATGTGTAGGCACCGGCGTGATTCGAACACGCGATCTCCTGTTTACGAGACAGGCGCTTTAACCATCTAAGCCACGTCGCCAGACAGTTTTCTTTAAATTTCCTTCTATAAATGTTAAATTTATTTTTAGTTTAAAATAAATAGCAGAGTTAATATTTTAAATTTACAATTGATAAACTCTTTTTACGCCATTTCAATTTTTAAAAGAAGGTTCAGAAAAATATTTACACCGATGGCACCGGCGTGATTCGAACACGCGATCTCCTGTTTACAAGACAGGCGCTTTAACCAACTAAGCCACGGCGCCAACAGGAAGACGGCTCTTTATATTTTTCAAAACAAAATTCTCAAAGAATTTCCAAAAATTGAAATGATTGCGTAAGACATTCCTTTACATATTTCAATAAAATTTTTACACATTTCTTTTAAAACATTTGCGAGTAATTCAAAAACGTCAAGCGATATTATTCAACGACCAGGCACCGGCGTGATTCGAACACGCGATCTCCTGTTTACAAGACAGGCGCTTTAACCAACTAAGCCACGGCGCCAACGAGAAGAGGGTTCTTTATATTTTTCAAAACAAAATTCTCGAAGAATTTTCAAAAATTGAAATGATTGCGTAAGACATTCCTTTACATATTTCAATAAAATTTTTACACATTTCTTTTAAAACATTTGCAAGTAATTCAAAATCGTCAATCAATATCATTCAATGTGAAGGCACCGGCGTGATTCGAACACGCGTTCTCCTGTTTACAAGAACGGCGCTCTAACCAACTAAGCCACGGCGCCAACAAGAACAGGGCTCTTTATATTTTTCAAAATAAAATTCTCGAAGAATTTTCAAAAATTGAAATAATTGCGTAAGACATTCCTTTACATATTTCAATAAAATTTTTACACATTTCTTTTAAAACATTTGCAAGTAATTCAAAATCTTCTATCAATATCATTTAATGTGTAGGCACCGGCGTGATACGAACACGCGCTCTCCTGTTTACGAGACAGGCGCTTTAACCATCTAAGCCACGGCGCCAGACAGTTTTTTTAAAATTTCCTTCTATGAATGTTAAATTTATTTTTAGTTTAAAATAAATAGCAGAGTTAATATTTTAAATTTATAATTGATAAACTCTTTTTACGCCATTTCAATATTTAAAAGAAGGTTCAGAAAAATACTTACACCGATGGCACCGGCGTGATTCGAACACGCGATCTCCTGTTTACAAGACAGGCGCTTTAACCAACTAAGCCACGGCGCCAACAAGAAGAGGGCTCTTTATATTTTTCAAAACAAAATTCTCGAAGAATTTCCAAAAATTGAAATGATTGCGTAAGACATTCCTTTACATATTTCAATAAAATTTTTACACATTTCTTTTAAAACATTTGCGAGTAATTCAAAAACGTCAAGCAATATTATTCAACGACCAGGCACCTGCGTGATTCGAACACGCGATCGCCTGTTTACAAAACAGGCGCTTTAACCGACTAAGCCACGGCGCCAACGAGAAGAGGGCTCTTTATATTTTTCAAAACAAAATTCTGAAAGAATTTTCAAAAATTGAAATGATTGCATAAGACTTTACTTCACATATTTCATTAAAATATTTACACATTTCTTTTAAAACCCTTCCGAGTAATTCAAAACCGTCAAGCAACATCATTCAACGACCAGGCACCGGCGTGATTCGAACACGCGATCTCCTGTTTACTAGACAGGCGCTTTATATAACTAACCCACGGTGCCAACAAGAAGAGGGCTCTTTATATTTTTCAAAACCAAATTCTCGAAGAATTTATATAAATTGAAACGATTGCGTAAGACATTCTTATACATATTTCAATAAAATTTTTACACGTTTCTTTCAAAACACTTGCGAGCAATTCAAAATCGTCAAGTTGTATTATTCAACGAACAGGCACCGGCGTGATTCGAACACGCGACCTCCTGTTTACAAGACAAGCGCTTTAACTAACTAAGCCACTGGGCCTACAACAACAGGGCTCTTTATATTTTTCAAAACTTAATTCTCGAAGAATTTCCAAAAATTGAAATGATTGCGTAAGACATTCCTTTACATATTTCAATAAAATTTTTACACATTTCTTTTAAAACATTTGAGAGTAATTCAAAATCGTCAATCAATATCATTCAATGTGCAGGCACCGGCGTGATTCGAACACGGGATCTCCTGTTTACTAGACAGGCGCTTTAACCAACTAAGCCACGGAGCCAACAAGAAGAGCGCTCTTTATATTTTTCGAACACGCGATCTCCTGTTTACAAGACAGGCGCTTTAACCAACTAAGACACGGCGCCAACGAGAAGAGAGCTCTTTATATTTTTCAAAACAAAATTCTCGAAGAAATTCCAAAAATTGAAATGATTGCGTAATACATTCCTTTACACATTTTAATAAAATTTTTACACATTTCTTTTAAAACATTTGCGAGTAATTCAAAAACATCGAGCAGTATTATTCAACGACCAGGCACCCGCATGATTCGAACACGCGATCTCCTGTTTACAAGACAGGCGCTTTAACCAACTAAGCCACGGCGCCAACGAGAAGAGGGCTCTTTATATTTTACAAAACAAAATTCTCGAAGAATTTTCAAAAATTGAAATGATTGTGTAAGACATTACTTTACATATTTCAATAATATTTTTACACATTTCTTTTAAAACATTTGCGAGTAATTCAAAACCGTCAAGCAATATCATTCAACGACAAGGCACCGGCGTGATTCGAACACGCGATCTCCTGTTTACTAGACAGGCGCTTTAACCAACTAAGCCACGGCGCCAACAAGAAAAAGGCTCTTTATATTTTTCAAAAGAAAATTCTCGAAGAAATTCCAAAAATTGAAATGATTGCGTAATACATTACTTTACATATTTCAATAAAATTTTTACACATTTCTTTTAAAACATTTGCGAGTAATTCAAAACCGTCAAGCAATATCATTCAACGACCAGGCACCGGCGTGATTCGAACACGCGATCTCCTGTTTACTAGACAGGCGCTTTAACCAACTAAGCGACGGCGCCAACGAGAAGAGGGCTCTTTATATTTTTCAAAACAAAATTCTGAAAGAATTTTCAAAAATTGAAATGATTGCGTAAGACATTCTTATACATCTTAATATATATAAATCTCGTGTCACAATGTTTGTCCTCAATGGACTCCTAAACCACTTAACCGATTATAATGAAATTCGCACACCATGTGCAGTTCGATCGAACTTGAGAGATAGGATAGTTTAAATCTCAAATTATAGTCGCAATTTTAATTTATTGCTAATTATTTGTCTGTTATTATTTGACAGTCACAATTATCTGTTAACTCCAAATGATTCTAACAGATGTCGATAACTTTCGACTGGGTTGAAATGAAAGCTGAAATATATTTGGTGCTGCCATCTACACAAAGAATCTTCAACTTTTTAACCTATTAATAAATTTCGTATAATTCAATTATTTCCACTTTTTAAATTTTTGGTGTTAGCATAGCCGGCCACGTGTTACTTAGACTGAAGTGTAAATTGAATTCATATTATAATGAAGATAATACAGTGAAATTAATCCTGTTTTTTACTTATTTGTGCTTCATTGATCAAAACTTTATAATTTAATCTGTATATATATATAAATTACGTGTCACGATGTTTGTCCGGGGTAAACTCCTAAACTAAGGAACTGATTTTGATGAAATTTTGCACACTGTGTGCAGTTTGATCCAACTTGAGAGATAGGAGAGTTTTTATCTCAATTTATTGTCACAATATTGTTTTATTGCAATTATTTGTTAATTATAGACCTTTATTAAAGTTGCTCCAAAATATCTGTGAGTTCCATTAATTTAATTGTTGCCAAAAAAAAAAAAAAAAAAAAATACGAGTTCATTTTCTTTCGACATAAAAATAAATACATTTAATCAAACGTGAACGTTAAAAAATTATAAAAAGTTAAATTATGCATCTCACGAAAATTGACGTCATAATCAATTTAAAGATTTTATACACATTGATAAAGTGCTAATGTAGTTCTATCATAGATATAGTAATATATATAGATCTCTCATCCCCATGTTATCGTAGAAAGATTTTTGATGCCGAAAAAAGATAAAAAATAAAAGCTTTGGAAACAGCCGTTAAGTGGTATTGAAAAAAAAAAAAAAAAGAAAACAAAGAAAGAAATATGAATTTGAAACTGTATCTGGAGTCTTCCATTCCCCTTTAGCAAATAAATTATTCATAAATTTTATTTGCTAAAATATTAGTATGTATTCCCGTGTGTATTCACTCGGGGAAAGACGGCCATATTTTGGTAAAAACGTCGTCTTTTCCCAAATGAAAAGGAATAACTTTTTTCTCCCCAATGATCACTCTATTCTATATATGCTATACTATATCTATGAGTTCTATACGCAAGCGAAGTGTGACTCACTGACCGTCTGTGCAGCCAAGAAAAAGATTTCCTATGTTAATTGCCCACTGGATTTTTTGTAAGAAATTATTAAAAATCGAGGAAATTTATTTCCCGATTTTAATCCTTATATTTGGGTATAGATATGTATTAGTTATCGCGGGTGTTAGATTGAATTATTTTGCTGTCAAATTGACAAAATTTTAATTTTAAATTTTTAAACTCTGTCGCCCTTGGCTTTTATTATTATTATTATTATTATTTGGCGATCAAAAGCGTAACACGAAAATATATATGCCAGATGTATGCATTGTACGAAATGTAATATGTATTATTCATTGTACGTATGTATGACATGTAATATGTATTGTACGAAATATTGTTTCATATTATTCATTACTCTTTTAATATAAGTTGTTAAAATAACCATGATTTTTGAAAGGAATTAAATATTTTCGCCAGATAATTTGGCGATATTCTTTTTTTTTTCGCCAAGGATGACAGAAATGAAATCTATTCCGCTGCAAAATATTAGTATCTTACATCAGATATTTTATTTAGACATTTGAAAACAAATTTGACTTCAAACTATGATAGAATATTTATCATTTTCCTTTTAATTTGTATATTATTAGTATATTAAATTTTAAAAGCATGGTATATAAAAAGTTTTTTTTTTTTTTTTTTTTTAATCTTATAATTATTCTTATCTTAATCCTCAATGTTTCCCATCTTTATTGACTTGAATTTACTATTAAAATTTTAACATACTCAAAAACTTCTCATCACTTCGTTAAAATACACTAAACTTTTCCAAAATCTTTTTGTATTTAAAATGATACATGTATTTACTTTAAATGTCCAATATTTCATAAGATTTCCAATTTTAAAGTTTTAAAATATTTATCAAATTTACTTATTTTTCTGGTTTAGCCTTATTGTTTTCCCTTTTATAACTACAGCTGTTGCCCTCTTTAAAATATTTAAAATGATGAGGTCATTTAATAGTAAAATTATCCATTATAGCATATATTATATTTCACTCCTCCATAAAAATTGATTTTAAAATCGACTGTTTCTTTTATACTTTTATTTTAATAGAATTTTAATAGAATTTAATTTATATATTAGTCATTTTAGCAATTTTATCCAAAGTAGCATTAGAAATAATATATATCACTTCTCCATTAAAATTTATAGGACCCTACAATAAAATTAATTTGTGCTTAATATCAACACTACGAAAATTTTTATCAATCGCTTCCAAATTTTGACCTAAGTTTCAAATCTCAACCCTGTGGGTTTTTACATCGGCTACAACGTTTTCGTCTTTGTTCGTAAATAATAATTTAACTGTACTAAATAGTTTACAGCCGTATAATTCAACGTATAACTTAGTCACAGCAACGGGTGGCCGGGTCTGCTAGTATTTCAATAAAATTTTTACACGTTTCTTTCAAAACACTTGCGAGTAATTCAAAACCGTCAAGCAACATCATTCAACGACCAGGCACTGGCGTGATTCGAACACGCGATCTCCTGTTTACTAGACAGGCGCTTTAACCAACTAAACCACGGCGCCAGCTCTTTATATTTTTCAAAACAAAATTCTCGAAGAAATTCTAAAAATTGAAATGATTGCGTAATACATTCCTTTACACATTTCAATAAAATTTTTACACATTTTTTTAAAACATTTGCGAGTAATTCAAAACCGTCAAGCAATATCATTCAATGTGCGGGCACCGTCGTGATTCGAACACGTGATCTCCTGTTTACTAGACAGGCGCATTAACCATCTAAGCTACAGCGCCCGAGAGTTTTTTAAAAATTTCCTTCTATGAATGTTCAATTTATTTTTAGTTTAAAATAAATAGCAGAGTTAATATTTTAAATTTTATAATTGATAAACTCTTTTTACGCCATTTCAATTTTTAAAGGAAGGTTCAGAAAAAAACTTACTCCGATGGCACCGGCGTAATTCGAACACGCGAACTCCTGTTTAGAAGACGGGCGCTTTAACCAGCTAAGCCACGGCGCCAACAAGAAGATCGCCCTTTATATTTTTCAAAACAAAATTCTCGAAGAATTTCCAAAAATTGAAATGATTGCGTTAGATATTCTTTTACATATTTCAATAAAATTTTTACACATTTCTTTTAAAACATTTGCGAGTAATTCAAAATCGTCAATCAATATCATTCAATGTGCAGGCTCCGGCGTAATTCGAACACGCGATCTCCTGTTTACTAGACAGGCGCTTTAACCAACTAAGCCACGGTGCCAACAAGAAGAGGGCTCTTTATATTTTTCAAAACAAAATTCTCAAAGAATTTCCAAAAATTGAAATGATTGCGTAATATAATCCTTTACATATTTCAATAAAATTTTTACACGTTTCTTTTAAAACAATTGCGAGTAATTCAAAATCTTCAATCAATATCAGTCAATGTGCAGGCACCAGCGTGATTCGAACACGCGATCTCCTGTTTACTAGACAGGCGCTTTAACCAACTAAGCCACGGCGCCAACGAGAAGAGGGCTCTTTATATTTTTAAAACAAAATTCTCGAAGAATTTCCAAAAATTGAAATGATTGCGTAAGACATTCCTTTACATATTTCAATAAAATTTTTACACATTTCTTTTAAAAAATTTGCGAGTAATTCAAAATCGTCAATCAATATCATTCAATGTGCAGGCACCGGCGTGATTCGAACACGCGATCTCCTGTTTACAAGACAGGCGCTTTAACCAACTAAACCACGGCGCCAACGAGAAGAGAGCTCTTTATATTTTTCAAAACAAAATTCTCGAAGAAATTCCAAAAATTGAAATGATTGCGTAATACATTCCTTTACACATTTCAATAAAATTTTTACACATTTCTTTTAAAACATTTGCGAGTAATTCAAAACCGTCAAGCAATATCATTCAATGTGCGGGCACCGGCGTGATTCGAACACGTGATCTCCTGTTTACTAGACAGGCGCATTAACCATCTAAGCTACAGCGCCCGAGAGTTTTTTAAAAATTTCCTTCTATGAATGTTAAATTTATTTTTAGTTTAAAATAAATAGCAGAGTTAATATTTTAAATTTTATAATTGATAAACTCTTTTTACGCCATTTCAATTTTTAAAGGAAGGTTCAGAAAAAAACTTACTCCGCTGGCACCGGCGTGATTCGAACACGCGAACTCCTGTTTAGAAGACGGGCGCTTTAACCAGCTAACCCACGGCGCCAACAAGAAGATCGCCCTTTATATTTTT
This sequence comes from Salticus scenicus, assembly GCA_963930645.1. Taxonomy (NCBI): domain Eukaryota; kingdom Metazoa; phylum Arthropoda; class Arachnida; order Araneae; family Salticidae; genus Salticus; species Salticus scenicus. The sequence continues at coordinate 94,953,305 of OZ005655.1, forward strand.
CAAAACAAAATTCTCGAAGAATTTCCAAAAATTGAAATGATTGCGTTAGACATTCCTTTACATATTTCAATAAAATTTTTACACAATTCTTTTAAAACATTTGCGAGTAATTCAAAAACGTCAAGCAATATCATTCAATGTGCAGGCTCCGGCGTGATTCGAACACGCGATCTCCTGTTTACTAGACAGGCGCTTTAACCAACAAAGCCACGGCGCCAACAAGAAGATGGCCCTTTATATTTTTCAAAACAAAATTCTCGAAGAATTTCCAAAAATTGAAATGATTGCGTAAGACATTCCTTTACATATTTCAATAAAATTTTTACACATTTCTTTTAAAACATTTGCGAGTAATTCAAAATCGTCAATCAATATCATTCAATGTGCAGGCTCCGGCGTGATTCGAACACGCGATCTCCTGTTTACTAGACAGGCGCTTTAACCAACTAAGCCACGGCGCCAACAAGAAGAGGGCTCTTTATATTTTTCAAAACAAAATTCTCAAAGAATTTCCAAAAATTGAAATGATTGCGTAATATAATCCTTTACATATTTCAATAAAATTTTTACACATTTCTTTTAAAACAATTGCGAGTAATTCAAAATCTTCAATCAATATCATTCATTGTGTAGGCACCGGCGTGATTCGAACACGCGATCTCCTGTTTACTAGACAGGCGCTTTAACCAACTAAGCCACGGCGCCAACAAGAATAGGGCTCTTTATATTTTTTAAAACCAAATTCTCGAGGAATTTCCAAAAATTGAAATGATTGCGTAAGACATTCCTTTACATATTTCAATAAAATTTTTACACATTTCTTTTAAAACATTTGCGAGTAATTCAAAAACGTCAAGCAATATTATTCAACGACCAGGCACCGGCGTGATTCGAACACGCGATCTCCTGTTTAAAAGAACGGCGCTCTAACCAACTAGGCCACGGCGCAACGACAAGAGAGCTCTTTATATTTTTCAAAACAAAATTCTCGAAGAATTTTCAAAATTTGAAATGATTGCATAAGACATTACTTTACATATTTCAATAAACTTTTTACACATTTCTTTTAAAACATTTGCAAGTAATTCAAAAACGTCAAGCAATATTATTCAACGACCAGGCACCGGCGTGATTCGAACACGCGATCTCCTGTTTACAAGAACGGCGCTCTAACCAACTAGGCCACGGCGCAACGACAAGAGAGCTCTTTATATTTTTCAAAACAAAATTCTCGAAGAATTTTCAAAAATTGAAATGATTGGGTAAGACATTCCTTTACATATTTCAATAAAATTTTTACACATTTCTTTTAAAACATTTGCGAGTAATTTAAAAACGTCAAGCAATATTATTTAACGACCAGGCACCGGCGTGATTCGAACACGCGATCTCCTGTTTACTAGACAGGCGCTTTATCCAACTAACCCACGGTGCCAACAAGAAGAGGGCTCTTTATATTTTTCAAAACCAAATTCTCGAAGAATTTATAAAAATTGAAACGATTGCGTAAGACATTCTTATACATATTTCAATAAAATTTTTACACGTTTCTTTCAAAACACTTGCGAGTAATTCAAAATCGTCAAGTTGTATTATTCAACAAACAGGCACCGGCGTGATTCGAACGCGCGACCTCCTGTTTACAAGACAAGCGCTTTAATTAACTAAGCCACTGGGCATACAACAACAGGGCTCTTTATATTTTTCAAAACTTAATTCTCGAAGAATTTCCAAAAATTGAAATGATTCCGTAAGACATTCCTTTACATATTTCAATAAAATTTTTACACATTTCTTTTAAAACATTTGCGAGTAATTCAAAATCGTCAATCAATATCATTCAATGTGCAGGCACCGGCGTGATTCGAACACGGGATCTCCTGTTTACTAGACAGGCGCTTTAACCAACTAAGCCACGGAGCCAACAAGAAGAGCGCTCTTTTTATTTTTCGAACACGCGATCTCCTGTTTACAAGACAGGCGCTTTAACCAACTAAGCCACGGCGCCAACGAGAAGAGGGCTCTTTATATTTTACAAAACAAAATTCTCGAAGAATTTTCAAAAATTGAAATGATTGCATAAGACATTACTTTACATATTTCAATAATATTTTTACACATTTCTTTCAAAACATTTGCGAGTAATTCAAAACCGTCAAGCAATATCATTCAACGGCGAGGCACCGGCGTGATTCGAACACGCGATCTCCAGTTTACTAGACAGGCGCTTTAACCAACTAAGCCACGGCGCGAATATGAATAAGGCTATTTATATTTTTCAAAAGAAAATTCTCGAAGAAATTCCAAAAATTGAAATGATTGCGTAATACATTACTTTACATATTTCAATAAAATTTTTACACATTCCTTTTAAAACATTTGCGAGTAATTCAAAACCGTCAAGCAATATCATTCAACGACCAGGCACCGGCGTGATTCGAACACGCGATCTCCTGTTTACTAGACAGGCGCTTTAACCAACTAAGCGACGGCGCCAACGAGAAGAGGGCTCTTTATATTTTTCAAAACAAAATTCTGAAAAAATTTTCAAAAATTGAAATGATTGCGTAAGACATTCTTATACATATTTCAATAAAAATTTTACACGTTTCTTTCAAAACACTTGCGAGTAATTCAAAACCGTCAAGCAACATCATTCAACGACCAGGCACCGGCGTGATTCGAACACGCGATCTCCTGTTTACAAGACAGGTGCTTTAACCAACTAAGCCACGGCGCCAACAAGAAGAGGGCTCTTTATATTTTTCAAAACAAAATTCTCGAAGAACTTCGAAAAATTGAAATGATTGCGTAAGACATTCCTTTACATATTTCAATAAAATTTTTACACATTTCTTTCAAAACATTTGCGAGTAATTCAAAAACGTCAAGCAATATTAGTCAACGACCAGGCACCGGCGTGATTCGAACACGCGATCTCCTGTTTACAAGACAGACGCTCTAACCAACTAAGCCACGGCGCCAACAAGAAGAGGGCTCTTTATATTTTTCAAATCAAAATTCTCAAAGAATTTCCAAAAATTGAAATGATTGCGTAATATAATCCTTTACATATTTCAATAAAAATTTTACACATTTCTTTTAAAACAATTGCGAGTAATTCAAAATCTTCAATCAATATCATTCAATGTGTAGGCACCGGCGTGATTCGAACACGCGATCTCCTGTTTACGAGACAGGCGCTTTAACCATCTAAGCCACGTCGCCAGACAGTTTTTTTTAAATTTCCTTCTATGAATGTTAAATTTATTTTTAGTTTAAAATAAATAGCAGAGTTAATATTTTAAATTTATAATTGATAAACTCTTTTTACGCCATTTCAATTTTTAAAAGAAGGTTCAGAAAAATACTTACACCGATGGCACCGGCGTGATTCGAACACGCAATCTCCTGTTTACAAGACAGGCGCTTTAACCAACTAAGCCACGGCGCCAACAAGAAGAGGGCTCTTTATATTTTTCAAAAAAAATTCTCGAAGAATTTCCAAAAATTGAAATGATTGCGTAAGACATTCCTTTACATATTTCAATAAAATTTTTAAACATTTCTTTTAAAACATTTGCGAGTAATTCAAAAACGTCAAGCAATATTATTCAACGACCAGGCACCGGCGTGATTCGAACACGCGATCTCCTGTTTACAAGACAGGCGCTTTAATCAACTAAGCCACGGGGCCAACGAGAAGAGGGTTCTTTATATTTTTCAAAACAAAATTCTCGAAGAATTTTCAAAAATTGAAATGATTGCATAAGACATTACTTTACATATTTCAATAAACTTTTTACACATTTCTTTTAAAACATTTGCGAGTAATTCAAAATCGTCAATCTATATCATTCAATGTGCAGGCACCGGCGTGATTCGAACACGCGATCTCCTGTTTAAAAGACAGGTGCTTTAACCAACTAAGCCACGACGCCAACAAGAAGAGGGGTCTTTATATTTTTCAAAACAAAATTCTCGAAGAATTTCGAAAAATTGAAATGATTGCGTAAGACGTTCCTTTACATATTTCAATAAAATTTTTACACATTTCTTTTAAAACATTTGCGAGTAATTCAAAAACGTCAAGCAATATTATTCAACGACCAGGCACCGGTGTGATTCGAACACGCGATCTCCTGTTTACAAGACAGGCGCTTTAACCAACTAAGCCACGGCGCCAATGAGATGAGGGCTCTTTATATTTTTCAAAACAAAATTCTCGAAGAATTTTCAAAATTTGAAATGATTGCATAAGACATTACTTTACATATTTCAATAAACTTTTTACACATTTCTTTTAAAACATTTGCAAGTAATTCAAAAACGTCAAGCAATATTATTCAACGAACAGGCACCGGCGTGATTCGAACACGCGATCTCCTGTTTACAAGAACGGCGCTCTAACCAACTAGGCCACGGCGCAACGACAAGAGAGCTCTTTATATTTTTCAAAACAAAATTCTCGAAGAATTTTCAAAAATTGAAATGATTGCGTAAGACATTCCTTTACATATTTCAATAAAATTTTTACACATTTCTTTTAAAACATTTGCGAGTAATTCAAAATCGTCAATCAATATCATTCAATTTGCAGGCACCGGCGTGATTCGAACACGCGATCTGCTGTTTACTAGACAGGCGCTTTAACCAACTAAGCCACGGCGCCAACAAGAAGAAGGCTCTTTATATTTTTCAAAACAAAATTCTCAAAGAATTTCCAAAAATTGAAATGATTGCGTAATATAATCCATTACATATTTCAATAAAATTTTTACACATTTCTTTAAAAACAATTGCGAGTAATTCAAAATCTTCTATCAATATCATTCAATGTATAGGCACCGGCGTGATTCGAACACGCGATCTCCTGTTTACGAGACAGGCGCTTTAACCATCTAAGCCACGGCGCCAGACAGTTTTTTTAAAATTTCCTTCTATGAATGTTAAATTTATTTTTAGTTTAAAATAAATAGCAGAGTTAATATTTTAAATTTATAATTGATAAACTCTTTTTACGCCATTTCAATTTTTAAAAGAAGGTTCAGAAAAATACTTACACCGATGGCACCGGCGTGATTCGAACACGCGATCTCCTGTTTACAAGACAGGCGCTTTAACCAACTAAGCTACGGCGCCAACAAGAAGAGGGTTCTTTATATTTTTCAAAACAAAATTCTCGAAGAATTTCCAAAAATTGAAATGATTGCGTAAGACATTCCTTTACATATTTTAATAAAATTTTTACACATTTCTTTTAAAACATTTGCGAGTAATTCAAAAACGTCAAGCAATATTATTCAACGACCAGGCAACGGCGTGATTCGAACACGCGATCTCCTGTTTACAAGACAGGCGCTTTAACCAACTAAGCCACGGCGCCAACGAGAAGAGGGCTCTTTATATTTTTCAAAACAAAATTCTCAAAGAATTTTCAAAAATTGAAATGATTGCATAAGACTTTACTTAACATATTTCATTAAAATGTTTACACATTTCTTTTAAAACATTTCCGAGTAATTCAAAACCGTCAAGCAACATCATTCAACGACCAGGCAACGGCGTGATTCGAACACGCGATCTCCTGTTTACTAGATAGGCGCTTTATCCAACTAAGCCACGGTGCCAACAAGAAGAGGGCTCTTTATATTTTTCAAAACCAAATTCTCGAAGAATTTATAAAAACTGAAACGATTGCGTAAGACATTCTTATTCATATTTCAATAAAATTTTTACACGTTTCTTTCAAAACACTTGCGAGTAATTCAAAATCGTCAAGTTTTATTATTCAACGAACAGGTACCGGCGTGATTCGAACACGCGATCTCCTGTTTACTAGACAGGCGCTTTAACTAACTAAGCCACTGGGCCTACAACAACAGGGCTCTTTATATTTTTCAAAACTTAATTCTCGAAGAATTTCCAAAAATTGAAATGATTGCGTAAGACATTCTTATACATATTTCAATAAAATTTTTACACGTTTCTTTCAAAACACTTGCGAGTAATTCAAAATCGTCAAGTTTTATTATTCAACGAACAGGCACCGGCGTGATTCGAACACGCGAACTCCTGTTTACTAGACAGGCGCTTCAACCAACTAAGCCACGTTCGCCAACGAGAAGAGAGCTCTTTATATTTTTCAAAACAAAATTCTCGAAGAAATTCCAAAAATTGAAATGATTGCGTAAGACATTCCTTTACATATTTCAATAAAATTTTTACACATTTCTTTTAAAACATTTGCGAGTAATTCAAAATCGCCAATCAATATCATTCAATGAGCAGACTCCGGGGTGATTCGACCACGCGATCTCCTGTTTAGAAGACAGGCACTTTAACCAACTAAGCCACGGCGCCGACAAAAAGAGGGCTCTATATTTTTCAAAAAAAAAAATTCTCAAAGAATTTTTAAAAATTTAAATGATTCCTTAAGACATTCCTTTACATATTTCAATAAAATTTTTATATATTTCTTTCAAAACACTTGCGAGTAATTCAAAATCGTCAAGTAATATCACTCAACGAGCAGGCACCGGCGTGATTCGAACACGCGATCTTCTGCTTACTAGACAGGTGCTTTAACCAACTAAGCCACGGCGCCAACAAGAAAAAAGCTCTTTATATTTTTCAAAACATAATTCTCGAAGAATTTCCAAAAATTGTAATGATTGCGTAATACATTCCTTTACATATTTCAATAAAATGTTTACACATTTCTTTTAAAACATTTGCGAGTAATTCAAAATCGCCAATCAATATCATTCAATGAGCAGACACCGCCGTGATTCGACCACGCGATCTCCTGTTTACAAGACAGGCGCGTTAACCATCGAAGCCACGGCAGCTACAGCAATAGGGCTTTTTATATTTTTCAAAACAAAATTCTCGAAGAATTTCAAAAAATTGAAATGATTGCGTAATACATTCCTTTACATATTTCAATAAAATGATTACACATTTCTTTTAAAACATTTGCGAGTAATTCAAAATCGTCAAGCAATATTATTCAATGAGCAGGCACCGGCGTGATTCGAACACGCGATCTCCTGTTAACGAGACAGTCGCTTTAACCATCTAAGCCACGGCGCCCGACAGTTCATTAAAATTTCATTCTATGTATGTTAAATTTATTTTTAATTTAAAATAAATAGCAGAATTAATATTTTAAATTTTATAATTGATAAACTCTTTTTATGCCATTTTAATTTTTAAAAGAAGGTTCAGAAATATATTTACACCGATGGCACCAGCGTGATTCGAACACGCGATCTCCTGTTTACAAGACAGGCGCGTTAACCAACTAAGCCACGGCGCCGACGAGCAGAGGGCTCTTTATATTTTTCAAAACAAAATTCTCGAATAATTTTCAAAAATAGAAATGATTGCTTAAGACATTCCTTTACATATTTCAATAAAATTTTTACACATTTCTTTTAAAACATTTGAGAGTAATTCAAAATCGCCAATCGATATCATTCAATGAGCAGACACCGGCGTGATTCGACCACGCGATCTCCTGTTTACAAGACAGGCACTTTAACCAACTAAGCCACGGCGCCGACAAAAAGAGGGCTCTTTATATTTTTCAAAACAAAATTCTCAAAGAATTTTCAAAAATTTAAATGATTGCTTAAGACATTCCTTTACATATTTCAATAAAATTTTTATCTGTTTCTTTCAAAACACTTGCGAGTAATTCAAAATCGTCAAGTAATATCATTCAACGAGCAGGCGCCGGCGTGATTCGAACACGCGATTTTCTGTTTACTAGACCAACTAAGCCACGGCGCCGACAAAAAGAGGGCTCTTTATATTTTTCAAAACAAAATTCTCAAAGAATTTTCAAAAATTAAAATGATTGCGTAATACATTCCTTTACATATTTCAATAAAATTTTTACACATTTCTTTTAAAACATTTGCGAGTAATTCAAAATCGTCAATCAATATCATTCAGTGAGCAGACACTGACGAGATTCGTACACGCGATCTCCTGTTTACGAGACAGTCGCTTTAACCAACTAAGCCACGGCGCCAACAAGAAGAAAGCTCTTTATATTTTTCAAAACATAATTCTCGAAGCATTTCCAAAAATTGATATGATCTTAAGACATTTATTTACATATTTCAATAAAATTTTTACACGTTTTTTTGAAAGCAGTTTCGAGTAATTCAAAATCGTCAAGGAATATCATTCAACGACCAGGCACCAGCGTGATTCGACCACGCGATCTCGTGTTTACAAGACAGGCACTTTAACCAACTAAGCCACGGCGCCGACAAAAAGAGGGCTCTTTATATTTTTCAAAACAAAATTCTCAAAGAATTTTCAAAAATTTAAATGATTGCTTAAGACATTCCTTTACATATTTCAATAAAATTTTTATATGTTTCTTTCAAAACACTTGCGAGTAACTAAAATCTTCAAGTAATATCATTCAACGAGCAGGCACCGGAGTGTTTCGAACACGCGATCTTCTATTTACTAGACAGGTGCTTTAACCAACTAGGCCACGGCGCCAACAAAAAAGAGAGCTCTTTATATTTTTCAAAACATAATTCTCGAAGAATTTCCAAAAATTGAAATGATTGCGTAAGACATTTATTTACATATTTCAATAAAATGTTTACACATTTCTTTTAAAACATTTGTGAGTAATTCAAAATCGTCAAGCAATATCATTCAACGACCAGGCACCGGCGTGATTCAAACACGCGATTTCCTGTTTACTACACAGGCGCTTTAGCCAACTACGCCACGGCGCCAACAAGAAGAGGACTCTTTATATTTTTCAAAAGAAAATTCTCGAAGAGTTTCCAAAAATTAAAATGATTGCGTAATACATTCCTTTACATATTTCAAAACCGTCAAGCAATATCTTTCAACGACCAGGCACCGACGTGATTCGAACACGCGATCGCCTGTTTACTTGACAAGCGCTTTAACCAACTAAGCCACGGCGCCAACGAGAAGAGGGCTCTTTATACTTTTCAAAACAAAATTCTCGAAGAATTTTCAAAAATTGAAAAGATTGCGTAAGACATTCCTTTACATATTTCAATAAAATTTTTACACATTTTTTTTAAAACATTTGCGAGTAATTCAAAACCGTCAAGCAATATCATTCAACGAACAGGCACCGGCGCGATACGAACACGCGATCTTCTGTTTACTAGCAGGCGCTTTCACCAACTAAGCCACGGCGCCAACAAGAACAGGACTCTTTATATTTTTCAAAACAAAATTCTCGAAGAAATTCCAAAAATTGAAATGATTGCGTAATACATTCCTTTACATATTTCAATAAAAATTTTACACATTTCTTTTAAAACATTTGCGAGTAATTCAAAATCGTCAAGCAATATCGTTCAACGACCAGGCACCGGCATGATTCGAACACGCGATCTCCTGTTTACAAGACAGGCGCTTTAACCAACTAAGCCACGGCACACACAACGAGAGGGCTCTTTATATTTTTCAAAACAAAATTTTTAAAAAAAATTCAAAAATGTAAATGATTGCGTAAGACATTCCTTTACATATTTCAATAAAATTTTTAGACATTTCTTTTAAAACATTTGCGAGTAATTCAAAACCGTCAAGCAATATCATTCAACGACCAGGCTCCGGTGTGATTCGAACACGCGTTTACTGGACACGCGTTTTAACCATCTAAGCCACAGCGCCCGACAGTTTTTTTTAAATTTCCTTCTATGAATGTTAAATTTATTTTTAGTTTAAAATAAATAGCAGAATTAATATTTTAAATTTTATAACTGATAAACTCCTTTTACGCCATTTCAATTTTTAAAAGAATTTTTCAGAAAAATACTTACACCGATGGCACCGGCGTGATTCGGACACGCGATCTCCTGTTTACAAAACAGGCGCTTTAACCAACTAAGCCACGGCGCCAACAAGAAGAGTGCTCTTTATATTTTTCAAAACAAAATTCTAGAAGAATTTCCAAAAATTGAAATGATTGCGTAAGACATTCCTTTACATATTTCAATAAAATTTCTACACGTTTCTTTCAATACACTTGCGCGTAATTCAAAATCGTCAAGTAATATCACTCAACGAGCAGGCACCGGCGTGATTCGAACACGCGATCTTCTGCTTACTAGACAGGTGCTTTAACCAACTAAGCCACGGCGCCAACAAGAAAAAAGCTCTTTATATTTTTCAAAACATAACTCTCGAAGAATTTCCAAAAATTGTAATGATTGCGTAATACATTCCTTTACATATTTCAATAAAATGTTTACACATTTCTTTTAAAACATTTGCGAGTAATTCAAAATCGCCAATCAATATCATTCAATGAGCAGACACCGCCGTGATTCGACCACGCGATCTCCTGTTTACAAGACAGGCGCGTTAACCATCGAAGCCACGGCAGCTACAGCAATAGGGCTTTTTATATTTTTCAAAACAAAATTCTCGAAGAATTTCAAAAAATTGAAATGATTGCGTAATACATTCCTTTACATATTTCAATAAAATGATTACACATTTCTTTTAAAACATTTGCGAGTAATTCAAAATCGTCAAGCAATATTATTCAATGAGCAGGCACCGGCGTGATTCGAACACGCGATCTCCTGTTTACGAGACAGTCGCTTTAACCATCTAAGCCACGGCGCCCGACAGTTCATTAAAATTTCATTCTATGTATGTTAAATTTATTTTTAATTTAAAATAAATAGCAGAATTAATATTTTAAATTTTATAATTGATAAACTCTTTTTATGCCATTTTAATTTTTAAAAGAAGGTTCAGAAATATATTTACACCGATGGCACCAGCGTGATTCGAACACGCGATCTCCTGTTTACAAGACAGGCGCGTTAACCAACTAAGCCACGGCGCCGACGAGCAGAGGGCTCTTTATATTTTTCAAAACAAAATTCTCGAATAATTTTCAAAAATAGAAATGATTGCTTAAGACATTCCTTTACATATTTCAATAAAATTTTTACACATTTCTTTTAAAACATTTGAGAGTAATTCAAAATCGCCAATCGATATCATTCAATGAGCAGACACCGGCGTGATTCGACCACGCGATCTCCTGTTTACAAGACAGGCACTTTAACCAACTAAGCCACGGCGCCGACAAAAAGAGGGCTCTTTATATTTTTCAAAACAAAATTCTCAAAGAATTTTCAAAAATTTAAATGATTGCTTAAGACATTCCTTTACATATTTCAATAAAATTTTTATCTGTTTCTTTCAAAACACTTGCGAGTAATTCAAAATCGTCAAGTAATATCATTCAACGAGCAGGCGCCGGCGTGATTCGAACACGCGATTTTCTGTTTACTAGACCAACTAAGCCACGGCGCCGACAAAAAGAGGGCTCTTTATATTTTTCAAAACAAAATTCTCAAAGAATTTTCAAAAATTAAAATGATTGCTTAAGACATTCCTTTACATATTTCAATAAAATTTTTACACATTTCTTTTAAAACATTTGAGAGTAATTCAAAATCGCCAATCGATATCATTCAATGAGCAGACACCGGCGTGATTCGACCACGCGATCTCCTGTTTACAAGACAGGCACTTTAACCAACTAAGCCACGGCGCCGACAAAAAGAGGGCTCTTTATATTTTTCAAAACAAAATTCTCAAAGAATTTTCAAAAATTTAAATGATTGCTTAAGACATTCCTTTACATATTTCAATAAAATTTTTATATGTTTCTTTCAAAACACTTGCGAGTAACTAAAATCTTCAAGTAATATCATTCAACGAGCAGGCACCGGAGTGTTTCGAACACGCGATCTTCTATTTACTAGACAGGTGCTTTAACCAACTAGGCCACGGCGCCAACAAAAAAGAGAGCTCTTTATATTTTTCAAAACATAATTCTCGAAGAATTTCCAAAAATTGAAATGATTGCGTAAGACATTTATTTACATATTTCAATAAAATGTTTACACATTTCTTTTAAAACATTTGTGAGTAATTCAAAATCGTCAAGCAATATCATTCAACGACCAGGCACCGGCGTGATTCAAACACGCGATTTCCTGTTTACTACACAGGCGCTTTAGCCAACTACGCCACGGCGCCAACAAGAAGAGGACTCTTTATATTTTTCAAAAGAAAATTCTCGAAGAGTTTCCAAAAATTAAAATGATTGCGTAATACATTCCTTTACATATTTCAAAACCGTCAAGCAATATCTTTCAACGACCAGGCACCGACGTGATTCGAACACGCGATCGCCTGTTTACTTGACAAGCGCTTTAACCAACTAAGCCACGGCGCCAACGAGAAGAGGGCTCTTTATACTTTTCAAAACAAAATTCTCGAAGAATTTTCAAAAATTGAAAAGATTGCGTAAGACATTCTTTTACATATTTCAATAAAATTTTTACACATTTTTTTTAAAACATTTGCGAGTAATTCAAAACCGTCAAGCAATATCATTCAACGAACAGGCACCGGCGCGATACGAACACGCGATCTTCTGTTTACTAGCAGGCGCTTTCACCAACTAAGCCACGGCGCCAACAAGAACAGGACTCTTTATATTTTTCAAAACAAAATTCTCGAAGAAATTCCAAAAATTGAAATGATTGCGTAATACATTCCTTTACATATTTCAATAAAAATTTTACACATTTCTTTTAAAACATTTGCGAGTAATTCAAAATCGTCAAGCAATATCGTTCAACGACCAGGCACCGGCATGATTCGAACACGCGATCTCCTGTTTACAAGACAGGCGCTTTAACCAACTAAGCCACGGCACACACAACGAGAGGGCTCTTTATATTTTTCAAAACAAAATTTTTAAAAAAAATTCAAAAATGTAAATGATTGCGTAAGACATTCCTTTACATATTTCAATAAAATTTTTAGACATTTCTTTTAAAACATTTGCGAGTAATTCAAAACCGTCAAGCAATATCATTCAACGACCAGGCTCCGGTGTGATTCGAACACGCGTTTACTGGACACGCGTTTTAACCATCTAAGCCACAGCGCCCGACAGTTTTTTTTAAATTTCCTTCTATGAATGTTAAATTTATTTTTAGTTTAAAATAAATAGCAGAATTAATATTTTAAATTTTATAACTGATAAACTCCTTTTACGCCATTTCAATTTTTAAAAGAATTTTTCAGAAAAATACTTACACCGATGGCACCGGCGTGATTCGGACACGCGATCTCCTGTTTACAAAACAGGCGCTTTAACCAACTAAGCCACGGCGCCAACAAGAAGAGTGCTCTTTATATTTTTCAAAACAAAATTCTAGAAGAATTTCCAAAAATTGAAATGATTGCGTAAGACATTCCTTTACATATTTCAATAAAATTTCTACACGTTTCTTTCAATACACTTGCGCGTAATTCAAAATCGTCAAGGAATAACATTCAACGACCAGGCACCGACGTGATTCGAACACGCGAACGCCTGTTTACTTGACAAGCGCTTTAACCAACTAAACCACGGTGCCAACGAGAACTGGGCTCTTTATATTTTTCAAAACAAAATTCTCGAAGAATTTTCAAAAATTGAAAAGATTGCGTAAGACATTCCTTTACATATTTCAATAAAATTTTTACACATTTCTTTTTAAATATTTGCGAGTAATTCAAAATCGTCAAGGAATATCATTCAACGACCAGGCACCAGCGTGATTCAAACACGCAATCTCCTGTTTACAAGACAGGCGCTTTAACCAACTAAGCCACGGCGCACACAACGAGAGGGCTCTTTATATTTTTCAAAACAAAAATTTTAAAAAAAATTCAAAAATTGAAATGATTTCGTAAGACATTCCTTTACATATTTCAATAAAATTTTTAGACATTTCTTTGAAAACATTTGCGAGTAATTCAAAACCGTCAAGCAATATCATTCAACGCCCAGGCACCGGCGTGATTCGAACACGCGATCTCCTGTTTACTAGACCGGCGCTTTAGCCAACTAAGCCACGGCGCCAACAAGAAGGGGGCTCTTTATATTTTTCAAAAGATCGGTAGTCCGATAGCCTGGTCCGTATTTAAACTGACTCACAATTTTTCAAAAGAAAATTCTCGAAGAAATTCCAAAAATTGAAATGATTGCGTAATACATTCCTTTACATATTTCAATAAAACTTTTACACATTTCTTTTAAAACATTTGCGAGTAATTCAAAATTGTCAATCTATATCATTCAATGTGCAGGCACCGGCGTGATTCAAACACGCGATCTCCTGTTTACTAGACAGGCGCTTTAACCATCTAAGCCACGGCGCCCGACAGTTTTTTTTAAATTTCCTTCTATGAATGTTAAATTTATTTTTAGGTTAAAATAAATAGCAGAATTAATATTTTAAATTTTATAACTGATAAACTCTTTTTACGCCATTTCAATTTTTAAAAGAGTTTTTCAGAAAAATACTTAAACCGATGGCACCGGCGTGATTCGAACACGCGATCGCCTGTTTACTTGACAAGCGCTTTAGCGAACTAAGCCACGGCGCCAACAAGAAGAGGGCTCTTTATATTTTTCAAAAGATCGGTAGTCCGATAGCCTGGTGCGTATTTAAACTGACTCACAATTTTTCAAAAGAAAATTCTCGAAGAAATTCCAAAAATTGAAATGATTGCGTAATACATTCCTTTACATATTTCAATAAAATTTTTACACATTTCTTTTAAAACATTTGCGAGTAATTCAAAATCGTCAATCAATATCATTCAATGTGCAGTCACCGGCGTGATTCGAACACGCGATCTCCTGTTTACAAGACAGGCACTTTATCCAACTAAGCCACTGCGCCAACAACAAGAGGGCTCTTTACTTTTTTCAAAACAAAATTTTTGAAAAATTGTCAAAAATTGAAATGATTGCGTAAGACATTCTTATACATATTTCAATAAAATTTTTACACATTTTTTTTAAAACATTTGCGAGTAATTCAAAACCGTCAAGCAATATCATTCAACGAACAGGCACCGGCGCGATACGAACACGCGATCTTCTGTTTACTAGCAGGCGCTTTCACCAACTAAGCCACGGAGCCAACAAGAACAGGACTCTTTATATTTTTCAAAACAAAATTCTCGAAGAAATTCCAAAAATTGAAATGATTGCGTAATACATTCCTTTACATATTTCAATAAAAATTTTACACATTTCTTTTAAAACATTTGCGAGTAATTCAAAATCGTCAAGCAATATCGTTCAACGACCAGGCACCGGCATGATTCGAACACGCGATCTCCTGTTTACAAGACAGGCGCTTTAACCAACTAAGCCACGGCGAACACAACGAGAGGGCTCTTTATATTTTTCAAAACAAAATTTTTAAAAAAAATTCAAAAATGTAAATGATTGCGTAAGACATTCCTTTACATATTTCAATAAAATTTTTAGACATTTCTTTTAAAACATTTGCGAGTAATTCAAAACCGTCAAGCAATATCATTCAACGACCAGGCTCCGGCGTGATTCGAACACGCGTTTACTGGACACGCGTTTTAACCATCTAAGCCACGGCGCCCGACAGTTTTTTTTAAATTTCCTTCTATGAATGTTAAATTTATTTTTAGTTTAAAATAAATAGCAGAATTAATATTTTAAATTTTATAACTGATAAACTCCTTTTACGCCATTTCAAATTTTAAAAGAATTTTTCAGAAAAATACTTACACCGATGGCACCGGCGTGATTCGGACACGCGATCTCCTGTTTACAAAACAGGCGCTTTAACCAACTAAGCCACGGCGCCAACAAGAAGAGTGCTCTTTATATTTTTCAAAACAAAATTCTAGAAGAATTTCCAAAAATTGAAATGATTGCGTAAGACATTCCTTTACATATTTCAATAAAATTTCTACACGTTTCTTTCAATACACTTGCGCGTAATTCAAAATCGTCAAGGAATAACATTCAACGACCAGGCACCGACGTGATTCGAACACGCGAACGCCTGTTTACTTGACTAGCGCTTTAACCAACTAAACCACGGTGCCAACGAGAACTGGGCTCTTTATATTTTTCAAAACAAAATTCTCGAAGAATTTTCAAAAATTGAAAAGATTGCGTAAGACATTCCTTTACATATTTCAATAAAATTTTTACACATTTCTTTTTAAATATTTGCGAGTAATTCAAAATCGTCAAGGAATATCATTCAACGACCAGGCACCAGCGTGATTCAAACACGCAATCTCCTGTTTACAAGACAGGCGCTTTAACCAACTAAGCCACGGCGCACACAACGAGAGGGCTCTTTATATTTTTCAAAACAAAATTTTTAAAAAAAATTCAAAAATTGAAATGATTTCGTAAGACATTCCTTTACATATTTCAATAAAATTTTTAGACATTTCTTTGAAAACATTTGCGAGTAATTCAAAACCGTCAAGCAATATCATTCAACGACCAGGCACCGGCGTGATTCGAACACGCGATCTCCTGTTTACTAGACCGGCGCTTTAGCCAACTAAGCCACGGCGCCAACAAGAAGAGGGCTCTTTATATTTTTCAAAAGATCGGTAGTCCGATAGCCTGGTCCGTATTTAAACTAACTCACAATTTTTCAAAAGAAAATTCTCGAAGAAATTCCAAAAATTGAAATGATTGCGTAATACATTCCTTTACATATTTCAATAAAACTTTTACACATTTCTTTTAAAACATTTGCGAGTAATTCAAAATTGTCAATCTATATCATTCAATGTGCAGGCACCGGCGTGATTCAAACACGCGATCTCCTGTTTACTAGACAGGCGCTTTAACCATCTAAGCCACGGCGCCCGACAGTTTTTTTTAAATTTCCTTCTATGAATGTTAAATTTATTTTTAGGTTAAAATAAATAGCAGAATTAATATTTTAAATTTTATAACTGATAAACTCTTTTTACGCCATTTCAATTTTTAAAAGAGTTTTTCAGAAAAATACTTAAACCGATGGCACCGGCGTGATTCGAACACGCGATCGCCTGTTTACTTGACAAGCGCTTTAGCGAACTAAGCCACGGCGCCAACAAGAAGAGGGCTCTTTATATTTTTCAAAAGATCGGTAGACCGATAGCCTGGTGCGTATTTAAACTGACTCACAATTTTTCAAAAGAAAATTCTCGAAGAAATTCCAAAAATTGAAATGACTGCGTAATACATTCCTTTACATATTTCAATAAAATTTTTACACATTTCTTTTAAAACATTTGCGAGTAATTCAAAATCGTCAATCAATATCATTCAATGTGCAGTCACCGGCGTGATTCGAACACGCGATCTCCTGTTTACAAGACAGGCACTTTATCCAACTAAGCCACTGCGCCAACAACAAGAGGGCTCTTTACTTTTTTCAAAACAAAATTTTTGAAAAATTGTCAAAAATTTATATGATTGCGTAAGACATTCCTTTACATATTTCAATAAAATTTTTAGACATTTCTTTTAAAACATTTGCGAGAAATTCAAAACCGTCAAGCAATATCATTCAACGAACAGGCAACGGCGTGATTCGAACACGCGATCTCCTGTTTACTAGACCGGCGCTTTAACCAACTAAGCTACGGCGCCAACAAGCAGAGGGCTCTTTATATTATTCAAAACAAAATTCTCGAAGAATTTCCAAAAATTGAAATGATTGCGTAAGACATTCCTTTACATATTTCAATAAAATTTTTATACATTTCTTTTAAAACATTTGCGAGTAATTCAAAATCGTCAAGCAATAACATTCAACAACCAGGCACCGACATGATTCGAACACGCAATCGCCTGTCTACTAGACAAGCGCTTTAACTAACTAAGCCACTGAGCCTACAGGAACAGGGCTCTTTATATTTTTCAAAACATAATTCTCGAAGAATTTCCAAAAATTGAAATGATTGCGTAAGACATTCCTTTACATATTTCAATAAAATTTTTATACATTTCTTTTAAAACATTTGCGAGTAATTCAAAATCGTCAATCAATATCATTCAATGTGTAGGCACCGGCGTGAATCGAACACGCGTTCTCCTGTTTACGAGACAGGCGCTTTAACCATCTAAGACACGGCGCCCGACAGTTTTTTTCAAATTTCCTTCTATGAATGTTAAATGTATTTTTAGTTTAAAATAAATAGCAGAGTTAATATTTTAAATTTTATAATTGATAAACTCTTTTTACGCCATTTCAATTTTCAAAAGAAGGTTCAGAAAAATACTTACACCGATGGCACCGGCGTGATTCGAAGAGGCGATCTCCTGTTTACAAGACAGGCGCTTTAACCAACTAAGCCACGGCGCCAACAAGAAGAGGGCTCTTTATATTTTTCAAAACAAAATTCTCGAAGAATTTAAAAAATTGAAATGATTGCGTAAGACATTCCTTTACATATTTGAATAAAATTTTTAAACATTTATTTTAAAACATTTGCGAGTAATTCAAAAACGTCAAGCAATATTATTCAACGACCAGGCACCGGCGTCATTCGAACACGCGATCTCCTGTTTACTAGACAGGCGCTTTAACCAACTAAGCCACGGCGCCAACAAGAAGAGGGCTCTTTATATTTTTCAAAACCAAATTCCCGAAGAATTTCCAAAAATTGAAACGATTGCGTAAGACATTCCTTTACATATTTCAATAAAATTTCTACACGTTTCTTTCAATACACTTGCGAGTAATTCAAAAACGTCAAGCAATATTATTCAACGACCAGGCACCGGCGTCATTCGAACACGCGATCGCCTGTTTACTTGACAAGCGCTTTAACCAACTAAGCCACGGCGCCAAAAGCAACAGGTCTCTTTATATTTTTCAAAACAAAATTCTCGAAGAATTTCCAAAAATTGAAATGATTGCGTAAGACATTCTTATACATATTTCAATAAAATTTTTACACGTTTCTTTCAAAACACTTGCGAGTAATTCAAAATCGTCAAGTTTTATTATTCAACGAACAGGCACCGGCGTGATTCGAACACGCGAACTCCTGTTTACTAGACAGGCGCTTCAACCAACTAAGCCACGTTCGCCAACGAGAAGAGAGCTCTTTATATTTTTCAAAACAAAATTCTCGAAGAAATTCCAAAAATTGAAATGATTGCGTAAGACATTCCTTTACATATTTCAATAAAATTTTTACACATTTCTTTTAAAACATTTGCGAGTAATTCAAAATCGCCAATCAATATCATTCAATGAGCAGACTCCGGGGTGATTCGACCACGCGATCTCCTGTTTAGAAGACAGGCACTTTAACCAACTAAGCCACGGCGCCGACAAAAAGAGGGCTCTATATTTTTCAAAAAAAAAAATTCTCAAAGAATTTTTAAAAATTTAAATGATTCCTTAAGACATTCCTTTACATATTTCAATAAAATTTTTATATATTTCTTTCAAAACACTTGCGAGTAATTCAAAATCGTCAAGTAATATCACTCAACGAGCAGGCACCGGCGTGATTCGAACACGCAATCTTCTGCTTACTAGACAGGTGCTTTAACCAACTAAGCCACGGCGCCAACAAGAAAAAAGCTCTTTATATTTTTCAAAACATAATTCTCGAAGAATTTCCAAAAATTGTAATGATTGCGTAATACATTCCTTTACATATTTCAATAAAATGTTTACACATTTCTTTTAAAACATTTGCGAGTAATTCAAAATCGCCAATCAATATCATTCAATGAGCAGACACCGCCGTGATTCGACCACGCGATCTCCTGTTTACAAGACAGGCGCGTTAACCATCGAAGCCACGGCAGCTACAGGAATAGGGCTTTTTATATTTTTCAAAACAAAATTCTCGAAGAATTTCAAAAAATTGAAATGATTGCGTAATACATTCCTTTACATATTTCAATAAAATGATTACACATTTCTTTTAAAACATTTGCGAGTAATTCAAAATCGTCAAGCAATATTATTCAATGAGCAGGCACCGGCGTGATTCGAACACGCGATCTCCTGTTTACGAGACAGTCGCTTTAACCATCTAAGCCACGGCGCCCGACAGTTCATTAAAATTTCATTCTATGTATGTTAAATTTATTTTTAATTTAAAATAAATAGCAGAATTAATATTTTAAATTTTATAATTGATAAACTCTTTTTATGCCATTTTAATTTTTAAAAGAAGGTTCAGAAATATATTTACACCGATGGCACCAGCGTGATTCGAACACGCGATCTCCTGTTTACAAGAGAGGGGCTTTAACCAACTAAGCCACGGCGCCGACGAGAAGAGGGCTCTTTATATTTTTCAAAACAAAATTCTCGAATAATTTTCAAAAATAGAAATGATTGCTTAAGACATTCCTTTACATATTTCAATAAAATTTTTACACATTTCTTTTAAAACATTTGAGAGTAATTCAAAATCGCCAATCGATATCATTCAATGAGCAGACACCGGCGTGATTCGACCACGCGATCTCCTGTTTACAAGACAGGCACTTTAACCAACTAAGCCACGGCGCCGACAAAAAGAGGGCTCTTTATATTTTTCAAAACAAAATTCTCAAAGAATTTTCAAAAATTTAAATGATTGCTTAAGACATTCCTTTACATATTTCAATAAAATTTTTATCTGTTTCTTTCAAAACACTTGCGAGTAATTCAAAATCGTCAAGTAATATCATTCAACGAGCAGGCGCCGGCGTGATTCGAACACGCGATTTTCTGTTTACTAGACCAACTAAGCCACGGCGCCGACAAAAAGAGGGCTCTTTATATTTTTCAAAACAAAATTCTCAAAGAATTTTCAAAAATTAAAATGATTGCGTAATACATTCCTTTACATATTTCAATAAAATTTTTACACATTTCTTTTAAAACATTTGCGAGTAATTCAAAATCGTCAATCAATATCATTCAGTGAGCAGACACTGACGAGATTCGTACACGCGATCTCCTGTTTACGAGACAGTCGCTTTAACCAACTAAGCCACGGCGCCAACAAGAAGAAAGCTCTTTATATTTTTCAAAACATAATTCTCGAAGCATTTCCAAAAATTGATATGATCTTAAGACATTTATTTACATATTTCAATAAAATTTTTACACGTTTTTTTGAAAGCAGTTTCGAGTAATTCAAAATCGTCAAGGAATATCATTCAACGACCAGGCACCAGCGTGATTCGACCACGCGATCTCGTGTTTACAAGACAGGCACTTTAACCAACTAAGCCACGGCGCCGACAAAAAGAGGGCTCTTTATATTTTTCAAAACAAAATTCTCAAAGAATTTTCAAAAATTTAAATGATTGCTTAAGACATTCCTTTACATATTTCAATAAAATTTTTATATGTTTCTTTCAAAACATTTGTGAGTAATTCAAAATCGTCAAGCAATATCATTCAACGACCAGGCACCGGCGTGATTCAAACACGCGATTTCCTGTTTACTACACAGGCGCTTTAGCCAACTACGCCACGGCGCCAACAAGAAGAGGACTCTTTATATTTTTCAAAAGAAAATTCTCGAAGAGTTTCCAAAAATTAAAATGATTGCGTAATACATTCCTTTACATATTTCAAAACCGTCAAGCAATATCTTTCAACGACCAGGCACCGACGTGATTCGAACACGCGATCGCCTGTTTACTTGACAAGCGCTTTAACCAACTAAGCCACGGCGCCAACGAGAAGAGGGCTCTTTATATTTTTCAAAACAAAATTCTCGAAGAAATTCCAAAAATTGAAATGATTGCGTAATACATTCCTTTACATATTTCAATAAAAATTTTACACATTTCTTTTAAAACATTTGCGAGTAATTCAAAATCGTCAAGCAATATCGTTCAACGACCAGGCACCGGCATGATTCGAACACGCGATCTCCTGTTTACAAGACAGGCGCTTTAACCAACTAAGCCACGGCGCCAACAAGAACAGGACTCTTTATATTTTTCAAAACAAAATTCTCGAAGAAATTCCAAAAATTGAAATGATTGCGTAATACATTCCTTTACATATTTCAATAAAAATTTTACACATTTCTTTTAAAACATTTGCGAGTAATTCAAAATCGTCAAGCAATATCGTTCAACGACCAGGCACCGGCATGATTCGAACACGCGATCTCCTGTTTACAAGACAGGCGCTTTAACCAACTAAGCCACGGCGCACACAACGAGAGGGCTCTTTATACTTTTCAAAACAAAATTTTTAAAAAAAATTCAAAAATGTAAATGATTGCGTAAGACATTCCTTTACATATTTCAATAAAATTTTTAGACATTTCTTTTAAAACATTTGCGAGTAATTCAAAACCGTCAAGCAATATCATTCAACGACCAGGCTCCGGCGTGATTCGAACACGCGTTTACTGGACACGCGTTTTAACCATCTAAGCCACGGCGCCCGACAGTTTTTTTTAAATTTCCTTCTATGAATGTTAAATTTATTTTTAGTTTAAAATAAATAGCAGAATTAATATTTTAAATTTTATAACTGATAAACTCCTTTTACGCCATTTCAATTTTTAAAAGAATTTTTCAGAAAAATACTTACACCGATGGCACCGGCGTGATTCGGACACGCGATCTCCTGTTTACAAAACAGGCGCTTTAACCAACTAAGCCACGGCGCCAACAAGAAGAGTGCTCTTTATATTTTTCAAAACAAAATTCTAGAAGAATTCCCAAAAATTGAAATGATTGCGTAAGACATTCCTTTACATATTTCAATAAAATTTCTACACGTTTCTTTCAATACACTTGCGCGTAATTCAAAATCGTCAAGGAATAACATTCAACGACCAGGCACCGACGTGATTCGAACACGCGAACGCCTGTTTACTTGACAAGCGCTTTAACCAACTAAACCACGGTGCCAACGAGAACTGGGCTCTTTATATTTTTCAAAACAAAATTCTCGAAGAATTTTCAAAAATTGAAAAGATTGCGTAAGACATTCCTTTACATATTTCAATAAAATTTTTACACATTTCTTTTTAAATATTTGCGAGTAATTCAAAATCGTCAAGGAATATCATTCAACGACCAGGCACCAGCGTGATTCAAACACGCAATCTCCTGTTTACAAGACAGGCGCTTTAACCAACTAAGCCACGGCGCACACAACGAGAGGGCTCTTTATATTTTTCAAAACAAAATTTTTAAAAAAAATTCAAAAATTGAAATGATTTCGTAAGACATTCCTTTACATATTTCAATAAAATTTTTAGACATTTCTTTGAAAACATTTGCGAGTAATTCAAAACCGTCAAGCAATATCATTCAACGACCAGGCACCGGCGTGATTCGAACACGCGATCTCCTGTTTACTAGACCGGCGCTTTAGCCAACTAAGCCACGGCGCCAACAAGAAGAGGGCTCTTTATATTTTTCAAAAGATCGGTAGTCCGATAGCCTGGTCCGTATTTAAACTGACTCACAATTTTTCAAAAGAAAATTCTCGAAGAAATTCCAAAAATTGAAATGATTGCGTAATACATTCCTTTACATATTTCAATAAAACTTTTACACATTTCTTTTAAAACATTTGCGAGTAATTCAAAATTGTCAATCTATATCATTCAATGTGCAGGCACCGGCGTGATTCAAACACGCGATCTCCTGTTTACTAGACAGGCGCTTTAACCGTCTAAGCCACGGCGCCCGACAGTTTTTTTTAAATTTCCTTCTATGAATGTTAAATTTATTTTTAGGTTAAAATAAATAGCAGAATTAATATTTTAAATTTTATAACTGATAAACTCTTTTTACGCCATTTCAATTTTTAAAAGAGTTTTTCAGAAAAATACTTAAACCGATGGCACCGGCGTGATTCGAACACGCGATCGCCTGTTTACTTGACAAGCGCTTTAGCGAACTAAGCCACGGCGCCAACAAGAAGAGGGCTCTTTATATTTTTCAAAAGATCGGTAGTCCGATAGCCTGGTGCGTATTTAAACTGACTCACAATTTTTCAAAAGAAAATTCTCGAAGAAATTCCAAAAATTGAAATGACTGCGTAATACATTCCTTTACATATTTCAATAAAATTTTTACACATTTCTTTTAAAACATTTGCGAGTAATTCAAAATCGTCAATCAATATCATTCAATGTGCAGTCACCGGCGTGATTCGAACACGCGATCTCCTGTTTACAAGACAGGCACTTTATCCAACTAAGCCACTGCGCCAACAACAAGAGGGCTCTTTACTTTTTTCAAAACAAAATTTTTGAAAAATTGTCAAAAATTTATATGATTGCGTAAGACATTCCTTTACATATTTCAATAAAATTTTTAGACATTTCTTTTAAAACATTTGCGAGAAATTCAAAACCGTCAAGCAATATCATTCAACGAACAGGCAACGGCGTGATTCGAACACGCGATCTCCTGTTTACTAGACCGGCGCTTTAACCAACTAAGCTACGGCGCCAACAAGCAGAGGGCTCTTTATATTATTCAAAACAAAATTCTCGAAGAATTTCCAAAAATTGAAATGATTGCGTAAGACATTCCTTTACATATTTCAATAAAATTTTTATACATTTCTTTTAAAACATTTGCGAGTAATTCAAAATCGTCAAGCAATAACATTCAACAACCAGGCACCGACATGATTCGAACACGCAATCGCCTGTCTACTAGACAAGCGCTTTAACTAACTAAGCCACTGAGCCTACAGGAACAGGGCTCTTTATATTTTTCAAAACATAATTCTCGAAGAATTTCCAAAAATTGAAATGATTGCGTAAGACATTCCTTTACATATTTCAATAAAATTTTTATACATTTCTTTTAAAACATTTGCGAGTAATTCAAAATCGTCAATCAATATCATTCAATGTGTAGGCACCGGCGTGAATCGAACACGCGTTCTCCTGTTTACGAGACAGGCGCTTTAACCATCTAAGACACGGCGCCCGACAGTTTTTTTCAAATTTCCTTCTATGAATGTTAAATTTATTTTTAGTTTAAAATAAATAGCAGAGTTAATATTTTAAATTTTATAATTGATAAACTCTTTTTACGCCATTTCAATTTTCAAAAGAAGGTTCAGAAAAATACTTACACCGATGGCACCGGCGTGATTCGAAGAGGCGATCTCCTGTTTACAAGACAGGCGCTTTAACCAACTAAGCCACGGCGCCAACAAGAAGAGGGCTCTTTATATTTTTAAAAACAAAATTCTCGAAGAATTTAAAAAATTGAAATGTTTGCGTAAGACATTCCTTTACATATTTGAATAAAATTTTTAAACAATTATTTTAAAACATTTGCGAGTAATTCAAAAACGTCAAGCAATATTATTCAACGACCAGGCACCGGCGTCATTCGAACACGCGATCTCCTGTTTACTAGACAGGCGCTTTAACCAACTAAGCCACGGCGCCAACAAGAGGAGGGCTCTTTATATTTTTCAAAACCAAATTCCCGAAGAATTTCCAAAAATTGAAACGATTGCGTAAGACATTCCTTTACATATTTCAATAAAATTTCTACACGTTTCTTTCAATACACTTGCGAGTAATTCAAAAACGTCAAGCAATATTATTCAACGACCAGGCACCGGCGTCATTCGAACACGCGATCGCCTGTTTACTTGACAAGCGCTTTAACCAACTAAGCCACGGCGCCAAAAGCAACAGGTCTCTTTATATTTTTCAAAACAAAATTCTCGAAGAATTTCCAAAAATTGAAATGATTGCGTAAGACATTCTCATACATATTTCAATAAAATTTTTACACGTTTCTTTCAAAACACTTGCGAGTAATTCAAAATCGTCAAGTTTTATTATTCAACGAACAGGCACCGGCGTGATTCGAACACGCGAACTCCTGTTTACTAGACAGGCGCTTCAACCAACTAAGCCACGTTCGCCAACGAGAAGAGAGCTCTTTATATTTTTCAAAACAAAATTCTCGAAGAAATTCCAAAAATTGAAATGATTGCGTAAGACATTCCTTTACATATTTCAATAAAATTTTTACACATTTCTTTTAAAACATTTGCGAGTAATTCAAAATCGCCAATCAATATCATTCAATGAGCAGACTCCGGGGTGATTCGACCACGCGATCTCCTGTTTAGAAGACAGGCACTTTAACCAACTAAGCCACGGCGCCGACAAAAAGAGGGCTCTATATTTTTCAAAAAAAAAAAATTCTCAAAGAATTTTTAAAAATTTAAATGATTCCTTAAGACATTCCTTTACATATTTCAATAAAATTTTTATATATTTCTTTCAAAACACTTGCGAGTAATTCAAAATCGTCAAGTAATATCACTCAACGAGCAGGCACCGGCGTGATTCGAACACGCAATCTTCTGCTTACTAGACAGGTGCTTTAACCAACTAAGCCACGGCGCCAACAAGAAAAAAGCTCTTTATATTTTTCAAAACATAATTCTCGAAGAATTTCCAAAAATTGTAATGATTGCGTAATACATTCCTTTACATATTTCAATAAAATGTTTACACATTTCTTTTAAAACATTTGCGAGTAATTCAAAATCGCCAATCAATATCATTCAATGAGCAGACACCGCCGTGATTCGACCACGCGATCTCCTGTTTACAAGACAGGCGCGTTAACCATCGAAGCCACGGCAGCTACAGGAATAGGGCTTTTTATATTTTTCAAAACAAAATTCTCGAAGAATTTCAAAAAATTGAAATGATTGCGTAATACATTCCTTTACATATTTCAATAAAATGATTACACATTTCTTTTAAAACATTTGCGAGTAATTCAAAATCGTCAAGCAATATTATTCAATGAGCAGGCACCGGCGTGATTCGAACACGCGATCTCCTGTTTACGAGACAGTCGCTTTAACCATCTAAGCCACGGCGCCCGACAGTTCATTAAAATTTCATTCTATGTATGTTAAATTTATTTTTAATTTAAAATAAATAGCAGAATTAATATTTTAAATTTTATAATTGATAAACTCTTTTTATGCCATTTTAATTTTTAAAAGAAGGTTCAGAAATATATTTACACCGATGGCACCAGCGTGATTCGAACACGCGATCTCCTGTTTACAAGAGAGGGGCTTTAACCAACTAAGCCACGGCGCCGACGAGAAGAGGGCTCTTTATATTTTTCAAAACAAAATTCTCGAATAATTTTCAAAAATAGAAATGATTGCTTAAGACATTCCTTTACATATTTCAATAAAATTTTTACACATTTCTTTTAAAACATTTGAGAGTAATTCAAAATCGCCAATCGATATCATTCAATGAGCAGACACCGGCGTGATTCGACCACGCGATCTCCTGTTTACAAGACAGGCACTTTAACCAACTAAGCCACGGCGCCGACAAAAAGAGGGCTCTTTATATTTTTCAAAACAAAATTCTCAAAGAATTTTCAAAAATTTAAATGATTGCTTAAGACATTCCTTTACATATTTCAATAAAATTTTTATCTGTTTCTTTCAAAACACTTGCGAGTAATTCAAAATCGTCAAGTAATATCATTCAACGAGCAGGCGCCGGCGTGATTCGAACACGCGATTTTCTGTTTACTAGACCAACTAAGCCACGGCGCCGACAAAAAGAGGGCTCTTTATATTTTTCAAAACAAAATTCTCAAAGAATTTTCAAAAATTAAAATGATTGCGTAATACATTCCTTTACATATTTCAATAAAATTTTTACACATTTCTTTTAAAACATTTGCGAGTAATTCAAAATCGTCAATCAATATCATTCAGTGAGCAGACACTGACGAGATTCGTACACGCGATCTCCTGTTTACGAGACAGTCGCTTTAACCAACTAAGCCACGGCGCCAACAAGAAGAAAGCTCTTTATATTTTTCAAAACATAATTCTCGAAGCATTTCCAAAAATTGATATGATCTTAAGACATTTATTTACATATTTCAATAAAATTTTTACACGTTTTTTTGAAAGCAGTTTCGAGTAATTCAAAATCGTCAAGGAATATCATTCAACGACCAGGCACCAGCGTGATTCGACCACGCGATCTCGTGTTTACAAGACAGGCACTTTAACCAACTAAGCCACGGCGCCGACAAAAAGAGGGCTCCTTATATTTTTCAAAACAAAATTCTCAAAGAATTTTCAAAAATTTAAATGATTGCTTAAGACATTCCTTTACATATTTCAATAAAATTTTTATATGTTTCTTTCAAAACACTTGCGAGTAACTAAAATCTTCAAGTAATATCATTCAACGAGCAGGCACCGGAGTGTTTCGAACACGCGATCTTCTATTTACTAGACAGGTGCTTTAACCAACTAGGCCACGGCGCCAACAAAAAAGAGAGCTCTTTATATTTTTCAAAACATAATTCTCGAAGAATTTCCAAAAATTGAAATGATTGCGTAAGACATTTATTTACATATTTCAATAAAATGTTTACACATTTCTTTTAAAACATTTGTGAGTAATTCAAAATCGTCAAGCAATATCATTCAACGACCAGGCACCGGCGTGATTCAAACACGCGATTTCCTGTTTACTACACAGGCGCTTTAGCCAACTACGCCACGGCGCCAACAAGAAGAGGACTCTTTATATTTTTCAAAAGAAAATTCTCGAAGAGTTTCCAAAAATTAAAATGATTGCGTAATACATTCCTTTACATATTTCAAAACCGTCAAGCAATATCTTTCAACGACCAGGCACCGACGTGATTCGAACACGCGATCGCCTGTTTACTTGACAAGCGCTTTAACCAACTAAGCCACGGCGCCAACGAGAAGAGGGCTCTTTATATTTTTCAAAACAAAATTCTCGAAGAAATTCCAAAAATTGAAATGATTGCGTAATACATTCCTTTACATATTTCAATAAAAATTTTACACATTTCTTTTAAAACATTTGCGAGTAATTCAAAATCGTCAAGCAATATCGTTCAACGACCAGGCACCGGCATGATTCGAACACGCGATCTCCTGTTTACAAGACAGGCGCTTTAACCAACTAAGCCTCGGCGCCAACAAGAACAGGACTCTTTATATTTTTCAAAACAAAATTCTCGAAGAAATTCCAAAAATTGAAATGATTGCGTAATACATTCCTTTACATATTTCAATAAAAATTTTACACATTTCTTTTAAAACATTTGCGAGTAATTCAAAATCGTCAAGCAATATCGTTCAACGACCAGGCACCGGCATGATTCGAACACGCGATCTCCTGTTTACAAGACAGGCGCTTTAACCAACTAAGCCACGGCGCACACAACGAGAGGGCTCTTTATATTTTTCAAAACAAAATTTTTAAAAAAAATTCAAAAATGTAAATGATTGCGTAAGACATTCCTTTACATATTTCAATAAAATTTTTAGACATTTCTTTTAAAACATTTGCGAGTAATTCAAAACCGTCAAGCAATATCATTCAACGACCAGGCTCCGGCGTGATTCGAACACGCGATCTCCTGTTTACTAGACCGGCGCTTTAGCCAACTAAGCCACGGCGCCAACAAGAAGGGGGCTCTTTATATTTTTCAAAAGATCGGTAGTCCGATAGCCTGGTCCGTATTTAAACTGACTCACAATTTTTCAAAAGAAAATTCTCGAAGAAATTCCAAAAATTGAAATGATTGCGTAATACATTCCTTTACATATTTCAATAAAACTTTTACACATTTCTTTTAAAACATTTGCGAGTAATTCAAAATTGTCAATCTATATCATTCAATGTGCAGGCACCGGCGTGATTCAAACACGCGATCTCCTGTTTACTAGACAGGCGCTTTAACCATCTAAGCCACGGCGCCCTACAGTTTTTTTTAAATTTCCTTCTATGAATGTTAAATTTATTTTTAGGTTAAAATAAATAGCAGAATTAATATTTTAAATTTTATAACTGATAAACTCTTTTTACGCCATTTCAATTTTTAAAAGAGTTTTTCAGAAAAATACTTAAACCGATGGCACCGGCGTGATTCGAACACGCGATCGCCTGTTTACTTGACAAGCGCTTTAGCGAACTAAGTCACGGCGCCAACAAGAAGAGGGCTCTTTATATTTTTCAAAAGATCGGTAGTCCGATAGCCTGGTGCGTATTTAAACTGACTCACAATTTTTCAAAAGAAAATTCTCGAAGAAATTCCAAAAATTGAAATGATTGCGTAATACATTCCTTTACATATTTCAATAAAATTTTTACACATTTCTTTTAAAACATTTGCGAGTAATTCAAAATCGTCAATCAATATCATTCAATGTGCAGTCACCGGCGTGATTCGAACACGCGATCTCCTGTTTACAAGACAGGCACTTTATCCAACTAAGCCACTGCGCCAACAACAAGAGGGCTCTTTACTTTTTTCAAAACAAAATTTTTGAAAAATTGTCAAAAATTGAAATGATTGCGTAAGACATTCTTATACATATTTCAATAAAATTTTTACACATTTTTTTTAAAACATTTGCGAGTAATTCAAAACCGTCAAGCAATATCATTCAACGAACAGGCACCGGCGCGATACGAACACGCGATCTTCTGTTTACTAGCAGGCGCTTTCACCAACTAAGCCACGGAGCCAACAAGAACAGGACTCTTTATATTTTTCAAAACAAAATTCTCGAAGAAATTCCAAAAATTGAAATGATTGCGTAATACATTCCTTTACATATTTCAATAAAAATTTTACACATTTCTTTTAAAACATTTGCGAGTAATTCAAAATCGTCAAGCAATATCGTTCAACGACCAGGCACACGCATGATTCGAACACGCGATCTCCTGTTTACAAGACAGGCGCTTTAACCAACTAAGCCACGGCGCACACAACGAGAGGGCTCTTTATATTTTTCAAAACAAAATTTTTAAAAAAAATTCAAAAATGTAAATGATTGCGTAAGACATTCCTTTACATATTTCAATAAAATTTTTAGACATTTCTTTTAAAACATTTGCGAGTAATTCAAAACCGTCAAGCAATATCATTCAACGACCAGGCTCCGGCGTGATTCGAACACGCGTTTACTGGACACGCGTTTTAACCATCTAAGCCACGGCGCCCGACAGTTTTTTTTAAATTTCCTTCTATGAATGTTAAATTTATTTTTAGTTTAAAATAAATAGCAGAATTAATATTTTAAATTTTATAACTGATAAACTCCTTTTACGCCATTTCAATTTTTAAAAGAATTTTTCAGAAAAATACTTACACCGATGGCACCGGCGTGATTCGGACACGCGATCTCCTGTTTACAAAACAGGCGCTTTAACCAACTAAGCCACGGCGCCAACAAGAAGAGGGCTCTTTATATTTTTCAAAACAAAATTCTAGAAGAATTTCCAAAAATTGAAATGATTGCGTAAAACATTCCTTTACATATTTCAATAAAATTTCTACACGTTTCTTTCAATACACTTGCGCGTAATTCAAAATCGTCAAGGAATAACATTCAACGACCAGGCACCGACGTGATTCGAACACGCGAACGCCTGTTTACTTGACAAGCGCTTTAACCAACTAAACCACGGTGCCAACGAGAACTGGGCTCTTTATATTTTTCAAAACAAAATTCTCGAAGAATTTTCAAAAATTGAAAAGATTGCGTAAGACATTCCTTTACATATTTCAATAAAATTTTTACACATTTCTTTTTAAATATTTGCGAGTAATTCAAAATCGTCAAGGAATATCATTCAACGACCAGGCACCAGCGTGATTCAAACACGCAATCTCCTGTTTACAAGACAGGCGCTTTAACCAACTAAGCCACGGCGCACACAACGAGAGGGCTCTTTATATTTTTCAAAACAAAATTTTTAAAAAAAATTCAAAAATTGAAATGATTTCGTAAGACATTCCTTTACATATTTCAATAAAATTTTTATACATTTCTTTTAAAACATTTGCGAGTAATTCAAAATCGTCAAGCAATAACATTCAACAACCAGGCACCGACATGATTCGAACACGCAATCGCCTGTCTACTAGACAAGCGCTTTAACTAACTAAGCCACTGGGCCTACAGGAACAGGGCTCTTTATATTTTTCAAAACATAATTCTCGAAGAATTTCCAAAAATTGAAATGATTGCGTAAGACATTCCTTTACATATTTCAATAAAATTTTTATACATTTCTTTTAAAACATTTGCGAGTAATTCAAAATCGTCAATCAATATCATTCAATGTGTAGGCACCGGCGTGAATCGAACACGCGTTCTCCTGTTTACGAGACAGGCGCTTTAACCATCTAAGACACGGCGCCCGACAGTTTTTTTTCAAATTTCCTTCTATGAATGTTAAATTTATTTTTAGTTTAAAATAAATAGCAGAGTTAATATTTTAAATTTTATAATTGATAAACTCTTTTTACGCCATTTCAATTTTCAAAAGAAGGTTCAGAAAAATACTTACACCGATGGCACCGGCGTGATTCGAAGAGGCGATCTCCTGTTTACAAGACAGGCGCTTTAACCAACTAAGCCACGGCGCCAACAAGAAGAGGGCTCTTTATATTTTTCAAAACAAAATTCTCGAAGAATTTAAAAAATTGAAATGATTGCGTAAGACATTCCTTTACATATTTGAATAAAATTTTTAAACATTTATTTTAAAACATTTGCGAGTAATTCAAAAACGTCAAGCAATATTATTCAACGACCAGGCACCGGCGTCATTCGAACACGCGATCTCCTGTTTACTAGACAGGCGCTTTAACCAACTAAGCCACGGCGCCAACAAGAAGAGGGCTCTTTATATTTTTCAAAACCAAATTCCCGAAGAATTTCCAAAAATTGAAACGATTGCGTAAGACATTCCTTTACATATTTCAATAAAATTTCTACACGTTTCTTTCAATACACTTGCGAGTAATTCAAAAACGTCAAGCAATATTATTCAACGACCAGGCACCGGCGTCATTCGAACACGCGATCGCCTGTTTACTTGACAAGCGCTTTAACCAACTAAGCCACGGCGCCAAAAGCAACAGGTCTCTTTATATTTTTCAAAACAAAATTCTCGAAGAATTTTCAAAAATTGAAATGATTGCATAAGACATTACTTTACATATTTCAATGAAATGTTTACACGTATCTTTTAAAACATTTGCGAGCAATTCAAAATCGTCAAGCAATAACATTCAACAACCAGGAACCGACGTGATTCGAACACGCGATCTCCTGTTTACTAGACAGGCGCTTTAACCAACTAAGCCACGGCGCCAACAAGATGAGTGCTCTTTATATTTTTCAAAAGAAAATTCTCGAAGAAATTCCAAATATTGAAATGATTGCGTAATACATTCCTTTACATATTTCAATAAAATTTTTACACATTTCTTTTAAAACATTTGCGAGTAATTCAAAATCGTCAATCTATATCATTCAATGTGCAGGCACCGGCGTGATTCGAACACGCGATCTCCTGTTTACTAGACAGGCGCTTTAACCATCTAAGCCACGGCGCCCGACAGTTTTTTTTAAATTTCCTTCTATGAATGTTAAATTTATTTTTAGTTTAAAATAAATAGCAGAATTAATATTTTAAATTTTATAACTGATAAACTCTTTTTACGCCATTTCAATTTTTAAAAGAGTTTTACAGAAATATACTTATACCGATGGCACCGGCGTGATTCGAACACGCGATCGCCTGTTTACTTGACAAGCGCTTTAGCCAACTAAGCCACGGCTCCAACAAGAAGAGGGCTCTTTATATTTTTCAAAAGATCGGTAGTCCGATAGCCTGGTGCGTATTTAAACTGACTCACAATTTTTCAAAAGAAAATTCACGAAGAAATTCCAAAAATTGAAATGATTGCGTAATACATTCCTTTACATATTTCAATAAAATATTTACACATTTCTTTTAAAACATTTGCGAGTAATTCAAAATCGTCAATCAATATCATTTAATGTGCAGGCACCGGCGTGATTCGAACACGCGATCTCCTGTTTACAAGACAGGCACTTTATCCAACTAAGCCACTGCGCCAACAACAAGAGGGCTCTTTATTTTTTTCAAAACAAAATTTTTGAAAAATTGTCAAAAATTTAAATGATTGCGTAAGACATTCCTTTACATATTTCAATAAAATTTTTAGACATTTCTTTTAAAACATTTGCGAGAAATTCAAAACCGTCAAGCAATATCATTCAACGAACAGCACCGGCGTGATTCGAACACGCGATCTCCTGTTTACTAGACAGGCGCTTTAACCAACTAAGCCACGGCGCCAACAAGCAGAGGGCTCTTTATATTATTCAAAACAAAATTCTCGAAGAATTTCCAAAAATTGAAATGATTGCGTAAGACATTCCTTTACATATTTCAATAAAATTTTTATACATTTCTTTTAAAACATTTGCGAGTAATTCAAAATCGTCAATCAATATCATTCAATGTGTAGGCACCGGCGTGAATCGAACACGCGTTCTCCTGTTTACGAGTCAGGCGCTTTAATCAACTAAGCCACGGCGCCAACAAGATGAGTGCTCTTTATATTTTTCAAAACAAAATTCTCGAAGAATTTAAAAAATTGAAATGATTGCGTAAGACATTCCTTTACATATTTGAATAAAATTTTTACACATTTATTTTAAAACATTTGCGAGTAA
Organism: Salticus scenicus; assembly: GCA_963930645.1. Taxonomy (NCBI): domain Eukaryota; kingdom Metazoa; phylum Arthropoda; class Arachnida; order Araneae; family Salticidae; genus Salticus; species Salticus scenicus. The sequence goes on from OZ005655.1 coordinate 94,987,798, forward strand.
TTCAAAAACGTCAAGCAATATTATTCAACGACCAGGCACCGGCGTCATTCGAACACGCGATCTCCTGTTTACTAGACAGGCGCTTTAACCAACTAAGCTACGGCGCCAACAAGAAGAGGGCTCTTTATATTTTTCAAAACCAAATTCCCGAAGAATTTCCAAAAATTGAAACGATTGCGTAAGACATTCCTTTACATATTTCAATAAAATTTCTACACGTTTCTTTCAATACACTTGCGAGTAATTCAAAAACGTCAAGCAATATTATTCAACGACCAGGCACCGGCGTCATTCGAACACGCGATCGCCTGTTTACTTGACAAGCGCTTTAACCAACTAAGCCACGGCGCCAAAAACAACAGGTCTCTTTATATTTTTCAAAACAAAATTCTCGAAGAATTTTCAAAAATTGAAATGATTGCATAAGACATTACTTTACATATTTCAATGAAATGTTTACACATATTTTTTAAAACATTTGCGAGTACTTCAAAATCGTCAAGCAATAACATTCAACAACCAGGCACCGACGTGATTCGAACACGCAATCGCCTGCCTACTAGACAAGCGCTTTAACTAACTAAGCCACTGGGCCTACAGGAACAGGGCTCTTTATATTTTTCAAAACATAATTCTCGAAGAATTTCCAAAAATTGAAATGATTGCGTAAGACATTCCTTTACATATTTCAATAAAATGTTTACACATTTCTTTTAAAACATTTGCGAGTAATTCAAAATCGTCAACAATATTATTCAACGACTAGGCACCGGCGTCATTCGAACACGCGATTTCCTGTTTACTAGACAGGCGCTTTAATCAACTAAGCCACGGCGCCAACAAGATGAGTGCTCTTTATATTTTTCAAAAGAAAATTCTCGAAGAAATTCCAAATATTGAAATGATTGCGTAATACATTCCTTTACATATTTCAATAAAATTTTTACACATTTCTTTTAAAACATTTGCGAGTAATTCAAGAACGTCAAGTAGTATTATTCAATGACCAGGCGGCCGAACTTCGGCCGAATGTCCCTGTTTGACTATTTTTCGTTCAAACGACCTCATTCCCTGACATCGGTAGGAAGTGCAATATGTCCGCCCGGTAAACGGTCTATCGACCATCGGAGTCGGAGCATTTTTAGAACAAACCTGATGCTTTTTCCCCCTGTTTTCGACCATATGGTTATTTCCTGATTACTTATCGACATTATATGATGTCTTGTCGACTATCTTGCGATATCATTTGTAGTGTTTTACAACGAATTTTCCCTCCCGCTTTTCAGCCAAATGGTTACTTGCCGATTATTTATTGACGTTATATGATGTCATCTCGATTATTCTGCGATATCATATTTGTTATTGTACAACAACGAAATTTCATGGTACTTTCATATGCTTTTATATCTAAATAAATTTTAATGTATTAATAAACTAATTTAATATATTATTGGGCCCACCAGCGGCCGAGCGGTTCTGCGCTCAAAGCTGGTAGACGTGAGGTGCCGGGTTCGATCCCAGGTCGCGCTCGTCGGCCTAGCCGTTCGGAGTTTTCCGTGGTTTTCTCCGAAACTTGCGTAAATACGGGCTAGGACCCCTTAGAAAGACCTCCACGGAAGGCACTCCCCCTCAGGCCCAGGACCTACAGCAGTCAATCGGCCTTAATCCTAAACACCAACACCAATATATTATTATATTTTAATGTATTATTCAGTTTATTAATATAATTGATACATAATTTAGTGTATTATTCAATCGTTGTATCTTAGAGCCGTCTAAGTATTTTTCACGCAAATTTATATTCTTTTATACAGAAAATTGTATAGAACTTAATTTCTTTTTCATATGACGTTCCTATTATCATTATTATTATTTAATTAGAACAAAAATTTTACTAGAAATTTCTAAATGCTTGGAAATTTTTTCTGTGTTTTGCTCTTAGAAATCAATTTTTCATGTATTTTTATTTCTTTAGATATAAATTTTCATAATTTTCTCTGCAACTACTCATTCCAATAATCCAATTATTTTATTTTGCTTAAAATGAAGACAATTCTCTTATCATGGTATAATGATCCCATAACTTAACCATGTCCCCCCCTCCTCCTATTTAAAAAAGAAAAAAGAAAAAAAAACTTTGTGTAAATTATTAAAAGTAAAATCCTACTACTAGTAATAAGAAATAGAATCGACAGCACAGTTGGCTTACTGTGCAATCTTGGAAATGTATTTACCTATTTTATTTCTTATGCAGCTTTAAAGAAGATTATTTATTTATTTATTTTTTATTTTTTGCATGACGGGACTTTTATTGGTTTAAATTAAAAACTAATGAACAGATATCTCAATCCTACACATTCATATAAAACAATTTTGTATCAATAAATAAATAAATGTATATATAATTATACATGGTGTTTGCTTTATGTTTTAATTTTTTCTTACTTAATTTTTCTGTTTTTGAAGTAATTATTATCTCTATTTTAACTTTTCACTTTGTTACAATATTGTATTGCAGAGGTTTGGGGGAAAGTTTGATGCCCGTAAAACTTGTTTAACCTGCTACACCCGTTTTAAGCCGTGGTGGCCTCTGCTCCTCCTTCTTATTCTAGTTTATGTGATTCTATATCCATTCATTCTGGTCTTCCTTCAAGGTGTTTGATCATTGTAATAAATTATTATTTTATTATATATATTGGGTTGGCAAGAAAGTTCTTTCGGTTTTCAAAAAGAGATAACATTGTGTTTGCTCTGTTATTTTTCTGTCAAAGTTGAATTTATGCGCACAAGAGTTTGTAAAAAAGGTTAAACGTAATAGGTAAAAAGGTTAAGGTAGAATTAAGTATACATCTTTATTTTCAAAATGTAGAATTTTTGGTAATATTACCTTTTTTAGAAAACCAATAGAACATTTCTAGTCAACCCAACACACACACACATATATATATGTATGTATAACTACTTTAAACGATGAGAATAACCATAAAATTTTACTAATTAAGAATGAATATTTAGCAATTTATACAATCCATATTTTAATAAAAGCGAATACAAAATTTCATAATTTCATTTTTCCTTTTTAAAATGCTTTCAACTGTGGAAACATTTCATTTCACACGATTTTGTTTACGCATTTTGTAGTGTTTATCCATAATAAAATCAAATCATTCGAATTCCTTTCACGCTTTTTTCTTTCTATTTTAACAATCTTTCTTGAATTTTTCTTTTGTATAATTGTGCGTAAAAGGAAAAAAAAAAAAAAGAGTCCTTTATAACTACAAAACTTTGAATTAACATCGTAAAATGAAAGAATGTTAATTCAAAGTTTTATGCTTGTTAGTTTTAAAATCTAGTTTTGTGGGGCTCTTTTTTTTTTTTTTTTTTTTTGTTTAACCCTTTGTTTAATTTAATAAATATTTATCTTAGACACATATACAAATAAAAAAAAATACATTTAAAAATACAGAACTTTTTAAGATTAATAAAAATCTTTAAGGGATTCAATCTCTAAGAATAACAAAATTTAATTGTTTAAATTTCCCTTAAACAAAAAATGTCTAGTATGTTAAACGTATTATTACATGTAAACTTTGAATAAACACCATAAAATGCAATAAACTCGCAACAATTGTTTCGGGTCGAAAAAACACACGACCCTTCATCAGGCGAACAAAGTAAGCACGAGTGCTGCAGTCAAAGCGGCAACGCACAAAATCGTTTAAAATGAAAAGAAAATGTTTATAAAGTAGAAACTGAATATAGCTACTGGTGTGAGTAGAATTGTACAAAAAAAACAAGGAAATAAATAAATGAGTGAGGATAAAAAAAAAAAAAATCCTCTTTGATTTATTATACAATTCTGAAATTTTGTATATCACATTTACTTATATGGAATACTATTATTAATTGTACGGGATATTTTTTTCCAGAAGCACTGTAAAAAAAAAAATATTATTATTATTATTATTATTATTTTATTCTTGAAATTTAATCCCTTCAAATTTTTGAACAATTTGATAAGATTCTGTACTTTTCTCAGTCATCATAATTTATTATGCATGTCTAAGATCAATATTTAAAAAGATAAACTGGGTTATATATTTTATGAGCTCATAAACATTCGGAATACTGTATATGTATATATGTGTATATAGATATTATATTTGTGGAAAGAAAAAATAAATTTATCTGAAGAGTCTGATTCTAACTCATCATAAATTTCTTAGTCAGTCATTTATTTCAGTAGTCTTTTCCTTTCAAACTTTAGGTTGTAGCATGAAACTTTACTTAATACATATGAAGATAAGTAAATAATATTTAAAAACAGATTTATTTTATTAAGTATGAATATTCTATTAAAATAACAGTATTGCTTAAATTTCTATATAATATACTAAGGTTTCTGTAATTCTATGAAATAATTAAATTAATTCTATGAAATTATTATTCAATCCTATTAACTTTTTATAGTTTTATGTAAAATTAACTGCAATTTTTTGTAATTAAGCAGCACTTTCTTTAAAAATTTAATAAATGTGATTTAACAAAAATTAAATTTTATATTTTTAAATTTCTGTATAATATTTCTATTGTTGATGCAAAATTAGGAGCATAGTTTATTTCTTAAAAGAAATACTTATATCTGTTAAAATTCATACAAGTTTAACTTTTTTTTTTCTTTAATACCAGGGTGTAAAAAAATCATGATTTTTTAAAAAAAATCAAAAAAATCGGATTTTTTTTTATTTAAATCGGATTTTTTTTATTTAAATCAGATTTTTTAAAAATAAAATCATACACACACATAAACATTTAAAGAGAATCATATTTTTTAAATATAATTAATCTCAATATATAGAGCTGGTAAATACCTAGTTGTTCATAGTACAAAGCTGTAAATAAAATATTTCTTTGTTTAGTATGCAGATAATGAAATGACTACCTAAAGTATTTTGTCAAAGTTGATAATTTCGAGAGCCTAGCAGTATTGACAAATCACATAATGACCTACTTTACAAATTTTAAAAGAAAGGTTTTAGAAATACAGCTTTACAGAAATATTAATATCACACAGGAGGAACAATATTAGTATTTATTTTTATTTATTCAAAGATTTGAACAAAAATGCCAGTTTGGCAGCCTTTTCCACCCCTAATTGGTTTCTTATTTTAGAATGCACAAAACCAAAGGTTGAAAACATTCTTTCAACCCCTACAGATGTGGCCTTTGCAGTCATAAGTTGTTCTATTACAAAAAGTTCTTTCGATGAAATGCAATCCTTTAAAACTGAGAAAGACTTCCACCAATCTAAAGCGTTTACTTCTTTCACCACCTTATCTTCAAATAAGGGTCCATGTCCATTGAATGGTTCTGAACATACAACAAACTTCAAAAGAATCTTAAAGGATACAGGTGCAGGGTAAGGAACAATGCAAGGGTCATAACAAGAAGAGAGAATTTGAAGAGAAGAGATAAGAATGGTCAAGTGAGTGTTCTTAGGACAACAATAAAGAAGAAAGGAGACTTGAGAAAAAGGCAGCACTAACTAGATTTAAATTTTGAAAAGAAATTCTAGAAATTTTTAAAAAAGATTTAAATCGATGATTTTTTTAAAATCAGTTGATTTAAATCAATGATTTTTTTTAAAAAAATCAATTGATTTAAATCATGATTAAAATCACTGATTTAAATCAATTGATTTAAATCGTTGACACCCTGTTTAATACAGTTTCTTCCAATTGTGAACAATGTAGTAATAGAGTTTCAATAATAAATAAATCATTTTTTGTCTAATACCACTTGGATTTAGAACAAATTCATGCTATCTGAGGAATAAAATGAACTAATGCATTTATAATGCTACTTAAGCATAAATATCTTATCTTAATTAAAAAAGATAATGTAGTTTTTTTTTTTTTTTTTTTTTTTTTTTTTCCCAATAAGCAGCAAAATTGTCAATTTATTTGCCAAAAATTACATACCTAAACAATGATTAAGTTCAACATAAATATAAATACACTTTTTCTCTAGTAATCATGTGTTTTAAATTTGTTTTCAGTGGCTATATATATGTGTGTTTGTGTTTGTGTGTATACAGTAGAACTTGGTTAACGTGATTGTCAAGGGGAATAAAATATTTGTTCATGCTATCAGTAGTTCATGCTATCAGTAACTCAGAAACTAATCGTCATTTTGACGGGGATTGTGGGAAAAGTTCATATTAAAAGTAGTTCACGTTAACGAGGTTCGACTGTGTTCACACACACACACACACACACACACATATATATATATATATGTGTGTGTGTGTGTGTGTGTGTTAAATTGACCTAAATTCTCCAAGAATGATCCCATTATACAAATACTTATTTTTGTCGTAAAAGGAACTCAAAATTAATAACAATTTTGCATTTTTTATTTTCTTTTAAAAAAGTTACCTCTTTTTCTTTAAAGTCAAAAAAAAACTGAAACTGGAATAGTAAAATTAAATAAAATATAAATAAATATATAAATTAAAAAAAAAAAAAAATCCTTTTCATAATTGCATTGAATTTAACACACGTAAAATACAGAGAAAAAAAATACTTTTATTAATTGAAAAAAAAAAAAAAAAAATCAATAGGAATATATTTATACACTTCTTTACTTATACAAGATTTTTTTGTAAATTATCTTATGCTTGGAGAGGGTAGGTGAGGATTTTTTAAAATATTATACATATTCCAGGGAATGATTTTTCAGATAAAACTGTTTCTTGGGCATAGTTCACTTATGTCCCTTCTGCCACTCCTATCCTTCTCATGGAGCAGCCTATTTTTCACACAGCATTCTCTATTTCGTGGTCGGTGTCAGTAGCATTATCATAACAAGTGTGTTGACGTACAGCATCTATAACAGATTTCTAATTACAATTTTAAAAATCCTAAACAAAGGTAATGTGTAGAAGCAATACACTTATGCAGTGCAATTACTTAAAATATTTAATTTTTCTTACCTGCCCCTCAGGCCCACCAGCGGCCGAGCGGTTCTGCGCTCAAAGCTGGTAGATGGGAGGTGCCGGGTTCGATCCCAGGTCGCGCTCATCGACCTAGCCGTACGGAGTTTTCCGTGGTTTCCTCCGAAACTCGCGTAAATACGGGCTAGGACCCCTTAGAAAGACCCCCACGGAGGGCATCCCCCCTAGGCCTAGGACACATCAGGAGTCAATCGGCCTTATATCCTACAACCAACCAATCTTACCTGCCCCTCTTCTGTCACCTGAGTACAAACAAGAAAGCATGAATATATTTTGATGTTACTGAAAAAAGCATTCACTTACTTTTAAGATATTTTATCCAATTCCAGAAATATAACTTTTTATTTTTTTCTTTCAAATATATATGTATATATTTAATTTTCAGGAAATACAATGAGGGAGCAATAATTTCGAAAATGAATCGTAGAACTGGCATTGAAATGTAATAAGTAAAAAGAGTTAAAATAAAATAAATAAATAAATAACATAAAATGGAGAAAAAAATACTCACAACAATTGTTTTTGGTCGAAAGAAAACACGACCCTTCGTCAGGCGTACAGAGTAGGCACGAGTATTGCAGACAAAGCGAGAATCCTCAAAAGCGCATTAATTTAATTTAATTAATTTATTTATTTATTTGTCATGGTTTTGTCTACATGTATATTTTTTAATATTTTTTGTATTTATAATTTATACCTATTTTTACACACATGATCACAGCAGTTTTAACCTATAAATTTATTCATTCAAATTGGAATTTAATCTTTTTCATCTAATTTTATTACATTGCTTGTATTAATTTCAATTAAGTTTTGATTTAAATGACCATTTTCTACATTAAGTAAACTCTCAATGATTATAAATAATGCAGGATTACGTTTATAAAATTCTTAAGATATGGTCAATATGTATATGTGTGTGTGTGTGTGTGTATAAAATTCTTTAAGGAGATTTCTTTTCCTGATATAATTTAACTATCTATATTTTTTTAATATGCAACTTATCAAAATTAGCAATACACAGTTTCAAACCCATAACTGTAAATAAATTAGATTAAAAAAAAAAAAAAAGTTATAAAAATTTATAAAACTTTTCAATATAAACTATCTAAATTGCAAGAAAATAAAATTACAGTAAAACCTCTTTAAAAGGGTCGTCCACCGTCCCATTTTAAATTGGTCCTTTAGGGAGGTGGGGTTTTAATATAAGTTGTACAAAAAATCTTAAATGTGGCAGCAAATTTTATAAATCAAATAGTTTTAATTATTCAAACTTACATTAATTTCTATATAGCTTACTTATAATCATTATTAAGCAAACACACACACTTTTTCATATGTATATACATATATGTGTGTGCATATGTATAGTAATTTTAAATTTTGTTTACTTAATTTTTTAAATTAAGTATATCATATTCATATGTATATACATATATGTTAAATTTATTATTTACAGTAATTATTAAGTTTATTTTTAACCCTTTGTTGTTATCATTTGGAGCAATTGGGCGCCTAACAAACTGTTTTAACCCGCTCTCCACGTCTTAAGCCGTGGTGGCCTCTGCTCCTTTTTCTTCTTATTTCTGCTTCATTTGTTTGGATTTTGCCCTTGTTTCACATAATTTTTAGCTCTTAAATCAACTCTCTCTCTCTCTCTCTCTCTCTCTCTCTCTCTCTCTCTCTCTCTCTCTCTATATATATATATATATATATATATATATAATAAATATATATTAAATAGTTATCATAATATTTCAGTATATATTATGTATATTAGGTATATATCAATGATTGATCCAGGTTTTAATGTTTGGGGCCCCTTTTGGTGAAAAACAAAATAATTTTATGAAAATTTAGTTCTTACTGCAGTAAAAAGAATTATTGCACGAAACCTTTCACTTTAGCAGTTTTTCTATCTAATGTTTAATATCAAGTTAACAGCATGTTATTGAACCAGACACTTATTAAAAATAATACTGTTAACGTGGAAAATTTTTACAAAATCATTTTTTTTTTTTTTTTATATATAAATTTTGTGAAAGGGCTGTTGTTATGAATCTGAATTTTGTGAAGGGACCCATTTTAGAGATTTGAATTTTGTGAAGGGGCAGCAAATGGGCCCATATTTTTACCTGGATTGACCCCTGTATAGGTGTAATTATTATGATTAAAATGAAAAGAAGGAGAACGAAAAATACAGTCAAATAAATCTGCCACAAATTCCAATTAGGGTACTAGTTAACGTGAATTGATATAGTAATTATTTGCTGTATTTGAACTGTGATATTATTTTTTAGAATATTAATAATATTACTTACTTCAATTTAATTTTAAGAACAATTAGATTACAATACCTGTAGAAATATATGTATGTATATATATTAATAATTTTTTTAAACGTAATAAAAGCAGAGAAACAGAAGATTTTAGACCCATGAAACCATATAGACTAATAAGAATAGAAAACTGTGAGTATTTTTCTTTCTTTCATTTCCTTTTTTTAAAATCAATTAGCATTTAAATAAATATTTTTGACTTCTATTTAAAACAGACTATGTGAATATAACTCAGAATTGAACTATAAAATATAAGATATACATAAGTTTTTAATATGAACAAAAACTTTTAATGCAATCAAATATCTGCCATGTTTTTTTTTTTTTTTTTTTTTTTTTTTTTAAGTAAAATCTGTTTTGCCAAAAATAGTTATGTTAAATGGTACTTGATAAATTTATTAGCTGAAGAATTTGAATAAAGCACATAAAACAATTTTAAATAAATGTCAATGTAACAATTTTTTAATATATTTTAAACAAAAGAAAATTTAGATATTAAAGACAAGTCATATCTGAAGGGGGAAAAAAACTTTAATCTTTTAATTTATAGGATCTCTAAAAGAAATTAATCATTGCACCACCAAAATATTTTTTACAAAAGAACAATTAAGCATTATGCATCTATAGATTACCTTCTTCAGTAACCAAATTCAATTTAAACAAATAACTCATCTATAGTTTTTGGAACATATAAACACAAATTACAAATTCAATTTTCTTCAACATTTTAAGAAGACAATAGTTTTTAAATACAAATAGAAAAATTTTGGAGGTTTTTTTTTTTGTTTTTTTTTTTTCTCTCTTAAAATGATAAAATAACAATAAACCCGTAATAAAATAAAAGTAAAATAAAATCTTAGAACTGTTATTTAAAAAAAAAAAAAAAAAAAAAATTCTCAAAACTTTTTGTAATAATATTGAAATTAGAATAAAATAAATTACGAAATAAATTATTAAGTTATGAAACGTAAAATTTTTAGACTATAAACAGCTTAATAATTTTTTTTTTTTTTTTTTTTTTTTTTTTTAACTACAGCTCTATTCCAATTAAAATTACAAATGTGCTTTATAATTAATCAGCACTGAATGCCTATTGATATCATTAAAAAGAAAAATCCATGTACTTTAAAATAAATTCGAAATACTTTTTCCGAAGCTGTAACTGTTAAACAAGTATCATATTTCACAGTCAAGATACGAAATAAATTCTCCTTAGTTATAGTGATAATGCTGCTGATATTTTATTGTATAGTGCAGATATCATTATCCTTCTAAATAGTATATTCACTTTTTTGAAAAAAAAAAAATATTCTTAAAAAAAATATTCTTATAAATATTTTACAAAATTTAAAAACATGTATAAGTTAATATTTATACAGTGATTTTACAAAATATTAATTCAAACACAGCTATAATATGTTTCATTCATTTTTTAACTACTACTTAATAAAATTGTTATTTGTATATTTCTAAATTTTCTAGTCATAATTTAAGTAATTAAAGAATAAAAATATATGTTATACAGCTTAATAATATTTAATTATGTTTGTATATATGTATATAGTGAAATCTCTCTAAATAGGCCAACCCTGCACCATAGAAAACAGTCCCTTCAGAGAAGTAGACTATTTAATATAGCTTGTTCAGAAACTCTTTAATTCTGGCAATAAATTCTATAAGTTAAATGATTATAGTTATAAATGATTAGTAGTATTTGTGGTAATAAAACCATCTAATATTTATTAATATTTATCTTGTATGACACAAAATCCCCAATATTTATTTATTTTTATCTTATTTATTGAAAAAAATATGTTATCAATAATTTTGTTTTCCTAAAACAATCTAATAATTATTAATGTTTATCTTGTTTGAAACTCTTTAATTCTGGAAATAAATTCTGTAAGTCTAAATGATTATAGTTATAAAAGATTAGTAGTATTTGTAGTAATAAAGCCATCTAATAATTATTAATATTTATCTTGTACGACACACAATCCCCAATATTTATTTATTTTTATTTTATTTGTTTTATTTATTTATTTATTTATTGAAAAATATATGTTATCAAAAATTTTGTTTTCCAAAAATACTTTATAAATTGAAACAAACTGTTCAGTTACGAGTGAATAAAAATGATATGTGTTAATATAAACTATCACTAAAGTTTCCTGCCAGGTCATATTGTTTTAGCTTTTAATTTTTAGTCTTTCAATACTTTAATTTTGACATTCAAATTACACACTTAGAAGTCCTTGCATTTTTGTTCATTAACTAAATAATAGTATGACACAATATTTATGTTTCTAAGCTTGAGCATAATCTCTAACCATGCTCAAAAACAAAATAAATAAATAAATAAATAAAAATGAAATTTTATCACTTTACGAATAATTAATATTGAATAAAGAGGAGGATAATTTTATAATAAGTTCAACTAAGTAAATAATTTATTAAAATTTAAAAAGAAGAAAAAGAGAGAGTGAAACAGAGAACGTGATTATGCTACAAAAGAGAAGGAAAAATATACACTGATTACATTGATTATGTAAGAATTAGGCTAAAAAGAACTGTCCTGCATAAAATTTCGATATATTTCAGGATGAAATGAAGAAAAATTACATTAATTTCAAAGCTATGGCTCTTTTATATCTAAATTCAAAATTGCAAAGAAACCCTTACAAAAATAGATAATCAGTTTAAGCGAATATTATTTAGTATAATTAAACAAAAATGGATTTTTAAAAATTTACTAAGAATTCATAATTATCAAGATACAAAAATTACTCAAATTTTTTTTATCGACATTTAAAAGAATAATGATGTTATCTAATAGCCCGTATTTAACACTAATGAACAATTATTATTATTATTATTATTATTATATATATTTTTTTTATTTTTATATTTTACATTTAGATATTTCTTAATCATAATTATTTATTTTTAAAGTTTATTGGTCGTTTGTAAGACAACAAATAAATGTTTTGATTACGTATTTAGATAATAAGATAACATTTCTTTTCATTGCAAGATTTTATAGAATATGCACATTCATAGACTTATTTTTCTCTTTTAAATAATTTTTAAAAAGCTTTACATGTTGTTTAAAATATTAAATAAAATTTTTATAAAATTAAATTGTCCCTATTATAAGAAAGAAAACAGAAAAGAAAGAAGAAAATATTGAGTGAATATTAATATAAAGGTGCTGCTGTTAATATATAAAGTAATAATAAGATATATATTAATCTGTAAATTTTTAGGCAATACTATTTTAGCTTTTAGCTTTTTTATTAGCTAGATAACATCATTTCTAAATATCCGCAATCAGAAATATTAAATCTTATCACTTTTAAAAATTAAAAATTGAATAAGGATGGTGACAGTTTAAAAAAAAAAAAAAACCTAACTGATTGATACCTGTGTGATTTATAAAACTAGTAATTTATTTAAAAAAAAAAAAAAAAAAAAAAAACTGCCACAAAAGAAAGAAAGAAGAAATATTTAAAAAATTTAAATGATTACACGGGAACCTTTTTATATAGATGAAAATATAAATAAATAACAAAATAGAAATTTCAAATTACTGCTTTCAGATGTGAAAGTATCTTTTATTTACATATATATACATTTAACCGATTTATGAAATGAAAGTAAAATATAATAATTTAAAAATATTAATTAATTAGGGTGATTTTTTTTTTCTACGTACGATGTTTTTGAAGCAGTTTAACAAATTATACAAAATTAGACAGTATATCTTTGTAAAAATACTTGATAAAATTATTATTATATTATTATTTGTGAAGAAAAAAAATTAAAATGAAAATACAGGTTACTGAGAGCAATAATGTTTTAAAATAGTGAAAAATCTTTAAAGATACATGCACACACACACACACACATATATGACAGAATTGTCAGCAAACAAGTATAAAAAATCAATATTAATCTAAAATACAGCACTGCATTGTGTTAAAATTTCGAGTTACACAGAAATAAAAAATTCATAATTAATTTTAAAATTATGTCCCTTATATATCCAGTTGCACATCGAAAATTACATATATATATATATTAAAAAAAAAAAAAAAATCTTAAAAGAAACAAAAAAAAAAAAAAAAAAAAAAAAAAAAGCAGTGAAATTTAAAGATTTGTGTCAACATCAATAAAATAATAATGATGGTTAATGCTTTTATTTAACACTAATCTATGTTAATTTTTTTTTTTTTTAAGATTCTTATGTTGGTTAAAATATTTAATAATATAAAAATGTCAAGAAAAAAATTATTTAGTATGATTATTATTATTTATTTTTTTATTTTTTTCCTGCTCCAACATAAAAAAATAAATAAAGATAAAAATATTGGTTTCGAAGCTGTGGCTTTAAAGCAGGATATTATTGAAAATTAGACAGCATATTATTGTAAGAATACGTCGTAAAATTATTGTTAGAATTACATTATAATATCAATCCATAATAAATAAATAAATCGAAAGAAAAATCAAAGTGAGACCGATTATTGAGAGTAATAATGTTCAAACACAGAAAATATCTTAACATTATCCGATAATATTAACCTTTAATATAATTATAATATACGCATTTATTTATTTATTTTTATTTCATTAAATAATTTTTTAATAAGTCTTCTATATAGTTTAAAATGTTTATTAAACTTTATCATAAAATCTTACTGTATGAAACAAGAAAGAATGAAGAAGAAGAAGAAGAAGAAAGTGTATTATAGAAATTTCAAGTGTACAATATGTAACTATAAATTATCTTAATCAGATCAATAATTAAATAAATAAATAAATGTTCTATCAATCATTAAAATGACATGTAAATTTTTATGAATAAAATAGGAAATAAATATAAGTAGGATAGTACTTACTAAGTTAAAATAAATAAATAAATAAATAAATAAATAAATACTGCAGGTAGAAAAGCAGGAACCCTGTGAAAAGGCAGAAATAGTTTGCTGACGACGATGAGGCTAAAAAAAAAAAAGCAAAGTCATTAAAGCAGGTAATTTGGCGTAGATTTTAGCACGCCAATAAAATTCCTCACTTTCTGCTTCTTCGCTTGTTTACGAACTCCCTAGTCAGAACGACGGGGTGTCTTCTGCAGGAGAAATATCTAGGGGTCATCTTTAATTTCCCATTCGGGAGGCTTCGGATAACATTGGAAATATAAATGGAAAGACTTGTGCATTTTAAGCTTTTTGTCGTAAGATACTTTTTTTTTAAATAAATAAATAAATAAATACTTGCTCGTTATTTCTTTATATTATCTGATAAATAACTTTTTATGAAATTACTGATATACAAGTCACTCAAAACATTGTGATTGTATGATTTTTTAATAGATAAATAGATAAAAATGAAAATGAAAATAAAACAATAACTTTAAAAACTTAAATACTTATTTTATTTTGCAATGGGAAATTTAGAAAAAAATTTCGAGAAAATTTTAGACTTAGGTTTTTTGACATTTTTACGCGTTTTGAGGTGTAAGGAATCTGAATATTGCGAAATATATATGGTGTTTGGCTCTTTGGCTGTATGCTAGTCGGTTAGTGTTTTAGTTCTCGGTCTGTCTAGGTCACACGAATGAATGATTGTAATGATTTTCTGACAAATTTTAAAATATAACGTATGATACAGGCAAAAAATCTATTAATTTTGAATATTCAAATATGAGAATTCCTTATTAGCTTATTCGAAATTTAAGTTTCTCTTAACATGGCAGAATATGTAAAAACTATAAACGTGTATTATGGTAGTTTATTTTCATTTTAAAAACGCAGGACAGGTTTTAAATTATCATATATGATTCTGACAGAAAAATCATAAAGTACAAAAAATTTTTTATTAAGAACGTTAGGAACATCATTCAGTTTGACGAGACAATTTTGTAATTCATTCGAAATTTTTTTCTCAACATTTCAGAAAATAGCAAATATTTGCGTAAATATGCATTATAATGATTATTTTTATTGTAAAAATATCGGACAATATTCAAATATTATTAATGGTGCCAGTATAAATGTTATTGAGTTTCAACATTCTACTTTTAAAGTTTCTTAAGTATTTCGAAATTGAAAATTTTTATTGCATGGATGAATAGTAAAATATGCCACATGAACCTTTCAATGTGGTGATATTTGAATTGGGAATAGTGCGGAGTTGCATGAAAATGAAAATACGAAACTGACCCTAATAATATTAATCTGTTATTATCAGCAATTTCAATAAAATAAAGATATAGAGTTTGGGAGTAGCTTAGCTTTTTGAATTGGGATTCTCAATATGCGTACAAAAAGGGAACCTTCCGAGTTCATTGCACTTAAAATAAATATAGTGTGTCCTATAGTAAAAAATTATGACAACAAATGTGATTAGAAAATCGGCAGCACTCATCCATGCCAATAAGTTTAATGATAAATAACGTTTTTTAAAAGTACCGCAGTAGTATTCTCAACTACTTAAAACAATATGCAATGCATATTGTTTAAAACGTGCATATTATGCATGGTTAACCCCAAAAAGAACCTTGTATATATTAAATTTTAAGATTAAATTTTATTACGTCTATTATTTATGTATGTATATATATATATATATATATATATATATATATATATATATATATATATATAATACTTCCTTTTCTTTTACTATTTATTTATTTATTTATTTATTATTTAAAGATAAGGAACATTTTGGAAAGTACTGCCGTATTATTTTCAGTTATTCAAAACCACATGATTATTACGCATTTTTAATTAAAAAAAAAAAAAAACGAACTTTTATAAAATTAATAATGAATTGGCAGATATTTAAAAAAATATAATTAAGTGCTAATTAACTGATTTGAAAAATATTAAAAAATTGCCGTTTAAAAAAAAAAAAACATATATATAAAACTTCTAATTGCATGAGGATCTTTGCTTCAGGTGGATGATTGTAAGCGAGATTCTTTGTAATGGGTCCTAGCTCGCTTTCACGCGAGTTTAAAAAAAAAACAACGAAAAATTATGGACGACTTGTCCGATCAGCGCGATATGGGATTGAAACTGTTACCTCCCGTTTATCAGCTGTGAGAACAAAACAACGCGACCATACTAGGTCAAAGTAAAAACTATGTAATTTCTTTTTCTTTTTTTCTTTTCTTTTTTTTTGGAATCAGTTTTCGAGATTTGATACTTGTGTAAGTTATTGTAAAAGACAATTTTAAACGTAATGCAGTTGTTACGTAAAATAAATAAATAAGTAAAATGTTATTCGATTCTCTTTCACTTTAATATCAAAGTGTGCTAAGTCTTATTCAGTTTTCTTAATAATAATAATAAGAAGAAGAAGAAGAAGAAAAGAAAGGAAATAAAATAAAGAAAACAAAATTTTGAGCAAATTGAATACTTTGTGAAAATAATTTTCATTCCTAAATTAACAGTAGGAGATCATACTAGGAGATCAAATAACGTTTTCCTTTTTGTAAATGCAAAGATATTCCGAAACAATGTAAAATTGTGTTTTTTGAGGCATTTTTTTTTTTTTTTTTTTCATCATGTAAATCTCTTACTATTTCCTTTTTATAATACTTTTTAAACATGCATCGGTATAAAAGTGAATTATAGATATGTATTAAAATATAATTCTAAATGTAAAAAGAAATGCGATATTGGCGTTAGGAATTTTATACAAATTCTTACATATAATATAGCTTGCAAGATGAGAATAAATTTTATTTTCCGCATTATTACACTTATGTTATAATTTATACTTTATTTTATACCTCAGATCTGTAAATTTCAAAACTTTATGAATGCGAGTATAAATGACTGTAAATGGGAAAAAATATTAGTATTCATAAACAAGTAGTAAATAGTACTAGTAATAATAATAATAATAACTGTTATCATTATTGATCTTGTTGTTATTACAAATGAGAGAAATGTATTTTATTAGTAATTTACATTATTTTTAACAATACAATACAAAAAAAAAAAAAAAAAAAAAAAAAAGTTTCTCCCTTATTTAATTTGGTCGCAAATCGTTCCACATGCATGCGGCTGGTGCTAATCGGTTAATAATAACGTCTAATTTATAACATTATGGTTAGATTTTGCTTAGAGGGTCATCTATATGTTAAAACTGGCATAAACTTCATTTTTTTTTAATGGCAATCCCTATTTTTGACGTTTTTCTTGGCTTATTTCGATCATATCACCCCGATAAATGGTATAGTTTAAAAATTTCTTTCATTTTTTCGCATATAAAACCAATGCCTGATTATCGCACAGACAGACAAGGCCTTGACCTAGGGTTCTTCTAACTAGAGGCACCAGTTTTACTGATTTTAAAATTCTTAAGTGCTGTTTTTAATTAAAATTCCCTTTAAAAAATTAACTGAAAATGAGGTAGATTAGAATTAAAAAAGAACAAAGTATTATAAATAATAAAAAAATTAATTTCTGTGCAAGTTAATTTCAACAGTCATAGAAGAGAGATATCCCCCCCCCCCCCCCCCCCACACACACACAAGAAAAAAAAATAGAAGAAGAAGAAGAATTTGAGATTTCTTTGCAAAAAAAGAAAAATGATAAAACTAATTTCTTCAGCATTCAAACACAAATTAAGTATTTGTTTTGAGAAAATGGCTTCACTTTTTCGTGGGTAAAGTGAAGGGGCGCTAAAATCATACTAGGTCTTGGGCCCCAGCAGGCCTTAATTGGGTTTTGATTATAAGTTGTTAAAATATGGGACTGTTAGGTGATTGTGACAAATATTAATGTATATCTCCTGAAAAATTGTTATATTCATATTTATTACTTATTTATTTATTTATTTATTTATTTATTTATTTATTGCGTTAGAATAAAGTGATCAAAATATATTTTACGCATATTTTTGATTAAGATTTTTTTTTTTTTTTTTTTTTTTTTTTTTGGAATTGTGGAAATTATTAATAAATTCATAATTCAAAATATTCCCATTATGAACTATAATAATTTTTGCACGAATAAATGGGGTATCGTCAGAAATATGGGTTTCCAAATTTACAGCCCATTTCTATCATAATTTTCGAGTTAGAATGATAGTAAACAATATTGTAACAAAGCGAAAAGTTAAAATGTAGGTAATAATTACTGAAAAAAAAAAAAAAAAAAAAAAAAAAAAAAATTATGCAATAATAAATTAAAACTTATGCGAAAATAATGAAAGATTTAATAAATTAATATAACATTTATAATATTATAAAACAGAGAAATCTGTTAGGTGATTGTGACAAATATTAATGTATATCTCCTGAAAAATTGTTATATTCATATTTATTTACTTATTTATTTATTTATTTATTTTTATTTTTATTTTTATTTTTATTTTTTTTTTGCGTTAGAATAAAGTGATCAAATATATTTTACGCATATTTTTGATTAAGATTTTTTTTTTTTTTTTTTGGAATTGTGGAAATTATTAATAAATTCATAATTCAAAATATTCCCATTATGAACTATAATAATTTTTGGATCCCGGAAAAAAGGGCACCGGAAAAAAGGGCACGGAAGAAAGGGCACCGGAAAAAAGGGCACCCGGAAAAAAGGGCACCGGAAAAAAGGACACCGGAAAAAAGGGCACCCGGAAAAAAGGGCACCGGAAAAAAGGGCACTTTTCTAATTCGCAAATCGCAAAATAATAAATATCAAATAATGAATTTAAAAAATGACTTTCAAACTACATTTTTAGAAATTTTAATTGATTTGGTACAACATTCATTTAGTATATATCTCGGGGAAAAGGAGGGAGGAGGGGCAGGAGCAGATCGAAAGAAAATAATTATTTTTACAAAAACTCTTACCGATTTTAATGAAACTTTGAATAATCACGTACAATTTGTGAAACAAATGACGGTAAGTGGCAGGCAAACTTGGTGGGGGGGGGGCAGAGGAAAATAAAATTATCTTTTATAGCACCGTTTTACCGATTTAATGATATATTCAAAATTATCACTTACTTTTTATGAAGATCACAATGAGTGCATTATATACTGGGGGGGGGGGGGGAATAGTACGCAGAAAATTGCGTAGATGCAAAGTTTTTTGAAATCGATAGTTTAAAGAATAATATATTTTTCTTCTATCTGCGTCCCCCTTGTCCCCCCCCCGTCCAAATCTATAATACCCTCATTTTGATCTTCATAAAAGTTAGTGATAGTTACAGAATATGTCATTAAAATCGGTAAAATGGTGATATAAAAAAATATTTTATTTTCCTCGGTCCCCCCTCTCTTTAACCCCCCCCCCCTCAAGTATGTCTGACCTTACTGTGATTTTTTTCACAAATTGTATTATACAAAGTTTTTGTTTAAATCGATAATAGTTTAGTTTGAAGAAGAATATATTTTATTTCCATCGGTTCCCCCTTGCCCCCCCCCCCAGGTATATAATGCACTCATTGTAATCTTCATGAAAATTAAGTGGTAGTTATAGAATATATCATTAAAGTCGCTAAAATGGTGATATGAAGAATCACTTTGTTTTCCTCTCCCCCCCCCCTTGTTTAACCCCCCTCCCCCCCACTAAGTATGTCTGACACTTACTGTAAATCTTTAATAAATTGTACGTGATTGTACAAAAATATTTTTAATCAATAATAGAGTAATTTAAAGAAGAATATATTTTATTTTTATCTGCCCCCCTTGCTCCCCCCCCAGGTATATAATACACTCACTGTGATTTTCATAAAAAGTTAGTGATAGTTATAGAATATATCATTAAAGTAGGTAAAACTGTGATATAAAAGATAATTTTATTTTCCTCTGCACCCCCCTCTTTAACCCCCCACCCCTAAAGTTTGCCTGACACTTACAATATTTTTTTCACAAATTGTACGTGATTATACAAAGTTTCATTAAAATCGGTGAGAGTTTATGTAAAAACAATTGTTTTCTTTCGATCTGCTCCTGCCCCCCCCCTCCCTCCTCCCCCCATCTTCCCCGAGGTATATACTAAATTAATGTTGTACCAATTCAATTGAAATTTCTAAATGTGTAATTTGAAAGCCATTTTTATATATCATTATTTGATATTTATTATTTTGCGATTTGCGAATTGAAAAAGTGCCCTTTTTTCCGGGTGCCCTTTTTTCCGGTGCCCTTTTTTCCAGTGCCCTTTTTTCCGGGTGCCTTTTTTTCCGGTGCCCTTTTTTCCGGTGCCCTTTTTTCCGGGATCCTAATTTTTGCACGAATAAATGGGGTATCGTCAGAAATATGGGTTTCCAAATTTACAGCCCATTTCTATCATAATTTTCGAGTTAGAATGATAGTAAACAATATTGTAACAAAGCGAAAAGTTAAAATGTAGGTAATAATTACTGAAAAAAAAAAAAAAATATGCAATAATAAATTAAAACTTATGCGAAAATAATGAAAGATTTAATAAATTAATATAACATTTATAATATTATAAAACAGAGATATCTATTTTTGGTTTAAAATGATATATACGAATTGATAAACTTAAAGGATATAAACAATTTTGTAGGCAACATTTCATATTATTTAAAGACATGCATTAAAAACAATATGAATTAAACACAATAACTTTAAACTTTCTTAAACACGCATGCATGAACACACACACACACACATGTATATATGCTTACTCAATATTTGAAAATGAAAATAGCAATTAAAAATGATTCAGGAACAGTTTAAAAATAATTTGTTTTTCGCTCAAAACGGAAAAACCATGCTAACAGAGCTAACACTGATTGATTACTTCCTTATCTTAAAAAGCGGCTGTCCACAATTAACAACCTGAGAAGTTGCAGGGTTGTTAGCAGACATTTCCGGAATTCTACAGTTTTGATAATGACATTTCGGCAATGTCTTTTGAATATTTCATATATCAGAATGTTAAAGTGTCAATTTATATAGTTTTGTTTTTGAGAATTTCTAAAATAAACAGAAAAATAATTATTTGATTTTCAAACTTTTTATTACCGATTAATACTTGCCTCTAAAAATGACTGTATCTTTAGAAATACTCCACCATTTTCTGTGTTGAGAACAATTGCTATATTTTCTCGCAAAAAAAGTTTACATTATTTTCACATTTAAGAAAAGAAAAAACGTGTATCTTATATACCACGAAACATAATAACACAATGAAAAAATGAATAATTCTGTTTCCTAATGGGAAAAAAAAGATATAATTTATCATAAAATTATTTCAGTCAATTTTTGCGAAATGCTTAGTGTGAATATTTAAGAAATGCGAATTTGTTTACTTGTTTTATTGTACTTGTGTGTTGTCTGAAAATAATGTGTGACTTTTATAGTGTGATAACTTTTAATTAAAAAAGCAGTGGAGAAGTAACGTTGAAAAGTAATAAATTAAAATCTTGGAATTAACAGCATTAAATGAAAAACAAACAAACAAGCAAGCAAAAAAGTTTCAGATTGAAATAAAATATGACTTTTCATCAGGCGGACAAAAAGACACGAACATTTCAAACAGAGCAGCAACACATGTGTCTATTCATTTCACCTGACGACGAGTCTTGCTTTATTTTGATCCGAAACAACTGTTGCAAGTTTCAAATTTTATGATGTTTATGCATAATTTTAACTTCTAACTTTTAACATTGTTTTTAAGATGTGTTATTTTAAATAAAATTAGAATATGCATTAAAAAGACTGCAAAATGCTCATAACGCACAAATCTATTGCGGTCCTGTTTAAATATCACTGTTTTCTTTTTCCTTTTTCTTTTTTTAAAATCTAAATTATTATTTTTTATTCTAAATCTGTGCATAGCTTAAACTACAGTGACTTAATAAAATTTGTGTCGTTTATAATGCGTATCTTATTTTAAATATCCTTTCCCCTTCTTTATTTTCCTTTTTATTTTATTTATTAATTTATTAGTACGACATGGCGTAATTTATTTATTTATTATTATTATTATTATTTTATTTATTTATTTATTTTTCCTGCCCCCTTTTAACGAACGTGCAAACATTTGTATTTGCATTTAAATTATATAAAGCTGAAAGTTTGTTACTGTATATGTTTGGATTATTACATTTTATCAAAAATTGCTACACTAATTAATAAGGAGAAAATTTAGATAATGCTGTATCTTTTTAGTTCAATCGGATAATTGATTTAAAAATATTAATTAAAACTTCTATTTTAACTTTAAAATTATTTAAAAGAGAAAAACAAACTGAATCTAAAAATAAATAAACAAGTGAATATATTTATTAATGTCAATATATATATATATATAAAGGGGGCAAGGCAATTTTTTTTTTTTTTTAATAATTAAATCAAAATTGAGAATAATTGCGCTAAAAAGGAACGGCTTCAGCATAGTACCCCTTTCGAAATTTGGAAATTCGAAATTTGGAATTCAGCCCGGACATTTCTGGCTAAGGTCTTTACTACTTACGCAACTGCGATAGCTATTTTAATTCATCACCGAAAAGGCAATTGAAATTTAAAAGAAGCCAAGGTTCTCCTAAGCTAAAGCTATAGAAATAAATAATAAATAAATAAATTTTAATATAATAAATAGATTTTTTTGTAATATGTTCAATTTTTTAAAACTGTTACGCATGCCAAAATCAATTGTAAACCAGTTGAACTAACAATTATCAGAATAAGATGTACTTGTTACTGTTTTATAAAAATTACACCTATCAGGTCTGTGAGGTAAATCCTTAGCCAAGTCCCGGGTCGCGCTCATCGACCTAGCCGTTCGGAGTTTTCCGTGGTTTCCTCCGAAACTCGCGTAAATACGGGCTAGGACCCCTTAGAAAGACCCCCACGGAGGGCATTCCCCCTATAGGCCTAGGACACATAAGGAGTCAATCGGCCTTAATCCTCCAACCAACCAACCAACCAACCTTAGCCAAGATAACATTGCGAAATACTTTTCTTAGCCAAAATAGTTGAAAATATAAATTAGGGTAATTGGAAATATATATATATATATATATATATATATATAGGAAAAAAAATTACATACCATGTTTTTAAATTTTCTGTTGAATCATAGCTATAGAACTATATTAGTACTTTATCAATGCGTGTAAGTTTTTTAAAGTCATAATGACGTCAATTTTTGTGACATGCATAATTTAACTTTTTAATGTTTGCGTTTAATTAAATGTATTTATTTTTCTTTGTCGAAAGAAACTGAACTCATATTTTTTTTTGCAACTATAAAGTTATAACTAATATTTAAATGGCTAATTTTAAAGCTATCAGGAGGTTATTATTTTCATATTTTAATAAATTAAAAGAAAACTAATCAAAAATTCGAAAATCGGGCTTCGCGGTATTGCGTTGTCATCGTGTTCTGAGCTATTCCAAAAGTTTCAAATTTCCAGCTAATCGGGAAATTAGTTAAAAATTGATTGCAAGATTTGTACTGGACAAACAAACAAACAAGAAAGCTAGTTAATAAAAACATGGTAATAAAAACATAAAAATCATATAATAAAAATTAGAGTTGCACCACGGTTTATTAGTATGATAGGACTATTTCCTTCTAACAGTGATTTTGTTTTATCGCCATTTATTGTATTACACCACGAATTTGCCAAGATGCCCATCAATATCCAATTTTACTATTTAGTTTCTTAAACTATCTTACGATATCATTAAAAATCTGTAAAAACGTTTAATTTTTTCAAAACCTGTACTGATAAATTCCTCCTTGATTGAGTGTAAAATACGTTTAACGATTCACCATTCATAAATTGAATGGTTTCTAAATATTTGTTGGCAATATCTTCTGTATAAATATCGATGGTGGCTTCTGAATAATTGTTGGTGATATTTTCTGGATATATATTGATGACTTCTTTTTAATATTTATTGGCGATATCTCCTGAATATGTATTTGGCTTCTATTTATTTGTTGGCTATTTCTGCTTTATATGTATTGGCTTCTGAATATTTGCTGACTATCTTCTGGATATAACCAACATATATTCGTAATTTGTCACCGAAATAACTCACTCGTTTCACTCCAAGATGTTTACTTACGCAACTGCGATAACCATTTTAATTCATCACCGAAACAGCAACAAAAATATAAAAACCTCCAAGAGGCGTCTATGTTAAATCTATACCAATTTAATTTTAAGAAATAAATATAGTAACTGATGCTAGGGAATAAAATACAGTTGCTGAATGCCATTATATAGAAGAATAGATTAAAATAAGACTTGTCGTACAAAATTAAATTCTGTTTACATCGTTATATATATTCACTACTAAGAAATTTATAGCTTTTTGAAAAGTGGTAAATGTTGTGCAATCAAATAAGTTCACCAGCATGCCTATACCAAACATCAATACATCGTTTTTAGGTGTAATGGCAGTATATTCGCATCATATACGAAAATATGAATTACTTCACATTTAAATTAATATAGAAAGAGTGTTTTAAAAAATATATTTGGGAAATTTAAGTTTTTCATGCCAGTGCATCTTGAAACTCACAAAATATGGAACATGCTGCAAATTTTAGTACGTTTGATAAAGGTATACTTGAATAGGCATAATATAAGTCATCGTTAACGAAATTAAATATAATATTATATAAAAATGAAGATGGGTCTTATAGCCGCTTTACACCTTTAGAGGAATACAACATAGAATTAATATTGTGCTTTAAAATTTTAGTACAGCATTACCGTTACAAGAAATTCCAGGTTATTTCTTACACAGGGAAATATAAAAGAATTCAGATACGTAACGACCTATTATACAAACACACGAATTTAATGAGAAATACTCAAACTCCCTATTGTAATTCTTATATTTTGTCATTTATTTTAAAAGTCAGCGATTATTATTATTATTATTATTATTTTCATTAAACGCCGCATAACCCATAAATGTACGGAATATCAATAGAATAGAGTCACCTCATATTTACTTTAATCATAAATTTTTTTTTTCTTGTTTTAGCGTATTAAAAAAGAATTATTTAAAAAAAAAAGAGAGAGAGAGAGAGAGAGAGAGAAAGAAAAATTGAAAGAAAAGAACAAGAAAGAAAGAAAAGAAAGAAAGAGAGAATATATATATATATATATATATATATATATTTCCTTTAATTGTTTTATCCAGAAAAGCACACTTTGAATATAGATGACAAAATTTAACGTTTTGTTAGTTTAGGTAGAAAGGAGGAACAAAATTTTTTTGTAAATTATTATCTTAATGTTACAAAATTTGCACATATATGCATCGAAATTTGAAAATATTAACTATCAAAACTAGTAAATTAGAAATTTTTCATATTAAAAATATCTTTCTTTCTTTCCTTCCTTCCTTCTTTCTTTCTTTCTTTTCTTTTCTTTTCTTTTTTTTTTTTTTTTTTTTTTTTCAAATCATCATATTTTAAAATTATTTTCTGAATATGTTTGAATATTACAGTTTGTGAGTTCACTAAAATGTCACTCTTTAGAAAATAAAATACCTTTATGATTGATTGTGAAATTTATTGATGCAAATGCTAAAATTCATTTTTTCAAAATATAAATCGAGTCTTAAAATAAATAAATAAATAAGACTAAAAGTAAGATTTATTTCAACATTTGTCATGAGACTTAATTATATTTTTCGTAAAATTTCAGGAAAAATTACGACGATGTTGGGTATTTTAAAGACATGAAATTCTAAAAATCACTCGATTTGAAAAAATAAAAATTAAAAGACATTTATAATGCAATTTTACACTCATCTCTAAAACTTATAATTTTAAAGTTATAAGAAAACTATCATATTTAAATTTATATTATTAAAATTATTACTTTCCTTTTTTTTTTTTTTTTCGTTATATTAAAATTGACTACTCCAATTAGAATGTTTATAAATACGAATTATTTCCTCTACAGAAGATCTTTTGTTTGTGAGTTTTATCTTTGTATACTCGTGGCATTTGCCGGTATTGGAAATGGGATATTTGAAAAATGAGATAAAGCTGTACGAATATTTTATGATTAGAATTTTCGTTTTAGCTTATCTCACTCACTAATTTGCATATGTGTATACAGATAGAAATTTTAACATATGTAAAGACTAGTTGTTTAGTGAATATTCTCAAATAAATAAATAATAAATATTTGGAAACATTAATATTATTATTATTACATATATATTTAAGATATCTTTAAAATATTACATAATTTTATATTGCAGATAGTTGACTCTATAAATTTTTCTTTATAATAGTAATAAAACAAAAATCGAAAAGGGATAAAAATAATTAAATAATTTCACAAAGAATTCATTTCTAAATTACTCTATAAATATTTCTTTATAATAGAAATGTAACATAAATCAAAATGGGATGAAAATAATTAAATAATTTTACAAAGAATTCACTCTAAATTACTCTATAAATATTTCTTTATAATAGAAATGTAACATAAATCAAAATGGGATGAAAATAAATAAATAATTTCACAAAGATTTCATTCTAAATAAATCATACATATATAATAATCATACTTGAAGTCCTAACTATTTTTAAATTGCTTTAGTCTGTAGTTAACCCCCAATAAGAGAGTCAAACGCCTAAACGAAAACAACAATTATATCTTTTCCTGTAACCTAGTTCTTAAGATGTTTCCCATAATCTATTATTTATCACTTTTACTTTTTAGCCAAGACAAGTCAATTATTGCCGATGTGAAAGGGATGATGACATATGGATGTGGTCGGAAGTAAAGGACAGGGGGGTGGGAGGAATTCCAGGAACCGGCGGGGGTTTAAAGCGGGAAAAGGAAATAGTTCGATTTTCGTTCTATATGGAGTAGGGGCCGACATCATGATTGGAATATTAATCGACTAGTTAATATGGGACATTAATTCGATATTCTATCGACGATAGCTTTTGAGGTCAGTATAGGAAACCGCTGTGTGAGGTCCTAACAATATTTTGAGAATGTCCTAAAATGATTACCGACCATTTTCCAACGATTCTGATAAGCGGCCGATATGATTCCGAGGTCCTTTGCTGTCTGGGGGCGTGATTCGAACACGCGATCTCCTGTTTACTAAGCAGGCGCTTTAACCAACTAAGCCACGGCGCCAACAAGCAGATGGTTCTTTATATTTTTCAAAACAAAATTCTCGAAGAAATTTCAAAAATTGAAACGATTGCGTAAGACATTCTTATACATATTTCAATAAAATTTTTACACGTTTCTTTCAAAACACTTGCGAGTAATTCAATATCGTCAAGCAATAACATTCAACGACCAGGCACCGACGTGATCGAACACGCAATCGCCTGTCTACTAGACAAGCGCTTTAACTAACTAAGCCACTGGACCAACAAGCAGAGGGCTCTTTATATTTTTCAAAACAAAATTCTCGAAGAATTTCCAAAAATGAAATGATTGCGTAATACAATCCTTTACATATTTCAATAAAATTTTTACACATTTCTTTTAAAACATTTGCGAGTGATTCAAAATCTTCAATCAATATCATTCAATGTATAGGCACCGGCGTGATTCGAACACGCGATCTCCTGTTTACGAGACAGGCGCTTTAACCATCTAAGCCACGGCGCCCGACAGTATTTTTAAAATTTCCTTCTATGAATGTTAAATTTATTTTTAGTTTAAAATAAATAGCAGAGTTAATATTTTAAATTTTATAATTGATAAACTCTTTTTACGCCATTTCAATTTTTAAAGGAAGGTTCAGAAAAATAGTTACACCGATGGCACCGGCGTGATTCGAACACGCGATCTCCTGTTTACAAGACAGGCGCTTTTACCAACTGCGACAGGGTTATTGAGTTGTTATTATGTTACGATTTATTGTTATTGAATCGACCTGATTCTTTGCCCACCTTCATTAGAGGAGAAAGAAAGAGTTGGATTGATTTAGTTATGGTCAAAGGCTTTGACCATAGCATTACATATGATTTCGATGTGATAGACAAACACTATGGTAGTGATCACAACTTGGTTATCACTAACATCCATTTGGATACCAGTATTAAGCTGGAGTGTAACCAAATTTCTTTGAAAAGGTTAAACTGGTGGAGATTGAAATTTAAGTTGATGGATATTATTAATGATTTTAGGATCATTAATACTGTAGATTTTGAAAAGTATATAGTGGATTTTCAAAATAAGCTCCATGAGGTGATTGTTGATTGCGTCAGGAAACCGTTGGAGAAACAGAAGAAAAATGCTCCCTGGTGGACTCTGGAGTTACAGTGCCTTAGGAGCAAAACGAGGGCTCTTAGACGTCGTTATCAGAAAGAAAGGGATGATCAAGAGAAACTAGTGAAGCTCTTAGACTACAGAAAAAGTCAGAGTAAATATAAGAAGCTTATTCTACTGACTAAAAGGGATAAATTTAAGGAATATATTGGTAATATTTCCAAGAAGTCTATTTACAATAGTTTTTACACTATTGCTGTTGGAAAAGTTAAAAAGAGTACTGAAATAGAAAGTGTTTTCAAGGAGAATGGTGAGAAAACTGAAACCAGAAGTGAGTGTATTAGAGTGATATTGGAACATCACTTCGGAGCCAATTATAATGTTTGGAAAAGGGAGAAGTTGACCAATGAAGACGACTTTCAACAAGTCACTGAAAACGAGGTTGCCATGGTAATGGGGAGTTTGAAGGATCACAAGGCTCCTTGGCTAGACGGGATCCAATACGAAATTGTTAAGCACGTCTTTTATGCTGATAGAAAATGGTTCACGATGTTAATGAATTACTGCTTGAGCAACAGTATCTTTCCAAATGTTTGGAAAAGAGCTAAGGTGTTATTGATACCTAAAAAAGGACAGGATCCCGCCTACCCAGGAAGTTATAGACCTATTTGTCTGCTTCCGACATTAGGTAAGATTTTAGATAAAATTGTTACAAGAAGACTTGACTATTATTTAGAATTTAATAATATTATTTCGAGGAATCAGTATGGATTTAGAAAAGGCTTCTCCACTTCGATGGCTCTTAAGAATGTGGTTAACAATATTATTAGAATTAATAATAATAAAGAAATTGTTATGCTTCTCTCTATAGATTTCAAGAATGCCTTTAACAGTATCTTTTGGGAATCTATTCAAGATTCTCTTTTGAAATATAAGATTCCGCCCTGTCTCTTCAATATTATTTTATGTTTTCTGGACCATAGAGAAATTTCCTATGATGATGTTGTGTTGAAGTATAATAGAGGAGTCCCGCAGGGTTCCAGTTTGGGACCGAAGATTTGGAATATAGTTATTAATGATTTGTTAGAAATGCCTGAGGATAAAGGTATTGTCCAGGCATTTGCTGACGATTTGCTAATTATTGCAAATGCTACTGCTCCTTATCATTTTGTTAATATTGGTAGTTATTTTTTGGAAAAATTTTATGGCTAGGCTACTGTTAGAGGTTTGGTAATCAATCAAAATAAATCATGCTATACTATGATTAGGAAAGGTGCTAAACTGATCACCAATACTCCCAAGATCAAGTTTAATGACATGAAGATTGAGTATTACAGAGCTATCAAATATCTTGGAGTTATGATTGATTACAAATTCAACTGGACCGAGCATTTGAATTATCTATATGAGAAAATAGAGGAATATTCTCTTAGCGTAAGGAGTATTGCCAGGGCCACGTGGGGCTTAGATAAGAATTTATTGAAAATTCTATATTATGTAGTTGTTGAGAAGATCATAGAGTACTGTGCAGAGATTTGGTTCTCGGAGAAGAGATACATGAGAGATAAGTTGAAAAGTATTCAACGAATTTATCTTTTGGTTATATCTAAGTGTTATACCACGGTGGCCACGGATGCTCTTTGCGTCATCACTGGCGTCATGCCCCTTAGTATCACCCTAAAATTTCACAAAATGAAGATTATGTTATTAGAATGGAAAGAAAATGTGAGTTATGACTCGCATGAGCTGGATGCCAATGATTATCTTAAGGAGGTTACGAAGACTGTTGTTCCCTGGAATCCAATCAGTATAAAATGGAAGTATTATGATGAAAGGAACTTGGATGAGTTGGAGAATGAAGAGTGTATTTACACGGATGGTTCGAAGATGACCGAAAGAGTTGGTTGTGCTTACTTGCACATTAGAAATAATCTTATTTTAAATTATGCTTTATTTAGGATCTCCGATCATACAAGTGTTTATGATGCGGAGGCTATTGCTATTAAGGAAGCGGTTATTTTTACTAAAGTTCAAAGGTGGAGTAATGTCAATATCGTCACTGACTCCAGGTCTGTGCTCTCGGCTCTAGAAAGCTTCGAAGTAAAAAACGATATCATAAGTGATATACGTGAAGAGGTTGAAGAATCGGAATGTTTATTTCAATTCTTTTGGATTAAAGCTCATGTAGGATTTAAGTGGAATGAGGAGGTGGACAAGTTAGCAAAAGAAGCTACAGAGAAAGATGGGATTGATGTGTTTATTAAAAAGAAAAAGAATCATATAAGAGCGCAGTTTAACAAGTATAAGATTCTGGAGTGGCAGAGAGAGTGGGAGAGTTCAGACACTGGACGTCATACATATCAGCTCTTTCCTAGGGTTGATACAAGGAGGAATTTTGGCGGTTTTTACCTCAATCAGTTGGTTACGAATCACGGCTTCATGGGAACTTACCAGAATAGATTTTTTGGTAAGAGTTTCCTGTGTAGCTGTAACCAAGGAATTCAAAATATCGAACATATTGTTTACGCTTGTCCTTTAGTTGAGGAATTGAGGCTCAACTATTTCCCGAAAGATTATAAGAATATGAAGCTTTTTATATTATTGACCAACAAGAAAACCAAGATCGGTTTGTTGGAAATTGTCAAATATTTTTGTAATATATTATTTTCTAATCTCTAAGTTAGAGGTGAGTGTTTTTAATTATATTGTGGTGTGTGTTGTGGTGTGTGATATGGTTTTGTGTGTTGTTATTTTCAGGAGTATTATTTGGCTCGTTTTTGTGGAATTCTTGGAGATATAAATCTCTTGGGGTTTGTATCTTTTAATTATTTCGTGTGTTGTGTTGTGTTGTGTTGTCTATAAGTGTTTTTGATTATTGACATTGATAAAATATATATTTATTATTTAAATTATATTTAAAGTTTGTGTTTTGTGATGTTTTCATGTCTTATTGACCTCTTTGAATGGTTGTATATATACACTTATGATTTCTAAGTTCTGTGAAGTTGTTTTATGAAGTTGTGTTGTGGTGATGTTTATATATGTTGATGTGCTGTTTTTGTTTATGTTTATTTTGCTGCTTGAGAGTTTCAAGCAACTGGTTTTTAATAAAAATAAAATAAATTTGGTGTCTGTTGTTATTTGGGAACTGGCTTATTATTTGTATGTTTGGTGAACGAGTTGTTTCGCGCCTCTGACCTGGCTTTTTGATTTCAATTTTTGCCTAATGATCCCTTTCACTCACTACTTGATACTTGTTTTAATTGTTTGATTTTATAAATAACTTTTATTGTTTGTTTGATTGCAGAGTCTGGCTTTTGTTTGTGACTTTCCTGTTGGAGGGTGTGTTTTGGTGGGTTGTGGTGCGGTGCTGTTCGCTGCGGCGGCGCCTGGGCTTTGCCTGGGTGGTTTGCGGGCGGTGGCGCTTGCGTGTTGCACCTGCTGGGTGGGTGCCGCTCTGTGCGGTCCCTGGCTCCCGTTCGGTGCGATCGGTGCGTGGTGTGGTGTCTGGGGTGTCGGAGCCAGTGGGGCTCCTGCTGGTGGGGTTGCTTTTGTGGCGACGAGACATTACGGTACTCGGATGTCTTCGGACGGGACGAGTAAGAACTTTCTTACCAACTAAGCCACGGCGCCAACATGAAGAGGGCTCTTTATATTTTTCGAAACAAAATTCTCGAAGAATTTCCAAAAATTGAAATGATTGCGTAAGACATTCCTTTACATATTTCAATAAAATTTTTACACATTTCTTTTAAAACATTTGCGAGTAATTCAAAAACGTCAAGCAATATTATTCAACGACCAGGCACCGGCGTGATTCGAACACGCGATCTCCTGTTTACAAGACAGGCGCTTTAACCAACTAAGCCACGGCGCCAACGAGAAGAGATATCTTTATATTTTTCAAAACTAAATTCTCGAAGAATTTTCAAAAATTGAAATAATTGCATAAGACATTACATAATTCATTAAAATGTTTACACATTTCTTTTAAAACATTTGCGAGTAATTCAAAAACGTCAAGCAATATTATTCAACTACCAGGCACCGGTGTGATTCGAACACGCGATCTCCTGTTTACAAGACAGGCGCTTTAAGCAACTAAGCCACGGCGCCAACAAGCGGAGGGCACTTTATATTTTTCAAAACAAAATTCTCGAAGAAATTCCAAAAATTGAAATGATTGCGTAATGCATTCCTTTACATATTTCAATAAAATTTTTACACATTTCTTTTAAAACATTTGCGAGTCATTCAAAAACGTAAAGCAGTATTATTCAACGACCAGGCACCGGCGTGATTCGAACACGCGATCTCCTGTTTACAAGACAGGGATTTAACCAACTAAGCCACGGCGCCAACGAGAAGAGGGCTCTTTATATATTCCAAAACAAAATTCTCGAAGAATTTTCAAAAATTTAAATGATTGCATAAGACATTACTTTACATATTTCAATAAAATTTTTACACATTTCTTTTAAAACATTTGCGAGTAATTCAAAACCGTCAAACAATATCATTCAACGACCACGCACCGGCGTGATTCGAACACACGATCTCCTGTTTACTAGACAGGCGCTTTAACCAACTAAGCCTCGGCGCCAACAAGAAGAAGGATCTTTATATTTTTCAAAAGAAAATTCTCGAAGAAATTCCACAAATTGAAATGATTGCGTAAGACATTCCTTTACATATTTCAATAAAATTTTTACACATTTCTTTTAAAACATTTGCGTGTAATTCAAAAACGTCAAGTAGTATTATTCAACGACCAGGCACCGGCGTGATTCGAACAAGCGATCTCCTGTTTACAAGACCGGCGCTTTAACCAACTAAGCCACGGCGCAACGAGAAATGGGCTCTTTATATTTTTCAAAACAAAATTCTCGAAGAATTTCCAAAAATTGAAATGATTGCGTAAGACATTCCTTTACATATTTCAATAAAATTTTTACACATTTCTTTTAAAACATTTGCGAGTAATTCAAAAACGTCAAGCAGTATTATTCAACGACAGGACCGGCGTGATTCGAACACGCGATCTCCTGTTTACTAGACAGACGCTTTAACCAACTAAGTCACGGCGCCAACAAGCAGAGGGCTCTTTATATTTTTCAAATGAAAATTCTCGAAGAAATTCCAAAAATTGAAATGATTGCGTAAGACATTCCTTTACATATTTCAATAAAATGTTTACGCATTTCTTTTAAAACATTTGCGAGTAATTCAAAAACATCAAGCAGTATTATTCAACTACCAGGCACCGGCGTGATTAGAACACGCGATCTCCTGTTTACAAGACAGGCGCCTTAACCAACTAAGCCACGGCGCCAACGAGAAAAAGGGCTCTTTATATTTTTCAAAACAAAATTCTCGAAGAATTTCCAAAAATTGAAATGATTGCGTAAGACATTCCTTTACATATTTCAATAAAATTTTTACACATTTCTTGTAAAACATTTGCGAGTAATTCAAAAACGTCAAGCAATATCATTCAAAGACCAGGCACCGGCGTGATTCGAACACGCGATCTCCTGTTTACAAGACAGGCGCTTTAACCAACTAAGCCACGGCGCCAACGAGAAGGGGGCTCTTTATATTTTTCAAAACAAAATTCTCGAAGATTTTTCAAAAATTGAAATGATTGCATAAGACATTACTTTACATATTTCATTAATATTTTTACACATTTCTTTTAAAACATTTGCGAGTAATTCAAAACCGTCCAGCAATATCATTCAAAGACCAGGCACCGGCGTGATTCGAACACGCGATCTCCTGTTTACTAGACAGGCGCTTTAACCAACTAAGCCACGGCGCCAACAAGAAGAGGGCTCTATATATTTTACAAAACAAAATTCTCGAAGAATTTTCAAAAATAGAAATGATTGCATAAGACATTACTTTACATATTTCAATAATATTTTTACACATTTCTTTTAAAACATTTGCGAGTAATTCAAAACCGTCAAGCAATATCATTCAACGACCAGGCACCGGCGTGATTCGAACACGCGATCTCCTGTTTACTAGACAGGCGCTTTAACCAACTAAGCCACGGCGCAAACGAGAAGAGGGCTCTTTATATTTTTCAAAACAAAATTCTGAAAGAATTTTCAAAAATTGAAATGATTGCGTAAGACATTTTTATACATATTTCAATAAAATTTTTACACGTTTCTTTTAAAACATTTGCGAGTAATTCAAAAACGTCAAGCAGTATTATTGAACGACCAGGCACCGGCGTGATTCGAACACGCGATCTCCTGTTTACAAGACAGGCGCTTTAACCAACTAAGCCACGGCGCCAACGAGAAGAGGGCTCTTTATATTTTTCAAAACAAAATTCTCGAAGAAATTCCAAAAATTGAAATAATTGCGTAATACATTCCTTTACAATCATTTGCGAGTAATTCAATATCGTCAATCAATATCATTCAATGTGCAGGCACCGGCGTGAATGGAACACGCGATCTCCTGTTTACTAGACAGGCGCTTTAACCGTTTAAGCCACAGCGCCCGACAGTTTTTTAAAAATTTCCTTCTATGAATGTTAAATTTATTTTTAGTTTAAAATAAATAGCAGAGTTACTATTTTAAATTTTATAATTGATAAACTCTTTTTACGCCATTTCAATTTTTAAAGGAAGGTTCAGAAAAAAACTTACACCGATGGCAGTGGCGTGATTCGAACACGCGACCTCCTGTTTACAAGACAGGCGCTTTAACCAGCTAAGCCACGGCGCCAACAAGGAGGGGGCCCTTTATATTTTGCAAAACAAAATTCTCGAAGAATTTTCAAAAATTGAAATGATTGCATAAGACATTACTTTACATATTTCAATAAAATTTTTACACATTTCTTTTAAAACATTTGCGAATAATTCAAAACCGTCAAGCAATATCATTCAACGACCAGGCACCGGCTTGATTCGAACACGCGATCTCCTGTTTACTAGACAGGCGCTTTACCCAACTAAGCCACGGGGCCAACAAGCAGAGGGCTCTTTATATTTTTCAAAACAAAATTCTCGAAGAAATTCCAAAAATTGAAATGATTGCGTAATACATTCCTTTACACATTTCTTTTAAAACATTTGCGAGTAATTCAATATCGTCAATCAATATCATACAATGTGCAGGCCCCGGCGTGATTCGAACACGCGATCTCCTGTTTACTAGATAGGCGCTTTAACCGTCAAAGCCACAGCGCCCGACGGTTTTTTAAAAATTTCCTTCTATGAATGTTAAATTTATTTTTAGTTTAAAAAAAATAGCAGAGTTACTATTTTAAATTTTATAATTGATAAACTCTTTTTACGCCATTTCAATTTTAAAAGGAAGGTTCAGAAAAAAACTTACACCGATGGCAGTGGCGTGATTCGAACACGCGACCTCCTGTTTACAAGACAGGCGCTTTAACCAGCTAAGCCACGGCGCCAACAAGGAGGGGGCCCTTTATATTTTGCAAAACAAAATTCTCGAAGAATTTCCAAAAATTGAAATGATTGCGTAAGACATTACTTTACATATTTCATTAAAATGTTTACACATTTCTTTTAAAACATTTGCGAGTAATTCAATAAGGTCAAGGAATATTATTCAACGACCAGGCACCGGCGTGATTCTAACACGCGATCTCCTGTTTACGAGACAGGCGCTTTAACCATCTAAGCCATGGCACCCGACAGTTTTTTTAAATTTCCTTCTATGAATGTTAAATTTATTTTCAGTTTAAAATAAATAGCAGAGTTACTATTTTAAATTTTATAATTGATAAACTCTTTTCACGCAATTTCAATTTTTAAAGAAGGTTCAGAAAAATACTTACATCGATGGCAACGGCGTGATTCGAACACGCGATCTCCGGTTTACAAGAGAGGCGCTTTTAACAACTAAGCCACGGCGCCAATGAGAAGAGGGCTCTTTATATTTTTCAAAACAAAATTCTCGAAGAATTTTCAAAAATTGAAATGATTGCATAAGACATTACTTTACATATTTCAATAAAAATTTTACACATTTCTTTTAAAACTTTTGCGAGTAATTCAAAACCGTCCAGCAATATCATTCAAAGACCAGGCACCGGCGTGATTCGAACACGCGATCTCCTGTTTACTAGACAGGCGCTTTAACC
Organism: Salticus scenicus; assembly: GCA_963930645.1. Lineage (NCBI taxonomy): Eukaryota > Metazoa > Arthropoda > Arachnida > Araneae > Salticidae > Salticus > Salticus scenicus. Next base: position 95,024,507 of record OZ005655.1, read on the forward strand.
AACTAAGCCACGGCGCCAACAAGAAGAGGGCTCTTTATATTTTACAAAACAAAATTCTCGAAGAATTTTCAAAAATAGAAATGATTGCATAAGACATTACTTTACATATTTCAATAATATTTTTACACATTTCTTTTAAAACATTTGCGAGTAATTCAAAACCGTCAAGCAATATCATTCAACGACCAGGCACCGGCGTGATTCGAACACGCGATCTCCTGTTTACTAGACAGGTGCTTTAACCAACTAAGCCACGGCGCAAACGAGAAGAGGGCTCTTTATATTTTTCAAAACAAAATTCTGAAAGAATTTTCAAAAATTGAAATGATTGCGTAAGACATTTTTATACATATTTCAATAAAATTTTTACACGTTTCTTTTAAAACATTTGCGAGTAATTCAAAAACGTCAAGCAGTATTATTGAACGACCAGGCACCGGCGTGATTCGAACACGCGATCTCCTGTTTACAAGACAGGCGCTTTAACCAACTAAGCCACGGCGCCAACGAGAAGAGGGCTCTTTATATTTTTCAAAACAAAATTCTCGAAGAATTTTCAAAAATTGAAATTATTGCATAAGACATTACTTTACATAATTCATTAAAATGTTTACATATTTCTTTTAAAACAATTGCGAGTAATTCAAAAACGTCAAGCAATATTATTCAACGACCAGGCACCGGCGTGATTCGAACACGCGATCTCCTGTTTACAAGACAGGCGCTTTAACCGACTAAGCCACGGCGCAAACAAGAAGAGAGCTCTTTATATTTTTCAAAACAAAATTCTCGAAGAATTTTCAAAAATTGAAATGATTGCATAAGACATTACTTCACATATTTCATTAAAATGTTTACACATTTCTGAGTAATTCAAAAACGTCAAGTAGTATTATTCAACGACCAGGCACCGGCGTGATTCGAACACACGATCTCCTGTTTCCAAGACAGGCGCTTTAACCAACTAAGCCACGGCGCCAACGAGAAGAGGGCCCTTTATATTTTTCAAAACAAAATTCTTGAAGATTTAACAAATATTGAAATGATTGCATAAGACATTACTTTACATATTTCAATAATATTTTTACACATTTCTTTTAAAACATTTGCGAGTAATTGAAAACCGTCCAGCAATATCATTCAACGGCCAGGCACCGGCGTGATTCGAACACGCGATCTCCTGTTTACTAGACAGGCGTTTTAACCAACTAAGCCACGGCGCCAACAAGAAGAAGGCTCTTTATATTTTTCAAAAGAAAATTCTCGAAGAAATTCTAAAAATTGAAATGATTGCGTAATACATTCCTTCACATATTTCAATAAAATTTTTAAGCATTTCTTTTAAAACATTTGCGAGTAAAATTGAAATGATTGCGTAAGACATTACTTTACATATTTCATTAAAATGTTTACACATTTCTTTTAAAACATTTGCGAGTAATTCAATAAGGTCAAGGAATATTATTCAACGACCAGGCACCGGCGTGATTCTAACACGCGATCTCCTGTTTACGAGACAGGCGCTTTAACCATCTAAGCCATGGCACCCGACAGTTTTTTTAAATTTCCTTCTATGAATGTTAAATTTATTTTCAGTTTAAAATAAATAGCAGAGTTACTATTTTAAATTTTATAATTGATAAACTCTTTTCACGCAATTTCAATTTTTAAAGAAGGTTCAGAAAAATACTTACATCGATGGCAACGGCGTGATTCGAACACGCGATCTCCGGTTTACAAGAGAGGCGCTTTAACCAACTAAGCCACGGCGCCAATGAGAAGAGGGCTCTTTATATTTTTCAAAACAAAATTCTCGAAGAAATTCCAAAAATTGAAATAATTGCGTAATACATTCCTTTACAATCATTTGCGAGTAATTCAATATCGTCAATCAATATCATTTAATGTGCAGGCACCGGCGTGAATCGAACACGCGATCTCCTGTTTACTAGACAGGCGCTTTAACCGTCTAAGCCACAGCGCCAACAAGGAGAGGGTCTTTATATTTTGCAAAACAAAATTCTCGAAGAATTTTCAAAAATTGAAAAGATTGCATAAGACATTACTTTACATATTTCAATGAAATGTTTACACATATCTTTTAAAACATTTGCGAGTACTTCAAAGTCGTCAAGCAATAACATTCAACAACCAGGCACCGACGTGATTCAAACACGCAATCTCCTGTTTACTAGACAGGCGCTTTAACCAACTAAGACACGGCGCCAACAAGAAGAAATCTCTTTATATTTTTCAAAACAAAATTCTCGAAGAATTTCCAAAAATTGAAATGATTGCGTAATACAATCCTTTACATATTTCAATAAAATTTTTACACACTTCTTTTAAAACATTTGCGAGAAATTCAAAATCGTCAATCAATATCATTCAATGTGCAGGCTCCGGCGTGATTCGAACACGCGATCTCTGTTTACTAGACAGGCGCTTTAACCAACTAAGCCACGGCGCCAACAAGAAGAGGGCTCTTTATATTTTACAAAACAAAATTCTCGAAGAATTTTCAAAAATTGAAATGATTGCATAAGACATTACTTTACATATTTCAATAATATTTTTACACATTTCTTTTAAAACATTAGCGAGTAATTCAAAACCGTCAAGCAATATCATCCAACGACCAGACACCGGCGTGATTCGAACACGCGATCTCCTGTTTACTAGACAGGCGCTTTAACTAACTAAGCCACGGCGCCAACGAGAAGAGAGCTCTTTATATTTTTCAAAACAAAATTCTCGAAGAAATTCCAAAAATTGAAATGATTGCGTAATACATTCCTTTACACATTTCAATAAAATTTTTACACATTTCTTTTAAAACATTTGTGAGTAATTCAAAATCGTCAATCAATATCATTCAATGTGCGGGCACCGGCGTGGTTCGAACACGTGATCTCCTGTTTACTAGACAGGCGCTTTAACCATCTAAGCCACAGCGCCCGACAGTTTTTTAAAAATTTCCTTCTATGAATGTTAAATTTATTTTTAGTTTAAAATAAATAGCAGAGTTAATATTTTATAATTGATAAACTCTTTTTACGCCATTTCAATTTTTAAAGGAAGGTTCAGATAAAACTTGCTCCGATGGCACCGGCGAGATTCGAACACGCGATCTCCTGTTTAGAAGACGGGCGCTTTAACCAGCTAAGCCACCCCCACTAAAAATAATCTCAAGATATTCTGCAGGTATTTTTAAAGAAAATCTACAGAATATCTTAAGTTATTTGGCCCATTCTTAAGAAAGTTTACAAAATTTCTTAAAAATGTCTTTAAAATTTCTTAAGATATTTTATAGAAAAAGAGAAATCTTCAAAATATTTTTAAATATTTGAAGAAAATCTTAAGAAAATACTGTTTTCTCAAGAATATCTTCGGATTATTTTTAGTGGGGACGGCGCCAACAAGAAGATGGCTCTTTATATTTTTCAAAACAAAATTCTCGAAGAATTTCCAAAAATTGAAATGATTGCGTAAGACATTCCTTTACATATTTCAATAATTTTTTTACACATATTTTTTAAAACATTTGCGAGTAATTCAAAAACGTCAAGCAATAATACTCAACGACCAAGCACCGGCGTGATTCGAACACGCGATCTCCTGTTTACGAGACAGGCGCTTTAACCAACTAAGCCACGGCGCCAATGAGAAGAGGGCTCTTTATATTTTTCAAAACAAAATTCTCGAAGAATTTCCAAAAATTGAAATGGTTGCGTAAGACATTCCTTTACATATTTCAATAAAATTTTTACACACTTCTTTTAAAACATTTGCGAGAAATTCAAAATCGTCAATCAATATCATTCAATGTGCAGGCTCCGGCGTGATTCGAACACGCGATCTTTGTTTACTAGACAGGCGCTTTAACCAACTAAGCCACGGCGCCAACAAGAAGAGGGCTCTTTATATTTTACAAAACAAAATTCTCGAAGAATTTTCAAAAATTGAAATGATTGCATAAGACATTACTTTACATATTTCAATAATATTTTTACACATTTCTTTTAAAACATTTGCGAGTAATTCAAAACCGTCAAGCAATATCATCCAACGACCAGGCACCGGCGTGATTCGAATACGCGATCTCCTGTTTACTAGACAGGCGCTTTAACCAACTAAGCCACGGCGCCAACAAGAAGAAGGCTCTTTATATTTTTCAAAAGAAAATTCTCGAAGAAATTCCAAAAATTGAAATGATTGCGTAATGCATTCCTTTACATATTTCAATAAAATATTTACACATTTCTTTTAAAACATTTGCGAGTAATTCAAAAACGTCAAGCAGTATTATTCAACGACCAGGCACCGGCGTGATTCGAACACGCGATCTCCTGTTTACGAGACAGGGGCTTTAACCAACTAATCCACGGCGCCAATGAGAAGAGGGTTCTTTATATTTTTCAAAACAAAATTCTCGAAGAATTTCCAAAAATTGAAATGATTGCGTAAGACATTCCTTTACATATTTCAATAAACTTTTTACACATTTCTTTTAAAACATTTGCGAGAAATTCAAAATCGTCAATCAATATCATTCAATGTGCAGGCTCCGGCGTGATTCGAACATGCGATCTCCTGTTTACTAGACAGGCGCTTTAACCAACTAAGCCACGGCACCAACAAGAAGAGGGCTCTTTATATTTTACAAAACAAAATTCTCGAAGAATTTACAAAAATTGAAATGATTGCATAAGACATTACTTTACATATATCAATAATATTTTTACACATTTCTTTTAAAACATTTGCGAGTAATTCAAAACCGTCAAGCAATATCATCCAACGACCAGGCACCGGCGTTATTCGAACACGCGATCGCCTGTTTACTAGACAGGCGCTTTAACCAACTAAGCCACGGCGCCAACAAGAAGAAGGCTCTTTATATTTTTCAAAAGAAAATTCTCGAAGAAATTCCAAAAATTGAAATGATTGCGTAATACATTCCTTTACATATTTCGATAAAATTTTTACACATTTCTTTTAAAACATTTGCGAGTAATTCAAAACCGTCACGCAATATCATTCAACGACCAGGCACCGGCGTGATTCGAACACGCGATCTCCTGTTTACTTAACAGGCGCTTTAACCAACTAAGCCACAGCGCCAACGAGAAGAGGGCTCTTCATATTTTTCAAAACAAAATTCTGAAAGAATTTTCAAAAATTGAAATGATTGCGTAAGGCATTCTTATACATCTTAATATATATAAATCTCGTGTCACAATGTTTGTCCTCAATGGACTCCTAAACCACTTAACCGATTATAATAAAATTCGCACACCATGTGCAGTTCGATCCAACTTGAGAGATAGGATAGTTTAAATCTCAAATTATAGTCGCAATTTTAATTTATTGCTAATTATTTGTCTGTTATTATTTGACAGTCACAATTATCTGTTAACTCCAAATGATTCTAACAGATGTCGATACCTTTCGACTGGGTTGAAATGAAAGCTGAAATATATTTGGTGCTGCCATCTACACAAAGAATCTTCAACTTTTTAACCTATTAATAAATTTCGTATAATTCAATTATTTCCACTTTTTAAATTTTTGGTGTTAGCATAGCCGGCCACGTGTTACTTAGACTGAAGTGTAAATTGAATTCATATTATAATGAAGATAATACAGTGAAATTAATCCTGTTTTTTACTTATTTGTGCTTCATTGATCAAAACTTTATAATTTAATCTGTATATATATATAAATTACGTGTCACGATGTTTGTCCGGGGTAAACTCCTAAACTAAGGAACTGATTTTGATGAAATTTTGCACACTGTGTGCAGTTTGATCCAACTTGAGAGATAGGATAGTTTTTATCTCAATTTATTGTCACAATATTGTTTTATTGCAATTATTTGTTAATTATAGACCTTTATTAAAGTTGCTCCAAAATATCTGTGAGTTCCATTAATTTAATTGTTGCCAAAAAAAAAAAAAAAAAAAATACGAGTTCATTTTCTTTCGACATAAAAATAAATACATTTAATCAAACGTGAACGTTAAAAAATTATAAAAAGTTAAATTATGCATCTCACGAAAATTGACGTCATAATCAATTTAAAGATTTTATACACATTGATAAAGTGCTAATGTAGTTCTATCATAGATATAGTAATATATATAGATCTCTCATCCCCATGTTATCGTAGAAAGATTTTTGATGCCGAAAAAAGATAAAAAATAAAAGCTTTGGAAACAGCCATTAAGTGGTATTGAAAAAAAAAAAAAAAAAAAAATGAAAAAGAAAAGAAAGAAAGAAATATGAATTTGAAACTGTATCTGGAGTCTTCCATTCCCCTTTAGCAAATAAATTATTCATAAATTTTATTTGCTAAAATATTAGTATGTATTCCCGTGTGTATTCACTCGGGGAAAGACGGCCATATTTTGGTAAAAACGTCGTCTTTTCCCAAATGAAAAGGAATAACTTTTTTCTCCCCAATGATCACTCTATTCTATATATGCTATACTATATCTATGAGTTCTATACGCAAGCGAAGTGTGACTCACTGACCGTCTGTGCAGCCAAGAAAAAGATTTCCTATGTTAATTGCCCACTGGTTTTTTTGTAAGAAATTATTAAAAATCGAGGAAATTTATTTCCCGATTTTAATCCTTATATTTGGGTATAGATATGCATTAGTTATCGCGGGTGTTAGATTGAATTATTTTGCTGTCAAATTGACAAAATTTTAATTTTAAATTTTTAAACTCTGTCGCCCTTGGCTTTTTTTATTATTATTATTATTATTTGGCGATCAAAAGCGTAACACGAAAATATACATGCCAGATGTATGCATTGTACGGAATGTAATATGTATTATTCATTGTACGTATGTATGACATGTAATATGTATTGTACGAAATATTGTTTCATATTATTCATTACTCTTTTAATATAAGTTGTTAAAATAACCATGATTTTTGAAAGGAATTAAATATTTTCGCCAGATAATTTGGCGATATTCTTTTTTTTTTCGCCAAGCATGACAGAAATGAAATCTATTCCGCTGCAAAATATTAGTATCTTACATCAGATATTTTATTTAGACATTTGAAAACAAATTTGACTTCAAACTATGATAGAATATTTATCATTTTCCTTTTAATTTGTATATTATTAGTATATTAAATTTTAAAAGCATGGTATATAAAAAGTTTTTTTTTTAAATCTTATAATTATTCTTATCTTAATCCTCAATGTTTCCCATCTTTATTGACTTGAATTTACTATTAAAATTTTAACATACTCAAAAACTTCTCATCACTTCGTTAAAATACACTAAACTTTTCCAAAATCTTTTTGTATTTAAAATGATACATGTATTTACTTTAAATGTCCAATATTTCATAAGATTTCCAATTTTAAAGTTTTAAAATATTTATCAAATTTACTTATTTTTCTGGTTTAGCCTTATTGTTTTCCCTTTTATAACTACAGCTGTTGCCCTCTTTAAAATATTTAAAATGATGAGGTCATTTAACAGTAAAATTATCCATTATAGCATATATTATATTTCACTCCTCCATAAAAATTGATTTTAAAATCGTCTGTTTCTTTTATACTTTTATTTTAATAGAATTTTAATAGAATTTAATTTATATATTAGTCATTTTAGCAATTTTATCCAAAATAGCATTAGAAATAATATATATCACTTCTCCATTAAAATTTATAGGACCCTACAATAAAATTAATTTGTGCTTAATATCAACACTACGAAAATTTTTATCAATCGCTTCCAAATTTTGACCTAAGTTTCAAATCTCAACCCTGTGGGTTTTTACATCGGCTACAACGTTTTCGTCTTTGTTCGTAAATAATAATTTAACTGTACTAAATAGTTTACAGCCGTATAATTCAACGTATAACTTAGTCACAGCAACGCGTGGCCGGGTCTGCTAGTATTTCAATAAAATTTTTACACGTTTCTTTCAAAACACTTGCGAGTAATTCAAAACCGTCAAGCAACATCATTCAACGACCAGGCACCGGCGTGATTCGAACACGCGATCTCCTGTTTATTAGACAGGCGCTTTAACTAACTAAGCCACGGCGCCAACGAGAAGAGAGCTCTTTATATTTTTCAAAACAAAATTCTCGAAGAAATTCCAAAAATTGAAATGATTGCGAAATACATTCCTTTACACATTTCAATAAACTTTTTACACATTTCTTTTAAAACATTTGTGAGTAATTCAAAATCGTCAATCAATATCATTCAATGTGCGGGCACCGGCGTGATTCGAACACGTGATCTCCTGTTTACTAGACAGGCGCTTTAACCATCTAAGCCACAGCGCCCGACAGTTTTTTAAAAATTTCCTTCTATGAATGTTAAATTTATTTTTAGTTTAAAATAAATAGCAGAGTTAATATTTTATATTTTATAATTGATAAACTCTTTTTACGCCTTTTCAATTTTTAAAGGAAGGTTCAGATAAAACTTACTCCGATGGCACCGGCGTGATTCGAACACGCGATCTACTGTTTAGAAGACGGGCGCTTTAACCAGCTAAGCCACGGCGCCAACAAGTAGATGGCTCTTTATATTTTTCAAAACAAAATTCTCGAAGAATTTCCAAAAATTGAAATGATTGCGTAAGACATTCCTCTACATATTTCAATAAAATTTTTACACATATTTTTTAAAACATTTGCGAGTAATTCAAAAACGTCAAACAATATTATTCAACGACCAGGCACCGGCGTGATTCGCACACGCGATCTCCTGTTTACGAGACAGGCGCTTTAACAAACTAAGCCACGGCGCCAATGAGAAGAGGGCTCTTTATATTTTTCAAAACAAAATTCTCGAAGAATTTCCAAAAATTGAAATGATTGCGTAAGACATTCCTTTACATATTTCAATAAAATTTTTACACACTTCTTTTAAAACATTTGCGAAAAATTCAAAATCGTCAATCAATATCATTCAATGTGCAGGCTCCGGCGTGATTCGAACACGCGATCTCTGTTTACTAGACAGGCGCTTTAACCAACTAAGCCACGGCGCCAACAAGAAGAGGGCTCTTTATATTTTACAAAACAAAATTCTCGAAGAATTTTCAAAAATTGAAATGATTGCATAAGACATTCCTTTACATATTTCAATAAAATTTTTACACATTTCTTTTAAAACATTTGCGAGTACTTCAAAACCGTCACGCAATATCATTCAACGACCAGGCACCGGCGTGATTCGAACACGCGATCTCCTGTTTACTAGACAGGCGCTTTAACCAACTAAGCCACGGCGCCAACAAGAAGAAGGCTCTTTATATTTTTCAAAAGAAAATTCTCGAAGAAATTCCAAAAATTGAAATGATTGCGTAATACATTCCTTTACATATTTCAATAAAATTTTTACACATTTCTTTTAAAACATTTGCGAGTAATTCAAAACCGTCACGCAATATCATTCAACGACCAGGCACCGGCGTGATTCGAACACGCGATCTCCTGTTTACTAGACAGGCGCTTTAACCAACTAAGCCACGGCGCCAACGAGAAGAGGGCTCTTCATATTTTTCAAAACAAAATTCTGAAAGAATTTTCAAAAATTGAAATGATTGCGTAAGGCATTCTTATACATATTTCAATAAAATTTTTACACGTTTCTTTCAAAACACTTGCGAGTAATTCAAAACCGTCAAGCAACATCATTCAACGACCAGGCACCGGCGTGATTCGAACACGCGATCTCCTGTTTACTAGACAGGCGCTTTAACCAACTAAGCCACGGCGCCAACGAGAAGAGAGCTCTTTATATTTTTCAAAACAAAATTCTCGAAGAAATTCTAAAAATTGAAATGATTGCGTAATACATTCCTTTACACATTTCAATAAAATTTTTACACATTTCTTTTAAAACATTTGTGAGTAATTCAAAATCGTCAATCAATATCATTCAATGTGCGGGCACCGGCGTGATTCGAACACGTGATCTCCTGTTTACTAGACAGGCGCTTTAACCATCTAAGCCACAGCGCCCGACAGTTTTTTAAAAATTTCCTTCTATGAATGTTAAATTTATTTTTAGTTTAAAATAAATAGCAGAGTTAATATTTTATATTTTATAATTGATAAACTCTTTTTACGCCATTTCAATTTTTAAAGGAAGGTTCAGATAAAACTTACTCCGATGGCACCGGCGTGATTCGATCACGCGATCTCCTGTTTAGAAGACGGGCGCTTTAACCAGCTAAGCCACGGCGCCAACAAGAAGATGGCTCTTTATATTTTTCAAAACAAAATTCTCGAAGAATTTCCAAAAATTGAAATGATTGCGTAAGACATTCCTTTACATATTTCAATAAAATTTTTACACACTTCTTTTAAAACATTTGCGAGAAATTCAAAATCGTCAATCAATATCATTCAATGTGCAGGCTCCGGCGTGATTCGAACACGCGATCTCCTGTTTACTAGACAGGCGCTTTAACCAACTAAGCCACGGCGCCAACAAGAAAAGGGCTCTTTATATTTTACAAAACAAAATTCTCGAAGAATTTTCAAAAATTGAAATGATTGCATAAGACATTACTTTACATATTTCAATAATATTTTTACACATTTCTTTTAAAACATTTGCGAGTAATTCAAAACCGTCAAGCAATATCATCCAACGACCAGGCACCGGCGTGATTCGAACACGCGATCTCCTGTTTACTAGACAGGCGTTTAACCAACTAAGCCACGGCGCCAACATGAAGAAGGCTCTTTATATTTTTCAAAAGAAAATTCTCGAAGAAATTCCAAAAATTGAAATGATTGCGTAATACATTCCTTTACATATTTCAATAAAATTTTTACACATTTCTTTTAAAACATTTGCGAGTAATTCAAAACCGTCACGCAATATCATTCAACGACCAGGCACCGGCGTGATTCGAACCCGCGATCTCCTGTTTACTAGACAGGCGCTTTAACCATCTAAGATACAGCGCCCGACAGTTTTTTAAAAATTTCCTTCTATGAATGTTAAATTTATTTTTAGTTTAAAATAAATAGCAGAGTTAATATTTTAAATTTTATAATTGATAAACTCTTTTTACGCCATTTCAATTTTTAAAGGAAGGTTCAGAAAAAAACTTACTCCGATGGCACAGGCGTGATTCGAACACGCGATCTCCTGTTTACTAGACAGGCGCTTTAACTAACTAAGCCACGGCGCCAACAAGAAGAGGGCTCTTTATATTTTACAAAACAAAATTCTCGAAGAATTTTCAAAAATTGAAATGATTGCATAAGACATTGCTTTACATATGTCAATAATATTTTTACACATTTCTTTTAAAACATTTGCGAGTAATTCAAAACCGTCAAGCAATATCATCCAACGACCAGGCACCGGCGTGATTCGAACACGCGATCTCCTGTTTACTAGCCAGGCGCTTTAACCAACTAAGCCACGGCGCCAACAAGAAGAAGGATCTTTATATTTTTCAAAAGAAAATTCTCGAAGAAATTCCAAAAATTGAAATGATTGCGTAATACATTCCTTTACATATTTCAATAAAATTTTTACACATTTCTTTTAAAAGATTTGCGAGTAATTCAAAACCGTCAAGCAATATCATTCAATGTGCAGGCTCCGGCGTGATTCGAACACGCGATCTCCTGGTTACTAGACAGTCGCTTTAACTAACTAAGCCACGGCGCCAACAAGAAGAGGGCTCTTTATATTTTACAAAACAAAATTCTCGAAGAATTTTCAAAAATTGAAATGATTGCATAAGACATTGCTTTACATATTTCAATAATATTTTTACACATTTCTTTTAAAACATTTGCGAGTAATTCAAAACCGTCAAGCAATATCATCCAACTACCAGGCACCGGCGTGATTCGAACACGCGATCTCCTGTTTACTAGCCAGGCGCTTTAACCAACTAAGCCACGGCGCCAACAAAAAGAAGGATCTTTATATTTTTCAAAAGAAAATTCTCGAAGAAATTCCAAAAATTGAAATGATTGCGTAATACATTCCTTTACATATTTCAATAAAATTTTTACACATTTCTTTTAAAACATTTGCGAGTAATTCAAAACCGTCATGCAATATCATTCAACGACCAGGCACCGGCGTGATTCGAACACGCGATCTCCTGTTTACTAGACAGGCGCTTTAACCAACTAAGCCACGGCGCCAACAAGAAGAAGGATCTTTATAATTTTCAAAACAAAATTCTCGAAGAAATTCAAAAAATTGAAATGATTGCGTAATACATTCCTTTACACATTTCAATAAAATTTTTACACATTTCTTTTAAAACATTTGCGAGTAATTCAAAATCGTCAATCAATATCATTCAATGTGCGGGCACCGGCGTGATTCGAACACGTGATCTCCTGTTTACTAGACAGGCGCTTTAACCATCAAAGCCACAGCGCCCGACAGTTTTTTAAAAATTTCCTTCTATGAATGTTAAATTTTTTATTACTTTAAAATAAATAGCAGAGTTAATATTTTAAATTTTATAATTGATAAACTCTTTTTACGCCATTTCAATTTTTAAAGGAAGGTTCAGAAAAAAACTTACTCCGATGGCACCGGCGTTATTCGAACACGCGATCTCCTGTTTAGAAGACGGGCGCTTTAACCAGCTAAGCCACGGCGCCAACAAGAAGACGGCTCTTTATATTTTTCAAAACAAAATTCTCGAAGAATTTCCAAAAATTGAAATGATTGCGTAAGACATTCCTTTACATATTTCAATAAAATTTTTACACATTTCTGTTAAAACATTTGCGAGTAATTCAAAACCGTCAAGCAATATCATCCAACTACCAGGCACCGGCGTGATTCGAACACGCGATCTCCTGTTTACTAGCCAGGCGCTTTAACCAACTAAGCCACGGCGCCAACAAGAAGAAGGATCTTTATATTTTTCAAAAGAAAATTCTCGAAGAATTTCCAAAAATTGAAATGATTGCGTAAGACATTCCTTTACATATTTCAATAAAATTTTTACACATTTCTGTTAAAACATTTGCGAGTAATTCAAAAACTTCAAGCAATATTATTCAACGACCAGGCACCGGCGTGATTCGAACACGCGATCTCCTGTTTACGAGACAGGCGCTTTAACCAACTAATCCACGGCGCCAACAAGAAGGGGGCTCTTTATATTTTTCAAAACAAAATTCTCGAAGAATTTCCAAAAATTGAAATGATTGCGTAATACAATCCTTTACCTATTTCAATAAAATTTTTACACATTTCTTTTAAAACATTTGCGAGTAATTCAAAATCTTCAATCAATGTGTAGGCACCGGCGTGATTCGAACACGCGATCTCCTGTTTACGAGGCAGGCACTTTAACCATATAAACCACTTCGCCCGACAGTATTTTTTAAAATTTCCTTCTATGAATGTTAAATTTATTTTTAGTTTAAAATAAATAGCAGAGTTAATATTTTAAATTTTATAATTGATAAACTCTTTTTACGCCATTTCAATTTTTAAAAGAAGGTTCAGAAAAATACTTACACCGATGGCACCGACGTGATTCGAACACGCGATCTCCTGTTTACAAGACAGGTGCTTTAACCAACTAAGCCACGGCGCCAACAAGTAGAGGGCTCTTTATAATTTTCAAAACAAAATTCTCGAAGAATTTTCAAAAATTCAAATGATTGCATAAGACATTACTTTACATATTTCATTAAAATGTTTACACATTTTCTTTAAAACATTTGCGAGTAATTCAAAAACGTCAAGCAATATTATTCAACGACCAGGCACCGGCGTGATTCGAACACGCGATCTCCTGTTTACAAGACAGGCGCTTTAACCAACTAAGCCACGGCGCCAATGAGAAGAGGGCTCTTTATATTTTTCAAAACAAAATTCTCGAAGAAATTCCAAAAATTGAAATGATTGCGTAATACATTCCTTTACATATTTCAATAAAAATTTTACACATTTCTTTTAAAACATTTGCAAGTAATTCAAAATCGTCAATCAATATCATTCAATTTGCAGGCACCGGCGTGATTCTAACACGCGATCTGCTGTTAACTAGACAGGCGCTTTAACCAACTAAGCCACGGCGCCAACAAGAAGAGGGCTCTTTATATTTTTCAAAACAAAATTCTCAAAGAATTTCCAAAAATTGAAATGATTGCGTAATATAATCCTTTACATATTTCAATAAAATTTTTACACATTTCTTTTAAAACAATTGCGAGTAATTCAAAATCTTCTATCAATATCATTCAATGTGTAGGCACCGGCGTGATACGAACACGCGCTCTCCTGTTTACGAGACAGGCGCTTTAACCATCTAAGCCACGGCGCCAGACAGTTTTTTTAAAATTTCCTTCTATGAATGTTAAATTTATTTTTAGTTTAAAATAAATAGCAGAGTTAATATTTTAAATTTATAATTGATAAACTCTTTTTACGCCATTTCAATATTTAAAAGGAGGTTCAGAAAAATACTTACACCGATGGCACCGGCGTGATTCGAACACGCGAGATCCTGTTTACAAGACAGGCGCTTTAACCAACTAAGCCACGGCGCCAACAAGAAGAGGGCTCTTTATATTTTTCAAAACAAAATTCTCGAAGAATTTCCAAAAATTGAAATGATTGCGTAAGACATTCCTTTACATATTTCAATAAAATTTTTACACATTTCTTTTAAAACATTTGCGAGTAATTCAAAAACGTCAAGCAATATTATTCAACGACGAGGCACCGGCGTGATTCGAACACGCGATCGCCTGTTTACAAGACAGGCGCTTTAACCAACTAAGCCACGGCGCCAACGAGAAGAGGGCTCTTTATATTTTTCAAAACAAAGTTCTGAAAGAATTTTCAAAAATTGAAATGATTGCATAAGACTTTACTTCACATATTTCATTAAAATGTTTACACATTTCTTATAAAACATTTCCGAGTAATTCAAACCCGTCAAGCAACATCATTCAACGACTAGGCACCGGCGTGATTCGAACACGCGATCTCCTGTTTACTAGACAGGCGCTTTATCCAACTAACCCACGGTGCCAACAAGAAGAGGGCTCTTTATATTTTTCAAAACCAAATTCTCGAAGAATTTATATAAATTGAAACGATTGCGTAAGACATTCTTATACATATTTCAATAAAATTTTTACACGTTTCTTTCAAAACACTTGCGAGCAATTCAAAATCGTCAAGTTGTATTATTCAACGAACAGGCACCGGCGTGATTCGAACACGCGACCTCCTGTTTAAAAGACAAGCGCTTTAACTAACTAAGCCACTGGGCCGACAACAACAGGGCTCTTTATATTTTTCAAAACTTAATTCTCGAAGAAATTCCAAAAATTGAAATGATTGCGTAAGACATTCTTTTACATATTTCAATAAAATTTTTACACATTTCTTTTAAAACATTTGCGAGTAATTCAAAATCGTCAATCAATATCATTCAATGTGCAGGCACCGGCGTGATTCGAACACGGGATCTCCTGTTTACTAGACAGGCGCTTTAACCAACTAAGCCACGGAGCCAACAAGAAGAGCGCTCTTTATATTTTTCGAACACGCGACCTCCTGTTTAAAAGACAAGCGCTTTAACTAACTAAGCCACTGGGCCTACAACAACAGGGCTCTTTATATTTTTCAAAACCTAATTCTCGAAGAAATTCCAAAAATTGAAATGATTGCGTAAGACATTCTTTTACATATTTCAATAAAATTTTTACACATTTCTTTTAAAACATTTGCGAGTAATTCAAAATCGTCAATCAATATCATTCAATGTGCAGGCACCGGCGTGATTCGAACACGGGATCTCCTGTTTACTAGACAGGCGCTTTAACCAACTAAGCCACGGCGCCAACGAGAAGAGAGCTCTTTATATTTTTCAAAACAAAATTCTCGAAGAAATTCCAAAAATTGAAATGATTGCGTAATACATTCCTTTACACATTTTAATAAAATTTTTACACATTTCTTTTAAAACATTTGCGAGTAATTCAAAAACATCGAGCAGTATTATTCAACGACCAGGCACCCGCATGATTCGAACACGCGATCTCCTGTTTACAAGACAGGCGCTTTAACCAACTAAGCCACGGCGCCAACGAGAAGAGGGCTCTTTATATTTTACAAAACAAAATTCTCGAAGAATTTTCAAAAATTGAAATGATTGTATAAGACATTACTTTACATATTTCAATAATATTTTTACACATTTCTTTTAAAACATTTACGAGTAATTCAAAACCGTCAAGCAATATCATTCAACGACCAGGCACCGGCGTGATACGAACACGCGATCTCCTGTTTACTAGACAGGCGCTTTAACCAACTAAGCCACGGCGCCAACAAGAAGAAGGCTCTTTATATTTTTCAAAAGAAAATTCTCGAAGAAATTCCAAAAATTAAAATGATTGCGTAATACATTACTTTACATATTTCAATAAAATTTTTACACATTTCTTTTAAAACATTTGCGAGTAATTCAAAACCGTCAAGCAATATCATTCAACGACCAGGCACCGGCGTGATTCGAACACGCGATCTCCTGTTTACTAGACAGGCGCTTTAACCAACTAAGCGACGGCGCCAACGAGAAGAGGGCTCTTTATATTTTTCAAAACAAAATTCTGAAAGAATTTTCAAAAATTGAAATGATTGCGTAAGACATTCTTATACATATTTCAATAAAATTTTTACACGTTTCTTTCAAAACACTTGCGAGCAACTCAAAACCGTCAAGCAACATCATTCAACGACCAGGCACCGGCGTGATTTGAACACGCGATCTCCTGTTTACTAAACAGGCGCTTTAACCAACTAAACCACGGCGCCAACGGGAAGAGAGCTCTTTATATTTTTCAAAACAAAATTCTCGAAGAAATTCCAAAAATTGAAATGATTGCGTAATACATTCCTTTACACATTTCAATAAAATTTTTACACATTTCTTTTAAAACATTTGCGAGTAATTCAAAACCGTCAAGCAATATCATTCAATGTGCGGGCTCCGGCGTGATTCGAACACGCGATCTCCTGTTTAGAAGACGGGCGCTTTAACCAGCTAAGCCACGGCGCCAACAAGAAGATGGCCCTTTATATTTTTCAAAACAAAATTCTCGAAGAATTTCCAAAAATTGAAATGATTGCGTTAGACATTCCTTTACATATTTCAATAAAATTTTTACACATTTCTTTTAAAACATTTGCGAGTAATTCAAAAACGTCAAGCAATATCATTCAATGTGCAGGCTCCGGCGTGATTCGAACACGCGATCTCCTGTTTACTAAACAGGCGCTTTAACCAACTAAGCCACGGCGCCAACAAGGAGATGGCCCTTTATATTTTTCAAAACAAAATTCTCGAAGAATTTCCAAAAATTGAAATGATTGCGTAAGACATTCCTTTACATATTTCAATAAAATTTTTACACATTTCTTTTAAAACATTTGCGAGTAATTCAAAATCGTCAATCAATATCATTCAATGTGCAGGCTCCGGCGTGATTCGAACACGCGATCTCCTGTTTACTAGACAGGCGCTTTAACCAACTAAGCCACGGCGCCAACAAGAAGAAGGCTCTTTATATTTTTCAAAACAAAATTCTCAAAGAATTTCCAAAAATTGAAAGGATTGCGTAATATAATCCTTTACATATTTCAATAAAATTTTTACACATTTCTTTTAAAACAATTGCGAGTAATTGAAAATCTTCAATCAATATCATTCAATGTGTAGGCACCGGCGTGATTCGAACACGCGATCTCCTGTTTACTAGACAGGCGCTTTAACCAACTAAGCCACGGCGCCAACAAGAAGAGGGCTCTTTATATTTTTTAAAACCAAATTCTCGAAGAATTTCCAAAAATTGAAATGATTGCGTAAGACATTCCTTTACATCTTAATATATATAAATCTCGTGTCACAATGTTTGTCCTCAATGGACTCCTAAACCACTTAACCGATTATAATAAAATTCGCACACCATGTGCAGTTCGATCCAACTTGAGAGATAGGATAGTTTAAATCTCAAATTATAGTCGCAATTTTAATTTATTGCTAATTATTTGTCTGTTATTATTTGACAGTCACAATTATCTGTTAACTCCAAATGATTCTAACAGATGTCGATACCTTTCGACTGGGTTGAAATGAAAGCTGAAATATATTTGGTGCTGCCATCTACACAAAGAATCTTCAACTTTTTAACCTATTAATAAATTTCGTATAATTCAATTATTTCCACTTTTTAAATTTTTGGTGTTAGCATAGCCGGCCACGTGTTACTTAGACTGAAGTGTAAATTGAATTCATATTATAATGAAGATAATACAGTGAAATTAATCCTGTTTTTTACTTATTTGTGCTTCATTAATCAAAACTTTATAATTTAATCTGTATATATATATAAATTACGTGTCACGATGTTTGTCCGGGGTAAACTCCTAAACTAAGGAAATGATTTTGATGAAATTTTGCACACTGTGTGCAGTTTGATCCAACTTGAGAGAAAGGATAGTTTTTATCTCAATTTATTGTCACAATATTGTTTTATTGCAATTATTTGTTAATTATAGACCTTTATTAAAGTTGCTCCAAAATATCTGTGAGTTCCATTAATTTAATTGTTGCCAAAAAAAAAAAAAAAATACGAGTTCATTTTCTTTCGACATAAAAATAAATACATTTAATCAAACGGGAACGTTAAAAAATTATAAAAAGTTAAATTATGCATCTCACGAAAATTGACGTCATAATCAATTTAAAGATTTTATACACATTGATAAAGTGCTAATGTAGTTCTATCATAGATATAGTAATATATATAGATCTCTCATCCCCATGTTATCGTAGAAAGATTTTTGATGCCGAAAAAAGATAAAAAATAAAAGCTTTGGAAACAGCCATTAAGTGGTATTGAAAAAAAAAAAAAAAAAAGAAAAAGAAAAGAAAGAAAGAAATATGAATTTGAAACTGTATCTGGAGTCTTCCATTCCCCTTTAGCAAATAAATTATTCATAAATTTTATTTGCTAAAATATTAGTATGTATTCCCGTGTGTATTCACTCGGGGAAAGACGGCCATATTTTGGTAAAAACGTCGTCTTTTCCCAAATGAAAAGGAATAACTTTTTTCTCCCCAATGATCACTCTATTCTATATATGCTATACTATATCTATGAGTTCTATACGCAAGCGAAGTGTGACTCACTGACCGTCTGTGCAGCCAAGAAAAAGATTTCCTATGTTAATTGCCCACTGGATTTTTTGTAAGAAATTATTAAAAATCGAGGAAATTTATTTCCCGATTTTAATCCTTATATTTGGGTATAGATATGTATTAGTTATCGCGGGTGTTAGATTGAATTATTTTGCTGTCAAATTGACAAAATTATAATTTTAAATTTTTAAACTCTGTCGCCCTTGGCTTTTTTTATTATTATTATTATTATTTGGCGATCAAAAGCGTAACACGAAAATATACATGCCAGATGTATGCATTGTACGAAATGTAATATGTATTATTCATTGTACGTATGTATGACATGTAATATGTATTGTACGAAATATTGTTTCATATTATTCATTACTCTTTTAATATAAGTTGTTAAAATAACCATGATTTTTGAAAGGAATTAAATATTTTCGCCAGATAATTTGGCGATATTCTTTTTTTTTCGCCAAGGATGACAGAAATGAAATCTATTCCGCTGCAAAATATTAGTATCTTACATCAGATATTTTATTTAGACATTTGAAAACAAATTTGACTTCAAACTATGATAGAATATTTATCATTTTCCTTTTAATTTGTATATTATTAGTATATTAAAATTTAAAAGCATGGTATATAAAAAGTTTTTTTTTTTTTTTTTTTTTTTTTTTAAATCTTATAATTATTCTTATCTTAATCCTCAATGTTTCCCATCTTTATTGACTTGAATTTACTATTAAAATTTTAACATACTCAAAAACTTCTCATCACTTCGTTAAAATACACTAAACTTTTCCAAAATCTTTTTGTATTTAAAATGATACATGTATTTACTTTAAATGTCCAATATTTCATAAGATTTCCAATTTTAAAGTTTTAAAATATTTATTAAATTTACATATTTTTCTGGTTTAGCCTTATTGTTTTCCCTTTTATAACTACAGCTGTTGCCCTCTTTAAAATATTTAAAATGATGAGGTCATTTAATAGTAAAATTATCCATTATAGCATATATTATATTTCACTCCTCCATAAAAATAGATTTTAAAATCGTCTGTTTCTTTTATACTTTTATTTTAATAGAATTTTAATAGAATTTAATTTATATATTAGTCATTTTAGCAATTTTATCCAAAGTAGCATTAGAAATAATATATATCACTTCTCCATTAAAATTTATAGGACCCTACAATAAAATTAATTTGTGCTTAATATCAACACTACGAAAATTTTTATCAATCGCTTCCAAATTTTGACCTAAGTTTCAAATCTCAACCCTGTGGGTTTTTACATTGGCTACAACGTTTTCGTCTTTGTATGTAAATAATAATTTAACTGTACTAAATAGTTTACAGCCGTATAATTCAACGTATAACTTAGTCACAGCAACGCGTGGCCGGGTCTGCTAGTATTTCAATAAAATTTTTACACATTTCTTTTAAAACATTTGCGAGTAATTCAAAATAGTCAATCAATATCAGTCAATGTGCAGGCACCAGCGTGATTCGAACACGCGATCTCCTGTTTACTAGACAGGCGCTTTAACCAACTAAGCCACGGCGCCAACGAGAAGAGGGCTCTTTATATTTTTAAAACAAAATTCTCGAAGAATTTCCAAAAATTGAAATGATTGCGTAAGACATTCCTTTACATATTTCAATAAAATTTTTACACATTTCTTTTAAAAAATTTGCGAGTAATTCAAAATCGTCAATCAATATCATTCAATGTGCAGGCACCGGCGTGATTCGAACACGCGATCTCCTGTTTACAAGACAGGCGCTATAACCATCTAAGCCACGGCGCCAATGAGACGAGGGCTCTTTATATTTTTCAAAACAAAATTCTCGAAGAATTTTCAAAAATTGAAATGAGTGCATAAGACATTCCTTTACATATTTCAATAAAATTTTTACACATTTCTTTTAAAACATTTGCGAGTAATTCAAAACCGTCAAGCAATATTATTCAACGACCAGGCACCGGCGTGATTCGAACACGCGATCTCCTGTGTACAAGAACGGCGCTCTAACCAACTAGGCCACGGCGCAACGACAAGAGAGCTCTTTATATTTTTCAAAACAAAATTCTCGAAGAATTTCGAAAAATTGAAATGATTGCGTAAGACATTCCTTTACATCTTAATATATATAAATCTCGTGTCACAATGTTTGTCCTCAATGGACTCCTAAACCACTTAACCGATTATAATAAAATTCGCACACCATGTGCAGTTCGATCCAACTTGAGAGATAGGATAGTTTAAATCTCAAATTATAGTCGCAATTTTAATTTATTGCTAATTATTTGTCTGTTATTATTTGACAGTCACAATTATCTGTTAACTCCAAATGATTCTAACAGATGTCGATACCTTTCGACTGGGTTGAAATGAAAGCTGAAATATATTTGGTGCTGCCATCTACACAAAGAATCTTCAACTTTTTAATCTATTAATAAATTTCGTATAATTCAATTATTTCCACTTTTTAAATTTTTGGTGTTAGCATAGCCGGCCACGTGTTACTTAGACTGAAGTGTAAATTGAATTCATATTATAATGAAGATAATACAGTGAAATTAATCCTGTTTTTTACTTATTTGTGCTTCATTGATCAAAACTTTATAATTTAATCTGTATATATATATAAATTACGTGTCACGATGTTTGTCCGGGGTAAACTCCTAAACTAAGGAACTGATTTTGATGAAATTTTGCACACTGTGTGCAGTTTGATCCAACTTGAGAGATAGGATAGTTTTTATCTCAATTTATTGTCACAATATTGTTTTATTGCAATTATTTGTTAATTATAGACCTTTATTAAAGTTGCTCCAATATATCTGTGAGTTCCATTAATTTAATTGTTGCCAAAAAAAAAAAAAAAAAAAAAAAAAAAAAAAATACGAGTTCATTTTCTTTCGACATAAAAATAAATACATTTAATCAAACGTGAACGTTAAAAAATTATAAAAAGTTAAATTATGCATCTCACGAAAATTGACGTCATAATCAATTTAAAGATTTTATACACATTGATAAAGTGCTGATGTAGTTCTATCATAGATATAGTAATATATATAGATCTCTCATCCCCATGTTATCGTAGAAAGACGACGACGTTTTTACCAAAATATGCCTGTCTTTCCCCGAGTGAATACACACGGGAATACATACTAATATTTTAGCAAATAAAATTTATGAATAATTTATTTGCTAAAGGGGAATGGAAGACTCCAGATACAGTTTCAAATTCATATTTCTTTCTTTCTTTTCTTTTTCTTTTTTTTTTTTTTTTTTTTTTTTCAATACCACTTAATGGCTGTTTCCAAAGCTTTTATTTTTTATCTTTTTTCGGCATCAAAAATCTTTCTACGATAACATGGGGATGAGAGATCTATATATATTACTATATCTATGATAGAACTACATTAGCACTTTATCAATGTGTATAAAATCTTTAAATTGATTATGACGTCAATTTTCGTGAGATGCATAATTTAACTTTTTATAATTTTTTAACGTTCACGTTTGATTAAATGTATTTATTTTTATGTCGAAAGAAAATGAACTCGTATTTTTTTTTTTTTTTTTTGGCAACAATTAAATTAATGGAACTCACAGATATTTTGGAGCAACTTTAATAAAGGTCTATAATTAACAAATAATTGCAATAAAACAATATTGTGACAATAAATTGAGATAAAAACTATCCTATCTCTCAAGTTGGATCAAACTGCACACAGTGTGCAAAATTTCATCAAAATCAGTTCCTTAGTTTAGGAGTTTACCCCGGACAAACATCGTGACACGTAATTTATATATATATACAGATTAAATTATAAAGTTTTGATCAATGAAGCACAAATAAGTAAAAAACAGGATTAATTTCACTGTATTATCTTCATTATAATATGAATTCAATTTACACTTCAGTCTAAGTAACACGTGGCCGGCTATGCTAACACCAAAAATTTAAAAAGTGGAAATAATTGAATTATACGAAATTTATTAATAGGTTAAAAAGTTGAAGATTCTTTGTGTAGATGGCAGCACCAAATATATTTCAGCTTTCATTTCAACCCAGTCGAAAGGTATCGACATCTGTTAGAATCATTTGGAGTTAACAGATAATTGTGACTGTCAAATAATAACAGACAAATAATTAGCAATAAATTAAAATTGCGACTATAATTTGAGATTTAAACTATCCTATCTCTCAAGTTGGATCGAAATGCACATGGTGTGCGAATTTTATTATAATCGGTTAAGTGGTTTAGGAGTCCATTGAGGACAAACATTGTGACACGAGATTTATATATATTAAGATTACGTGTCACGATGTTTGTCCGGGGTAAACTCCTAAACTAAGGAACTGATTTTGATGAAATTTTGCACACTGTGTGCAGTTTGATCCAACTTGAGAGATAGGATAGTTTTTATCTCAATTTATTGTCACAATATTGTTTTATTGCAATTATTTGTTAATTATAGACCTTTATTAAAGTTGCTCCAAAATATCTGTGAGTTCCATTAATATAATTGTTGCCAAAAAAAAAAAAAAAAAAAAAAAAAAAAAAAAAAATACGAGTTCATTTTCTTTCGACATAAAAATAAATACATTTAATCAAACGTGAACGTTAAAAAATTATAAAAAGTTAAATTATGCATCTCACGAAAATTGACGTCATAATCAATTTAAAGATTTTATACACATTGATAAAGTGCTAATGTAGTTCTATCATAGATATAGTAATATATATAGATCTCTCATCCCCATGTTATCGTAGAAAGATTTTTGATGCCGAAAAAAGATAAAAAATAAAAGCTTTGGAAACAGCCATTAAGCGGTATTGAAAAAAAAAAAAAAAAAAGAAAAAGAAAAGAAAGAAAGAAATATGAATTTGAAACTGTATCTGGAGTCTTCCATTCCCCTTTAGCAAATAATTTATTCATAAATTTTATTTGCTAAAATATTAGTATGTATTCCCGTGTGTATTCACTCGGGGAAAGACGGCCATATTTTGGTAAAAACATCGTCTTTTCCCAAATGAAAAGGAATAACTTTTTTCTCCCCAATGATCACTCTATTCTATATATGCTATACTATATCTATGAGTTCTATACGCAAGAGAAGTGTGACTCACTGACCGTCTGTGCAGCCAAGAAAAAGATTTCCTATGTTAATTGCCCACTGGATTTTTTGTAAGAAATTGTTAAAAATCGAGGAAATTTATTTCCCGATTTTAATCCTTATATTTGGGTATAGATATGTATTAGTTATCGCGGGTGTTAGATTGAATTATTTTGCTGTCAAATTGACAAAATTTTAATTTTAAATTTTTAAACTCTGTCGCCCTTGGCTTTTTTTATTATTATTATTATTATTATTATTATTTGGCGATCAAAAGCGTAACACGAAAATATACATGCCAGATGTATGCATTGTACGAAATGTAATATGTATTATTCATTGTACGTATGTATGACATGTAATATGTATTGTACGAAATATTGTTTCATATTATTCATTACTCTTTTAATATAAGTTGTTAAAATAACCATGATTTTTGAAAGGAATTAAATATTTTCGCCAGATAATTTGGCGATATTCTTTTTTTTTCGCCAAGGATGACAGAAATGAAATCTATTCCGCTGCAAAATATTAGTATCTTACATCAGATATTTTATTTAGACATTTGAAAACAAATTTGACTTCAAACTATGATAGAATATTTATCATTTTCCTTTTAATTTGTATATTATTAGTATATTAAAATTTAAAAGCATGGTATATAAAAAGTTTTTTTTTTTTTTTTTTTTTTTTTAAATCTTATAATTATTCTTATCTTAATCCTCAATGTTTCCCATCTTTATTGACTTGAATTTACTATTAAAATTTTAACATACTCAAAAACTTCTCATCACTTCGTTAAAATACACTAAACTTTTCCAAAATCTTTTTGTATTTAAAATGATACATGTATTTACTTTAAATGTCCAATATTTCATAAGATTTCCAATTTTAAAGTTTTAAAATATTTATCAAATTTACTTATTTTTCTGGTTTAGCCTTATTGTTTTCCCTTTTATAACTACAGCTGTTGCCCTCTTTAAAATATTTAAAATGATGAGGTCATTTAATAGTAAAATTATCCATTATAGCATATATTATATTTCACTCCTCCATAAAAATTGATTTTAAAATCGTCTGTTTCTTTTATACTTTTATTTTAATAGAATTTTAATAGAATTTAATTTATATATTAGTCATTTTAGCAATTTTATCCAAAGTAGCATTAAAAATAATATATATCACTTCTCCATTAAAATTTATAGGACCCTACAATAAAATTAATTTGTGCTTAATATCAACACTACGAAAATTTTTATCAATCGCTTCCAAATTTTGACCTAAGTTTCAAATCTCAACCCTGTGGGTTTTTACATCGGCTACAACGTTTTCGTCTTTGTTCGTAAATAATAATTTAACTGTACTAAATAGTTTACAGCCGTATAATTCAACGTATAACTTAGTCACAGCAACGCGTGGCCGGGTCTGCTAGTATTTCAATAAAATTTTTACACATTTCTTTTAAAACATTTGCGAGTAATTCAAAATCGTCAATCAGTATCATTCAATGTGCAGGCACCGGCGTGATTCGAACACGGGATCTCCTGTTTACCAGACAGGCGCTTTAACCAACTAAGCCACGGAGCCAACAAGAAGAGCGCTCTTTATATTTTTCGAACACGCGATCTCCTGTTTACAAGACAGGTGCTTTAACCAACTAAGCCACGGCGCCAACCAGAAGAGGGTACTTTATATTTTTCAAAACAAAATTCTCGAAGAATTTCGAAAAATTGAAATGATTGCGTAAGACATTCCTTTACATATTTCAATAAAATTTTTACACGTTTCTTTCAAAACACTTGCGAGTAATTCAAAACCGTCAAGCAACATCATTCAACGACCAGGCACCGGCGTGATTCGAACACGCGATCTCCTGTTTACTAGGCAGGCGCTTTAACCAACTAAGCCACGGCGCCAACGAGAAGAAAGCTCTTTATATTTTTCAAAACAAAATTCTCGAAGAAATTCCAAAAATTGAATTGATTGCGTAATACATTCCTTTACACATTTCAATAAAATTTTTACACATTTCTTTTAAAACATTTGCGAGTAATTCAAAATCGTCAATCAATATCATTCAATGTGCGGGCACCTGCGTGATTCGAACACGCGATCTCCTGTTTACTAGACAGGCGCTTTAACCATCTAAGCAACAGCGCCCGACAGGTTTTTAAAAATTTCCTTCTATGAATGTTAAATTTATTTTTAGTTTAAAATAAATAGCAGAGTTAATAATTTATATTTTATAATTGATAAACTCTTTTTACGCCATTTCAATTTTTAAAGGAAGGTTCAGAAAAAACTTACTCCGATGGCACCGGCGTGATTCGAACACGCGATCTCCTGTTTAGAAGACGGGCGCTTTAACCAGCTAAGCCACGGCGCCAACAAGAAGATGGCTCTTTATATTTTTCAAAACAAAATTCTCGAAGAATTTCCAAAAATTGAAATGATTGCGTAAGACATTCCTTTACATATTTCATTAAAATTTTTACACATATTTTTTAAAACATTTGCGAGTAATTCAAAAACGTCAAGCAATATTATTCAACGACCAGGCACCGGCGTGATTCGAACACGCGATCTCCTGTTTACGAGACAGGCGCTTTAACCAACTAAGCCACGGCGCCAATGAGAAGAGGGCTCTTTATATTTTTCAAAACAAAATTCTCGAAGAATTTCCAAAAATTGAAATGATTGCGTAAGACATTCCTTTACATATTTCAATAAAATTTTTACACATTTCTTTTGAAACATTTGCGAGTAATTCAAAATCGTCAATCAATATCATTCAATGTGCAGGCTCCGGCGTGATTCGAACACGCGATCTCCTGTTTACTAGACAGGCGCTTTAACCAACTAAGCCACGGCGCCAACAAGAAGAGGGCTCTTTTTATTTTACAAAACAAAATTCTCGAAGAATTTTCAAAAATTGAAATGATTGCATAAGACATTACTTTACATATTTCAATAATATTTTTACACATTTCTTTTAAAACATTTGCGAGTAATTCAAAACCGTCAAGCAATATCATCCAACGACCAGGCACCGGCGTGATTCGAACACGCGATCTCCTGTTTACTAGCCAGGCGCTTTAACCAACTAAGCCACGGCGCCAACAAGAAGAAGGATCTTTATATTTTTCAAAAGAAAATTCTCGAAGAAATTCCAAAAATTGAAATGATTGCGTAATACATTCCTTTACATATTTCAATAAAATTTTTACACATTTCTTTTAAAACATTTGCGAGTAATTCAAAACCGTCAAGCAATATCATTCAACGACCAGGCACCGGCGTGATTCGAACACGCGATCTCCTGTTTACTAGACAGGCGCTTTAACCAACTAAGCCACGGCGCCAACAAGAAGAAGGCCCTTTATATTTCACAAAACAAAATTCTCGAAGAATTTTCAAAAATTGAAATGATTGCATAAGACATTACTTTACATATTTCAATAATATTTTTACACATTTCTTTTAAAACATTTGCGAGTAATTCAAAACCGTCAAGCAATATCATCCAACGACCAGGCACCGGCGTGATTCAAACACGCGATCTCCTGTTTACTAGACAGGCGCTTTAACCAACTATGCCACGGCGCCAACAAGAAGAAGGATCTTTATATTTTTCAAAACAAAATTCTCGAAGAATTTTCAAAAATTGAAATGATTGCATAAGACATTACTTTACATATTTCAATAATATTTTTACACATTTCTTTTAAAACATTTGCGAGTAATTCAAAACCGTCAAGCAATATCATCCAACGACCAGGCACCGGCGTGATTCGAACACGCGATCTCCTGTTTACTAGACAGGCGCTTTAACCAACTAAGCCACGGCGCCAACAAGAAGACGGATCTTTATATTTTTCAAAACAAAATTCTCGAAGAAATTCCAAAAATTGAAATGATTGCGTAATACATTCCTTTACACATTTCAATAAAATTTTTACACATTTCTTTTAAAACATTTGCGAGTAATTCAAAATCGTCAATCAACATCATTCAACGTGCGGGCACCGGCGTGATTCGAACACGTGATCTCCTGTTTACTAGACAGGCGCTTTAACCATCTAAGCCACAGCGCCCGACAGTTTTTTAAAAATTTCCTTGTATGAATGTTAAATTTATTTTTAGTTTAAAATAAATAGCAGAGTTAATATTTTAAATTTTATAATTGATAAACTCTTTTTACGCCATTTCAATTTTTAAAGGAAGGTTCAGAAAAAAACTTACTCCGATGGCACCGGCGTGATTCGAACACGCGATCTCCTGTTTTGAAGACGGGCGCTTTAACCAGCTAAGCCACGGCGCCAACAAGAAGATGGCTCTTTATATTTTGCAAAACAAAATTCTCGAAGAATTTCCAAAAATTGAAATGATTGCGTAAGACATTCCTTTACATATTTCAATAAAATTTTTACACGTTTCTTTCAAAACACTTGCGAGTAATTCAAAACCGTCAAGCAACATCATTCAACGACCAGGCACCGGCGTGATTCGAACACGCGATCTCCTGTTTACTAGACAGGCGCTTTAACCAACTAAGCCACGGCGCCAATGAGAAGAAAGCTCTTTATATTTTTCAAAACAAAATTCTCGAAGAAATTCCAAAAATTGAATTGATTGCGTAATACATTCCTTTACACATTTCAATAAAATTTTTACACATTTCTTTTAAAACATTTGCGAGTAATTCAAAATCGTCAATCAATATCATTCAATGTGCGGGCACCGGCGTGATTCGAACACGCGATCTCCTGTTTACTAGACAGGCGCTTTAACCATCTAAGCAACAGCGCCCGACAGGTTTTTAAAAATTTCCTTCTATGAATGTTAAATTTATTTTTAGTTTAAAATAAATAGAAGAGTTAATAATTTATATTTTATAATTGATAAACTCTTTTTACGCCATTTCAATTTTTAAAGGAAGGTTCAGAAAAAACTTACTCCGATGGCACCGGCGTGATTCGAACACGCGATCTCCTGTTTAGAAGACGGGCGCTTTAACCAGCTAAGCCACGGCGCCAACAAGAAGATGGCTCTTTATATTTTTCAAAACAAAATTCTCGAAGAATTTCCAAAAATTGAAATGATTGCGTAAGACATTCCTTTACATATTTCAATAAAATTTTTACACATATTTTTTAAAACATTTGCGAGTAATTCAAAAACGTCAAGCAATATTATTCAACGACCAGGCACCGGCGTGATTCGAACACGCGATCTCCTGTTTACGAGACAGGCGCTTTAACCAACTAAGCCACGGCGCCAATGAGAAGAGGGCTCTTTATATTTTTCAAAACAAAATTCTCGAAGAATTTCCAAAAATTGAAATGATTGCGTAAGACATTCCTTTACATATTTCAATAAAATTTTTACACATTTCTTTTGAAACATTTGCGAGTAATTCAAAATCGTCAATCAATATCATTCAATGTGCAGGCTCCGGCGTGATTCGAACACGCGATCTCCTGTTTACTAGACAGGCGCTTTAACCAACTAAGCCACGGCGCCAACAAGAAGAGGGCTCTTTATATTTTACAAAACAAAATTCTCGAAGAATTTTCAAAAATTGAAATGATTGCATAAGACATTACTTTACATATTTCAATAATATTTTTACACATTTCTTTTAAAACATTTGCGAGTAATTCAAAACCGTCAAGCAATATCATCCAACGACCAGGCACCGGCGTGATTCGAACACGCGATCTCCTGTTTACTAGCCAGGCGCTTTAACCAACTAAGCCACGGCGCCAACAAGAAGAAGGATCTTTATATTTTTCAAAAGAAAATTCTCGAAGAAATTCCAAAAATTGAAATGATTGCGTAATACATTCCTTTACATATTTCAATAAAATTTTTACACATTTCTTTTAAAACATTTGCGAGTAATTCAAAACCGTCAAGCAATATCATTCAACGACCAGGCACCGGCGTGATTCGAACACGCGATCTCCTGTTTACTAGACAGGCGCTTTAACCAACTAAGCCACGGCGCCAACAAGAAGAAGGCCCTTTATATTTCACAAAACAAAATTCTCGAAGAATTTTCAAAAATTGAAATGATTGCATAAGACATTACTTTACATATTTCAATAATATTTTTACACATTTCTTTTAAAACATTTGCGAGTAATTCAAAGCCGTCAAGCAATATCATCCAACGACCAGGCACCGGCGTGATTCGAACACGCGATCTCCTGTTTACTAGACAGGCGCTTTAACCAACTATGCCACGGCGCCAACAAGAAGAAGGATCTTTATATTTTTCAAAACAAAATTCTCGAAGAATTTTCAAAAATTGAAATGATTGCATAAGACATTACTTTACATATTTCAATAATATTTTTACACATTTCTTTTAAAACATTTGCGAGTAATTCAAAACCGTCAAGCAATATCATCCAACGACCAGGCACCGGCGTGATTCGAACACGCGATCTCCTGTTTACTAGACAGGCGCTTTAACCAACTAAGCCACGGCGCCAACAAGAAGAAGGATCTTTATATTTTTCAAAACAAAATTCTCGAAGAAATTCCAAAAATTGAAATGATTGCGTAATACATTCCTTTACACATTTCAATAAAATTTTTACACATTTCTTTTAAAACATTTGCGAGTAATTCAAAATCGTCAATCAACATCATTCAACGTGCGGGCACCGGCGTGATTCGAACACGTGATCTCCTGTTTACTAGACAGGCGCTTTAACCATCTAAGCCACAGCGCCCGACAGTTTTTTAAAAATTTCCTTGTATGAATGTTAAATTTATTTTTAGTTTAAAATAAATAGCAGAGTTAATATTTTAAATTTTATAATTGATAAACTCTTTTTACGCCATTTCAATTTTTAAAGGAAGGTTCAGAAAAAAACTTACTCCGATGGCACCGGCGTGATTCGAACACGCGATCTCCTGTTTTGAAGACGGGCGCTTTAACCAGCTAAGCCACGGCGACAACAAGAAGATGGCTCTTTATATTTTTCAAAACAAAATTCTCGAAGAATTTCCAAACATTGAAATGATTGCGTAAGACATTCCTTTACATATTTCAATAAAATTTTTACACGTTTCTTTCAAAACACTTGCGAGTAATTCAAAACCGTCAAGCAACATCATTCAACGACCAGGCACCGGCGTGATTCGAACACGCGATCTCCTGTTTACTAGACAGGCGCTTTAACCAACTAAGTCACGGCGCAAACGAGAAGAGAGCTCTTTATATTTTTCAAAACAAAATTCTCGAAGAAATTCCAAAAATTGAAATGATTGCGTAATACATTCCTTTACACATTTCAATAAAATTTTTACACATTTCTTTTAAAACATTTGCGAGTAATTCAAAACCGTCAATCAATATTATTCAATATGCGGGCACCGGCGTGATTCGAACACGTGATCTCCTGTTTACTAGACAGGCGCTTTAACCAACTAAGCCACGGCGCCAACAAGAAGAAGGATCTTTATATTTTTCAAAACAAAATTCTCGAAGAAATTCCAAAAATTGAAATGATTGCGTAATACATTCCTTTACACATTTCAATAAAATTTTTACACATTTCTTTTAAAACATTTGCGAGTAATTCAAAATCGTCAATCAACATCATTCAACGTGCGGGCACCGGCGTGATTCGAACACGTGATCTCCTGTTTACTAGACAGGCGCTTTAACCATCTAAGCCACAGCGCCCGACAGTTTTTTAAAAATTTCCTTGTATGAATGTTAAATTTATTTTTAGTTTAAAATAAATAGCAGAGTTAATATTTTAAATTTTATAATTGATAAACTCTTTTTACGCCATTTCAATTTTTAAAGGAAGGTTCAGAAAAAAACTTACTCCGATGGCACCGGCGTGATTCGAACACGCGATCTCCTGTTTTGAAGACGGGCGCTTTAACCAGCTAAGCCACGGCGACAACAAGAAGATGGCTCTTTATATTTTTCAAAACAAAATTCTCGAAGAATTTCCAAAAATTGAAATGATTGCGTAAGACATTCCTTTACATATTTCAATAAAATTTTTACACGTTTCTTTCAAAACACTTGCGAGTAATTCAAAACCGTCAAGCAACATCATTCAACGACCAGGCACCGGCGTGATTCGAACACGCGATCTCCTGTTTACTAGACAGGCGCTTTAACCAACTAAGTCACGGCGCAAACGAGAAGAGAGCTCTTTATATTTTTCAAAACAAAATTCTCGAAGAAATTCCAAAAATTGAAATGATTGCGTAATACATTCCTTTACACATTTCAATAAAATTTTTACACATTTCTTTTAAAACATTTGCGAGTAATTCAAAACCGTCAATCAATATCATTCAATGTGCGGGCACCGGCGTGATTCGAACACGTGATCTCCTGTTTACTAGACAGGCGCTTTAACCATCAAAGCCACAGCGCCCGACAGTTTTTTAAAAATTTCCTTCTATGAATGTTAAATTTTTTATTACTTTAAAATAAATAGCAGAGTTAATATTTTAAATTTTATAATTGATAAACTCTTTTTACGCCATTTCAATTTTTAAAAGAAGGTTCAGAAAAATACTTACACCGATGGCACCGACGTGATTCGAACACGCGATCTCCTGTTTACAAGACAGGTGCTTTAACCAACTAAGCCACGGCGCCAACAAGTAGAGGGCTCTTTATATTTTTTAAAACCAAATTCTCGAAGAATTTTCAAAAATTGAAATGATTGCATAAGACATTACTTTACATATTTCATTAAAATGTTTACACATTTCTTTCAAAACATTTGCGAGTAATTCAAAAATGTCAAGCAATATCATTCAACGACCAGGCACCGGCGTGATTCGAACACGCGATCTCCTGTTTACTAGACAGGCGCTTAAACCAACTAAGCCACGGCGCCAATGAGAAGAGGGCTCTTTATATTTTTCAAAACAAAATCCTCGAAGAAATTCCAAAATTTGAAATGATTGCGTAATACATTCCTTTACATATTTCAATAAAATTTTTACACATTTCTTTTAAAACATTTGCGAGTAATTCAAAATCGTCAATCAATATCATTCAATGTGCAGGCACCGGCGTGATTCGAACACGCGATCTCCCCTTTACGAGACAGGCGTTTTAACCATCTAAGCCACGGCGCCCGACAGTTTTTTTAAAATTTCCTTCTATGAATGTTAAATTTATTTTTAGTTTAAAATAAATGGCAGAGTTAATATTTTAAATTTTATAATTGAAAAACTCTTTTTACGCCAATTCAATTTTTAAAAGAAGGTTCAGAAAAATACTTACACCGATGGCACCGGCGTGATTCGAACACGCGATCTCATGTTTACAAGACTGGCGCTTTAACCAACTAAGCCATGGCGCCAACAAGGAGAGGACTCTTTATATTTCTAAAAACAAAATTCTCGAAAAATTTCCAAAAATTGAAATGATTGCGTAAGACATTCCTTTACATATTTCAATAAAATTTTTACACATTCCTTTTAAAACATTTGCGAGTAATTCAAAATCATCAATCAATATCATTTAATGTGCAGGCACCGGCGTGATTCGAACACGCGATCTCCCCTTTACGAGACAGGCGTTTTAACCATCTAAGCCACGGCGCCCGACAGTTTTTTTAAAATTTCCTTCTATGAATGTTAAATTTATTTTTAGTTTAAAATAAATGGCAGAGTTAATATTTTAAATTTTATAATTGAAAAACTCTTTTTACGCCAATTCAATTTTTAAAAGAAGGTTCAGAAAAATACTTACACCGATGGCACCGGCGTGATTCGAACACGCGATCTCATGTTTACAAGACTGGCGCTTTAACCAACTAAGCCATGGCGCCAACAAGGAGAGGACTCTTTATATTTCTGAAAACAAAATTCTCGAAAAATTTCCAAAAATTGAAATGATTGCGTAAGACATTCCTTTACATATTTCAATAAAATTTGTACACATTCCTTTTAAAACATTTGCGAGTAATTCAAAATCATCAATCAATATCATTCAATGTGCAGGCACCTGCGTGATTCGAACACGCGATCTCCTGTTTACGAGACAGGCGCTTTAACCATCTAAGCCACGGCGCCAACAAATAGAGGGCTCTTTATATTTTTTAAAACCAAATTCTCGAAGAATTTTCAAAAATTGAAATGATTGCATCAGACATTGCTTCACATATTTCATTAAAATATTTACACATTTCTTTTAAAACATTTGCGAGGAATTCAAAACCGTCAAGCAATATCATTCAACGACCAGGCACCGGCGTGATTCGAACACGCGATCTCCTGTTTACTAGCCAGGCGCTTTAACCAACTAAGCCACGGCTCCAATGAGAAGAGGGCTCTTTATATTTTTCAAAACAAAATTCTCGAAGAATTTTCAAAAATTGGAATGATTGCAATAAGACATTACTTCACATATTTCATTAAAATATTTACACATTTCTTTTAAAACATTTGCGAGTAATTCAAAACCGTCAAGCAATATCATTCAACGACCAGGCACCGGCGTGATTCGAACACGCGATCTCCTGTTTACTAGACAGGCGCTTTAACCAACTAAGCCACGGCGCCAACAAGAAGAGGGCTCTTTATATTTTTGAAAACCAAATTCTCGAAGAATTTCCAAAAATTGAAACGATTGCGTAAGACATTCTTATACATATTTCAATAAAATTTTTACACGTTTCTTTCAAAACACATGCGAGTAATTCAAAACCGTCAAGCAACATCATTCAACGACCAGGCACCGGCGTGATTCGAACACGCGATCTCCTGTTTACAAGACAGGTGCTTTAACCAACTAAGCCACGGCGCCAATGAGGAGAGGGCTCTTTATATTTTTCAAAACAAAATTCTCGAAGAATTTTCAAAAATTAGAATGATTGCAATAAGACATTACTTCACATATTTCATTAAAATATTTACACATTTCTTTTAAAACATTTGCGAGTAATTCAAAACCGTCAAGCAATATCATTCAACGACCAGGCACCGGCGTGATTCGAACACGCGATCTCCTGTTTACTAGACAGGCGCTTTAACCAACTAAGCCACGGCGCCAACAAGTAGAGGGCTCTTTATATTTTTTAAAACCAAATTCTCGAAGAATTTCCAAAAATTGAAATGATTGCGTAAGACATTCATTTACATATTTCAATAAAATTTTTACACATTTCTTTTAAAACATTTGCGAGTAATTCAAAATAGTCAATCAATATCAGTCAATGTGCAGGCACCAGCGCGATTCGAACACGCGATCTCCTGTTTACTAGACAGGCGCTTTAACCAACTAAGCCACGGCGCCAACGAGAAGAGGGCTCTTTATATTTTTTAAAACAAAGTTCTCGAAGAATTTCCAAAAATTGAAATGATTGCGTAATATAATCCTTTACATATTTCAATAAAATTTTTACACATTTCTTTTAAAACAATTGCGAGTAATTCAAAATCTTCTATCAATATCATTCAATGTGTAGGCACCGGCGTGATACGAACACGCGCTCTCCTGTTTACGAGACAGGCGCTTTAACCATCTAAGCCACGGCGCCAGACAGTTTTTTTAAAATTTCCTTCTATGAATGTTAAATTTATTTTTAGTTTAAAATAAATAGCAGAGTTAATATTTTAAATTTATAATTGATAAACTCTTTTTACGCCATTTCAATATTTAAAAGGAGGTTCAGAAAAATACTTACACCGATGGCACCGGCGTGATTCGAACACGCGAGATCCTGTTTACAAGACAGGCGCTTTAACCAACTAAGCCACGGCGCCAACAAGGAGAGGGCTCTTTATATTTTTCAAAACAAAATTCTCGAAGAATTTCCAAAAATTGAAATGATTGCGTAAGACATTCCTTTACATATTTCAATAAAATTTTTACACATTTCTTTTAAAACATTTGCGAGTAATTCAAAAACGTCAAGCAATATTATTCAACGACCAGGCACCGGCGTGATTCGAAAACGCGATCGCCTGTTTACAAGACAGGCGCTTTAACCAACTAAGCCACGGCGCCAACGAGAAGAGGGCTCTTTATATTTTTCAAAACAAAGTTCTGAAAGAATTTTTAAAAATTGAAATGATTGCATAAGACTTTACTTCACATATTTCATTAAAATGTTTACACATTTCTTATAAAACATTTCCGAGTAATTCAAACCCGTCAAGCAACATCATTCAACGACTAGGCACCGGCGTGATTCGAACACGCGATCTCCTGTTTACTAGACAGGCGCTTTATCCAACTAACCCACGGTGCCAACAAGAAGAGGGCTCTTTATATTTTTCAAAACCAAATTCTCGAAGAATTTATATAAATTGAAACGATTGCGTAAGACATTCTTATACATATTTCAATAAAATTTTTACACGTTTCTTTCAAAACACTTGCGAGCAATTCAAAATCGTCAAGTTGTATTATTCAACGAACAGGCACCGGCGTGATTCGAACACGCGACCTCCTGTTTAAAAGACAAGCGCTTTAACTAACTAAGCCACTGGGCCTACAACAACAGGGCTCTTTATATTTTTCAAAACTTAATTCTCGAAGAAATTCCAAAAATTGAAATGATTGCGTAAGACATTCTTTTACATATTTCAATAAAATTTTTACACATTTCTTTTAAAACATTTGCGAGTAATTCAAAATCGTCACTCAATATCATTCAATGTGCAGGCACCGGCGTGATTCGAACACGGGATCTCCTGTTTACTAGACAGGCGCTTTAACCAACTAAGCCACGGCGCCAACGAGAAGAGAGCTCTTTATATTTTTCAAAACAAAATTCTCGAAGAAATTCCAAAAATTGAAATGATTGCGTAATACATTCCTTTACACATTTTAATAAAATTTTTACACATTTCTTTTAAAACATTTGCGAGTAATTCAAAAACATCGAGCAGTATTATTCAACGACCAGGCACCCGCATGATTCGAACACGCGATCTCCTGTTTACAAGACAGGAGCTTTAACCAACTAAGCCACGGCGCCAACGAGAAGAGGGCTCTTTATATTTTACAAAACAAAATTCTCGAAGAATTTTCAAAAATTGAAATGATTGTATAAGACATTACTTTACATATTTCAATAATATTTTTACACATTTCTTTTAAAACATTTACGAGTAATTCAAAACCGTCAAGCAATATCATTCAACGACCAGGCACCGGCGTGATTCGAACACGCGATCTCCTGTTTACTAGACAGGCGCTTTAACCAACTAAGCCACGGCGCCAACAAGAAGAAGGCTCTTTATATTTTTCAAAAGAAAATTCTCGAAGAAATTCCAAAAATTGAAATGATTGCGTAATACATTACTTTACATATTTCAATAAAATTTTTACACATTTCTTTTAAAACATTTGCGAGTAATTCAAAACCGTCAAGCAATATCATTCAACGACCAGGCACCGGCGTGATTCGAACACGCGATCTCCTGTTTACTAGACAGGCGCTTTAACCAACTAAGCGACGGCGCCAACGAGAAG
The DNA here is from genome assembly GCA_963930645.1 of Salticus scenicus. NCBI lineage: Eukaryota > Metazoa > Arthropoda > Arachnida > Araneae > Salticidae > Salticus > Salticus scenicus. The sequence continues at coordinate 95,062,342 of OZ005655.1, forward strand.
AGGGCTCTTTATATTTTTCAAAACAAAATTCTGAAAGAATTTTCAAAAATTGAAATGATTGCGTAAGACATTCTTATACATATTTCAATAAAATTTTTACACGTTTCTTTCAAAACACTTGCGAGTAACTCAAAACCGTCAAGCAACATCATTCAACGACCAGGCACCGGCGTGATTCGAACACGCGATCTCCTGTTTACTAAACAGGCGCTTTAACCAACTAAACCACGGCGCCAACGGGAAGAGAGCTCTTTATATTTTTCAAAACAAAATTCTCGAAGAAATTCCAAAAATTGAAATGATTGCGTAATACATTCCTTTACACATTTCAATAAAATTTTTACACATTTCTTTTAAAACATTTGCGAGTAATTCAAAACCGTCAAGCAATATCATTCAATGTGCGGGCACCGGCGTGATTCGAACACGTGATCTCCTGTTTACTAGACAGGCGCATTAACCATCTAAGCTACAGCGCCCGACAGTTTATTAAAAATTTCCTTCTATGAATGTTAAATTTATTTTTAGTTTAAAATAAATAGCAGAATTAATATTTTAAATTTTATAATTGTTAAACTCTTTTTACGTCATTTCAATTTTTAAAGGAAGGTTCAGAAAAAAACTTACTCCGATGGCACCGGCGTGATTCGAACTCGCGAACTCCTGTTTAGAAGACGGGCGCTTTAACCAGCTAAGCCACGGTGCCAACAAGAAGATCGCCCTTTATATTTTTCAAAACAAAATTCTCGAAGAATTTCCAAAAATTGAAATGATTGCGTTAGACATTCCTTTACATATTTCAATAAAATTTTTACACATTTCTTTTAAAACATTTGCGAGTAATTCAAAAACGTCAAGCAATATCATTCAATGTGCAGGCTCCGGCGTGATTCGAACACGCGATCTCCTGTTTACTAGACACGCGCTTTAACCAACTAAGCCACGGCGCCAACAAGAAGATGGCTCTTTATATTTTTCAAAACAAAATTCTCAAAGAATTTCCAAAAATTGAAATGATTGCGTAATATAATCCTTTACATATTTCAATAAAATTTTTACACATTTCTTTTAAAACAATTGCGAGTAATTCAAAATCTTCAATCAATATCATTCAATGTGTAGGCACCGGCGTGATTCGAACACGCGATCTCCTGTTTACTAGACAGGCGCTTTAACCAACTAAGCCACGGCGCCAACAAGAAGAGGGCTCTTTATATTTTTTAAAACCAAATTCTCGAAGAATTTCCAAAAATTGAAATGATTGCGTAAGACATTCCTTTACATCTTAATATATATAAATCTCGTGTCACAATGTTTGTCCTCAATGGACTCCTAAACCACTTAACCGATTATAATAAAATTCGCACACCATGTGCAGTTCGATCCAACTTGAGAGATAGGATAGTTTAAATCTCAAATTATAGTCGCAATTTTAATTTATTGCTAATTATTTGTCTGTTATTATTTGACAGTCACAATTATCTGTTAACTCCAAATGATTCTAACAGATGTCGATACCTTTCGACTGGGTTGTAATGAAAGCTGAAATATATTTGGTGCTGCCATCTACACAAAGAATCTTCAACTTTTTAATCTATTAATAAATTTCGTATAATTCAATTATTTTCACTTTTTAAATTTTTGGTGTTAGCATAGCCGGCCACGTGTTACTTAGACTGAAGTGTAAATTGAATTCATATTATAATGAAGATAATACAGTGAAATTAATCCTGTTTTTTACTTATTTGTGCTTCATTGATCAAAACTTTATAATTTAATCTGTATATATATATAAATTACGTGTCACGATGTTTGTCCGGGGTAAACTCCTAAACTAAGGAACTGATTTTGATGAAATTTTGCACACTGTGTGCAGTTTGATCCAACTTGAGAGATAGGATAGTTTTTATCTCAATTTATTGTCACAATATTGTTTTATTGCAATTATTTGTTAATTATAGACCTTTATTAAAGTTGCTCCAAAATATCTGTGAGTTCCATTAATTTAATTGTTGCCAAAAAAAAAAAAAAAAAAAAATACGAGTTCATTTTCTTTCGACATAAAAATAAATACATTTAATCAAACGTGAACGTTAAAAAATTATAAAAAGTTAAATTATGCATCTCACGAAAATTGACGTCATAATCAATTTAAAGATTTTATACACATTGATAAAGTGCTAATGTAGTTCTATCATATATATAGTAATATATATAGGTCTCTCATCCCCATGTTATCGTAGAAAGATTTTTGATGCCGAAAAAAGATAAAAAATAAAAGCTTTGGAAACAGCCATTAAGTGGTATTGAAAAAAAAAAAAAAAAAAAAAGAAAAAGAAAAGAAAGAAAGAAATATGAATTTGAAACTGTATCTGGAGTCTTCCATTCCCCTTTAGCAAATAAATTATTCATAAATTTTATTTGCTAAAATATTAGTATGTATTCCCGTGTGTATTCACTCGGGGAAAGACGGCCATATTTTGGTAAAAACGTCGTCTTTTCCCAAATGAAAAGGAATAACTTTTTTCTCCCCAATGATCACTCTATTCTATATATGCTATACTATATCTATGAGTTCTATACGCAAGCGAAGTGTGACTCACTGACCGTCTGTGCAGCCAAGAAAAAGATTTCCTATGTTAATTGCCCACTGGATTTTTTGTAAGAAATTATTAAAAATCGAGGAAATTTATTTCCCGATTTTAATCCTTATATTTGGGTATAGATATGTATTAGTTATCGCGGGTGTTAGATTGAATTATTTTGCTGTCAAATTGACAAAATTTTAATTTTAAATTTTTAAACTCTGTCGCCCTTGGCTTTTTTTATTATTATTATTATTATTTGGCGATCAAAAGCGTAACACGAAAATATACATGCCAGATGTATGCATTGTACGAAATGTAATATGTATTATTCATTGTACGTATGTATGACATGTAATATGTATTGTACGAAATATTGTTTCATATTATTCATTACTCTTTTAATATAAGTTGTTAAAATAACCATGATTTTTTAAAGGAATTAAATATTTTCGCCAGATAATTTGGCGATATTCTTTTTTTTTCGCCAAGGATGACAGAAATGAAATCTATTCCGCTGCAAAATATTAGTATCTTACATCAGATATTTTATTTAGACATTTGAAAACAAATTTGACTTCAAACTATGATAGAATATTTATCATTTTCCTTTTAATTTGTATATTATTAGTATATTAAAATTTAAAAGCATGGTATATAAAAAGTTTTTTTTTTTTTTTTTTTTAATTCTTATAATTATTCTTATCTTAATCCTCAATGTTTCCCATCTTTATTGACTTGAATTTACTATTAAAATTTTAACATACTCAAAAACTTCTCATCACTTCGTTAAAATACACTAAACTTTTCCAAAATCTTTTTGTATTTAAAATGATACATGTATTTACTTTAAATGTCCAATATTTCATAAGATTTCCAATTTTAAAGTTTTAAAATATTTATTAAATTTACTTATTTTTCTGGTTTAGCCTTATTGTTTTCCCTTTTATAACTACAGCTGTTGCCCTCTTTAAAATATTTAAAATGATGAGGTCATTTAATAGTAAAATTATCCATTATAGCATATATTATATTTCACTCCTCCATAAAAATTGATTTTAAAATCGTCTGTTTCTTTTATACTTTTATTTTAATAGAATTTTAATAGAATTTAATTTATATATTAGTCATTTTAGCAATTTTATCCAAAGTAGCATTAGAAATAATATATATCACTTCTCCATTAAAATTTATAGGACCCTACAATAAAATTAATTTGTGCTTAATATCAACACTACGAAAATTTTTATCAATCGCTTCCAAATTTTGACCTAAGTTTCAAATCTCAACCCTGTGGGTTTTTACATCGGCTACAACGTTTTCGTCTTTGTTCGTAAATAATAATTTAACTGTACTAAATAGTTTACAGCTGTATAATTCAACGTATAACTTAGTCACAGCAACGCGTGGCCGGGTCTGCTAGTATTTCAATAAAATTTTTACACATTTCTTTTAAAACATTTGCGAGTAATTCAAAATAGTCAATCAATATCAGTCAATGTGCAGGCACCAGCGTGATTCGAACACGCGATCTCCTGTTTACTAGACAGGCGCTTTAACCAACTAAGCCACGGCGCCAACGAGAAGAGGGCTCTTTATATTTTTAAAACAAAATTCTCGAAGAATTTCCAAAAATTGAAATGATTGCGTAAGACATTCCTTTACATATTTCAATAAAATTTTTACACATTTCTTTTAAAAAATTTGCGAGTAATTCAAAATCGTCAATCAATATCTTTCAATGTGCAGGCACCGGCGTGATTCGAACACGCGATCTCCTGTTTACAAGACAGGCGCTATAACCATCTAAGCCACGGCGCCAATGAGAAGAGGGCTCTTTATATTTTTCAAAACAAAATTCTCGAAGAATTTTCAAAAATTGAAATGATTGCATAAGACATTCCTTTACATATTTCAATAAAATTTTTACACATTTCTTCTAAAACATTTGCGAGTAATTCAAAACCGTCAAGCAATATTATTCAACGACCAGGCACCGGCGTGATTCGAACACGCGATCTCCTGTTTACAAGAACGGCGCTCTAACCAACTAGGCCACGGCGCAACGACAAGAGAGCTCTTTATATTTTTCAAAACAAAATTCTCGAAGAATTTTCAAAATTTGAAATGATTGCATAAGACATTACTTTACATATTTCAATAAACTTTTTACACATTTCTTTTAAAACATTTGCAAGTAATTCAAAATCGTCAATCAATATCATTCAATGTGCAGGCACCGGCGTGATTCGAACACGCGATCTCCTGTTTACAAGACAGGTGCTTTAACCAACTAAGCCACGGCGCCAACAAGAAGAGGGCTCTTTATATTTTTCAAAACAAAATTCTCGAAGAATTTCGAAAAATTGAAATGATAGCGTAAGACATTCCTTTACATATTTCAATAAAATTTTTACACATTTCTTTTAAAACATTTGCGAGTAATTCAAAAACGTCAAGCAATATTATTCAACGACCAGGCACCGGCGTGATTCGAATACGCGATCTCCTGTTTACAAGAACGGCGCTCTAACCAACTAGGCCACGGCGCAACGACAAGAGAGCTCTTTATATTTTTCAAAACAAAATTCTCGAAGAATTTTCAAAAATTGAAATGATTGCATAAGACATTACTTTACATATTTCAATAAACTTTTTACACATTTCTTTTAAAACATTTGCAAGTAATTCAAAATCGTTAATCAATATCATTCAATGTGCAGGCACCGGCGTGATTCGAACACGGGATCTCCTGTTTACTAGACAGGCGCTTTAACCAACTAAGCCACGGAGCCAACAAGAAGTGCGCTCTTTATATTTTTCGAACACGCGACCTCCTGTTTAAAAGATGGTTGGAGGATTAAGGCCGATTGACTCCTTATGTGTCCTAGGCCTATAGGGGGAATGCCCTCCGTGGGGGTCTTTCTAAGGGGTCCTAGCCCGTATTTACGCGAGTTTCGGAGGAAACCACGGAAAACTCCGAACCCTGTTTAAAAGAAAAGCGCTTTAACTAACTAAGCCACTGGGCCTACAACAACAGGGCTCTTTATATTTTTCAAAACTTAATTCTCGAAGAAATTCCAAAAATTGAAATGATTGCGTAAGACATTCTTTTACATATTTCAATAAAATTTTTACACATTTCTTTTAAAACATTTGCGAGTAATTCAAAATCGTCACTCAATATCATTCAATGTGCAGGCACCGGCGTGATTCGAACACGGGATCTCCTGTTTACTAGACAGGCGCTTTAACCAACTAAGCCACGGCGCCAACGAGAAGAGAGCTCTTTATATTTTTCAAAACAAAATTCTTGAAGAAATTCCAAAAATTGAAATGATTGCGTAATACATTCCTTTACACATTTTAATAAAATTTTTACACATTTCTTTTAAAACATTTGCGAGTAATTCAAAAACATCGAGCAGTATTATTCAACGACCAGGCACCCGCATGATTCGAACACGCGATCTCCTGTTTACAAGACAGGCGCTTTAACCAACTAAGCCACGGCGCCAACGAGAAGAGGGCTCTTTATATTTTACAAAACAAAATTCTCGAAGAATTTTCAAAAATTGAAATGATTGTATAAGACATTACTTTACATATTTCAATAATATTTTTACACATTTCTTTTAAAACATTTACGAGTAATTCAAAACCGTCAAGCAATATCATTCAACGACCAGGCACCGGCGTGATTCGAACACGCGATCTCCTGTTTACTAGACAGGCGCTTTAACCAACTAAGCCACGGCGCCAACAAGAAGAAGGCTCTTTATATTTTTCAAAAGAAAATTCTCGAAGAAATTCCAAAAATTGAAATGATTGCGTAATACATTACTTTACATATTTCAATAAAATTTTTACACATTTCTTTTAAAACATTTGCGAGTAATTCAAAACCGTCAAGCAATATCATTCAACGACCAGGCACCGGCGTGATTCGAACACGCGATCTCCTGTTTACTAGACAGGCGCTTTAACCAACTAAGCGACGGCGCCAACGAGAAGAGGGCTCTTTATATTTTTCAAAACAAAATTCTGAAAGAATTTTCAAAAATTGAAATGATTGCGTAAGACATTCTTATACATATTTCAATAAAATTTTTACACGTTTCTTTCAAAACACTTGCGAGTAACTCAAAACCGTCAAGCAACATCATTCAACGACCAGGCACCGGCGTGATTCGAACACGCGATCTCCTGTTTACTAAACAGGCGCTTTAACCAACTAAACCACGGCGCCAACGGGAAGAGAGCTCTTTATATTTTTCAAAACAAAATTCTCGAAGAAATTCCAAAAATTGAAATGATTGCGTAATACATTCCTTTACACATTTCAATAAAATTTTTACACATTTCTTTTAAAACATTTGCGAGTAATTCAAAACCGTCAAGCAAAATCATTCAATGTGCGGGCACCGGCGTGATTCGAACACGTGATCTCCTGTTTACTAGACAGGCGCATTAACCATCTAAGCTACAGCGCCCGACAGTTTATTAAAAATTTCCTTCTATGAATGTTAAATTTATTTTTAGTTTAAAATAAATAGCAGAATTAATATTTTAAATTTTATAATTGTTAAACTCTTTTTACGTCATTTCAATTTTTAAAGGAAGGTTCAGAAAAAAACTTACTCCGATGGCACCGGCGTGATTCGAACACGCGAACTCCTGTTTAGAAGACGGGCGCTTTAACCAGCTAAGCCACGGCGCCAACAAGAAGATCGCCCTTTATATTTTTCAAAACAAAATTCTCGAAGAATTTCCAAAAATTGAAATGATTGCGTTAGACATTCCTTTACATATTTCAATAAAATTTCTACACATTTCTTTTAAAACATTTTCGAGTAATTCAAAAACGTCAAGCAATATCATTCAATGTGCAGGCTCCGGCGTGATTCGAACACGCGATCTCCTGTTTACTAGACAGGCGCTTTAACCAACTAAGCCACGGCGCCAACAAGAAGATCGCCCTTTATATTTTTCAAAACAAAATTCTCGAAGAATTTCCAAAAATTGAAATGATTGCGTTAGACATTCCTTTACATATTTCAATAAAATTTCTACACATTTCTTTTAAAACATTTTCGAGTAATTCAAAAACGTCAAGCAATATCATTCAATGTGCAGGCTCCGGCGTGATTCGAACACGCGATCTCCTGTTTACTAGACAGGCGCTTTAACCAACTAAGCCACGGCGCCAACAAGAAGATGGCCCTTTATATTTTTCAAAACAAAATTCTCAAAGAATTTCCAAAAATTGAAATGATTGCGTAATATAATCCTTTACATATTTCAATAAAATTTTTACACATTTCTTTTAAAACAATTGCGAGTAATTCAAAATCTTCAATCAATATCATTCAATGTGTAGGCACCGGCGTGATTCGAACACGCGATCTCCTGTTTACTAGACAGGCGCTTTAACCAACTAAGCCACGGCGCCAACAAGAAGAGGGCTCTTTATATTTTTCAAAACAAGCGCCTGTCTATTAAACCTAGACAGGCGCTTTAACCAACTAAGCCACGGCGCCAACAAGAAGAAGGCTCTTTATATTTTTCAAAACAAAATTCTCAAAGAATTTCCAAAAATTGAAATGATTGCGTAATATAATCCTTTACATATTTCAATAAAATTTTTACACATTTCTTTTAAAACAATTGCGAGTAATTCAAAATCTTCAATCAATATCATTCAATGTGTAGGCACCGGCGTGATTAGAACACGCGATCTCCTGTTTACTAGACAGGCGCTTTAACCAACTAAGCCACGGCGCCAACAAGAAGAGGGCTCTTTATATTTTTTAAAACCAAATTCTCGAAGAATTTCCAAAAATTGATATGATTGCGTAAGACATTCCTTTACATCTTAATATATATAAATCTCGTGTCACAATGTTTGTCCTCAATGGACTCCTAAACCACTTAACCGATTATAATAAAATTCGCACACCATGTGCAGTTCGATCCAACTTGAGAGATAGGATAGTTTAAATCTCAAATTATAGTCGCAATTTTAATTTATTGCTAATTATTTGTCTGTTATTATTTGACAGTCACAATTATCTGTTAACTCCAAATGATTCTAACAGATGTCGATACCTTTCGACTGGGTTGAAATGAAAGCTGAAATATATTTGGTGCTGCCATCTACACAAAGAATCTTCAACTTTTTAATCTATTAATAAATTTCGTATAATTCAATTATTTCCACTTTTTAAATTTTTGGTGTTAGCATAGCCGGCCACGTGTTACTTAGACTGAAGTGTAAATTGAATTCATATTATAATGAAGATAATACAGTGAAATTAATCCTGTTTTTTACTTATTTGTGCTTCATTGATCAAAACTTTATAATTTAATCTGTATATATATATAAATTACGTGTCACGATGTTTGTCCGGGGTAAACTCCTAAACTAAGGAACTGATTTTGATGAAATTTTGCACACTGTGTGCAGTTTGATCCAACTTGAGAGATAGGATAGTTTTTATCTCAATTTATTGTCACAATATTGTTTTATTGCAATTATTTGTTAATTATAGACCTTTATTAAAGTTGCTCCAAAATATCTGTGAGTTCCATAAATTTAATTGTTGCCAAAAAAAAAAAAAAAAAAAAAAAATACGAGTTCATTTTCTTTCGACATAAAAATAAATACATTTAATCAAACGTGAACGTTAAAAAATTATAAAAAGTTAAATTATGCATCTCACGAAAATTGACGTCATAATCAATTTAAAGATTTTATACACATTGATAAAGTGCTAATGTAGTTCTATCATAGATATAGTAATATATATAGATCTCTCATCCCCATGTTATCGTAGAAAGATTTTTGATGCCGAAAAAAGATAAAAAATAAAAGCTTTGGAAACAGCCATTAAGTGGTATTGAAAAAAAAAAAAAAAAAAAAAAAGAAAGAAAGAAATATGAATTTGAAACTGTATCTGGAGTCTTCCATTCCCCTTTAGCAAATAAATTATTCATAAATTTTATTTGCTAAAATATTAGTATGTATTCCCGTGTGTAATCACTCGGGGAAAGACGGCCATATTTTGGTAAAAACGTCGTCTTTTCCCAAATGAAAAGGAATAACTTTTTTCTCCCCAATGATCACTCTATTCTATATATGCTATACTATATCTATGAGTTCTATACGCAAGCGAAGTGTGACTCACTGACCGTCTGTGCAGCCAAGAAAAAGATTTCCTATGTTAATTGCCCACTGGATTTTTTGTAAGAAATTATTAAAAATCGAGGAAATTTATTTCCCGATTTTAATCCTTATATTTGGGTATAGATATGTATTAGTTATCGCGGGTGTTAGATTGAATTATTTTGCTGTCAAATTGACAAAATTTTAATTTTAAATTTTTAAACTCTGTCGCCCTTGGCTTTTTTTATTATTATTATTATTATTTGGCGATCAAAAGCGTAACACGAAAATATACATGCCAGATGTATGCATTGTACGAAATGTAATATGTATTATTCATTGTACGTATGTATGACATGTAATATGTATTGTACGAAATATTGTTTCATATTATTCATTACTCTTTTAATATAAGTTGTTAAAATAACCATGATTTTTTAAAGGAATTAAATATTTTCGCCAGATAATTTGGCGATATTCTTTTTTTTTCGCCAAGGATGACAGAAATGAAATCTATTCCGCTGCAAAATATTAGTATCGTACATCAGATATTTTATTTAGACATTTGAAAACAAATTTGACTTCAAACTATGATAGAATATTTATCATTTTCCTTTTAATTTGTATATTATTAGTATATTAAAATTTAAAAGCATGGTATATAAAAAGTTTTTTTTTTTTTTTTTTTTTAATTCTTATAATTATTCTTATCTTAATCCTCAATGTTTCCCATCTTTATTGACTTGAATTTACTATTAAAATTTTAACATACTCAAAAACTTCTCATCACTTCGTTAAAATACACTAAACTTTTCCAAAATCTTTTTGTATTTAAAATGATACATGTATTTACTTTAAATGTCCAATATTTCATAAGATTTCCAATTTTAAAGTTTTAAAATATTTATTAAATTTACTTATTTTTCTGGTTTAGCCTTATTGTTTTCCCTTTTATAACTACAGCTGTTGCCCTCTTTAAAATATTTAAAATGATGAGGTCATTTAATAGTAAAATTATCCATTATAGCATATATTATATTTCACTCCTCCATAAAAATTGATTTTAAAATCGTCTGTTTCTTTTATACTTTTATTTTAATAGAATTTTAATAGAATTTAATTTATATATTAGTCATTTTAGCAATTTTATCCAAAGTAGCATTAGAAATAATATATATCACTTCTCCATTAAAATTTATAGGACCCTACAATAAAATTAATTTGTGCTTAATATCAACACTACGAAAATTTTTATCAATCGCTTCCAAATTTTGACCTAAGTTTCAAATCTCAACCCTGTGGGTTTTTACATCGGCTACAACGTTTTCGTCTTTGTTCGTAAATAATAATTTAACTGTACTAAATAGTTTACAGCCGTATAATTCAACGTATAACTTAGTCACAGCAACGCGTGGCCGGGTCTGCTAGTATTTCAATAAAATTTTTACACATTTCTTTTAAAACATTTGCGAGTAATTCAAAATAGTCAATCAATATCAGTCAACGTGCAGGCACCAGCGTGATTCGAACACGCGATCTCCTGTTTACTAGACAGGCGCTTTAACCAACTAAGCCACGGCGCCAACGAGAAGAGGGCTCTTTATATTTTTAAAACAAAATTCTCGAAGAATTTCCAAAAATTGAAATGATTGCGTAAGACATTCCTTTACATATTTCAATAAAATTTTTACACATTTCTTTTAAAAAATTTGCGAGTAATTCAAAATCGTCAATCAATATCATTCAATGTGCAGGCACCGGCGTGATTCGAACACGCGATCTCCTGTTTACAAGACAGGCGCTATAACCATCTAAGCCACGGCGCCAATGAGAAGAGGGCTCTTTATATTTTTCAAAACAAAATTCTCGAAGAATTTTCAATAATTGAAATGATTGCATAAGACATTCCTTTACATATTTCAATAAAATTTTTACACATTTCTTTTAAAACATTTGCGAGTAATTCAAAACCGTCAAGCAATATTATTCAACGACCAGGCACCGGCGTGATTCGAACACGCGATCTCCTGTTTACAAGAACGGCGCTCTAACCAACTAGGCCACGGCGCAACGACACGAGAGCTCTTTATATTTTTCAAAACAAAATTCTCGAAGAATTTTCAAAATTTGAAATGATTGCATAAGACATTACTTTACATATTTCAATAAACTTTTTACACATTTCTTTTAAAACATTTGCAAGTAATTCAAAAATGTCAAGCAATATTATTCAACGACCAGGCACCGGCGTGATTCGAACACGCGATCTCCTGTTTACAAGAACGGCGCTCTAACCAACTAGGCCACGGCGCAACGACAAGAGAGCTCTTTATATTTTTCAAAACAAAATTCTCGAAGAATTTTCAAAAATTGAAATGATTGCATAAGACATTACTTTACATATTTCAATAAACTTTTTACACATTTCTTTTAAAACATTTGCAAGTAATTCAAAATCGTCAATCAATATCATTCAATGTGCAGGCACCGGCGTGATTCGAACACGCGATCTCCTGTTTACAAGACAGGCGCTTTAACCAACTAAGCCACGGCGCCAACAAGAAGAGGGCTCTTTATATTTTTCAAAAAAAATTCTCGAAGAAATTCCAAAAATTGAAATGATTGCGTAAGACATTCCTTTACATATTTCAATAAAATTTTTACACATTTCTTTTAAAACATTTGCGAGTAATTTAAAAACGTCAAGCAATATTATTCAACGACCAGGCACCGGCGTGATTCGAACACGCGATCTCCTGTTTACTAGACAGGCGCTTTATCCAACTAACCCACGGTGCCAACGAGAAGAGGGTTCTTTATATTTTTCAAAACAAAATTCTCGAAGAATTTTCAAAAATTGAAATGATTGCATAAGACATTACTTTACATATTTCAATAAACTTTTTACACATTTCTTTTAAAACATTTGCAAGTAATTCAAAATCGTCAATCAATATCATTCAATGTGCAGGCACCGGCGTGATTCGAACACGCGATCTCCTGTTTACAAGACAGGTGCTTTAACCAACTAAGCCACGGCGCCAACAAGAAGAGGGCTCTTTATATTTTTCAAAACAAAATTCTCGAAGAATTTCGAAAAATTGAAATGATAGCGTAAGACATTCCTTTACATATTTCAATAAAATTTTTACACATTTCTTTTAAAACATTTGCGAGTAATTCAAAAACGTCAAGCAATATTATTCAACGACCAGGCACCGGCGTGATTCGAATACGCGATCTCCTGTTTACAAGAACGACGCTCTAACCAACTAGGCCACGGCGCAACGACAAGAGAGCTCTTTATATTTTTCAAAACAAAATTCTCGAAGAATTTTCAAAAATTGAAATGATTGCATAAGACATTACTTTACATATTTCAATAAACTTTTTACACATTTCTTTTAAAACATTTGCAAGTAATTCAAAATCGTCAATCAATATCATTCAATGTGCAGGCACCGGCGTGATTCGAACACGGGATCTCCTGTTTACTAGACAGGCGCTTTAACCAACTAAGCCACGGAGCCAACAAGAAGAGCGCTCTTTATATTTTTCGAACACGCGACCTCCTGTTTAAAAGACAAGCGCTTTAACTAACTAAGCCACTGGGCCTACAACAACAGGGCTCTTTATATTTTTCAAAACTTAATTCTCGAAGAAATTCCAAAAATTGAAATGATTGCGTAAGACATTCTTTTACATATTTCAATAAAATTTTTACACATTTCTATTAAAACATTTGCGAGTAATTCAAAATCGTCACTCAATATCATTCAATGTGCAGGCACCGGCGTGATTCGAACACGGGATCTCCTGTTTACTAGACAGGCGCTTTAACCAACTAAGCCACGGCGCCAACGAGAAAAGAGCTCTTTATATTTTTCAAAACAAAATTCTCGAAGAAATTCCAAAAATTGAAATGATTGCGTAATACATTCCTTTACACATTTTAATAAAATTTTTACACATTTCTTTTAAAACATTTGCGAGTAATTCAAAAACATCGAGCAGTATTATTCAACGACCAGGCACCCGCATGATTCGAACACGCGATCTCCTGTTTACAAGACAGGCGCTTTAACCAACTAAGCCACGGCGCCAACGAGAAGAGGGCTCTTTATATTTTACAAAACAAAATTCTCGAAGAATTTTCAAAAATTGAAATGATTGTATAAGACATTACTTTACATATTTCAATAATATTTTTACACATTTCTTTTAAAACATTTACGAGTAATTCAAAACAGTCAAGCAATATCATTCAACGACCAGGCACCGGCGTGATTCGAACACGCGATCTCCTGTTTACTAGACAGGCGCTTTAACCAACTAAGCCACGGCGCCAACAAGAAGAAGGCTCTTTATATTTTTCAAAAGAAAATTCTCGAAGAAATTCCAAAAATTGAAATGATTGCGTAATACATTACTTTACATATTTCAATAAAATTTTTACACATTTCTTTTAAAACATTTGCGAGTAATTCAAAACCGTCAAGCAATATCATTCAACGACCAGGCACCGGCGTGATTCGAACACGCGATCTCCTGTTTACTAGACAGGCGCTTTAACCAACTAAGCGACGGCGCCAACGAGAAGAGGGCTCTTTATATTTTTCAAAACAAAATTCTGAAAGAATTTTCAAAAATTGAAATGATTGCGTAAGACATTCTTATACATATTTCAATAAAATTTTTACACGTTTCTTTCAAAACACTTGCTAGTAATTCAAAACCGCCAAGCAACATCATTCAACGACCAGGCACCGGCGTGATTCGAACACGCGATCTCCTGTTTACTAGACAGGCGCATTAACCATCTAAGCTACAGCGCCCGACAGTTTATTAAAAATTTCCTTCTATGAATGTTAAATTTATTTTTAGTTTAAAATAAATAGCAGAATTAATATTTTAAATTTTATAATTGTTAAACTCTTTTTACGTCATTTCAATTTTTAAAGGAAGGTTCAGAAAAAAACTTACTCCGATGGCACCGGCGTGATTCGAACACGCGAACTCCTGTTTAGAAGACGGGCGCTTTAACCAGCTAAGCCACGGCGCCAACAAGAAGATCGCCCTTTATATTTTTCAAAACAAATTTCTCGAAGAATTTCCAAAAATTGAAATGATTGCGTTAGACATTCCTTTACATATTTCAATAAAATTTTTACACATTTCTTTTAAAACATTTGCGAGTAATTCAAAAACGTCAAGCAATATCATTCAATGTGCAGGCTCCGGCGTGATTCGAACACGCGATCTCCTGTTTACTAGACAGGCGCTTTAACCAACTAAGCCACGGCGCCAACAAGAAGATGGCCCTTTATATTTTTCAAAACAAAATTCTCGAAGAATTTCCAAAAATTGAAATGATTGCGTAAGACATTCCTTTACATATTTCAATAAAATTTTTACACATTTCTTTTAAAGCATTTGCGAGTAATTCAAAATCGTCAATCAATATCATTCAATGTGCAGGCTCCGGCGTGATTCGAACACGCGATCTCCTGTTTACTAGACAGGCGCTTTAACCAACTAAGCCACGGCGCCAACAAGAAGAAGGCTCTTTATATTTTTCAAAACAAAATTCTCAAAGAATTTCCAAAAATTGAAATGATTGCGTAATATAATCCTTTACATATTTCAATAAAATTTTTACACATTTCTTTTAAAACAATTGCGAGTAATTCAAAATCTTCAATCAATATCATTCAATGTGTAGGCACCGGCGTGATTCGAACACCCGATCTCCTGTTTACTAGACAGGCGCTTTAACCAACTAAGCCACGGCGCCAACAAGAAGAGGGCTCTTTATATTTTTTAAAACCAAATTCTCGAAGAATTTCCAAAAATTGAAATGATTGCGTAAGACATTCCTTTACATCTTAATATATATAAATCTCGTGTCACAATGTTTGTCCTCAATGGACTCCTAAACCACTTAACCGATTATAATAAAATTCGCACACCATGTGCAGTTCGATCCAACTTGAGAGATAGGATAGTTTAAATCTCAAATTATAGTCGCAATTTTAATTTATTGCTAATTATTTGTCTGTTATTATTTGACAGTCACAATTATCTGTTAACTCCAAATTATTCTAACAGATGTCGATACCTTTCGACTGGGTTGAAATGAAAGCTGAAATATATTTGGTGCTGCCATCTACACAAAGAATCTTCAAATTTTTAATCTATTAATAAATTTCGTATAATTCAATTATTTCCACTTTTTAAATTTTTGGTGTTAGCATAGCCGGCCACGTGTTACTTAGACTGAAGTGTAAATTGAATTCATATTATAATGAAGATAATACAGTGAAATTAATCCTGTTTTTTACTTATTTGTGCTTCATTGATCAAAACTTTATAATTTAATCTGTATATATATATAAATTACGTGTCACGATGTTTGTCCGGGGTAAACTCCTAAACTAAGGAACTGATTTTGATGAAATTTTGCACACTGTGTGCAGTTTGATCCAACTTGAGAGATAGGATAGTTTTTATCTCAATTTATTGTCACAATATTGTTTTATTGCAATTATTTGTTAATTATAGACCTTTATTAAAGTTGCTCCAAAATATCTGTGAGTTCCATTAATTTAATTGTTGCCAAAAAAAAAAAAAAAAAAAAAAAAAAAAAAATACGAGTTCATTTTCTTTCGACATAAAAATAAATACATTTAATCAAACGTGAACGTTAAAAAATTATAAAAAGTTAAATTATGCATCTCACGAAAATTGACGTCATAATAAATTTAAAGATTTTATACACATTGATAAAGTGCTAATGTAGTTCTATCATAGATATAGTAATATATATAGATCTCTCATCCCCATGTTATCGTAGAAAGATTTTTGATGCCGAAAAAAGATAAAAAATAAAAGCTTTGGAAACAGCCATTAAGTGGTATTGAAAAAAAAAAAAAAAAAAAAAGAAAAAGAAAAGAAAGAAAGAAATATGAATTTGAAACTGTATCTGGAGTCTTCCATTCCCCTTTAGCAAATAAATTATTCATAAATTTTATTTGCTAAAATATTAGTATGTATTCCCGTGTGTATTCACTCGGGGAAAGACGGCCATATTTTGGTAAAAACGTCGTCTTTTCCCAAATGAAAAGGAATAACTTTTTTCTCCCCAATGATCACTCTATTCTATATATGCTATACTATATCTATGAGTTCTATACGCAAGCGAAGTGTGACTCACTGACCGTCTGTGCAGCCAAGAAAAAGATTTCCTATGTTAATTGCCCACTGGATTTTTTGTAAGAAATTATTAAAAATCGAGGAAATTTATTTCCCGATTTTAATCCTTATATTTGGGTATAGATATGTATTAGTTATCGCGGGTGTTAGATTGAATTATTTTGCTGTCAAATTGACAAAATTTTAATTTTAAATTTTTAAACTCTGTCGCCCTTGGCTTTTTTTATTATTATTATTATTATTTGGCGATCAAAAGCGTAACACGAAAATATACATGCCAGATGTATGCATTGTACGAAATGTAATATGTATTATTCATTGTACGTATGTATGACATGTAATATGTATTGTACGAAATATTGTTTCATATTATTCATTACTCTTTTAATATAAGTTGTTAAAATAACCATGATTTTTTAAAGGAATTAAATATTTTCGCCAGATAATTTGGCGATATTCTTTTTTTTTCGCCAAGGATGACAGAAATGAAATCTATTCCGCTGCAAAATATTAGTATCTTACATCAGATATTTTATTTAGACATTTGAAAACAAATTTGACTTCAAACTATGATAGAATATTTATCATTTTCCTTTTAATTTGTATATTATTAGTATATTAAAATTTAAAAGCATGGTATATAAAAAGTTTTTTTTTTTTTTTTTTTTTTTTAATTCTTATAATTATTCTTATCTTAATCCTCAATGTTTCCCATCTTTATTGACTTGAATTTACTATTAAAATTTTAACATACTCAAAAACTTCTCATCACTTCGTTAAAATACACTAAACTTTTCCAAAATCTTTTTGTATTTAAAATGATACATGTATTTACTTTAAATGTCCAATATTTCATAAGATTTCCAATTTTAAAGTTTTAAAATATTTATTAAATTTACTTATTTTTCTGGTTTAGCCTTATTGTTTTCCCTTTTATAACTACAGCTGTTGCCCTCTTTAAAATATTTAAAATGATGAGGTCATTTAATAGTAAAATTATCCATTATAGCATATATTATATTTCACTCCTCCATAAAAATTGATTTTAAAATCGTCTGTTTCTTTTATACTTTTATTTTAATAGAATTTTAATAGAATTTAATTTATATATTAGTCATTTTAGCAATTTTATCCAAAGTAGCATTAGAAATAATATATATCACTTCTCCATTAAAATTTATAGGACCCTACAATAAAATTAATTTGTGCTTAATATCAACACTACGAAAATTTTTATCAATCGCTTCCAAATTTTGACCTAAGTTTCAAATCTCAACCCTGTGGGTTTTTACATCGGCTACAACGTTTTCGTCTTTGTTCGTAAATAATAATTTAACTGTACTAAATAGTTTACAGCCGTATAATTCAACGTATAACTTAGTCACAGCAACGCGTGGCCGGGTCTGCTAGTATTTCAATAAAATTTTTACACATTTCTTTTAAAACATTTGCGAGTAATTCAAAATAGTCAATCAATATCAGTCAATGTGCAGGCACCAGCGTGATTCGAACACGCGATCTCCTGTTTACTAGAAAGGCGCTTTAACCGACTAAGCCACGGCGCCAACGAGAAGAGGGCTCTTTATATTTTTAAAACAAAATTCTCGAAGAATTTCCAAAAATTGAAATGATTGCGTAAGACATTCCTTTACATATTTCAATAAAATTTTTACACATTTCTTTTAAAAAATTTGCGAGTAATTCAAAATCGTCAATCAATATCATTCAATGTGCAGGCACCGGCGTGATTCGAACACGCGATCTCCTGTTTACAAGACAGGCGCTATAACCATCTAAGCCACGGCGCCAATGAGAAGAGGGCTCTTTATATTTTTCAAAACAAAATTCTCGAAGAATTTTCAAAAATTGAAATGATTGCATAAGACATTCCTTTACATATTTCAATAAAATTTTTACACATTTCTTTTAAAACATTTGCGAGTAATTCAAAACCGTCAAGCAATATTATTCAACGACCAGGCACCGGCGTGATTCGAACACGCGATCTCCTGTTTACAAGAACGGCGCTCTAACCAACTAGGCCACGGCGCAACGACAAGAGAGCTCTTTATATTTTTCAAAACAAAATTCTCGAAGAATTTTCAAAATTTGAAATGATTGCATAAGACATTACTTTACATATTTCAATAAACTTTTTACACATTTCTTTTAAAACATTTGCAAGTAATTCAAAAACGTCAAGCAATATTATTCAACGACCAGGCACCGGCGTGATTCGAACACGCGATCTCCTGTTTACAAGAACGGCGCTTTAACCAACTAAGCCACGGCGCCAACAAGAAGAGGGCTCTTTATATTTTTCAAAACAAAATTCTCGAAGAAATTCCAAAAATTGAAATGATTGCGTAAGACATTCCTTTACATATTTCAATAAAATTTTTACACATTTCTTTTAAAAAATTTGCGAGTAATTCAAAATCGTCAATCAATATCATTCAATGTGCAGGCACCGGCGTGATTCGAACACGCGATCTCCTGTTTACAAGACAGGCGCTATAACCATCTAAGCCACGGCGCCAATGAGAAGAGGGCTCTTTATATTTTTCAAAACAAAATTCTCGAAGAATTTTCAAAAATTGAAATGATTGCATAAGACATTCCTTTACATATTTCAATAAAATTCTTACACATTTATTTTAAAACATTTGCGAGTAATTCAAAACCGTCAAGCAATATTATTCAACGACCAGGCACCGGCGTGATTCGAACACGCGATCTCCTGTTTACAAGAACGGCGCTCTAACCAACTAGGCCACGGCGCAACGACACGAGAGCTCTTTATATTTTTCAAAACAAAATTCTCGAAGAATTTTCAAAATTTGAAATGATTGCATAAGACATTACTTTACATATTTCAATAAACATTTTACACATTTCTTTTAAAACATTTGCAAGTAATTCAAAAATGTCAAGCAATATTATTCAACGACCAGGCACCGGCGTGATTCGAACACGTGATCTCCTGTTTACAAGAACGGCGCTCTAACCAACTAGGCCACGGCGCAACGACAAGAGAGCTCTTTATATTTTTCAAAACAAAATTCTCGAAGAATTTTCAAAAATTGAAATGATTGCATAAGACATTACTTTACATATTTCAATAAACTTTTTACACATTTCTTTTAAAACATTTGCAAGTAATTCAAAATCGTCAATCAATATCATTCAATGTGCAGGCACCGGCGTGATTCGAACACGCGATCTCCTGTTTACAAGACAGGCGCTTTAACCAACTAAGCCACGGCGCCAACAAGAAGAGGGCTCTTTATATTTTTCAAAAAAAATTCTCGAAGAAATTCCAAAAATTGAAATGATTGCGTAAGACATTCCTTTACATATTTCAATAAAATTTTTACACATTTCTTTTAAAACATTTGCGAGTAATTTAAAAACGTCAAGCAATATTATTCAACGACCAGGCACCGGCGTGATTCGAACACGCGATCTCCTGTTTACTAGACAGGCGCTTTATCCAACTAACCCACGGTGCCAACGAGAAGAGGGTTCTTTATATTTTTCAAAACAAAATTCTCGAAGAATTTTCAAAAATTGAAATGATTGCATAAGACATTACTTTACATATTTCAATAAACTTTTTACACATTTCTTTTAAAACATTTGCAAGTAATTCAAAATCGTCAATCAATATCATTCAATGTGCAGGCACCGGCGTGATTCGAACACGCGATCTCCTGTTTACAAGACAGGTGCTTTAACCAACTAAGCCACGGCGCCAACAAGAAGAGGGCTCTTTATATTTTTCAAAACAAAATTCTCGAAGAATTTCGAAAAATTGAAATGATAGCGTAAGACATTCCTTTACATATTTCAATAAAATTTTTACACATTTCTTTTAAAACATTTGCGAGTAATTCAAAAACGTCAAGCAATATTATTCAACGACCAGGCACCGGCGTGATTCGAATACGCGATCTCCTGTTTACAAGAACGGCGCTCTAACCAACTAGGCCACGGCGCAACGACAAGAGAGCTCTTTATATTTTTCAAAACAAAATTCTCGAAGAATTTTCAAAAATTGAAATGATTGCATAAGACATTACTTTACATATTTCAATAAACTTTTTACACATTTCTTTTAAAACATTTGCAAGTAATTCAAAATCGTCAATCAATATCATTCAATGTGCAGGCACCGGCGTGATTCGAACACGGGATCTCCTGTTTACTAGACAGGCGCTTTAACCAACTAAGCCACGGAGCCAACAAGAAAAGCGCTCTTTATATTTTTCGAACACGCGACCTCCTGTTTAAAAGACAAGCGCTTTAACTAACTAAGCCACTGGGCCTACAACAACAGGGCTCTTTATATTTTTCAAAACTTAATTCTCGAAGAAATTCCAAAAATTGAAATGATTGCGTAAGACATTCTTTTACATATTTCAATAAAATTTTTACACATTTCTTTTAAAACATTTGCGAGTAATTCAAAATCGTCATTCAATATCATTCAATGTGCAGGCACCGGCGTGATTCGAACACGGGATCTCCTGTTTACTAGACAGGCGCTTTAACCAACTAAGCCACGGCGCCAACGAGAAGAGAGCTCTTTATATTTTTCAAAACAAAATTCTCGAAGAAATTCCAAAAATTGAAATGATTGCGTAATACATTCCTTTACACATTTTAATAAAATTTTTACACATTTCTTTTAAAACATTTGCGAGTAATTCAAAAACATCGAGCAGAATTATTTAACGACCAGGCACCCGCATGATTCGAACACGCGATCTCCTGTTTACAAGACAGGCGCTTTAACCAACTAAGCCACGGCGCCAACGAGAAGAGGGCTCTTTATATTTTACAAAACAAAATTCTCGAAGAATTTTCAAAAATTGAAATGATTGTATAAGACATTACTTTACATATTTCAATAATATTCTTACACATTTCTTTTAAATCATTTACGAGTAATTCAAAACCGTCAAGCAATATCATTCAACGACCAGGCACCGGCGTGATTCGAACACGCGATCTCCTGTTTACTAGACAGGCGCTTTAACCAACTAAGCCACGGCGCCAACAAGAAGAAGGCTCTTTATATTTTTCAAAAGAAAATTCTCGAAGAAATTCCAAAAATTGAAATGATTGCGAAATACATTACTTTACATATTTCAATAAAATTTTTACACATTTCATTTAAAACATTTGCGAGTAATTCAAAACCGTCAAGCAATATCATTCAACGACCAGGCACCGGCGTGATTCGAACACGCGATCTCCTGTTTACTAGACAGGCGCTTTAACCAACTAAGCGACGGCGCCAACGAGAAGAGGGCTCTTTATATTTTTCAAAACAAAATTCTGAAAGAATTTTCAAAAATTGAAATGATTGCGTAAGACATTCTTATACATATTTCAATAAAATTTTTACACGTTTCTTTCAAAACACTTGCGAGTAACTCAAAACCGTCAAGCAACATCATTCAACGACCAGGCACCGGCGTGATTCGAACACGCGATCTCCTGTTTACTAAACAGGCGCTTTAACCAACTAAACCACGGCGCCAACGGGAAGAGAGCTCTTTATATTTTTCAAAACAAAATTCTCGAAGAAATTCCAAAAATTGAAATGATTGCGTAATACATTCCTTTACACATTTCAATAAAATTTTTACACATTTCTTTTAAAACATTTGCGAGTAATTCAAAACCGTCAAGCAATATCATTCAATGTGCGGGCACCGGCGTGATTCGAACACGTGATCTCCTGTTTACTAGACAGGCGCATTAACCATCTAAGCTACAGCGCCCGACAGTTTATTAAAAATTTCCTTCTATGAATGTTAAATTTATTTTTAGTTTAAAATAAATAGCAGATTTAATATTTTAAATTTTATAATTGTTAAACTCTTTTTACGTCATTTCAATTTTTAAAGGAAGGTTCAGAAAAAAACTTACTCCGATGGCACCGGCGTGATTCGAACACGCGAACTCCTGTTTAGAAGACGGGCGCTTTAACCAGCTAAGCCACGGCGCCAACAAGAAGATCGCCCTTTATATTTTTCAAAACAAAATTCTCGAAGAATTTCCAAAAATTGAAATGATTGCGTTAGACATTCCTTTACATATTTCAATAAAATTTTTACACATTTCTTTTAAAACATTTGCGAGTAATTCAAAAACGTCAAGCAATATCATTCAATGTGCAGGCACCGGCGTGATTCGAACACGCGATCTCCTGTTTACAAGACAGGTGCTTTAACCAACTAAGCCAAAAATTCTTAATTCCAAAAATTGAAATGATTGCGTAATATAATCCTTTACATATTTCAATAAACTTTTTACACATTTCTTTTAAAACATTTGCGAGTAATTCAAAATCTTCAATCAATATCATTCAATGTGTAGGCACCGGCGTGATTCGAACACGCGATCTCCTGTTTACTAGACAGGCGCTTTAACCAACTAAGCCACGGCGTCAACAAGAAGAGGGTTCATTATATTTTTCAAAACAAAATTCTCGAAGAATTTCCAAAAATTGAAATGATTGCGTAAGACATTCCTTTACATCTTAATATATATAAATCTCGTGTCACAATGTTTGTCCTCAATGGACTCCTAAACCACTTAACCGATTATAATAAAATTCGCACACCATGTGCAGTTCGATCCAACTTGAGAGATAGGATAGTTTAAATCTCAAATTATAGTCGCAATTTTAATTTATTGCTAATTATTTGTCTGTTATTATTTGACAGTCACAATTATCTGTTAACTCCAAATTATTCTAACAGATGTCGATACCTTTCGACTGGGTTGAAATGAAAGCTGAAATATATTTGGTGCTGCCATCTACACAAAGAATCTTCAACTTTTTAATCTATTAATAAATTTCGTATAATTCAATTATTTCCACTTTTTAAATTTTTGGTGTTAGCATAGCCGGCCACGTGTTACTTAGACTGAAGTGTAAATTGAATTCATATTATAATGAAGATAATACAGTGAAATTAATCCTGTTTTTTACTTATTTGTGCTTCATTGATCAAAACTTTATAATTTAATCTCTATATATATATAAATTACGTGTCACGATGTTTGTCCGGGGTAAACTCCTAAACTAAGGAACTGATTTTGATGAAATTTTGCACACTGTGTGCAGTTTGATCCAACTTGAGAGATAGGATAGTTTTTATCTCAATTTATTGTCACAATATTGTTTTATTGCAATTATTTGTTAATTATAGACCTTTATTAAAGTTGCTCCAAAGTATCTGTGAGTTCCATTAATTTAATTGTTGCCAAAAAAAAAAAAAAAAAAAAAAAAAAAAATACGAGTTCATTTTCTTTCGACATAAAAATAAATACATTTAATCAAACGTGAACGTTAAAAAATTATAAAAAGTTAAATTATGCATCTCACGAAAATTGACGTCATAATCAATTTAAAGATTTTATACACATTGATAAAGTGCTAATGTAGTTCTATCATAGATATAGTAATATATATAGATCTCTCATCCCCATGTTATCGTAGAAAGATTTTTGATGCCGAAAAAAGATAAAAAATAAAAGCTTTGGAAACAGCCATTAAGTGGTATTGAAAAAAAAAAAAAAAAAGAAAAAGAAAAGAAAGAAAGAAATATGAATTTGAAACTGTATCTGGAGTCTTCCATTCCCCTTTAGCAAATAAATTATTCATAAATTTTATTTGCTAAAATATTAGTATGTATTCCCGTGTGTATTCACTCGGGGAAAGACGGCCATATTTTGGTAAAAACGTCGTCTTTTCCCAAATGAAAAGGAATAACTTTTTTCTCCCCAATGATCACTCTATTCTATATATGCTATACTATATCTATGAGTTCTATACGCAAGCGAAGTGTGACTCACTGACCGTCTGTGCAGCCAAGAAAAAGATTTCCTATGTTAATTGCCCACTGGATTTTTTGTAAGAAATTATTAAAAATCGAGGAAATTTATTTCCCGATTTTAATCCTTATATTTGGGTATAGATATGTATTAGTTATCGCGGGTGTTAGATTGAATTATTTTGCTGTCAAATTGACAAAATTTTAATTTTAAATTTTTAAACTCTGTCGCCCTTGGCTTTTATTATTATTATTATTATTATTTGGCGATCAAAAGCGTAACACGAAAATATACATGCCAGATGTATGCATTGTACGAAATGTAATATGTATTATTTATTGTACGTATGTATGACATGTAATATGTATTGTACGAAATATTGTTTCATATTATTCATTACTCTTTTAATATAAGTTGTTAAAATAACCATGATTTTTGAAAGGAATTAAATATTTTCGCCAGATAATTTGAGATATTCTTTTTTTTTCGCCAAGGATGACAGAAATGAAATCTATTCCGCTGCAAAATATTAGTATCTTACATCAGATATTTTATTTAGACATTTGAAAACAAATTTGACTTCAAACTATGATAGAATATTTATCATTTTCCTTTTAATTTGTATATTATTAGTATATTAAAATTTAAAAGCATGGTATATAAAAAGTTTTTTTTTTTTTTTTTTTTTTAATTCTTATAATTATTCTTATCTTAATCCTCAATGTTTCCCATCTTTATTGACTTGAATTTACTATTAAAATTTTAACATACTCAAAAACTTCTCATCACTTCGTTAAAATACACTAAACTTTTCCAAAATCTTTTTGTATTTAAAATGATACATGTATTTACTTTAAATGTCCAATATTTCATAAGATTTCCAATTTTAAAGTTTTAAAATATTTATTAAATTTACTTATTTTTCTGGTTTAGCCTTATTGTTTTCCCTTTTATAACTACAGCTGTTGCCCTCTTTAAAATATTTAAAATGATGAGGTCATTTAATAGTAAAATTATCCATTATAGCATATATTATATTTCACTCCTCCATAAAAATTGATTTTAAAATCGTCTGTTTCTTTTATACTTTTATTTTAATAGAATTTTAATAGAATTTAATTTATATATTAGTCATTTTAGCAATTTTATCCAAAGTAGCATTAGAAATAATATATATCACTTCTCCATTAAAATTTATAGGACCCTACAATAAAATTAATTTGTGCTTAATATCAACACTACGAAAATTTTTATCAATCGCTTCCAAATTTTGACCTAAGTTTCAAATCTCAACCCTGTGGGTTTTTACATCGGCTACAACGTTTTCGTCTTTGTTCGTAAATAATAATTTAACTGTACTAAATAGTTTACAGCCGTATAATTCAACGTATAACTTAGTCACAGCAACGCGTGGCCGGGTCTGCTAGTATTTCAATAAAATTTTTACACATTTCTTTTAAAACATTTGCGAGTAATTCAAAGTAGTCAATCAATATCAGTCAATGTGCAGGCACCAGCGATATTCGAACACGCGATCTCCTGTTTACAAGAACGGCGCTCTAACCAACTAGGCCACGGCGCAAGGACAAGAGAGCTCTTTATATTTTTCAAAACAAAATTCTCGAAGAATTTTCAAAATTTGAAATGATTGCATAAGACATTACTTTACATATTTCAATAAACTTTTTACACATTTCTTTTAAAACATTTGCAAGTAATTCAAAAACGTCAAGCAATATTATTCAACGACCAGGCACCGGCGTGATTCGAACACGCGATCTCCTGTTTACAAGAACGGCGCTCTAACCAACTAAGCCACGGCGCAACGACAAGAGAGCTCTTTATATTTTTCAAAACAAAATTCTCGAAGAATTTTCAAAAATTGAAATGATTGCATAAGACATTACTTTACATATTTCAATAAACTTTTTACACATTTCTTTTAAAACATTTGCAAGTAATTCAAAATCGTCAATCAATATCATTCAATGTGCAGGCACCGGCGTGATTCGAACACGCGATCTCCTGTTTACAAGACAGGCGCTTTAACCAACTAAGCCACGGCGCCAACAAGAAGAGGGCTCTTTATATTTTTCAAAACAAAATTCTCGAAGAAATTCCAAAAATTGAAATGATTGCGTAAGACATTCCTTTACATATTTCAATAAAATTTTTACACATTTCTTTTAAAACATTTGCGAGTAATTTAAAAACGTCAAGCAATATTATTCAACGACCAGGCACCGGCGTGATTCGAACACGCGATCTCCTGTTTACTAGACAGGCGCTTTATCCAACTAACCCACGGTGCCAACGAGAAGAGGGTTATTTATATTTTTCAAAACAAAATTCTCGAAGAATTTTCAAAAATTGAAATGATTGCATAAGACATTACTTTACATATTTCAATAAACTTTTTACACATTTCTTTTAAAACATTTGCAAGTAATTCAAAATCGTCAATCAATATCATTCAATGTGCAGGCACCGGCGTGATTCGAACACGCGATCTCCTGTTTACAAGACAGGTGCTTTAACCAACTAAGCCACGGCGCCAACAAGAAGAGGGCTCTTTATATTTTTCAAAACAAAATTCTCGAAGAATTTCGAAAAATTGAAATGATAGCGTAAGACATTCCTTTACATATTTCAATAAAATTTTTACACATTTCTTTTAAAACATTTGCGAGTAATTCAAAAACGTCAAGCAATATTATTCAACGACCAGGCACCGGCGTGATTCGAATACGCGATCTCCTGTTTACAAGAACGGCGCTCTAACCAACTAGGCCACGGCGCAACGACAAGAGAGCTCTTTATATTTTTCAAAACAAAATTCTCGAAGAATTTTCAAAAATTGAAATGATTGCATAAGACATTACTTTACATATTTCAATAAACTTTTTACACATTTCTTTTAAAACATTTGCAAGTAATTCAAAATCGTCAATCAATATCATTCAATGTGCAGGCACCGGCGTGATTCGAACACGCGATCTCCTGTTTACAAGACAGGTGCTTTAACCAACTAAGCCACGGCGCCAACAAGAAGAGGGCTCATTATATTTTTCAAAACAAAATTCTCGAAGAATTTCGAAAAATTGAAATGATTGCGTAAGACATTCCTTTACATCTTAATATATATAAATCTCGTGTCACAATGTTTGTCCTCAATGGACTCCTAAACCACTTAACCGATTATAATAAAATTCGCACACCATGTGCAGTTCGATCCAACTTGAGAGATAGGATAGTTTAAATCTCAAATTCTAGTCGCAATTTTAATTTATTGCTAATTATTTGTCTGTTATTATTTGACAGTCACAATTATCTGTTAACAGATGTCGATACCTTTCGACTGGGTTGAAATAATAGCTGAAATATATTTGGTGCTGCCATCTACACAAAGAATCTTCAACTTTTTAATCTATTAATAAATTTCGTATAATTCAATTATTTCCACTTTTAAATTTTTGGTGTTAGCATAGCCGGCCACGTGTTACTTAGACTGAAGTGTAAATTGAATTCATATTATAATGAAGATAATACAGTGAAATTAATCCTGTTTTTTACTTATTTGTGCTTCATTGATCAAAACTTTATAATTTAATCTGTATATATATATAAATTACGTGTCACGATGTTTGTCCGGGGTAAACTCCTAAACTAAGGAACTGATTTTGATGAAATTTTGCACACTGTGTGCAGTTTGATCCAACTTGAGAGATAGGATAGTTTTTATCTCAATTTATTGTCACAATATTGTTTTATTGCAATTATTTGTTAATTATAGACCTTTATTAAAGTTGCTCCAAAATATCTGTGAGTTCCATTAATTTAATTGTTGCCAAAAAAAAAAAAAAAAAAAAATACGAGTTCATTTTCTTTCGACATAAAAATAAATACATTTAATCAAACGTGAACGTTAAAAAATTATAAAAAGTTAAATTATGCATCTCACGAAAATTGACGTCATAATCAATTTAAAGATTTTATACACATTGATAAAGTGCTAATGTAGTTCTATCATAGATATAGTAATATATATAGATCTCTCATCCCCATGTTATCGTAGAAAGATTTTTGATGCCGAAAAAAGATAAAAAATAAAAGCTTTGGAAACAGCCATTAAGTGGTATTGAAAAAAAAAAAAAAAAAAAAAAAAAAGAAAAAGAAAAGAAAGAAAGAAATATGAATTTGAAACTGTATCTGGAGTCTTCCATTCCCCTTTAGCAAATAAATTATTCATAAATTTTATTTGCTAAAATATTAGTATGTATTCCCGTGTGTATTCACTCGGGGAAAGACGGCCATATTTTGGTAAAAACGTCGTCTTTTCCCAAATGAAAAGGAATAACTTTTTTCTCCCCAATGATCACTCTATTCTATATATGCTATACTATATCTATGAGTTCTATACGTAAGCGAAGTGTGACTCACTGACCGTCTGTGCAGCCAAGAAAAAGATTTCCTATGTTAATTGCCCACTGGATTTTTTGTAAGAAATTATTAAAAATCGAGGAAATTTATTTCCCGATTTTAATCCTTATATTTGGGTATAGATATGTATTAGTTATCGCGGGTGTTAGATTGAATTATTTTGCTGTCAAATTGACAAAATTTTAATTTTAAATTTTTAAACTCTGTCGCCCTTGGCTTTTTTTATTATTATTATTATTATTTGGCGATCAAAAGCGTAACACGAAAATATACATGCCAGATGTATGCATTGTACGAAATGTAATATGTATTATTCATTGTACGTATGTATGACATGTAATATGTATTGTACGAAATATTGTTTCATATTATTCATTACTCTTTTAATATAAGTTGTTAAAATAACCATGATTTTTGAAAGGAATTAAATATTTTCGCCAGATAATTTGGCGATATTCTTTTTTTTTCGCCAAGGATGACAGAAATGAAATCTATTCCGCTGCAAAATATTAGTATCTTACATCAGATATTTTATTTAGACATTTGAAAACAAATTTGACTTCAAACTATGATAGAATATTTATCATTTTCCTTTTAATTTGTATATTATTAGTATATTAAAATTTAAAAGCATGGTATATAAAAAGTTTTTTTTTTTTTTTTTTTTTTTAATTCTTATAATTATTCTTATCTTAATCCTCAATGTTTCCCATCTTTATTGACTTGAATTTACTATTAAAATTTTAACATACTCAAAAACTTCTCATCACTTCGTTAAAATACACTAAACTTTTCCAAAATCTTTTTGTATTTAAAATGATACATGTATTTACTTTAAATGTCCAATATTTCATAAGATTTCCAATTTTAAAGTTTTAAAATATTTATTAAATTTACTTATTTTTCTGGTTTAGCCTTATTGTTTTCCCTTTTATAACTACAGCTGTTGCCCTCTTTAAAATATTTAAAATGATGAGGTCATTTAATAGTAAAATTATCCATTATAGCATATATTATATTTCACTCCTCCATAAAAATTGATTTTAAAATCGTCTGTTTCTTTTATACTTTTATTTTAATAGAATTTAATTTATATATTAGTCATTTTAGCAATTTTATCCAAAGTAGCATTAGAAATAATATATATCACTTCTCCATTAAAATTTATAGGACCCTACAATAAAATTAATTTGTGCTTAATATCAACACTACGAAAATTTTTATCAATCGCTTCCAAATTTTGACCTACGTTTCAAATCTCAACCCTGTGGGTTTTTACATCGGCTACAACGTTTTCGTCTTTGTTCGTAAATAATAATTTAACTGTACTAAATAGTTTACAGCCGTATAATTCAACGTATAACTTAGTCACAGCAACGCGTGGCCGGGTCTGCTAGTATTTCAATAAAATTTTTACACATTTCTTTTAAAACATTTGCGAGTAATTCAAAAACGTCAAGGAATATTATTCAACGACCAGGCACCGGCGTGATTCGAACACGCGTTCTCCTGTTTACAAGAACGGCGCTCTAACCAACTAAGCCACGGCGCCAACAAGAAGAGGGCTCTTTATATTTTTCAAAACAAAATTCTCAAAGAATTTCCAAAAATTGAAATGATTGCGTAATATAATCCTTTACATATTTCAATAAAATTTTTACACATTTCTTTTAAAACAATTGCGAGTAATTCAAAATCTTAATATATATAAATCTCGTGTCACAATGTTTGTCCTCAATGGACTCCTAAACCACTTAACCGATTATAATAAAATTCGCACACCATGTGCAGTTCGATCCAACTTGAGAGATAGGATAGTTTAAATCTCAAATTATAGTCGCAATTTTAATTTATTGCTAATTATTTGTCTGTTATTATTTGACAGTCACAATTATCTGTTAACTCCAAATGATTCTAACAGATGTCGATACCTTTCGACTGGGTTGAAATGAAAGCTGAAATATATTTGGTGCTGCCATCTACACAAAGAATCTTCAACTTTTTAACCTATTAATAAATTTCGTATAATTCAATTATTTCCACTTTTTAAATTTTTGGTGTTAGCATAGCCGGCCACGTGTTACTTAGACTGAAGTGTAAATTGAATTCATATTATAATGAAGATAATACAGTGAAATTAATCCTGTTTTTTACTTATTTGTGCTTCATTGATCAAAACTTTATAATTTAATCTGTATATATATATAAACTAGCAGACCCGGCAACGCGTTGCTGTGACTAAGTTATACGTTGAATTATACGGCTGTAAACTATTTAGTACAGTTAAATTATTATTTACGAACAAAGACGAAAACGTTGTAGCCGATGTAAAAACCCACAGGGTTGAGATTTGAAACTTAGGTCAAAATTTGGAAGCGATTGATAAAAATTTTCGTAGTGTTGATATTAAGCACAAATTAATTTTATTGTAGGGTCCTATAAATTTTAATGGAGAAGTGATATATATTATTTCTAATGCTACTTTGGATAAAATTGCTAAAATGACTAATATATAAATTAAATTCTATTAAAATTCTATTAAAATAAAAGTATAAAAGAAACAGACGATTTTAAAATCAATTTTTATGGAGGAGTGAAATATAATATATGCTATAATGGATAATTTTACTATTAAATGACCTCATCATTTTAAATATTTTAAAGAGGGCAACAGCTGTAGTTATAAAAGGGAAAACAATAAGGCTAAACCAGAAAAATAAGTAAATTTGATAAATATTTTAAAACTTTAAAATTGGAAATCTTATGAAATATTGGACATTTAAAGTAAATACATGTATCATTTTAAATACAAAAAGATTTTGGAAAAGTTTAGTGTATTTTAACGAAGTGATGAGAAGTTTTTGAGTATGTTAAAATTTTAATAGTAAATTCAAGTCAATAAAGATGGGAAACATTGAGGATTAAGATAAGAATAATTATAAGATTTAAAAAAAAAAAAAAAAAAAACTTTTTATATACCATGCTTTTAAATTTTAATATACTAATAATATACAAATTAAAAGGAAAATGATAAATATTCTATCATAGTTTGAAGTCAAATTTGTTTTCAAATGTCTAAATAAAATATCTGATGTAAGATACTAATATTTTGCAGCGGAATAGATTTCATTTCTGTCATCCTTGGCGAAAAAAAAGAATATCGCCAAATTATCTGGCGAAAATATTTAATTCCTTTAAAAAATCATGGTTATTTTAACAACTTATATTAAAAGAGTAATGAATAATATGAAACAATATTTCGTACAATACATATTACATGTCATACATACGTACAATGAATAATACATATTACATTTCGTACAATGCATACATCTGGCATGTATATTTTCGTGTTACGCTTTTGATCGCCAAATAATAATAATAATAATAATAAAAGCCAAGGGCGACAGAGTTTAAAAATTTAAAATTAAAATTTTGTCAATTTGACAGCAAAATAATTCAATCTAACACCCGCGATAACTAATACATATCTATACCCAAATATAAGGATTAAAATCGGGAAATAAATTTCCTCGATTTTTAATAATTTCTTACAAAAAATCCAGTGGGCAATTAACATAGGAAATCTTTTTCTTGGCTGCACAGACTGTCAGTGAGTCACACTTCGCTTGCGTATAGAACTCATAGATATAGTATAGCATATATAGAATAGAGTGATCATTGGGGAGAAAAAAGTTATTCCTTTTCATTTGGGAAAAGACGACGTTTTTACCAAAATATGGCCGTTTTTCCCCGAGTGAATACACACGGGAATACATACTAATATTTTAGCAAATAAAATTTATGAATAATTTATTTGCTAAAGGGGAATGGAAGACTCCAGATACAGTTTCAAATTCATATTTCTTTCTTTCTTTTCTTTTTCTTTTTTTTTTTTTTTTTTTTTTTTTTTTCAATACCACTTAATGGCTGTTTCCAAAGCTTTTATTTTTTATCTTTTTTCGGCATCAAAAATCTTTCTACGATAACATGGGGATGAGAGATCTATATATATTACTATATCTATGATAGAACTACATTAGCACTTTATCAATGTGTATAAAATCTTTAAATTGATTATGACGTCAATTTTCGTGAGATGCATAATTTAACTTTTTATAATTTTTTAACGTTCACGTTTGATTAAATGTATTTATTTTTATGTCGAAAGAAAATGAACTCGTATTTTTTTTTTTTTTTTTTTTTTGGCAACAATTAAATTAATGGAACTCACAGATATTTTGGAGCAACTTCAATAAAGGTCTATAATTAACAAATAATTGCAATAAAACAATATTGTGACAATAAATTGAGATAAAAACTATCCTATCTCTCAAGTTGGATCAAACTGCACACAGTGTGCAAAATTTCATCAAAATCAGTTAATATTTTAAATTTTATAATTGATAAACTCTTTTTACGCCATTTCAATTTTTAAAGGAAAGTTCAGAAAAAAACTTACTCCGATGGCACCGGCGTGATTCGAACACGCGATCTCCTGTTTAGAAGACGGGCGCTTTAACCAGCTAAGCCAGGGCGCCAACAAGAAGATGGCTCTTTATATTTTTCAAAAAAAATTCTCGAAGAATTTCCAAAAATTGATATGATTGCGTAAGACATTCCTTTATATATTTCAATAAACTTTTTACACATTTCTTTTAAAACATTTGCGAGTAATTCAAAAACGTCAAGCAATATTATTCAAGGACCAGGCACCGGCGTGATTCGAACACGCGATCTCCTGTTTACGAGACAGGCGCTTTAACCAACTAAGCCACGGCGCCAATGAGAAGAGGGCTCTTTATATTTTTCAAAACAAAATTCTCGGAGAATTTCCAAAAATTGAAATGATTGCGTAAGACATTCCTTTACATATTTCAATAAAATTTTTACACATTTCTTTTAAAACATTTGCGAGAAATTCAAAATCGTCACTCAATATCATTCAACGTGCAGGCTCCGGCGTGATTCGAACACGCGATCTCCTGTTTACTAGACAGGCGCTTTAACCAGCTAAGCCACGGCGCCAACAAGAAGAGGGCTCTTTATATTTTACAAAACAAAATTCTCGAAGAATTTTCAAAAATTGAAATGATTGCATAAGACATTACTTTACATATTTCAATAATATTTTTACACATTTCTTTTAAAACATTTGCGAGTAATTCAAAACCGTCAAGCAATATCATCCAACAACCAGGCACCGGCGTGATTCGAACACGCGATGTCCTGTTTACTAGACAGGCGCTTTAACCAACTAAGCCACGGCGCCAACAAGAAGAAGGCTCTTTATATTTTTCAAAATAAAATTCTCGAAGAAATTCCAAAAATTGAAATGATTGTGTAATACATTCCTTTACATATTTCAATAAAATTTTTACACATTTCTTTTAAAACATTTGCGAGTAATTCAAAACCGTCACGCAATATCATTCAACGACCAGGCACCGGCGTGATTCGAACACGCGATCTCCTGTTTACTAGACAGGCGCTTTAACCAACTAAGCCACGGCGCCAACGAGAAGAGGGCTCTTCATATTTTTCAAAACAAAATTCTGAAAGAATTTTCAAAAATTGAAATGATTCCGTAAGACATTCTTATACATATTTCAATAAAATTTTCACACGTTTCTTTCAAAACACCTGCGAGTAATTCAAAACCGTCAAGCAACATCATTCAACGACCAGGCACCGGCGTGATTCGAACACGCGATCTCCTGTTTACTAGACAGGCGCTTTAACCAACTAAGCCACGGCGCCAACGAGAAGAAAGCTCTTTATATTTTTCAAAACAAAATTCTCGAAGAAATTCCAAAAATTGAATTGATTGCGTAATACATTCCTTTACACATTTCAATAAAATTTTTACACATTTCTTTTAAAACATTTGCGATTAATTCAAAATCGTCAATTAATATCATTCAATGTGCGGGCACCGGCGTGATTCGAACACGCGATCTCCTGTTTACTAGACAGGCGCTTTAACCATCTAAGCCACAGCGCCCGACAGTTTTTTAAAAATTTCCTTGTATGAATGTTAAATTTATTTTTAGTTTAAAATAAATAGCAGAGTTAATATTTTATATTTTATAATTGATAAACTCTTTTTACGCCATTTCAATTTTTAAAGGAAGGTTCAGAAAAAACTTACTCCGATGGCACCGGCGTGATTCGAACACGCGATCTCCTGTTTTGAAGACGGGCGCTTTAACCAGCTAAGCCACGGCGCCAACAAGAAGATGGCTCTTTATGTTTTTCAAAACAAAATTCTCGAAGAATTTCCAAAAATTGAAATGATTGCGTAAGACATTCCTTTACATATTTCAATAAAATTTTTACACGTTTCTTTCAAAACACTTGCGAGTAATTCAAAACCGTCAAGCAACATCATTCAACGACCAGGCACCGGCGTGATTCGAACACGCGATCTCCTGTTTACTAGACAGGCGCTTTAACCAACTAAGCCACGGCGCAAACGAGAGGAGAGCTCTTTATATTTTTCAAAACAAAATTCTCGAAGAAATTCCAAAAATTGAAATGATTGCGTAATACATTCCTTTACACATTTCAATAAAATTTTTACACATTTCTTTTAAAACATTTGCGAGTAATTCAAAATCGTCAATCAATATCATTCAATGTGCGGGCACCGGCGTGATTCGAACACGTGATCTCCTGTTTACTAGACAGGCGCTTTAACCATCAAAGCCACAGCGCCCGACAATTTTTTAAAAATTTCCTTCTATGAATGTTAAATTTTTTATTACTTTAAAATAAATAGCAGAGTTAATATTTTAAATTTTATAATTGATAAACTCTTTTTACGCCATTTCAATTTTTAA
This sequence comes from Salticus scenicus, assembly GCA_963930645.1. Classification (NCBI taxonomy): domain Eukaryota; kingdom Metazoa; phylum Arthropoda; class Arachnida; order Araneae; family Salticidae; genus Salticus; species Salticus scenicus. The sequence goes on from OZ005655.1 coordinate 95,098,440, forward strand.
AGGAAGGTTCAGAAAAAAACTTACTCCGATGGCACCGGCGTTATTCGAACACGCGATCTCCTATTTACGAGGCAGGCGCTTTAACCAACTAATCAACGGCGCCAACAAGAAGTGGGCTCTTTATATTTTTCAAAACAAAATTCTCGAAGAATTTCCAAAAATTGAAATGATTGCGTAATACAATCCTTTACCTATTTCAATAAAATTTTTACACATTTCTTTTAAAACATTTGCGAGTAATTCAAAATCTTCAATCAATGTGTACGCACCGGCGTGATTCGAACACGCGATCTCCTGTTTACGAGGCAGGCACTTTAACCATATAAACCACTTCGCCCGACAGTTTTTTTTAAATTTCCTTCTATGAATGTTAAAATTATTTTTAGTTTAAAATAAATAGCAGAGTTAATATTTTAAATTTTATAATTGATAAACTCTTTTTACGCCATTTCAATTTTTAAAAGAAGGTTCAGAAAAATACTTACACCGATGGCACCGACGTGATTCGAACACGCGATCTCCTGTTTACAAGACAGGTGCTTTAACCAACTAAGCCACGGCGCCAACAAGTAGAGGGCTCTTTATATTTTTTAAAACCAAATTCTCGAAGAATTTTCAAAAATTGAAATGATTGCATAAGACATTACTTTACATATTTCATTAAAATGTTTACACATTTCTTTCAAAACATTTGCGAGTAATTCAAAAATGTCAAGCAATATCATTCAACTACCAGGCACCGGCGTGATTCGAACACGCGATCTCCTGTTTACTAGATAGGCGCTTAAACCAACTAAGCCACGGCGCCAATGAGAAGAGGGCTCTTTATATTTTTCAAAACAAAATCCTCGAAGAAATTCCAAAATTTGAAATGATTGCGTAATACATTCCTTTACATATTTCAATAAAATTTTTACACATTTCTTTTAAAACATTTGCGAGTAATTCAAAATCGTCAATCAATATCATTCAATGTGCAGGCACCGGCGTGATTCGAACACGCGATCTCCTGTTTACTAGACAGGCGCTTTAACCAACTAAGCCACGGCGCCAACAAGAAGAGGGCTCTTTATATTTTTCAAAACAGAATTCTCGAAGAATTTCCAAAGATTGAAGTGATTGCGTAATGCAATCCTTTACATATTTCAATAAAATTTTTACACATTTCTTTTAAAACATTTGCGAGTAATTCAAAATCTTCAATCAATGTCATTCAATGTGTAGGCACCGGCGTGATTCGAACACGCGATCTCCCCTTTACGAGACAGGCGTTTTAACCATCTAAGCCACGGCGCCCGACAGTTTTTTTAAAATTTCCTTCTATGAATGTTAAATTTATTTTTAGTTTAAAATAAATGGCAGAGTTAATATTTTAAATTTTATAATTGAAAAACTCTTTTTACGCCAATTCAATTTTTAAAAGAAGGTTCAGAAAAATACTTACACCGATGGCACCGGCGTGATTCGAACGCGCGATCTCATGTTTACAAGACTGGCGCTTTAACCAACGAAGCCATGGCGCCAACAAGGAGAGGACTCTTTATATTTCTGAAAACAAAATTCTCGAAGAATTTCCAAAAATTGAAATGATTGCGTAAGACATTCCTTTACATATTTCAATAAAATTTTTACACATTCCTTTTAAAACATTTGCGAGTAATTCAAAATCATCAATCAATATCATTCAATGTGCAGGCACCTGCGTGATTCGAACACGCGATCTCCTGTTTACGAGACAGGCGCTTTAACCATCTAAGCCACGGCGCCCGACAGTTTTTTTTAAATTTCCTTCTATGAATGTTAAGTTTATTTTTAGTTTAAAATAAATAGCAGAGTTAAAATTTTAAATTTTATAATTGATAAACTCTTTTTACGCCATTTCAATTTTTAAAAGAAGGTTCAGAAAAATACAAACACCGATGGCACCGACGTGATTCGAACACGCGATCTCCTGTTTACAAGATAGGTGCTTTAACCAACTAAGCCACGGCGCCAACAAGTAGAGGGCTCTTTATATTTTTGAAAACAAAGTTCTCGAAGAATTTCCAAAAATTGAAATGATTGCGTAAGACATTCCTTTACATATTTCAATAAATTTTTTACACATTTCTTTTAAAAAAATTGCGAGTAATTCAAAATCGTCAATCAATATCATTCAATGTGCAGGCACCGGCGTGATTCGAACACGCGATCTCCTGTTTACTAGACAGGCGCTTTAACCAACTAAGCGACGGCGCCAACGAGAAGAGGGCTCTTTATATTTTTCAAAACAAAATTCTGAAAGAATTTTCAAAAATTGAAATGATTGCGTAAGACATTCTTATACATATTTCAATAAACTTTTTACACGTTTCTTTCAAAACACTTGCGAGTAACTCAAAACCGTCAAGCAACATAATTCAACGACCAGGCACCGGCGTGATTCGAACACGCGATCTCCTGTTTACTAAACAGGCGCTTTAACCAACTAAACCACGGCGCCAACGAGAAGAGAGCTCTTTATATTTTTCAAAACAAAATTCTCGAAGAAATTCCAAAAATTGAAATGATTGCGTAATACATTCCTTTACACATTTCAATAAAATTTTTACACATTCTTTTAAAACATTTGCGAGTAATTCAAAAGCGTCAAGCAATATCATTCAATGTGCGGGCACCGGCGTGATTCGAACACGTGATCTCCTGTTTACTAGACAGGCGCATTAACCATCTAAGCTACAGCGCCCGACAGTTTTTTAAAAATTTCCTTCTATGAATGTTAAATTTATTTTTAGTTTAAAATAAATAGCAGAGTTAATATTTTAAATTTTATAATTGATAAACTCTTTTTACGTCATTTCAATTTTTAAAGGAAGGTTCAGAAAAAAACTTACTCCGATGGCACCGGCGTGATTCGAACACGCGAACTCCTGTTTAGAAGACGGGCGCTTTAACCAGCTAAGCCACGGCGCCAACAAGAGGATCGCTCTTTATATTTTTCAAAACAAAATTCTCGAAGAATTTCCAAAAATTGAAATGATTGCGTTAGACATTCCTTTACATATTTCAAAATAATTTTTACACATTTCTTTTAAAACATTTGCGAGTAATTCAAAAACGTCAAGCAATATCATTCAATGTGCAGGCTCCGGCGTGATTCGAACACGCGATCTCCTGTTTACTAGACAGGCGCTTTAACCAACTAAGCCACGGCGCCAACAAGAAGATGGCCCTTTATATTTTTCAAAACAAAATTCTCGAAGAATTTCCAAAAATTGAAATGATTGCGTAAGACATTCCTTTACATATTTCAATAAAATTTTTACACATTTCTTTTAAAACATTTGCGAGTAATTCAAAATCGTCAATCAATATCATTCAATGTGCAGGCTCCGGCGTGATTCGAACACGCGATCTCCTGTTTACTAGACAGGCGCTTTAACCAACTAAGCCACGGCGCCAACAAGAAGAGGGCTCTTTATATTTTTCAAAACAAAATTCTCAAAGAATTTCCAAAAATTGAAATGATTGCGTAATATAATCCTTTACATATTTCAATAAAATTTTTACACATTTCTTTTAAAACAATTGCGAGTAATTCAAAATCTTCAATCAATACCATTCAATGTGTAGGCACCGGCGTGATTCGAACACGCGATCTCCTGTTTACTAGACAGGCGCTTTAACCAACTAAGCCACGGCGCCAACAAGAAGAGGACTCTTTATATTTTTTAAAACCAAATTCTCGAAGAATTTCCAAAAATTGAAATGATTGCGTAAGACATTCCTTTACATATTTCAATAAAATTTTTACACATTTCTTTTAAAACATTTGCGAGTAATTCAAAATAGTCAATCAATATCAGTCAATGTGCAGGCACCAGCGTGATTCGAACACGCGATCTCCTGTTTACTAGAAAGGCGCTTTAACCAACTAAGCCACGGCGCCAGCGAGAAGAGGGCTCTTTATATTTTTAAAACAAAATTCTCGAAGAATTTCCAAAAATTGAAATGATTGGGTAAGACATTCCTTTACATATTTCAATAAAATTTTTACACATTTCTTTTAAAACATTTGCAAGTAATTCAAAATCGTCAATCAATATCATTCAATGTGCAGGCACCGGCGTGATTCGAACACGCGATCCCCTGTTTACAAGACAGGTGCTTTAACCAACTAAGCCACGGCGCCAACAAGAAGAGGGCTCTTTATATTTTTCAAAACAAAATTCTCGAAGAAATTCCAAAAATTGAAATGATTGCGTAATACATTCCTTTACATATTTCAATAAAAATTTTACACATTTCTTTTAAAACATTTGCGAGTAATTCAAAATCGTCAATCAATATTATTCAACGACCAGCCACCGGCGTGATTCGAACACGCGATCTCCTGTTTATAAGACAGGCGCTTTAACCATCTAAGCCACGGCGCCAATGAGAAGAGGGCTCTTTATATTTTTCAAAACAAAATTCTCGAAGAATTTTCAAAAATTGAAATGATTGCATAAGACATTCCTTAACATATTTCAATAAAATTTTTACACATTTCTTTTAAAACATTTGCGAGTAATTCAAAAACGTCAAGCAATATTATTCAACGACCAGGCACCGGCGTGATTCGAATACGCGATCTCCTGTTTACAAGAACGGCGCTCTAACCAACTAGGCCACGGCGCAACGACAAGAGAGCTCTTTATATTTTTCAAAACAAAATTCTCGAAGAATTTTCAAAAATTGAAATGATTGCATAAGTCATTACTTTACATATTTCAATAAACTTTTTACACATTTCTTTTAAAACATTTGCAAGTAATTCAAAATCGTCAATCAATATCATTCAATGTGCAGGCACCGGCGTGATTCGAACACGCGATCTCCTGTTTACAAGACAGGTGCTTTAACCAACTAAGCCACGGCGCCAACAAGAAGAGGGCACTTTATATTTTTCAAATCAAAATTTTCGAAGAATTTCGAAAAATTGAAATGATAGCGTAAGACATTCCTTTACATATTTCAATAAAATTTTTACACATTTCTTTTAAAACATTTGCGAGTAATTCAAAAACGTCAAGCAATATTATTCAACGACCAGGCACCGGCGTGATTCGAACACGCGTTCTCCTGTTTACAAGAACGGCGCTCTAACCAACTAAGCCACGGCGCCAACAAGAAGAGGGCTCTTTATATTTTTCAAAAGAAAATTCTCAAAGGATTTCCAAAAATTGAAATGATTGCGTAATATAATCCTTTACATATTTCAATAAAATTTTTACACATTTCTTTTAAAACAATTGCGAGTAATTCAAAATCTTCAATCAATATCATTCAATGTGTAGGCACCGGCGTGATTCGAACACGCGATCTCCTGTTTACGAGACAGGCGCTTTAACCATCTAAGCCACGTCGCCAGACAGTTTTCTTTAAATTTCCTTCTATGAATGTTAAATTTATTTTTAGTTTAAAATAAATAGCAGAGTTAATATTTTAAATTTATAATTGATAAACTCTTTTTACGCCATTTCAATTTTTAAAAGAAGGTTCAGAAAAATACTTACACCGATGGCACCGGCGTGATTCGAACACGCGATCTCCTGTTTACTAGACAGGCGCTTTAACCAACTAAGCCACGGAGCCAACAAGAAGAGCGCTCTTTATATTTTTCGAACACGCGATCTCCTGTTTACAAGACAGGCGCTTTAACCAACTAAGCCACGGCGCCAACGAGAAGAGAGCTCTTTATATTTTTCAAAGCAAAATTCTCGAAGAATTTTCAAAAATTGAAATGATTGCATAAGACATTACTTTACATATTTCATTAAAATGTTTACACATTTTCGTTAAAACTTTTGCGAGTAATTCAAAAACGTCAAGCAATATTATTCAACGACCAGGCACCGGCGTGATTCGAACACGCGATCTCCTGTTTACAAGACAGGTGCTTTAACCAACTAAGCCACGACGCCAACAAGAAGAGGGGTCTTTATATTTTTCAAAACAAAATTCTCGAAGAATTTTCAAAAATTGAAATGATTGCATAAGACATTACTTTACATATTTCATTAAAATGTTTACACATTTCTTTTAAAACATTTGCAAATAATTCAAAATCGTCAATCTATATCATTCAATGTGCAGGCACCGGCGTGATTCGAACACGCGATCTCCTGTTTACAAGACAGGTGCTTTAACCAACTAAGCCACGACGCCAACAAGAAGAAGGGTCTTTATATTTTTCAAAACAAAATTCTCGAAGAATTTCGAAAAATTGAAATGATTGCGTAAGACATTCCTTTACATATTTCAATAAAATTTTTACACATTTCTTTTAAAACATTTGCGAGTAATTCAAAAACGTCAAGCAATATTATTCAACGACCACGCACCGGCGTGATTCGAACACGCGATCTCCTGTTTATAAGAACGGCGCTCTAACCAACTAGGCGACGACGCAACGACAAGAGAGCTCTTTATATTTTTCAAAACAAAATTCTCGAAGAATTTTCAAAAATTGAAATGATTGCATAAGACATTACTTTACATATTTCATTAAAATGTTTACACATTTTCTTTAAAACTATTGCGAGTAATTCAAAAACGTCAAGCAATATTATTCAACGACCAGGCACCAGCGTGATTCGAACACGCGATCTCCTGTTTACAAGACAGGCGCTATAACCAACTAAGCCACGGCGCCAATGAGATGAGGGCTCTTTATATTTTTCAAAACAAAATTCTCGAAGAATTTCCAAAAATTGAAATGATTGCGTAATACATTCCTTTACATATTTCAATAAAAATTTTACACATTTCTTTTAAAACATTTGCGAGTAATTCAAAATCCTCAATCAATATCATTCAATTTGCAGGCACCGGCGTGATTCGAACACGCGATCTGCTGTTTACTAGACAGGCGCTTTAACCAACTAAGCCACGGCGCCAACAAGGAGAAGGCTCTTTATATTTTTCAAAACAAAATTCTCAAAGAATTTCCAAAAATTGTAATGATTGCGTAATATAATCCTTTACATATTTCAATAAAATTTTTACACATTTCTTTTAAAACAATTGCGAGTAATTCAAAATCTTCTATCAATATCATTCAATGTATATGGCATTCAATGCACTGGCGTGATTCGAACACGCGATCTCCTGTTTACGAGACAGGCGCTTTAACCATCTAAGCCACGGCGCCAGACAGTTTTTTTCAAATTTCCTTCTATGAATGTTAAATTTATTTTTAGTTTAAAATAAATAGCAGAGTTAATATTTTAAATTTATAATTGATAAACTCTTTTTACGCCATTTCAATTTTTAAAAGAAGGTTCAGAAAAATACTTACACCGATGGCACCGGCGTGATTCGAACACGCCATCTCCTGTTTAAAAGACAGGCGCTTTAACCAACTAAGCCACGGCGCCAACAAGAAGAGGGCTCTTTATATTTTTCAAAACAAAATTCTCGGAGAATTTCCAAAAATTGAAATGATTGCGTAAGACATTCCTTTACATATTTCAATAAAATTTTTACACACTTCTTTTAAAACATTTGCGAGTAATTCAAAAACGTCAAGCAATATTATTCAACGACCAGGCACCGGCGTGATTCGAACACGCGATCTCCTGTTTACAAGACAGGCGCTTTAACCAACTAAGCCACGGAGCCAACAAGAAGAGGGCTCTTTATATTTTTCAAAACAAAATTCTCAAAGAATTTTCAAAAATTGAAATGATTGCGTAAGACATTCTTTTACATATTTCAATAAAATTTTTACACGTTTCTTTCAAAACACTTGCGAGTAATTCAAAATCGTCAAGTTGCATTATTCAACGAACAGGCACCGGCGTGATTCGAACACGCGATCTCCTGTTTACTAGACAGGCGCTTTAACCAACTAAGCCACGGCGCCAACGAGAAGAGAGCTCTTTATATTTTTCAAAACTTAATTCTCGAAGAATTTCCAAAAATTGAAATGATTGCGTAAGACATTCCTTTACATATTTCAATAAAATTTTTACACATTTCTTTTAAAACATTTGCGAGTAATTCAAAATCGTCAATCAATATCATTCAACGTGCAGGCACCGGCGTGATTCGAACACGCGATCTCCTGTTTACTAGACAGGCGCTTTAACCAACTAAGCCACGGCGCCAACGAGAAGAGGGCTCTTCATATTTTTCAAAACAAAATTCTCGAAGAATTTCCAAAAATTGAAATGATTGCGTAAGACATTCCTTTACATATTTCAATAGAATTTTTACACATTTCTTTTAAAACATTTGCGAGTAATTCAAAAACGCCAAGCAATATTATTCAACGACCAGGCACCGGCGTGATTCGAACACGCGATCTTCTGTTTACAAGACAGGCGCTTAAACCAACTAAGCCACGGCGCCCGACAGTTTTTTTAAAATTTCCTTCTATGAATGTTAAATTTATTTTTAGTTTAAAATAAATAGCAGAATTAATATATTAAATTTTATAATTGATAAACTCTTTTTACGCCATTTCAATTTTTAAAAGAAGTTTCAGAAAAATACTTACACCGATGGCACCGGCGTGATTCGAACACGCGATCTCCTGTTTACTAGACAGGCGCTTTAACCATCTAAGCCACGGCGCCCGACAGTTTCTTTTAAATTTCCTTCTATGAATGTTAAATTTATTTTTAGTTTAAAATAAATGGCAGAGTTAATATTTTAAATTTTATAATTGAAAAACTCTTTTTACGCCATTTCAATTTTTAAAAGAACGTTCAGAAAAATACTTACATCGATGGCACCGGCGCGATTCGAACACGCGATCTCATGTTTACAAGACTGGCGCTTTAACCAACTAAGCCATGGCGCCAACAAGGAGAGGGCTCTTTATATTTTTGAAAACAAAATTCTCGAAGAATTTCCAAAAATTGAAATGATTGCGTAAGACATTCATTTACATATTTCAACAAAATTTTTACACAATTCTTTTAAAACATTTGCGAGTAATTCAAAATCATCAATCAATATCATTCAATGTGCAGGCACCGGCGTGATTCGAACACGCGATCTACTGTTTACAAGCCAGGCGCTTTAACCAACTATGCCACGGCGCCAACGAGAAGAGGGCTCTTTACATTTTTCAAAACAAAATTCTCGAAGAATTTCCAAAGATTGAAATGATTGCATCAGACATTGCTTCACATATTTCATTAAAATATTTACTCATTTCTTTTAAAACATTTGCGAGTAATTCAAAACCGTCAAGCAATATCATTCAACGACCAGGCACCGGCGTGATTCGAACACGCGATCTCCTGTTTACTAGACAGGCGCTTTAACCAACTAAGCCACGGCGCCAAAGAGAAGGGGGCTCTTTATATTTTTCAAAACAAAATTCTCGAAGAATTTTCAAAAATTCAAATGATTGCATCAGACATTGCTTCACATATTTCATTAAAATATTTACACATTTCTTTTAAAACATTTCCGAGTAATTCAAAATCGTCAATCAATATCATTCAATGTGCAGGCACCGTCGTGATTCGAACACGCGATCTCCTGTTTACTAGACAGGCGCTTTAACCAACTAAGCCACGGCGCCAACGAAAAGAGGGCTCTTTATATTTTTCAAAACAAAATTCTCGAAGAATTTCCAAAAATTGAAATGATTGCGTAAGACATTCCTTTACATATTTCAATAAATTTTTTACACATTCCTTTTAAAACATTTGCGAGTAATTCAAAATCATCAATCAATATCATTCAATGTGCAGGCACCGGCGTGATTCGAACACGCGATCACCTGTTTACAAGACAATCGCTTTAACCAACTATGCCACGGCGCCAACGAGAAGAGGTCACTTTACATTTTTCAAAACAAAATTCTCGAAGAATTTCCAAAGATTGAAATGATTGCATCAGACATTGCTTCACATATTTCATTAAAATATTTACTCATTTCTTTTAAAACATTTGCGAGTAATTCAAAACCGTCAAGCAATATCATTCAACGACCAGGCACCGGCGTGATTCGAACACGCGATCTCCTGTTTACTAGACAGGCGCTTTAACCAACTAAGTCACGGCGCCAAAGAGAAGGGGGCTCTTTATATTATTTGAAACCTAATTCTCGAAGAATTTCCAAAAATTGAAACGATTGCGTAAGACATTCTTATACATATTTCAATAAAATTTTTACACGTTTCTTTCAAAACACTTGCGAGTAATTCAAAACCGTCAAGCAACATCATTCAACGACCAGGCACCGGCGTGATTCGAACACGCGATATCCTGTTTACAACACAGGTGCTTTAACCAACCAAGCCACGGCGCCATTGAGAAAAGGGCTCTTTATATTTTTCAAAACAAAATTCTCGAAGAATTTTCAAAAATTAAAGTGATTGCAATAAGACATTCCTTTACATATTTCAATAAAATTTTTACACATTTCTTTTAAAACATTTGCGAGTAATTCAAAATCGTCAATCAATATCATTCAATGTGCAGGCTCCGGCGTGATTCGAACACGCGATCTCCTGTTTACAAGACAGGCGCTTTAACCAACTAAGCCACGGCGCCAACGAGAAGAGGGTTCTTTATATTTTTCAAAACAAAATTCTCGAAGAATTTTCAAAAATTGAAATGATTGCATAAGACATTCCTTAACATATTTCAATAAAACTTTTACACATTTCTTTTAAAACATTTGCAAGTAATTCAAAATCGTCAATCAATATCATTCAATGTGCAGGCACCGGCGTGATTCGAACACGGGATCTCCTGTTTACTAGACAGGCGCTTTAACCAACTAAGCCACGGAGCCAACAAGAAGAGCGCTCTTTATATTTTTCGAACACGCGATCTCCTGTTTACAAGACAGGCGCTTTAACCAACTAAGCCACGGCGCCAACGAGAAGAGAGCGCTTTATATTTTTCAAAGCAAAATTCTCGAAGAATTTTCAAAAATTGAAATGATTGCATAAGACATTACTTTACATATTTCATTAAAATGTTTACACATTTTCGTTAAAACTTTTGCGAGTAATTCAAAAACGTCAAGCAATATTATTCAACGACCAGGCACCGGCGTGATTCGAACACGCGATCTCCTGTTTACAAGACAGGTGCTTTAACCAACTAAGCCACGACGCCAACAAGAAGAGGGGTCTTTATATTTTTCAAAACAAAATTCTCGAAGAATTTTCAAAAATTGAAATGATTGCATAAGACATTACTTTACATATTTCATTAAAATGTTTACACATTTCTTTTAAAACATTTGCAAGTAATTCAAAATCGTCAATCTATATCATTCAATGTGCAGGCACCGGCGTGATTCGAACACGCGATCTCCTGTTTAGAAGACAGGTGCATTAACCAACTAAGCCACGGCGCCAACAAGAAGAGGGCTCTTTATATTTTTCAAATCAAAATTCTCAAAGAATTTCCAAAAATTGAAATGATTGCGTAATATAATCCTTTACATATTTCAATAAAATTTTTACACATTTCTTTTAAAACATTTGCGAGTAATTCAAAAACGTCAAGCAATATTATTCAACGACCAGGCACCGGCGTGATTCGAACACGCGATCTCCTGTTTACAAGACAGGCGCTCTAACCAACTAAGCCACGGCGCCAACAAGAAGAGGGCTCTTTATATTTTTGAAATCAAAATTCTCAAAGAATTTTCAAAAATTGAAATGATTGCATAAGACATTCTTATACATATTTCAATAAAATTTTTACACGTTTCTTTTAAAACAATTGCGAGTAATTCAAAATCTTCAATCAATATCATTCAATGTGTAGGCACCGGCGTGATTCGAACACGCGATCTCCTGTTTACTAGACAGGCGCTTTAACCAACTAAGCCACGGCGCAACGACAAGAGAGCTCTTTATATTTTTCAAAACAAAATTCTCGAAGAATTTTCAAAAATTGAAATGATTGCATAAGACATTCTTATACATATTTCAATAAAATTTTTACACGTTTCTTTTAAAACAATTGCGAGTAATTCAAAACCTTCAATCAATATCATTCAATGTGTAGGCACCGGCGTGATTCGAACACGCGATCTCCTGTTTACGAGACAGGCGCTTTAACCATCTAAGCCACGGCGCCAACGAGAAGAGAGCTCTTTATATTTTACAAAACAAAATTCTCGAAGAATTTTCAAAAATTGAAATGATTGCATAAGACATTACTTTACATATTTCAGTAATATTTTTACACATTTCTTTTAAAACATTTGCGAGTAATTCAAAAACGTCAAGCAATATTAGTCAACGACCAGGCACCGGCGTGATTCGAACACGCGATCTCCTGTTTACAAGACAGGCGCTCTAACCAACTAAGCCACGGCGCCAACAAGAAGAGGGCTCTTTATATTTTTCAAATCAAAATTCTCAAAGAATTTCCAAAAATTGAAATGATTGCGTAATATAATCCTTTACATATTTCAATAAAATTTTTACACATTTCTTTTAAAACAATTGCGAGTAATTCAAAATCTTCAATCAATATCATTCAATGTGTAGACATCGGCGTGATTCGAACACGCGATCTCCTGTTTACGAGACAGGCGCTTTAACCATCTAAGCCACGTCGCCAGACAGTTTTTTTTAAATTTCCTTCTATGAATGTTAAATTTATTTTTAGTTTAAAATAAATAGCAGAGTTAATATTTTAAATTTATAAATGATAAACTCTTTTTACGCCATTTCAATTTTTAAAAGAAGGTTCAGAAAAATACTTACACCGATGGCACCGGCGTGATTCGAACACGCGATCTCCTGTTTATAAGAACGGCGCTCTAACCAACTAGGCCACGGCGCATCGACAAGAGAGCTCTTTATATTTTTCAAAACAAAATTCTCGAAGAATTTTCAAAAATTGAAATGATTGCATAAGACATTACTTTACATATTTCATTAAAATTTTTACACATTTTCTTTAAAACTTTTGCGAGTAATTCAAAAACGTCAAGCAATATTATTCAACGACCAGGCACCGGCGTGATTCGAACACGCGATCTCCTGTTTACAAGACAGGCGCTTTAACCAACTAAGCCACGGCGCCAATGAGATGAGGGCTCTTTATATTTTTCAAAACAAAATTCTCGAAGAATTTCCAAAAATTGAAATGATTGCGTAATACATTAATTTACATATTTCAATAAAAATTTTACACATTTCTTTTAAAACATTTGCGAGTAATTCAAAATCGTCCATCAATATCATTCAATTTGCAGGCACCGGCGTGATTCGAACACGCGATCTGCTGTTTACTAGACAGGCGCTTTAACCAACTAAGCCACGGCGCCAACAAGAAGAAGGCTCTTTATATTTTTCAAAACAAAATTCTCAAAGAATTTCCAAAAATTGAAATGATTGCGTAATATAATCCTTTACATATTTCAATAAAATTTTTACACATTTCTTTTAAAACATTTGCAAGTAATTCAAAATCGTCAATCTATATCATTCAATGTGCAGGCACCGGCGTGATTCGAACACGCGATCTCCTGTTTACAAGACAGGTGCTTTAACCAACTAAGCCACGACGCCAACAAGAAGAGGGGACTTTATATTTTTCAAAACAAAATTCTCGAAGAATTTCGAAAAATTGAAATGATTGCGTAAGACATTCCTTTACATATTTCAATAAAATTTTTACACATTTCTTTTAAAACATTTGCGAGTAATTCAAAAACGTCAAGAAATATTATTCAACGACCAGGCACCGGCGTGATTCGAACACGCGATCTCCTGTTTATAAGAACGGCGCTCTAACCAACTAGGCCACGGCGCAACGACAAGAGAGCTCTTTATATTTTTCAAAACAAAATTCTGAAAGAATTTTCAAAAATTGAAATGATTGCGTAAGACATTCTTATACATATTTCAATAAAATTTTTACACGTTTCTTTCAAAACACTTGCGAGTAACTCAAAACCGTCAAGCAACATCATTCAACGACCAGGCACCGGCGTGATTCGAACACGCGATCTCCTGTTTACTAAACAGGCGCTTTAACCAACTAAACCACGGCGCCAACGGGAAGAGAGCTCTTTATATTTTTCAAAACAAAATTCTCGAAGAAATTCCAAAAATTGAAATGATTGCGTAATACATTCCTTTACACATTTCAATAAAATTTTTACACACTTCTTTTAAAACATTTGCGAGTAATTCAAAACCGTCAAGCAATATCATTCAATGTGCGGGCACCGGCGTGATTCGAACACGTGATCTCCTGTTTACTAGACAGGCGCATTAACCATCTAAGCTACAGCGCCCGACAGTTTATTAAAAATTTCCTTCTATGAATGTTAAATTTATTTTTAGTTTAAAATAAATAGCAGAATTAATATTTTAAATTTTATAATTGTTAAACTCTTTTTACGTCATTTCAATTTTTAAAGGAAGGTTCAGAAAAAAACTTACTCCGATGGCACCGGCGTGATTCGAACACGCGAACTCCTGTTTAGAAGACGGGCGCTTTAACCAGCTAAGCCACGGCGCCAACAAGAAGATCGCCCTTTATATTTTTCAAAACAAAATTCTCGAAGAATTTCCAAAAATTGAAATGATTGCGTTAGACATTCCTTTACATATTTCAATAAAATTTTTACACATTTCTTTTAAAACATTTGCGAGTAATTCAAAAACGTCAAGCAATATCATTCAATGTGCAGGCACCGGCGTGATTCGAACACGCGATCTCCTGTTTACAAGACAGGTGCTTTAACCAACTAAGCCAAAAATTCTTAATTCCAAAAATTGAAATGATTGCGTAATATAATCCTTTACATATTTCAATAAACTTTTTACACATTTCTTTTAAAACATTTGCGAGTAATTCAAAATCTTCAATCAATATCATTCAATGTGTAGGCACCGGCGTGATTCGAACACGCGATCTCCTGTTTACTAGACAGGCGCTTTAACCAACTAAGCCACGGCGCCAACAAGAAGAGGGCTCATTATATTTTTCAAAACAAAATTCTCGAAGAATTTCCAAAAATTGAAATGATTGCGTAAGACATTCCTTTACATCTTAATATATATAAATCTCGTGTCACAATGTTTGTCCTCAATGGACTCCTAAACCACTTAACCGATTATAATAAAATTCGCACACCATGTGCAGTTCGATCCAACTTGAGAGATAGGATAGTTTAAATCTCAAATTATAGTCGCAATTTTAATTTATTGCTAATTATTTGTCTGTTATTATTTGACAGTCACAATTATCTGTTAACTCCAAATTATTCTAACAGATGTCGATACCTTTCGACTGGGTTGAAATGAAAGCTGAAATATATTTGGTGCTGCCATCTACACAAAGAATCTTCAACTTTTTAATCTATTAATAAATTTCGTATAATTCAATTATTTCCACTTTTTAAATTTTTGGTGTTAGCATAGCCGGCCACGTGTTACTTAGACTGAAGTGTAAATTGAATTCATATTATAATGAAGATAATACAGTGAAATTAATCCTGTTTTTTACTTATTTGTGCTTCATTGATCAAAACTTTATAATTTAATCTCTATATATATATAAATTACGTGTCACGATGTTTGTCCGGGGTAAACTCCTAAACTAAGGAACTGATTTTGATGAAATTTTGCACACTGTGTGCAGTTTGATCCAACTTGAGAGATAGGATAGTTTTTATCTCAATTTATTGTCACAATATTGTTTTATTGCAATTATTTGTTAATTATAGACCTTTATTAAAGTTGCTCCAAAGTATCTGTGAGTTCCATTAATTTAATTGTTGCCAAAAAAAAAAAAAAAAAAAAAAAAAAAAAAAAAATACGAGTTCATTTTCTTTCGACATAAAAATAAATACATTTAATCAAACGTGAACGTTAAAAAATTATAAAAAGTTAAATTATGCATCTCACGAAAATTGACGTCATAATCAATTTAAAGATTTTATACACATTGATAAAGTGCTAATGTAGTTCTATCATAGATATAGTAATATATATAGATCTCTCATCCCCATGTTATCGTAGAAAGATTTTTGATGCCGAAAAAAGATAAAAAATAAAAGCTTTGGAAACAGCCATTAAGTGGTATTGAAAAAAAAAAAAAAAAAAAGAAAAAGAAAAGAAAGAAAGAAATATGAATTTGAAACTGTATCTGGAGTCTTCCATTCCCCTTTAGCAAATAAATTATTCATAAATTTTATTTGCTAAAATATTAGTATGTATTCCCGTGTGTATTCACTCGGGGAAAGACGGCCATATTTTGGTAAAAACGTCGTCTTTTCCCAAATGAAAAGGAATAACTTTTTTCTCCCCAATGATCACTCTATTCTATATATGCTATACTATATCTATGAGTTCTATACGCAAGCGAAGTGTGACTCACTGACCGTCTGTGCAGCCAAGAAAAAGATTTCCTATGTTAATTGCCCACTGGATTTTTTGTAAGAAATTATTAAAAATCGAGGAAATTTATTTCCCGATTTTAATCCTTATATTTGGGTATAGATATGTATTAGTTATCGCGGGTGTTAGATTGAATTATTTTGCTGTCAAATTGACAAAATTTTAATTTTAAATTTTTAAACTCTGTCGCCCTTGGCTTTTTTTATTATTATTATTATTATTTGGCGATCAAAAGCGTAACACGAAAATATACATGCCAGATGTATGCATTGTACGAAATGTAATATGTATTATTTATTGTACGTATGTATGACATGTAATATGTATTGTACGAAATATTGTTTCATATTATTCATTACTCTTTTAATATAAGTTGTTAAAATAACCATGATTTTTGAAAGGAATTAAATATTTTCGCCAGATAATTTGGCGATATTCTTTTTTTTTCGCCAAGGATGACAGAAATGAAATCTATTCCGCTGCAAAATATTAGTATCTTACATCAGATATTTTATTTAGACATTTGAAAACAAATTTGACTTCAAACTATGATAGAATATTTATCATTTTCCTTTTAATTTGTATATTATTAGTATATTAAAATTTAAAAGCATGGTATATAAAAAGTTTTTTTTTTTTTTTTTTTTAATTCTTATAATTATTCTTATCTTAATCCTCAATGTTTCCCATCTTTATTGACTTGAATTTACTATTAAAATTTTAACATACTCAAAAACTTCTCATCACTTCGTTAAAATACACTAAACTTTTCCAAAATCTTTTTGTATTTAAAATGATACATGTATTTACTTTAAATGTCCAATATTTCATAAGATTTCCAATTTTAAAGTTTTAAAATATTTATTAAATTTACTTATTTTTCTGGTTTAGCCTTATTGTTTTCCCTTTTATAACTACAGCTGTTGCCCTCTTTAAAATATTTAAAATGATGAGGTCATTTAATAGTAAAATTATCCATTATAGCATATATTATATTTCACTCCTCCATAAAAATTGATTTTAAAATCGTCTGTTTCTTTTATACTTTTATTTTAATAGAATTTTAATAGAATTTAATTTATATATTAGTCATTTTAGCAATTTTATCCAAAGTAGCATTAGAAATAATATATATCACTTCTCCATTAAAATTTATAGGACCCTACAATAAAATTAATTTGTGCTTAATATCAACACTACGAAAATTTTTATCAATCGCTTCCAAATTTTGACCTAAGTTTCAAATCTCAACCCTGTGGGTTTTTACATCGGCTACAACGTTTTCGTCTTTGTTCGTAAATAATAATTTAACTGTACTAAATAGTTTACAGCCGTATAATTCAACGTATAACTTAGTCACAGCAACGCGTGGCCGGGTCTGCTAGTATTTCAATAAAATTTTTACACATTTCTTTTAAAACATTTGCGAGTAATTCAAAATAGTCAATCAATATCAGTCAATGTGCAGGCACCAGCGATATTCGAACACGCGATCTCCTGTTTACTAGAAAGGCGCTTTAACCAACTAAGCCACGGCGCCAACGAGAAGAGGGCTCTTTATATTTTTAAAACAAAATTCTCGAAGAATTTCCAAAAATTGAAATGATTGCGTAAGACATTCCTTTACATATTTCAATAAAATTTTTACACATTTCTTTTAAAAAATTTGCGAGTAATTCAAAATCGTCAATCAATATCATTCAATGTGCAGGCACCGGCGTGATTCGAACACGCGATCTCCTGTTTACAAGACAGGCGCTATAACCATCTAAGCCACGGCGCCAATGAGAAGAGGGCTCTTTATATTTTTCAAAACAAAATTCTCGAAGAATTTTCAAAAATTGAAATGATTGCATAAGACATTCCTTTACATATTTCAATAAAATTTTTACACATTTCTTTTAAAACATTTGCGAGTAATTCAAAACCGTCAAGCAATATTATTCAACGACCAGGCACCGGCGTGATTCGAACACGCGATCTCCTGTTTACAAGAACGGCGCTCTAACCAACTAGGCCACGGCGCAAGGACAAGAGAGCTCTTTATATTTTTCAAAACAAAATTCTCGAAGAATTTTCAAAATTTGAAATGATTGCATAAGACATTACTTTACATATTTCAATAAACTTTTTACACATTTCTTTTAAAACATTTGCAAGTAATTCAAAAACGTCAAGCAATATTATTCAACGACCAGGCACCGGCGTGATTCGAACACGCGATCTCCTGTTTACAAGAACGGCGCTCTAACCAACTAAGCCACGGCGCAACGACAAGAGAGCTCTTTATATTTTTCAAAACAAAATTCTCGAAGAATTTTCAAAAATTGAAATGATTGCATAAGACATTACTTTACATATTTCAATAAACTTTTTACACATTTCTTTTAAAACATTTGCAAGTAATTCAAAATCGTCAATCAATATCATTCAATGTGCAGGCACCGGCGTGATTCGAACACGCGATCTCCTGTTTACAAGACAGGCGCTTTAACCAACTAAGCCACGGCGCCAACAAGAAGAGGGCTCTTTATATTTTTCAAAACAAAATTCTCGAAGAAATTCCAAAAATTGAAATGATTGCGTAAGACATTCCTTTACATATTTCAATAAAATTTTTACACATTTCTTTTAAAACATTTGCGAGTAATTTAAAAACGTCAAGCAATATTATTCAACGACCAGGCACCGGCGTGATTCGAACACGCGATCTCCTGTTTACTAGACAGGCGCTTTATCCAACTAACCCACGGTGCCAACGAGAAGAGGGTTCTTTATATTTTTCAAAACAAAATTCTCGAAGAATTTTCAAAAATTGAAATGATTGCATAAGACATTACTTTACATATTTCAATAAACTTTTTACACATTTCTTTTAAAACATTTGCAAGTAATTCAAAATCGTCAATCAATATCATTCAATGTGCAGGCACCGGCGTGATTCGAACACGCGATCTCCTGTTTACAAGACAGGTGCTTTAACCAACTAAGCCACGGCGCCAACAAGAAGAGGGCTCTTTATATTTTTCAAAACAAAATTCTCGAAGAATTTCGAAAAATTGAAATGATAGCGTAAGACATTCCTTTACATATTTCAATAAAATTTTTACACATTTCTTTTAAAACATTTGCGAGTAATTCAAAAACGTTAAGCAATATTATTCAACGACCAGGCACCGGCGTGATTCGAATACGCGATCTCCTGTTTACAAGAACGGCGCTCTAACCAACTAGGCCACGGCGCAACGACAAGAGAGCTCTTTATATTTTTCAAAACAAAATTCTCGAAGAATTTTCAAAAATTGAAATGATTGCATAAGACATTACTTTACATATTTCAATAAACTTTTTACACATTTCTTTTAAAACATTTGCAAGTAATTCAAAATCGTCAATCAATATCATTCAATGTGCAGGCACCGGCGTGATTCGAACACGCGATCTCCTGTTTACAAGACAGGTGCTTTAACCAACTAAGCCACGGCGCCAACAAGAAGAGGGCTCATTATATTTTTCAAAACAAAATTCTCGAAGAATTTCGAAAAATTGAAATGATTGCGTAAGACATTCCTTTACATCTTAATATATATAAATCTCGTGTCACAATGTTTGTCCTCAATGGACTCCTAAACCACTTAACCGATTATAATAAAATTCGCACACCATGTGCAGTTCGATCCAACTTGAGAGATAGGATAGTTTAAATCTCAAATTCTAGTCGCAATTTTAATTTATTGCTAATTATTTGTCTGTTATTATTTGACAGTCACAATTATCTGTTAACAGATGTCGATACCTTTCGACTGGGTTGAAATAATAGCTGAAATATATTTGGTGCTGCCATCTACACAAAGAATCTTCAACTTTTTAATCTATTAATAAATTTCGTATTATTTCCACTTTTAAATTTTTGGTGTTAGCATAGCCGGCCACGTGTTACTTAGACTGAAGTGTAAATTGAATTCATATTATAATGAAGATAATACAGTGAAATTAATCCTGTTTTTTACTTATTTGTGCTTCATTGATCAAAACTTTATAATTTAATCTGTATATATATATAAATTACGTGTCACGATGTTTGTCCGGGGTAAACTCCTAAACTAAGGAACTGATTTTGATGAAATTTTGCACACTGTGTGCAGTTTGATCCAACTTGAGAGATAGGATAGTTTTTATCTCAATTTATTGTCACAATATTGTTTTATTGCAATTATTTGTTAATTATAGACCTTTATTAAAGTTGCTCCAAAATATCTGTGAGTTCCATTAATTTAATTGTTGCCAAAAAAAAAAAAAAAAAAAAATACGAGTTCATTTTCTTTCGACATAAAAATAAATACATTTAATCAAACGTGAACGTTAAAAAATTATAAAAAGTTAAATTATGCATCTCACGAAAATTGACGTCATAATCAATTTAAAGATTTTATACACATTGATAAAGTGCTAATGTAGTTCTATCATAGATATAGTAATATATATAGATCTCTCATCCCCATGTTATCGTAGAAAGATTTTTGATGCCGAAAAAAGATAAAAAATAAAAGCTTTGGAAACAGCCATTAAGTGGTATTGAAAAAAAAAAAAAAAAAAAAAAAAGAAAAAGAAAAGAAAGAAAGAAATATGAATTTGAAACTGTATCTGGAGTCTTCCATTCCCCTTTAGCAAATAAATTATTCATAAATTTTATTTGCTAAAATATTAGTATGTATTCCCGTGTGTATTCACTCGGGGAAAGACGGCCATATTTTGGTAAAAACGTCGTCTTTTCCCAAATGAAAAGGAATAACTTTTTTCTCCCCAATGATCACTCTATTCTATATATGCTATACTATATCTATGAGTTCTATACGTAAGCGAAGTGTGACTCACTGACCGTCTGTGCAGCCAAGAAAAAGATTTCCTATGTTAATTGCCCACTGGATTTTTTGTAAGAAATTATTAAAAATCGAGGAAATTTATTTCCCGATTTTAATCCTTATATTTGGGTATAGATATGTATTAGTTATCGCGGGTGTTAGATTGAATTATTTTGCTGTCAAATTGACAAAATTTTAATTTTAAATTTTTAAACTCTGTCGCCCTTGGCTTTTTTTATTATTATTATTATTATTTGGCGATCAAAAGCGTAACACGAAAATATACATGCCAGATGTATGCATTGTACGAAATGTAATATGTATTATTCATTGTACGTATGTATGACATGTAATATGTATTGTACGAAATATTGTTTCATATTATTCATTACTCTTTTAATATAAGTTGTTAAAATAACCATGATTTTTGAAAGGAATTAAATATTTTCGCCAGATAATTTGGCGATATTCTTTTTTTTTCGCCAAGGATGACAGAAATGAAATCTATTCCGCTGCAAAATATTAGTATCTTACATCAGATATTTTATTTAGACATTTGAAAACAAATTTGACTTCAAACTATGATAGAATATTTATCATTTTCCTTTTAATTTGTATATTATTAGTATATTAAAATTTAAAAGCATGGTATATAAAAAGTTTTTTTTTTTTTTTTTTTTTTTAATTCTTATAATTATTCTTATCTTAATCCTCAATGTTTCCCATCTTTATTGACTTGAATTTACTATTAAAATTTTAACATACTCAAAAACTTCTCATCACTTCGTTAAAATACACTAAACTTTTCCAAAATCTTTTTGTATTTAAAATGATACATGTATTTACTTTAAATGTCCAATATTTCATAAGATTTCCAATTTTAAAGTTTTAAAATATTTATTAAATTTACTTATTTTTCTGGTTTAGCCTTATTGTTTTCCCTTTTATAACTACAGCTGTTGCCCTCTTTAAAATATTTAAAATGATGAGGTCATTTAATAGTAAAATTATCCATTATAGCATATATTATATTTCACTCCTCCATAAAAATTGATTTTAAAATCGTCTGTTTCTTTTATTTTTTTATTTTAATAGAATTTAATTTATATATTAGTCATTTTAGCAATTTTATCCAAAGTAGCATTAGAAATAATATATATCACTTCTCCATTAAAATTTATAGGACCCTACAATAAAATTAATTTGTGCTTAATATCAACACTACGAAAATTTTTATCAATCGCTTCCAAATTTTGACCTACGTTTCAAATCTCAACCCTGTGGGTTTTTACATCGGCTACAACGTTTTCGTCTTTGTTCGTAAATAATAATTTAACTGTACTAAATAGTTTACAGCCGTATAATTCAACGTATAACTTAGTCACAGCAACGCGTGGCCGGGTCTGCTAGTATTTCAATAAAATTTTTACACATTTCTTTTAAAACATTTGCGAGTAATTCAAAAACGTCAAGGAATATTATTCAACGACCAGGCACCGGCGTGATTCGAACACGCGTTCTCCTGTTTACAAGAACGGCGCTCTAACCAACTAAGCTACGGCGCCAACAAGAAGAGGGCTCTTTATATTTTTCAAAACAAAATTCTCAAAGAATTTCCAAAAATTGAAATGATTGCGTAATATAATCCTTTACATATTTCAATAAAATTTTTACACATTTCTTTTAAAACAATTGCGAGTAATTCAAAATCTTAATATATATAAATCTCGTGTCACAATGTTTGTCCTCAATGGACTCCTAAACCACTTAACCGATTATAATAAAATTCGCACACCATGTGCAGTTCGATCCAACTTGAGAGATAGGATAGTTTAAATCTCAAATTATAGTCGCAATTTTAATTTATTGCTAATTATTTGTCTGTTATTATTTGACAGTCACAATTATCTGTTAACTCCAAATGATTCTAACAGATGTCGATACCTTTCGACTGGGTTGAAATGAAAGCTGAAATATATTTGGTGCTGCCATCTACACAAAGAATCTTCAACTTTTTAACCTATTAATAAATTTCGTATAATTCAATTATTTCCACTTTTTAAATTTTTGGTGTTAGCATAGCCGGCCACGTGTTACTTAGACTGAAGTGTAAATTGAATTCATATTATAATGAAGATAATACAGTGAAATTAATCCTGTTTTTTACTTATTTGTGCTTCATTGATCAAAACTTTATAATTTAATCTGTATATATATATAAACTAGCAGACCCGGCAACGCGTTGCTGTGACTAAGTTATACGTTGAATTATACGGCTGTAAACTATTTAGTACAGTTAAATTATTATTTACGAACAAAGACGAAAACGTTGTAGCCGATGTAAAAACCCACAGGGTTGAGATTTGAAACTTAGGTCAAAATTTGGAAGCGATTGATAAAAATTTTCGTAGTGTTGATATTAAGCACAAATTAATTTTATTGTAGGGTCCTATAAATTTTAATGGAGAAGTGATATATATTATTTCTAATGCTACTTTGGATAAAATTGCTAAAATGACTAATATATAAATTAAATTCTATTAAAATTCTATTAAAATAAAAGTATAAAAGAAACAGACGATTTTAAAATCAATTTTTATGGAGGAGTGAAATATAATATATGCTATAATGGATAATTTTACTATTAAATGACCTCATCATTTTAAATATTTTAAAGAGGGCAACAGCTGTAGTTATAAAAGGGAAAACAATAAGGCTAAACCAGAAAAATAAGTAAATTTGATAAATATTTTAAAACTTTAAAATTGGAAATCTTATGAAATATTGGACATTTAAAGTAAATACATGTATCATTTTAAATACAAAAAGATTTTGGAAAAGTTTAGTGTATTTTAACGAAGTGATGAGAAGTTTTTGAGTATGTTAAAATTTTAATAGTAAATTCAAGTCAATAAAGATGGGAAACATTGAGGATTAAGATAAGAATAATTATAAGATTTAAAAAAAAAAAAAAAAAAAACTTTTTATATACCATGCTTTTAAATTTTAATATACTAATAATATACAAATTAAAAGGAAAATGATAAATATTCTATCATAGTTTGAAGTCAAATTTGTTTTCAAATGTCTAAATAAAATATCTGATGTAAGATACTAATATTTTGCAGCGGAATAGATTTCATTTCTGTCATCCTTGGCGAAAAAAAAGAATATCGCCAAATTATCTGGCGAAAATATTTAATTCCTTTAAAAAATCATGGTTATTTTAACAACTTATATTAAAAGAGTAATGAATAATATGAAACAATATTTCGTACAATACATATTACATGTCATACATACGTACAATGAATAATACATATTACATTTCGTACAATGCATACATCTGGCATGTATATTTTCGTGTTACGCTTTTGATCGCCAAATAATAATAATAATAATAATAAAAGCCAAGGGCGACAGAGTTTAAAAATTTAAAATTAAAATTTTGTCAATTTGACAGCAAAATAATTCAATCTAACACCCGCGATAACTAATACATATCTATACCCAAATATAAGGATTAAAATCGGGAAATAAATTTCCTCGATTTTTAATAATTTCTTACAAAAAATCCAGTGGGCAATTAACATAGGAAATCTTTTTCTTGGCTGCACAGACTGTCAGTGAGTCACACTTCGCTTGCGTATAGAACTCATAGATATAGTATAGCATATATAGAATAGAGTGATCATTGGGGAGAAAAAAGTTATTCCTTTTCATTTGGGAAAAGACGACGTTTTTACCAAAATATGGCCGTTTTTCCCCGAGTGAATACACACGGGAATACATACTAATATTTTAGCAAATAAAATTTATGAATAATTTATTTGCTAAAGGGGAATGGAAGACTCCAGATACAGTTTCAAATTCATATTTCTTTCTTTCTTTTCTTTTTCTTTTTTTTTTTTTTTTTTTTTTTTTTTCAATACCACTTAATGGCTGTTTCCAAAGCTTTTATTTTTTATCTTTTTTCGGCATCAAAAATCTTTCTACGATAACATGGGGATGAGAGATCTATATATATTACTATATCTATGATAGAACTACATTAGCACTTTATCAATGTGTATAAAATCTTTAAATTGATTATGACGTCAATTTTCGTGAGATGCATAATTTAACTTTTTATAATTTTTTAACGTTCACGTTTGATTAAATGTATTTATTTTTATGTCGAAAGAAAATGAACTCGTATTTTTTTTTTTTTTTTTTTTTTTTTTTTTGGCAACAATTAAATTAATGGAACTCACAGATATTTTGGAGCAACTTCAATAAAGGTCTATAATTAACAAATAATTGCAATAAAACAATATTGTGACAATAAATTGAGATAAAAACTATCCTATCTCTCAAGTTGGATCAAACTGCACACAGTGTGCAAAATTTCATCAAAATCAGTTAATATTTTAAATTTTATAATTGATAAACTCTTTTTACGCCATTTCAATTTTTAAAGGAAAGTTCAGAAAAAAACTTACTCCGATGGCACCGGCGTGATTCGAACACGCGATCTCCTGTTTAGAAGACGGGCGCTTTAACCAGCTAAGCCAGGGCGCCAACAAGAAGATGGCTCTTTATATTTTTCAAAAAAAATTCTCGAAGAATTTCCAAAAATTGATATGATTGCGTAAGACATTCCTTTATATATTTCAATAAACTTTTTACACATTTCTTTTAAAACATTTGCGAGTAATTCAAAAACGTCAAGCAATATTATTCAAGGACCAGGCACCGGCGTGATTCGAACACGCGATCTCCTGTTTACGAGACAGGCGCTTTAACCAACTAAGCCACGGCGCCAATGAGAAGAGGGCTCTTTATATTTTTCAAAACAAAATTCTCGGAGAATTTCCAAAAATTGAAATGATTGCGTAAGACATTCCTTTACATATTTCAATAAAATTTTTACACATTTCTTTTAAAACATTTGCGAGAAATTCAAAATCGTCACTCAATATCATTCAACGTGCAGGCTCCGGCGTGATTCGAACACGCGATCTCCTGTTTACTAGACAGGCGCTTTAACCAGCTAAGCCACGGCGCCAACAAGAAGAGGGCTCTTTATATTTTACAAAACAAAATTCTCGAAGAATTTTCAAAAATTGAAATGATTGCATAAGACATTACTTTACATATTTCAATAATATTTTTACACATTTCTTTTAAAACATTTGCGAGTAATTCAAAACCGTCAAGCAATATCATCCAACAACCAGGCACCGGCGTGATTCGAACACGCGATGTCCTGTTTACTAGACAGGCGCTTTAACCAACTAAGCCACGGCGCCAACAAGAAGAAGGCTCTTTATATTTTTCAAAATAAAATTCTCGAAGAAATTCCAAAAATTGAAATGATTGCGTAATACATTCCTTTACATATTTCAATAAAATTTTTACACATTTCTTTTAAAACATTTGCGAGTAATTCAAAACCGTCACGCAATATCATTCAACGACCAGGCACCGGCGTGATTCGAACACGCGATCTCCTGTTTACTAGACAGGCGCTTTAACCAACTAAGCCACGGCGCCAACGAGAAGAGGGCTCTTCATATTTTTCAAAACAAAATTCTGAAAGAATTTTCAAAAATTGAAATGATTCCGTAAGACATTCTTATACATATTTCAATAAAATTTTCACACGTTTCTTTCAAAACACTTGCGAGTAATTCAAAACCGTCAAGCAACATCATTCAACGACCAGGCACCGGCGTGATTCGAACACGCGATCTCCTGTTTACTAGACAGGCGCTTTAACCAACTAAGCCACGGCGCCAACGAGAAGAAAGCTCTTTATATTTTTCAAAACAAAATTCTCGAAGAAATTCCAAAAATTGAATTGATTGCGTAATACATTCCTTTACACATTTCAATAAAATTTTTACACATTTCTTTTAAAACATTTGCGATTAATTCAAAATCGTCAATTAATATCATTCAATGTGCGGGCACCGGCGTGATTCGAACACGCGATCTCCTGTTTACTAGACAGGCGCTTTAACCATCTAAGCCACGGCGCCAACAAGAAGAGGGCTCATTATATTTTTCAAAACAAAATTCTCGAAGAAATTCCAAAAATTGAAATGATTGCGTAATACATTCTTTTACACATTTCAATAAAATTTTTACACATTTCTTTTAAAACATTTGCGAGTAATTCAAAATCGTCAAGCAACATCATTCAACGACCAGGCACCGGCGTGATTCGAACACGCGATCTCCTGTTTACTAGACAGGCGCTTTAACCAACTAAGCCACGGCGCAAACGAGAGGAGAGCTCTTTATATTTTTCAAAACAAAATTCTCGAAGAAATTCCAAAAATTGAAATGATTGCGTAATACATTCTTTTACACATTTCAATAAAATTTTTACACATTTCTTTTAAAACATTTGCGAGTAATTCAAAATCGTCAATCAATATCATTCAATGTGCGGGCACCGGCGTGATTCGAACACGTGATCTCCTGTTTACTAGACAGGCGCTTTAACCATCAAAGCCACAGCGCCCGACAATTTTTTAAAAATTTCCTTCTATGAATGTTAAATTTTTTATTACTTTAAAATAAATAGCAGAGTTAATATTTTAAATTTTATAATTGATAAACTCTTTTTACGCCATTTCAATTTTTAAAGGAAGGTTCAGAAAAAAACTTACTCCGATGGCACCGGCGTTATTCGAACACGCGATCTCCTATTTACGAGGCAGGCGCTTTAACCAACTAATCAACGGCGCCAACAAGAAGTGGGCTCTTTATATTTTTCAAAACAAAATTCTCGAAGAATTTCCAAAAATTGAAATGATTGCGTAATACAATCCTTTACCTATTTCAATAAAATTTTTACACATTTCTTTTAAAACATTTGCGAGTAATTCAAAATCTTCAATCAATGTGTACGCACCGGCGTGATTCGAACACGCGATCTCCTGTTTACGAGGCAGGCACTTTAACCATATAAACCACTTCGCCCGACAGTTTTTTTTAAATTTCCTTCTATGAATGTTAAAATTATTTTTAGTTTAAAATAAATAGCAGAGTTAATATTTTAAATTTTATAATTGATAAACTCTTTTTACGCCATTTCAATTTTTAAAAGAAGGTTCAGAAAAATACTTACACCGATGGCACCGACGTGATTCGAACACGCGATCTCCTGTTTACAAGACAGGTGCTTTAACCAACTAAGCCACGGCGCCAACAAGTAGAGGGCTCTTTATATTTTTTAAAACCAAATTCTCGAAGAATTTTCAAAAATTGAAATGATTGCATAAGACATTACTTTACATATTTCATTAAAATGTTTACACATTTCTTTCAAAACATTTGCGAGTAATTCAAAAATGTCAAGCAATATCATTCAACTACCAGGCACCGGCGTGATTCGAACACGCGATCTCCTGTTTACTAGATAGGCGCTTAAACCAACTAAGCCACGGCGCCAATGAGAAGAGGGCTCTTTATATTTTTCAAAACAAAATCCTCGAAGAAATTCCAAAATTTGAAATGATTGCGTAATACATTCCTTTACATATTTCAATAAAATTTTTACACATTTCTTTTAAAACATTTGCGAGTAATTCAAAATCGTCAATCAATATCATTCAATGTGCAGGCACCGGCGTGATTCGAACACGCGATCTCCTGTTTACTAGACAGGCGCTTTAACCAACTAAGCCACGGCGCCAACAAGAAGAGGGCTCTTTATATTTTTCAAAACAGAATTCTCGAAGAATTTCCAAAGATTGAAGTGATTGCGTAATGCAATCCTTTACATATTTCAATAAAATTTTTACACATTTCTTTTAAAACATTTGCGAGTAATTCAAAATCTTCAATCAATGTCATTCAATGTGTAGGCACCGGCGTGATTCGAACACGCGATCTCCCCTTTACGAGACAGGCGTTTTAACCATCTAAGCCACGGCGCCCGACAGTTTTTTTAAAATTTCCTTCTATGAATGTTAAATTTATTTTTAGTTTAAAATAAATGGCAGAGTTAATATTTTAAATTTTATAATTGAAAAACTCTTTTTACGCCAATTCAATTTTTAAAAGAAGGTTCAGAAAAATACTTACACCGATGGCACCGGCGTGATTCGAACGCGCGATCTCATGTTTACAAGACTGGCGCTTTAACCAACGAAGCCATGGCGCCAACAAGGAGAGGACTCTTTATATTTCTGAAAACAAAATTCTCGAAGAATTTCCAAAAATTGAAATGATTGCGTAAGACATTCCTTTACATATTTCAATAAAATTTTTACACATTCCTTTTAAAACATTTGCGAGTAATTCAAAATCATCAATCAATATCATTCAATGTGCAGGCACCTGCGTGATTCGAACACGCGATCTCCTGTTTACGAGACAGGCGCTTTAACCATCTAAGCCACGGCGCCCGACAGTTTTTTTTAAATTTCCTTCTATGAATGTTAAGTTTATTTTTAGTTTAAAATAAATAGCAGAGTTAAAATTTTAAATTTTATAATTGATAAACTCTTTTTACGCCATTTCAATTTTTAAAAGAAGGTTCAGAAAAATACAAACACCGATGGCACCGACGTGATTCGAACACGCGATCTCCTGTTTACAAGATAGGTGCTTTAACCAACTAAGCCACGGCGCCAACAAGTAGAGGGCTCTTTATATTTTTAAAACAAAGTTCTCGAAGAATTTCCAAAAATTGAAATGATTGCGTAAGACATTCCTTTACATATTTCAATAAATTTTTTACACATTTCTTTTAAAAAAATTGCGAGTAATTCAAAATCGTCAATCAATATCATTCAATGTGCAGGCACCGGCGTGATTCGAACACGCGATCTCCTGTTTACTAGACAGGCGCTGTAACCAACTAACCCACGGCGCCAACAAGTAGAGGGCTCTTTATATTTTTCAAAACATAATTCTCGAAGAATTTTCAAAATTTGAAATGATTGCATAAGACAATACTTTACATATTTCAATAAACTTTTTACACATTTCTTTTAAAACATTTGCAAGTAATTCAAAACCGTCAAGCAATATCATTCAACGACCAGGCACCGGCGTGATTCGAACACGCGATCTCCTGTTTACTAGACAGGCGCTTTAACCAACTAAGCGACGGCGCCAACGAGAAGAGGGCTCTTTATATTTTTCAAAACAAAATTCTGAAAGAATTTTCAAAAATTGAAATGATTGCGTAAGACATTCTTATACATATTTCAATAAAATTTTTACACGTTTCTTTCAAAACACTTGCGAGTAACTCAAAACCGTCAAGCAACATAATTCAACGACCAGGCACCGGCGTGATTCGAACACGCGATCTCCTGTTTACTAAACAGGCGCTTTAACCAACTAAACCACGGCGCCAACGAGAAGAGAGCTCTTTATATTTTTCAAAACAAAATTCTCGAAGAAATTCCAAAAATTGAAATGATTGCGTAATACATTCCTTTACACATTTCAATAAAATTTTTACACATTCTTTTAAAACATTTGCGAGTAATTCAAAACCGTCAAGCAATATCATTCAATGTGCGGGCACCGGCGTGATTCGAACACGTGATCTCCTGTTTACTAGACAGGCGCATTAACCATCTAAGCTACAGCGCCCGACAGTTTTTTAAAAATTTCCTTCTATGAATGTTAAATTTATTTTTAGTTTAAAATAAATAGCAGAGTTAATATTTTAAATTTTATAATTGATAAACTCTTTTTACGTCATTTCAATTTTTAAAGGAAGGTTCAGAAAAAAACTTACTCCGATGGCACCGGCGTGATTCGAACACGCGAAGTCCTGTTTAGAAGACGGGCGCTTTAACCAGCTAAGCCACGGCGCAAACAAGAAGATCGCCCTTTATATTTTTCAAAACAAAATTCTCGAAGAATTTCCAAAAATTGAAATGATTGCGTTAGACATTCCTTTACATATTTCAAAATAATTTTTACACATTTCTTTTAAAACATTTGCGAGTAATTCAAAAACGTCAAGAAATATCATTCAATGTGCAGGCTCCGGCGTGATTCGAACACGCGATCTCCTGTTTACTAGACAGGCGCTTTAACCAACTAAGCCACGGCGCCAACAAGAAGATGGCCCTTTATATTTTTCAAAACAAAATTCTCGAAGAATTTCCAAAAATTGAAATGATTGCGTAAGACATTCCTTTACATATTTCAATAAAATTTTTACACATTTCTTTTAAAACATTTGCGAGTAATTCAAAATCGTCAATCAATATCATTCAATGTGCAGGCTCCGGCGTGATTCGAACACGCGATCTCCTGTTTACTAGACAGGCGCTTTAACCAACTAAGCCACGGCGCCAACAAGAAGAGGGCTCTTTATATTTTTCAAAACAAAATTCTCAAAGAATTTCCAAAAATTGAAATGATTGCGTAATATAATCCTTTACATATTTCAATAAAATTTTTACACATTTCTTTTAAAACAATTGCGAGTAATTCAAAATCTTCAATCAATACCATTCAATGTGTAGGCACCGGCGTGATTCGAACACGCGATCTCCTGTTTACTAGACAGGCGCTTTAACCAACTAAGCCACGGCGCCAACAAGAAGAGGGCTCTTTATATTTTTTAAAACCAAATTCTCGAAGAATTTCCAAAAATTGAAATGATTGCGTAAGACATTCCTTTACATATTTCAATAAAATTTTTACACATTTCTTTTAAAACATTTGCGAGTAATTCAAAATAGTCAATCAATATCAGTCAATGTGCAGGCACCAGCGTGATTCGAACACGCGATCTCCTGTTTACTAGAAAGGCGCTTTAACCAACTAAGCCACGGCGCCAGCGAGAAGAGGGCTCTTTATATTTTTAAAACAAAATTCTCGAAGAATTTCCAAAAATTGAAATGATTGGGTAAGACATTCCTTTACATATTTCAATAAAATTTTTACACATTTCTTTTAAAAAATTTGCGAGTAATTCAAAATCGTCAATCAATATCATTCAATGTGCAGGCACCGGCGTGATTCGAACACGCGATCTCCTGTTTACAAGACAGGCGCTTTAACCATCTAAGCCACGGCGCCAATGAGAAGAGGGCTCTTTATATTTTTCAAAACAAAATTCTCGAAGAATTTTCAAAAATTGAAATGATTGCATAAGACATTACTTTACATATTTCAATAAACTTTTTACACATTTCTTTTAAAACATTTGCAAGTAATTCAAAAACGTCAAGCAATATTATTCAACGACCAGGCACCGGCGTGATTCGAACACGCGATCTCCTGTTTACAAGAACGGCGCTCTAACCAACTAGGCCACGGCGCAACGACAAGAGAGCTCTTTATATTTTTCAAAACAAAATTCTCGAAGAATTTTCAAAAATTGAAATGATTGCATAAGACATTACTTTACATATTTCAATAAACTTTTTACACATTTCTTTTAAAACATTTGCAAGTAATTCAAAATCGTCAATCAATATCATTCAATGTGCAGGCACCGGCGTGATTCGAACACGCGATCCCCTGTTTACAAGACAGGTGCTTTAACCAACTAAGCCACGGCGCCAACAAGAAGAGGGCTCTTTATATTTTTCAAAACAAAATTCTCGAAGAAATTCCAAAAATTGAAATGATTGCGTAATACATTCCTTTACATATTTCAATAAAAATTTTACACATTTCTTTTAAAACATTTGCGAGTAATTCAAAATCGTCAATCAATATTATTCAACGACCAGCCACCGGCGTGATTCGAACACGCGATCTCCTGTTTACAAGACAGGCGCTTTAACCATCTAAGCCACGGCGCCAATGAGAAGAGGGCTCTTTATATTTTTCAAAACAAAATTCTCGAAGAATTTTCAAAAATTGAAATGATTGCATAAGACATTCCTTAACATATTTCAATAAAATTTTTACACATTTCTTTTAAAACATTTGCGAGTAATTCAAAAACGTCAAGCAATATTATTCAACGACCAGGCACCGGCGTGATTCGAATACGCGATCTCCTGTTTACAAGAACGGCGCTCTAACCAACTAGGCCACGGCGCAACGACAAGAGAGCTCTTTATATTTTTCAAAACAAAATTCTCGAAGAATTTTCAAAAATTGAAATGATTGCATAAGTCATTACTTTACATATTTCAATAAACTTTTTACACATTTCTTTTAAAACATTTGCAAGTAATTCAAAATCGTCAATCAATATCATTCAATGTGCAGGCACCGGCGTGATTCGAACACGCGATCTCCTGTTTACAAGACAGGTGCTTTAACCAACTAAGCCACGGCGCCAACAAGAAGAGGGCACTTTATATTTTTCAAATCAAAATTTTCGAAGAATTTCGAAAAATTGAAATGATTGCGTAAGACATTCCTTTACATATTTCAATAAAATTTTTACACATTTCTTTTAAAACATTTGCGAGTAATTCAAAAACGTCAAGCAATATTATTCAACGACCAGGCACCGGCGTGATTCGAACACGCGTTCTCCTGTTTACAAGAACGGCGCTCTAACCAACTAAGCCACGGCGCCAACAAGAAGAGGGCTCTTTATATTTTTCAAAAGAAAATTCTCAAAGGATTTCCAAAAATTGAAATGATTGCGTAATATAATCCTTTACATATTTCAATAAAATTTTTACACATTTCTTTTAAAACAATTGCGAGTAATTCAAAATCTTCAATCAATATCATTCAATGTGTAGGCACCGGCGTGATTCGAACACGCGATCTCCTGTTTACGAGACAGGCGCTTTAACCATCTAAGCCACGTCGCCAGACAGTTTTCTTTAAATTTCCTTCTATGAATGTTAAATTTATTTTTAGTTTAAAATAAATAGCAGAGTTAATATTTTAAATTTATAATTGATAAACTCTTTTTACGCCATTTCAATTTTTAAAAGAAGGTTCAGAAAAATACTTACACCGATGGCACCGGCGTGATTCGAACACGCGATCTCCTGTTTACTAGACAGGCGCTTTAACCAACTAAGCCACGGAGCCAACAAGAAGAGCGCTCTTTATATTTTTCGAACACGCGATCTCCTGTTTACAAGACAGGCGCTTTAACCAACTAAGCCACGGCGCCAACGAGAAGAGAGCTCTTTATATTTTTCAAAGCAAAATTCTCGAAGAATTTTCAAAAATTGAAATGATTGCATAAGACATTACTATACATATTTCATTAAAATGTTTACACATTTTCGTTAAAACTTTTGCGAGTAATTCAAAAACGTCAAGCAATATTATTCAACGACCAGGCACCGGCGTGATTCGAACACGCGATCTCCTGTTTACAAGACAGGTGCTTTAACCAACTAAGCCACGACGCCAACAAGAAGAGGGGTCTTTATATTTTTCAAAACAAAATTCTCGAAGAATTTTCAAAAATTGAAATGATTGCATAAGACATTACTTTACATATTTCATTAAAATGTTTACACATTTCTTTTAAAACATTTGCAAATAATTCAAAATCGTCAATCTATATCATTCAATGTGCAGGCACCGGCATGATTCGAACACGCGATCTCCTGTTTACAAGACAGGTGCTTTAACCAACTAAGCCACGACGCCAACAAGAAGAAGGGTCTTTATATTTTTCAAAACAAAATTCTCGAAGAATTTCGAAAAATTGAAATGATTGCGTAAGACATTCCTTTACATATTTCAATAAAATTTTTACACATTCCTTTTAAAACATTTGCGAGTAATTCAAAAACGTCAAGCAATATTATTCAACGACCACGCACCGGCGTGATTCGAACACGCGATCTCCTGTTTATAAGAACGGCGCTCTAACCAACTAGGCGACGACGCAACGACAAGAGAGCTCTTTATATTTTTCAAAACAAAATTCTCGAAGAATTTTCAAAAATTGAAATGATTGCATAAGACATTACTTTACATATTTCATTAAAATGTTTACACATTTTCTTTAAAACTATTGCGAGTAATTCAAAAACGTCAAGCAATATTATTCAACGACCAGGCACCAGCGTGATTCGAACACGCGATCTCCTGTTTACAAGACAGGCGCTATAACCAACTAAGCCACGGCGCCAATGAGATGAGGGCTCTTTATATTTTTCAAAACAAAATTCTCGAAGAATTTCCAAAAATTGAAATGATTGCGTAATACATTCCTTTACATATTTCAATAAAAATTTTACACAGTTCTTTTAAAACATTTGCGAGTAATTCAAAATCGTCAATCAATATCATTCAATTTGCAGGCACCGGCGTGATTCGAACACGCGATCTGCTGTTTACTAGACAGGCGCTTTAACCAACTAAGCCACGGCGCCAACAAGGAGAAGGCTCTTTATATTTTTCAAAACAAAATTCTCAAAGAATTTCCAAAAATTGTAATGATTGCGTAATATAATCCTTTACATATTTCAATAAAATTTTTACACATTTCTTTTAAAACAATTGCGAGTAATTCAAAATCTTCTATCAATATCATTCAATGTATATGGCATTCAATGCACTGGCGTGATTCGAACACGCGATCTCCTGTTTACGAGACAGGCGCTTTAACCATCTAAGCCACGGCGCCAGACAGTTTTTTTCAAATTTCCTTCTATGAATGTTAAATTTATTTTTAGTTTAAAATAAATAGCAGAGTTAATATTTTAAATTTATAATTGATAAAATCTTTTTACGCCATTTCAATTTTTAAAAGAAGGTTCAGAAAAATACTTACACCGATGGCACCGGCGTGATTCGAACACGCGATCTCCTGTTTAAAAGACAGGCGCTTTAACCAACTAAGCCACGGCGCCAACAAGAAGAGGGCTCTTTATATTTTTCAAAACAAAATTCTCGGAGAATTTCCAAAAATTGAAATGATTGCGTAAGACATTCCTTTACATATTTCAATAAAATTTTTACACACTTCTTTTAAAACATTTGCGAGTAATTCAAAAACGTCAAGCAATATTATTCAACGACCAGGCACCGGCGTGATTCGAACACGCGATCTCCTGTTTACAAGACAGGCGCTTTAACCAACTAAGCCACGGAGCCAACAAGAAGAGGGCTCTTTATATTTTTCAAAACAAAATTCTCAAAGAATTTTCAAAAATTGAAATGATTGCGTAAGACATTCTTTTACATATTTCAATAAAATTTTTACACGTTTCTTTCAAAACACTTGCGAGTAATTCAAAATCGTCAAGTTGTATTATTCAACGAACAGGCACCGGCGTGATTCGAACACGCGATCTCCTGTTTACTAGACAGGCGCTTTAACCAACTAAGCCACGGCGCCAACGAGAAGAGAGCTCTTTATATTTTTCAAAACTTAATTCTCGAAGAATTTCCAAAAATTGAAATGATTGCGTAAGACATTCCTTTACATATTTCAATAAAATTTTTACACATTTCTTTTAAAACATTTGCGAGTAATTCAAAATCGTCAATCAATATCATTCAACGTGCAGGCACCGGCGTGATTCGAACACGCGATCTCCTGTTTACTAGACAGGCGCTTTAACCAACTAAGCCACGGCGCCAACGAGAAGAGGGCTCTTCATATTTTTCAAAACAAAATTCTCGAAGAATTTCCAAAAATTGAAATGATTGCGTAAGACATTCCTTTACATATTTCAATAGAATTTTTACACATTTCTTTTAAAACATTTGCGAGTAATTCAAAAACGCCAAGCAATATTATTCAACGACCAGGCACCGGCGTGATTCGAACACGCGATCTCCTGTTTACGAGACAGGCGCTTTAACCATCTAAGCCACGGCGCCCGACATTTCTTTTTAAATTTCCTTCTATGAATGTTAAGTTTATTTTTAGTTTAAAATAAATAGCAGAGTTAATATTTTAAATTTTATAATTGATAAACTCTTTTTACGCCATTTCAATTTTTAAAAGAAGGTTCAGAAAAATACTTACGCCGATGGCACCGGCGTGATTCGAACACGCGATCTTCTGTTTACAAGACAGGCGCTTAAACCAACTAAGCCACGGCGCCCGACAGTTTTTTTAAAATTTCCTTCTATGAATGTTAAATTTATTTTTAGTTTAAAATAAATAGCAGAATTAATATATTAAATTTTATAATTGATAAACTCTTTTTACGCCATTTCAATTTTTAAAAGAAGTTTCAGAAAAATACTTACACCGATGGCACCGGCGTGATTCGAACACGCGATCTCCTGTTTACTAGACAGGCGCTTTAACCATCTAAGCCACGGCGCCCGACAGTTTCTTTTAAATTTCCTTCTATGAATGTTAAATTTATTTTTAGTTTAAAATAAATGGCAGAGTTAATATTTTAAATTTTATAATTGAAAAACTCTTTTTACGCCATTTCAATTTTTAAAAGAACGTTCAGAAAAATACTTACACCGATGGCACCGGCGCGATTCGAACACGCGATCTCATGTTTACAAGACTGGCGCTTTAACCAACTAAGCCATGGCGCCAACAAGGAGAGGGCTCTTTATATTTTTGAAAACAAAATTCTCGAAGAATTTCCAAAAATTGAAATGATTGCGTAAGACATTCATTTACATATTTCAACAAAATTTTTACACAATTCTTTTAAAACATTTGCGAGTAATTCAAAATCATCAATCAATATCATTTAATGTGCAGGCACCGGCGTGATTCGAACACGCGATCTACTGTTTACAAGCCAGGCGCTTTAACCAACTATGCCACGGCGCCAACGAGAAGAGGGCTCTTTACATTTTTCAAAACAAAATTCTCGAAGAATTTCCAAAGATTGAAATGATTGCATCAGACATTGCTTCACATATTTCATTAAAATATTTACTCATTTCTTTTAAAACATTTGCGAGTAATTCAAAACCGTCAAGCAATATCATTCAACGACCAGGCACCGGCGTGATTCGAACACGCGATCTCCTGTTTACTAGACAGGCGCTTTAACCAACTAAGCCACGGCGCCAAAGAGAAGGGGGCTCTTTATATTTTTCAAAACAAAATTCTCGAAGAATTTTCAAAAATTCAAATGATTGCATCAGACATTGCTTCACATATTTCATTAAAATATTTACACATTTCTTTTAAAACATTTCCGAGTAATTCAAAATCGTCAATCAATATCATTCAATGTGCAGGCACCGTCGTGATTCGAACACGCGATCTCCTGTTTACTAGACAGGCGCTTTAACCAACTAAGCCACGGCGCCAACGAAAAGAGGGCTCTTTATATTTTTCAAAACAAAATTCTCGAAGAATTTCCAAAAATTGAAATGATTGCGTAAGACATTCCTTTACATATTTCAATAAATTTTTTACACATTCCTTTTAAAACATTTGCGAGTAATTCAAAATCATCAATCAATATCATTCAATGTGCAGGCACCGGCGTGATTCGAACACGCGATCACCTGTTTACAAGACAATCGCTTTAACCAACTATGCCACGGCGCCAACGAGAAGAGGTCACTTTACATTTTTCAAAACAAAATTCTCGAAGAATTTCCAAAGATTGAAATGATTGCATCAGACATTGCTTCACATATTTCATTAAAATATTTACTCATTTCTTTTAAAACATTTGCGAGTAATTCAAAACCGTCAAGCAATATCATTCAACGACCAGGCACCGGCGTGATTCGAACACGCGATCTCCTGTTTACTAGACAGGCGCTTTAACCAACTAAGTCACGGCGCCAAAGAGAAGGGGGCTCTTTATATTATTTGAAACCTAATTCTCGAAGAATTTCCAAAAATTGAAACGATTGCGTAAGACATTCTTATACATATTTCAATAAAATTTTTACACGTTTCTTTCAAAACACTTGCGAGTAATTCAAAACCGTCAAGCAACATCATTCAACGACCAGGCACCGGCGTGATTCGAACACGCGATATCCTGTTTACAACACAGGTGCTTTAACCAACCAAGCCACGGCGCCATTGAGAAAAGGGCTCTTTATATTTTTCAAAACAAAATTCTCGAAGAATTTTCAAAAATTAAAGTGATTGCAATAAGACATTCCTTTACATATTTCAATAAAATTTTTACACATTTCTTTTAAAACATTTGCGAGTAATTCAAAATCGTCAATCAATATCATTCAATGTGCAGGCTCCGGCGTGATTCGAACACGCGATCTCCTGTTTACAAGACAGGCGCTTTAACCAACTAAGCCACGGCGCCAACGAGAAGAGGGTTCTTTATATTTTTCAAAACAAAATTCTCGAAGAATTTTCAAAAATTGAAATGATTGCATAAGACATTCCTTAACATATTTCAATAAAACTTTTACACATTTCTTTTAAAACATTTGCAAGTAATTCAAAATCGTCAATCAATATCATTCAATGTGCAGGCACCGGCGTGATTCGAACACGGGATCTCCTGTTTACTAGACAGGCGCTTTAACCAACTAAGCCACGGAGCCAACAAGAAGAGCGCTCTTTATATTTTTCGAACACGCGATCTCCTGTTTACAAGACAGGCGCTTTAACCAACTAAGCCACGGCGCCAACGAGAAGAGAGCGCTTTATATTTTTCAAAGCAAAATTCTCGAAGAATTTTCAAAAATTGAAATGATTGCATAAGACATTACTTTACATATTTCATTAAAATGTTTACACATTTTCGTTAAAACTTTTGCGAGTAATTCAAAAACGTCAAGCAATATTATTCAACGACCAGGCACCGGCGTGATTCGAACACGCGATCTCCTGTTTACAAGACAGGTGCTTTAACCAACTAAGCCACGACGCCAACAAGAAGAGGGGTCTTTATATTTTTCAAAACAAAATTCTCGAAGAATTTTCAAAAATTGAAATGATTGCATAAGACATTACTTTACATATTTCATTAAAATGTTTACACATTTCTTTTAAAACATTTGCAAGTAATTCAAAATCGTCAATCTATATCATTCAATGTGCAGGCACCGGCGTGATTCGAACACGCGATCTCCTGTTTACAAGACAGGTGCATTAACCAACTAAGCCACGGCGCCAACAAGAAGAGGGCTCTTTATATTTTTCAAATCAAAATTCTCAAAGAATTTCCAAAAATTGAAATGATTGCGTAATATAATCCTTTACATATTTCAATAAAATTTTTACACATTTCTTTTAAAACATTTGCGAGTAATTCAAAAACGTCAAGCAATATTATTCAACGACCAGGTACCGGCGTGATTCGAACACGCGATCTCCTGTTTACAAGACAGGCGCTCTAACCAACTAAGCCACGGCGCCAACAAGAAGAGGGCTCTTTATATTTTTGAAATCAAAATTCTCAAAGAATTTTCAAAAATTGAAATGATTGCATAAGACATTCTTATACATATTTCAATAAAATTTTTACACGTTTCTTTTAAAACAATTGCGAGTAATTCAAAATCTTCAATCAATATCATTCAATGTGTAGGCACCGGCGTGATTCGAACACGCGATCTCCTGTTTACTAGACAGGCGCTTTAACCAACTAAGCCACGGCGCAACGACAAGAGAGCTCTTTATATTTTTCAAAACAAAATTCTCGAAGAATTTTCAAAAATTGAAATGATTGCATAAGACATTCTTATACATATTTCAATAAAATTTTTACACGTTTCTTTTAAAACAATTGCGAGTAATTCAAAACCTTCAATCAATATCATTCAATGTGTAGGCACCGGCGTGATTCGAACACGCGATCTCCTGTTTACGAGACAGGCGCTTTAACCATCTAAGCCACGGCGCCAACGAGAAGAGAGCTCTTTATATTTTACAAAACAAAATTCTCGAAGAATTTTCAAAAATTGAAATGATTGCATAAGACATTACTTTACATATTTCAGTAATATTTTTACACATTTCTTTTAAAACATTTGCGAGTAATTCAAAAACGTCAAGCAATATTAGTCAACGACCAGGCACCGGCGTGATTCGAACACGCGATCTCCTGTTTACAAGACAGGCGCTCTAACCAACTAAGCCACGGCGCCAACAAGAAGAGGGCTCTTTATATTTTTCAAATCAAAATTCTCAAAGAATTTCCAAAAATTGAAATGATTGCGTAATATAATCCTTTACATATTTCAATAAAATTTTTACACATTTCTTTTAAAACAATTGCGAGTAATTCAAAATCTTCAATCAATATCATTCAATGTGTAGACATCGGCGTGATTCGAACACGCGATCTCCTGTTTACGAGACAGGCGCTTTAACCATCTAAGCCACGTCGCCAGACAGTTTTTTTTAAATTTCCTTCTATGAATGTTAAATTTATTTTTAGTTTAAAATAAATAGCAGAGTTAATATTTTAAATTTATAAATGATAAACTCTTTTTACGCCATTTCAATTTTTAAAAGAAGGTTCAGAAAAATACTTACACCGATGGCACCGGCGTGATTCGAACACGCGATCTCCTGTTTATAAGAACGGCGCTCTAACCAACTAGGCCACGGCGCATCGACAAGAGAGCTCTTTATATTTTTCAAAACAAAATTCTCGAAGAATTTTCAAAAATTGAAATGATTGCATAAGACATTACTTTACATATTTCATTAAAATTTTTACACATTTTCTTTAAAACTTTTGCGAGTAATTCAAAAACGTCAAGCAATATTATTCAACGACCAGGCACCGGCGTGATTCGAACACGCGATCTCCTGTTTACAAGACAGGCGCTTTAACCAACTAAGCCACGGCGCCAATGAGATGAGGGCTCTTTATATTTTTCAAAACAAAATTCTCGAAGAATTTCCAAAAATTGAAATGATTGCGTAATACATTAATTTACATATTTCAATAAAAATTTTACACATTTCTTTTAAAACATTTGCGAGTAATTCAAAATCGTCCATCAATATCATTCAATTTGCAGGCACCGGCGTGATTCGAACACGCGATCTGCTGTTTACTAGACAGGCGCTTTAACCAACTAAGCCACGGCGCCAACAAGAAGAAGGCTCTTTATATTTTTCAAAACAAAATTCTCAAAGAATTTCCAAAAATTGAAATGATTGCGTAATATAATCCTTTACATATTTCAATAAAATTTTTACACATTTCTTTTAAAACATTTGCGAGTAATTCAAAAACGTCAAGCAATATTATTCAACGACCAGGCACCGGCGTGATTCGAACACGCGATCTCCTGTTTACAAGACAGGCGTTTTAACTAACTAAGCCACGGGGCCAACGAGAAGAGGGTTCTTTATATTTTTCAAAACAAAATTCTCGAAGAATTTTCAAAAATTGAAATGATTGCATAAGACATTACTTTACATATTTCAATAAACTTTTTACACATTTCTTTTAAAACATTTGCAAGTAATTCAAAATCGTCAATCTATATCATTCAATGTGCAGGCACCGGCGTGATTCGAACACGCGATCTCCTGTTTACAAGACAGGTGCTTTAACCAACTAAGCCACGACGCCAACAAGAAGAGGGGACTTTATATTTTTCAAAACAAAATTCTCGAAGAATTTCGAAAAATTGAAATGATTGCGTAAGACATTCCTTTACATATTTCAATAAAATTTTTACACATTTCTTTTAAAACATTTGCGAGTAATTCAAAAACGTCAAGAAATATTATTCAACGACCAGGCACCGGCGTGATTCGAACACGCGATCTCCTGTTTATAAGAACGGCGCTCTAACCAACTAGGCCACGGCGCAACGACAAGAGAGCTCTTTATATTTTTCAAAACAAAATTCTCGAAGAATTTTCAAAAATTGAAATGATTGCATAAGACATTACTTTACATATTTCATTAAAATGTTTACACATTTTCTTTAAAACTTTTGCGAGTAATTCAAAAACGTCAAGCAATATTATTCAACGACCAGGCACCGGCGTGATTCGAACACGCGATCTCCTGTTTACAAGACAGGCGCTATAACCAACTAAGCCACGGCGCCAATGAGATGAGGGCTCTTTATATTTTTCAAAACAAAATTCTCGAAGAATTTCCAAAAATTGAAATGATTGCGTAATACATTTCTTTACATATTTCAATAAAAATTTTACACATTTCTTTTAAAACATTTGCGAGTAATTCAAAATCGTCAATCAATATCATTCAATTTGCAGGCACCGGCGTGATTCGAACACGCGATCTGCTGTTTACTAGACAGGCGCTTTAACCAACTAAGCCCCGGCGCCAACAAGAAGAAGGCTCTTTATATTTTTCAAAACAAAATTCTCAAAGAATTTCCAAAAATTGTAATGATTGCGTAATATAATCCTTTACATATTTCAATAAAATTTTTACACATTTCTTTTAAAACATTTGCGAGTAATTCAAAATCGTCAATCAATATCATTCAATTTGCAGGCACCGGCGTGATTTGAACACGCGATCTCCTGTTTACGAGACAGGCGCTTTAACCATCTAAGCCACGGCGCCAGACAGTTTTTTTTAAATTTCCTTCTATGAATGTTAAATTTATTTTTAGTTTAAAATAAATAGCAGAGTTAATATTTTAA
Organism: Salticus scenicus; assembly: GCA_963930645.1. Lineage (NCBI taxonomy): Eukaryota > Metazoa > Arthropoda > Arachnida > Araneae > Salticidae > Salticus > Salticus scenicus. The sequence continues at coordinate 95,142,098 of OZ005655.1, forward strand.
ATTTATAATTGATAAACTCTTTTTACGCCATTTCAATTTTTAAAAGAAGGTTCAGAAATATACTTACACCGATGGCACCGGCGTGATTCAAACACGCGATCTCCTGTTTACAAGACAGGCGCTTTAACCAACTAAGCCACGGCGCCAACAAGAAGAGGGCTCTTTATATTTTTCAAAACAAAATTCTCGAAGAATTTCCAAAAATTGAAATGATTGCGTAAGACATTCCTTTACATATTTCAATAAAATTTTTACACATTTCTTTTAAAACATTTGCGAGTAATTCAAAAACGTCAAGCAATAATATTCAACGACCAGGCACCGGCGTGATTCGAACACGCGATCTCCTGTTTACAAGACAGGCGCTTTAACCAACTAAGCCACGGTGCCATCAAGAAGAGGGCTCTTTATATTTTTCAAAACAAAATTCTCAAAGAATTTTCAAAAATTGAAATGATTGCATAAGACTTTACTTAACATATTTCATTAAAATGTTTACACATTTCTTTTAAAACATTTCCGAGTAATTCAAAACCGTCAAGCAACATCATTCAACGACCAGGCACCGGCGTGATTCGAACACGCGATCTCCTGTTTACTAGACAGTCGCTTTGTCCAACTAAGCCACGGTGCCAACAAGAAGAGGGCTCTTTATATTTTTCAAAACCAAATACTCGAAGAATTTATAAAAATTGAAACGATTGCGTAAGACATTCTTATACATATTTCAATAAAATTTTTACACGTTTCTTTCAAAACACTTGCGAGTAATTCAAAATCGTCAAGTTGTATTATTCAACGAACAGGCACCGGTGTGATTCGAACACGCGACCTCCTGTTTACAAGACAAGCGCTTTAACTAACTAAGCCACTGGGCCTACAACAACAGGGCTCTTTATATTTTTCAAAACTTAATTCTCGAAGAATTTCCAAAAATTGAAATGATTGCGTAAGACATTCTTTTACATATTTCAATAAAATTTTTACACGTTTCTTTCAAAACACTTGCGAGTAATTCAAAATCGTCAAGTTGTATTATTCAACGAACAGGCACCGGCGTGATTCGAACACGCGATCTCCTGTTTACTAGACAAGCGCTTTAACCAACTAAACCACGGCGCCAACGAGAAGAGAGCTCTTTATATTTTTCAAAACTTAATTCTCGAAGAATTTCCAAAAATTGAAATGATTGCGTAAGACATTCTTTTACATATTTCAATAAAATTTTTACACGTTTCTTTCAAAACACTTGCGAGTAATTCAAAATCGTCAAGTTGTATTATTCAACGAACAGGTACCGGCGTGATTCGAACACGCGATCTCCTGTTTACTAGACAGGCGCTTTAACCAACTAAGCCACGGCGCCAACGAGAAGAGAGCTCTTTATATTTTTCAAAACAAAATTCTCGAAGAAATTCCAAAAATTGAAATGATTGCGTAAGACATTCCTTTACATATTTCAATAAAATTTTTACACATTTCTTTTAAAACATTTGCGAGTAATTCAAAATCGTCAATCAATATCATTCAATGTGCAGGCACCGGCGTGATTCGAACACGCGATCTCCTGTTTACCAGACAGGCGCTTTAACCAACTAATCCACGGCGCCAACGAGAAGAGGGCTCTTTATATTTTTCAAAACAAAATTCTCGAAGAATTTCCAAAAATTGAAATGATTGCGTAAGACATTCCTTTACATATTTCAATAAAATTTTTACACATTTCTTTTAAAACATTTGCGAGTAATTCAAAAACGCCAAGCAATATTATTCAACGACCAGGCACCGGCGTGATTCGAACACGCGATCTCCTGTTTACGAGACAGGCGCTTTAACCAACTAAGCCACGGCGCCAACGAGAAGAGGGCTCTTTATATTTTTCAAAACAAAATTCTCGAAGAATTTTCAAAAATTGAAATGATTACATAAGACATTACTTTACATATTTCATTAAAATGTTTACACATTTTCTTTAAAACATTTGCGAGTAATTCAAAAACGTCAAGCAATATTATTCAACGACCAGGCACCGGCGTGATTCGAACACGCGATCTCCTGTTTACAAGACAGGCGATTTAACCATCTAAGCCACGGCGCCAATGAGAAGAGGGCTCTTTATATTTTTCAAAACAAAATTCTCGAAGAAATTCCAAAAATTGAAATGATTGCGTAATACATTCCTTTACATATTTCAATAAAAATTTTACACATTTCTTTTAAAACATTTGCGAGTAATTCAAAATCGTCAATCAATATCATTCAATTTGCAGGCACCGGCGAGATTCGAACACGCGATCTGCTGTTTACTACACAGGCGCTTTAACCAACTAAGCCACGGCGCCAACAAGAAGAGGGCTCTTTATATTTTTCAAAACAAAATTCTCAAAGAATTTCCAAAAATTGAAATGATTGCGTAATATAATCCTTTACATATTTCAATAAAATTTTTACACATTTCTTTTAAAACAATTGCGAGTAATTCAAAATCTTCTATCAATATCATTCAATGTGTAGGCACCGGCGTGATTCGAACACGCGATCTCCTGTTTACGAGACAGGCGCTTTAACCATCTAAGCCACGGCGCCAGACAGTTTTTTTAAAATTTCCTTCTATGAATGTTAAATTTATTTTTAGTTTAAAATAAATAGCAGAGTTAATATTTTAAATTTATAATTGATAAACTCTTTTTACGCCATTTCAATTTTTAAAAGAAGGTTCAGAAAAATACTTACACCGATGGCACCGGCGTGATTCGAACACGCAATCTCCTGTTTACAAGACAGGCGCTTTAACCAACTAATCCACGGCGCCAACAAGAAGAGGGCTCTTTATATTTTTCAAAACAAAATTCTCGAAGAATTTCCAAAAATTGAAATGATTGCGTAAGACATTCCTTTACATATTTCAATAAAATTTTTACACATTTCTTTTAAAACATTTGCGAGTAATTTAAAAACGTCAAGCAATATTATTCAACGACCAGGCACCGGCGTGATTCGAACACGCGATCTCCTGTTTACTAGACAGGCGCTTTATCCAACTAACCCACGGTGCCAACAAGAAGAGGGCTCTTTATATTTTTCAAAACCAAATTCTCGAAGAATTTATAAAAATTGAAACGATTGCGTAAGACATTCTTATACATATTTCAATAAAATTTTTACACGTTTCTTTCAAAACACTTGCGAGTAATTCAAAATCGTCAAGTTGTATTATTCAACGAACAGGCACCGGCGTGATTCGAACACGCGACCTCCTGTTTACAAGACAAGCGCTTTAACTAACTAAGCCACTGGGCCTACAACAACAGGGCTCTTTATATTTTTCAAAACTTAATTCTCGAAGAATTTCCAAAAATTGAAATGATTGCGTAAGACATTCCTTTACATATTTCAATAAAATTTTTACACATTTCTTTTAAAACATTTGCGAGTAATTCAAAATCGTCAATCAATATCATTCAATGTGCAGGCACCGGCGTGATTCGAACACGGGATCTCCTGTTTACTAGACAGGCGCTTTAACCAACTAAGCCACGGAGCCAACAAGAAGAGCGCTCTTTATATTTTTCGAACACGCGATCTCCTGTTTACAAGACAGGCGCTTTAACCAACTAAGCCACGGCGCCAACGAGAAGAGAGCTCTTTATATTTTTCAAAACAAAATTCTCGAAGAAATTCCAAAAATTGAAATGATTGCGTAATACATTCCTTTACACATTTCAATAAAATTTTTACACATTTCTTTTAAAACATTTGCGAGTAATTCAAAAACATCGAGCAGTATTATTCAACGACCAGGCACCCGCGTGATTCGAACACGCGATATCCTGTTTACAACACAGGTGCTTTAACCAACCAAGCCACGGCGCCATTGAGAAAAGGGCTCTTTATATTTTTCAAAACAAAATTCTCGAAGAATTTTCAAAAATTAAAGTGATTGCAATAAGACATTACTTCACATATTTCATTAAAATATTTACACATTTCTTTTAAAACATTTGCGAGTAATTCAAAAACGCCAAGCAATATTATTCAACGACCAGGCACCGGCGTGATTCGAACACGCGATCACCTGTTTACAAGACAATCGCTTTAACCAACTAAGCAACGGCGCCAAAGAGAAGGGGGCTCTTTGTATTTTTCAAAACAAAATTCTCGAAGAATTTTCAAAAATTCAAATGATTGCATCAGACATTGCTTCACATATTTCATTAAAATATTTACACATTTCTTTTAAAACATTTGCGAGTAATTCAAAACCGTCAAGCAATATCATTCAACGACCAGGCACCGGCGTGATTCGAACACGCGATCTCCTGTTTACTAGACAGGCGCTTTAACCAACTAAGCCACGGCGCCAACGAGAAGAGGGCTCTTTATATTTTTCAAAACAAAATTCTCGAAGAATTTCCAAAAATTGAAATGATTGCGTAAGACATTCCTTTACATATTTCAATAAAAATTTTACACATTTCTTTTAAAACATTTGCGAGTAATTCAAAATCGTCAATCAATATCATTCAATTTGCAGGCACCGGCGAGATTCGAACACGCGATCTGCTGTTTAGTACACAGGCGCTTTAACCAACTAAGCCACGGCGCCAACAAGAAGAGGGCTCTTTATATTTTTCAAAACAAAATTCTCAAAGAATTTCCAAAAATTGAAATGATTGCGTAATATAATCCTTTACATATTTCAATAAAATTTTTACACATTTCTTTTAAAACAATTGCGAGTAATTCAAAATCTTCTATCAATATCATTCAATGTGTAGGTACCGGCGTGATTCGAACACGCGATCTCCTGTTTACGAGACAGGCGCTTTAACCATCTAAGCCACGGCGCCAGACAGTTTTTTTAAAATTTCCTTCTATGAATGTTAAATTTATTTTTAGTTTAAAATAAATAGCAGAGTTAATATTTTAAATTTATAATTGATAAACTCTTTTTACGCCATTTCAATTTTTAAAAGAAGGTTCAGAAAAATACTTACACCGATGGCACCGGCGTGATTCGAACACGCAATCTCCTGTTTACAAGACAGGCGCTTTAACCAACTAATCCACGGCGCCAACAAGAAGAGGGCTCTTTATATTTTTCAAAACAAAATTCTCGAAGAATTTCCAAAAATTGAAATGATTGCGTAAGACATTCCTTTACATATTTCAATAAAATTTTTACACATTTCTTTTAAAACATTTGCGAGTAATTTAAAAACGTCAAGCAATATTATTCAACGACCAGGCACCGGCGTGATTCGAACACGCGATCTCCTGTTTACTAGACAGGCGCTTTATCCAACTAACCCACGGTGCCAACAAGAAGAGGGCTCTTTATATTTTTCAAAACCAAATTCTCGAAGAATTTATAAAAATTGAAACGATTGCGTAAGACATTCTTATACATAATTCAATAAAATTTTTACACGTTTCTTTCAAAACACTTGCGAGTAATTCAAAATCGTCAAGTTGTATTATTCAACGAACAGGTACCGGCGTTATTCGAACACGCGACCTCCTGTTTACAAGACAAGCGCTTTAACTAACTAAGCCACTGGGCCTACAACAACAGGGCTCTTTATATTTTTCAAAACTTAATTCTCGAAGAATTTCCAAAAATTGAAATGATTGCGTAAGACATTCCTTTACATATTTCAATAAAATTTTTACACGTTTCTTTTAAAACATTTGCGAGTAATTCAAAATCGTCAATCAATATCATTCAATGTGCAGGCACCGGCGTGATTCGAACACGGGATCTCCTGTTTACTAGACAGGCGCTTTAACCAACTAAGCCACGGCGCCAACGAGAAGAGAGCTCTTTATATTTTTCGATCACGCGATCTCCTGTTTACAAGACACGCGCTTTAACCAACTAAGCCACGGCGCCAACGAGAAGAGAGCTCTTTATATTTTTCAAAACAAAATTCTCGAAGAAATTCCAAAAATTGAAATGATTGCGTAATACATTCCTTTACAGATTTCAATAAAATTTTTACACATTTCTTTTAAAACATTTGCGAGTAATTCAAAAACATCGAGCAGTATTATTCAACGACCAGGCACCCGCGTGATTCGAACACGCGATATCCTGTTTACAACACATGTGCTTTAACCAACCAAGCCACGGCGCCATTGAGAAAAGGGCTCTTTATATTTTTCAAAACAAAATTCTCGAAGAATTTTCAAAAATTAAAGTGATTGCAATAAGACATTACTTCACATATTTCATTAAAATATTTACACATTTCTTTTAAAACATTTGCGAGTAATTCAAAAACGCCAAGCAATATTATTCAACGACCAGGCACCGGCGTGATTCGAACACGCGATCACCTGTTTACAAGACAATCGCTTTAACCAACTAAGCCACGGCGCCAAAGAGAAGGGGGCTCTTTATATTTTTCAAAACAAAATTCTCGAAGAATTTTCAAAAATTCAAATGATTGCATCAGACATTGCTTCACATATTTCATTAAAATATTTACACATTTCTTTTAAAACATTTGCGAGTAATTCAAAACCGTCAAGCAATATCATTCAACGACCAGGCACCGGCGTGATTCGAACACGCGATCTCCTGTTTACTAGACAGGCGCTTTAACCAACTAAGCCACGGCGCCAACGAGAAGAGGGCTCTTTATATTTTTCAAAACAAAATTCTCGAAGAATTTCCAAAAATTGAAATGATTGCGTAAGACATTCCTTTACATATTTCAATAAAATTTTTACACATTTCTTTTAAAACATTTGCGAGTAATTCAAAAACGCCAAGCAATATTATTCAACGACCAGGCACCGGCGTGATTCGAACACGCGATCTCCTGTTTACTAGACAGGCGCTTTAACCATCTAAGCCACGGCGCCCGACAGTTTCTTTAAAATTTCCTTCTATGAATGTTAAATTTATTTTTAGTTTAAAATAAATGGCAGAGTTAATATTTTAAATTTTATAATTGAAAAACTCTTTTTACGACATTTCAATTTTTAAAAAAACGTTCAGAAAAATACTTACACCGATGGCACCGGCGCGATTCGAACACGCGATCTCATGTTTAAAAGACTGGCGCTTTAACCAACTAAGCCATGGCGCCAACAAGGAGAGGGCTCTTTATATTTTTGAAAACAAAATTCTCGAAGAATTTCCAAAAATTGAAATGATTGCGTAAGACATTCATTTACATATTTCAACAAAATTTTTACACAATTCTTTTAAAACATTTCCGAGTAATTCAAAATCGTCAATCAATATCATTCAATGTGCAGGCACCGTCGTGATTCGAACACGCGATCTCCTGTTTACTAGACAGGCGCTTTAACCAACTAAGCCACGGCGCCAACGAAAAGAGGGCTCTTTATATTTTTCAAAACAAAATTCTCGAAGAATTTCCAAAAATTGAAATGATTGCGTAAGACATTCCTTTACATATTTCAATAATTTTTTTACACATTCCTTTTAAAACATTTGCGAGTAATTCAAAATCATCAATCAATATCATTCAATGTGCAGGCACCGTCGTGATTCGAACACGCGATCTCCTGTTTACTAGACAGGCGCTTTAACCAACTAAGCCACGGCGCCAACGAGAAGAGGGCTCTTTATATTTTTCAAAACAAAATTCTCGAAGAATTTCCAAAAATTGAAATGATTGCGTAAGACATTCCTTTACATATTTCAATAATTTTTTTACACATTCCTTTTAAAACATTTGCGAGTAATTCAAAATCATCAATCAATATCATTCAATGTGCAGGCACCGTCGTGATTCGAACACGCGATCTCCTGTTTACTAGACAGGTGCTTTAACCAACTAAGCCACGGCGCCAACGAGAAGAGGGCTCTTTACATTTTTCAAAACAAAATTCTCGAAGAATTTCCAAAGATTGAAATGATTGCATCAGACATTGCTTCACATATTTCATTAAAATATTTACTCATTTCTTTTAAAACATTTGCGAGTAATTCAAAACCGTCAAGCAATATCATTCAACGACCAGGCACCGGCGTGATTCGAACACGCGATCTCCTGTTTACTAGACAGGCGCTTTAACCAACTAAGCCACGGCGCCAACAAGAAGAGGGCTCTTTATATTTTTCAAAACAAAATTCTCAAAGAATTTCCAAAAATTGAAATGATTGCGTAAGACATTCTTTTACATATTTCAATAAAATTTTTAAACATTTCTTTTAAAACATTTGCGAGTAATTCAAAAACGTCAAGCAATATTATTCAACGACCAGGCACCGGCGTGATTCGAACACGCGATCTCCTGTTTACAAGACAGGCGCTTTAACCAACTAAGCCACGGCGCCAACGAGAAGAGGGTTCTTTATATTTTTCAAAACAAAATTCTCGAAGAATTTTCAAAAATTGAAATGATTGCATAAGACATTACTTTACATATTTCAATAAACTTTTTACACATTTCTTTTAAAACATTTGCAAGTAATTCAAAATCGAACAATCAATATCATTCAATGTGCAGGCACCGGCGTGATTCGAACACGCGTTCTCCTGTTTACAAGAACGGCGCTCTAACCAACTAGGCCACGGCGCAACGACAAGAGATCTCTTTATATTTTTCAAAACAAAATTCTCGAAGAATTTTCAAAAATTGAAATGATTGCATAAGACATTACTTTACATATTTCATTAAAATGTTTACACATTTTCTTTAAAACATTTGCGAGTAATTCAAAAACGTCAAGCAATATTATTCAACGACCAGGCACCGGCGTGATTCGAACACGCGATCTCCTGTTTACAAGACAGGCGCTTTAACCATCTAAGCCACGGCGCCAATGAGAAGCGGGCTCTTTATATTTTTCAAAACAAAATTCTCGAAGAAATTCCAAAAATTGAAATGATTGCGTAATACATTCCTTTACATATTTCAATAAAAATTTTACACATTTCTTTTAAAACATTTGCGAGTAATTCAAAATCGTCAATCAATATCATTTAATTTGCAGGCACCGGCGAGATTCGAACACGCGATCTGCTGTTTACTACACAGGCGCTTTAACCAACTAAGCCACGGCGCCAACAAGAAGAGGGCTCTTTATATTTTTCAAAACAAAATTCTCAAAGAATTTCCAAAAATTGAAATGATTGCGTAATATAATCCTTTACATATTTCAATAAAATTTTTACACATTTCTTTTAAAACAATTGCGAGTAATTCAAAATCTTCTATCAATATCATTCAATGTGTAGGTACCGGCGTGATTCGAACACGCGATCTCCTGTTTACGAGACAGGCGCTTTAACCATCTAAGCCACGGCGCCAGACAGTTTTTTTAAAATTTCCTTCTATGAATGTTAAATTTATTTTTAGTTTAAAATAAATAGCAGAGTTAATATTTTAAATTTATAATTGATAAACTCTTTTTACGCCATTTCAATTTTTAAAAGAAGGTTCAGAAAAATACTTACACCGATGGCACCGGCGTGATTCGAACACGCAATCTCCTGTTTACAAGACAGGCGCTTTAACCAACTAATCCACGGCGCCAACAAGAAGAGGGCTCTTTATATTTTTCAAAACAAAATTCTCGAAGAATTTCCAAAAATTGAAATGATTGCGTAAGACATTCCTTTACATATTTCAATAAAATTTTTACACATTTCTTTTAAAACATTTGCGAGTAATTTAAAAACGTCAAGCAATATTATTCAACGACCAGGCACCGGCGTGATTCGAACACGCGATCTCCTGTTTACTAGACAGGCGCTTTATCCAACTAACCCACGGTGCCAACAAGAAGAGGGCTCTTTATATTTTTCAAAACCAAATTCTCGAAGAATTTATAAAAATTGAAACGATTGCGTAAGACATTCTTATACATAATTCAATAAAATTTTTACACGTTTCTTTCAAAACACTTGCGAGTAATTCAAAATCGTCAAGTTGTATTATTCAACGAACAGGTACCGGCGTTATTCGAACACGCGACCTCCTGTTTACAAGACAAGCGCTTTAACTAACTAAGCCACTGGGCCTACAACAACAGGGCTCTTTATATTTTTCAAAACTTAATTCTCGAAGAATTTCCAAAAATTGAAATGATTGCGTAAGACATTCCTTTACATATTTCAATAAAATTTTTACACGTTTCTTTTAAAACATTTGCGAGTAATTCAAAATCGTCAATCAATATCATTCAATGTGCAGGCACCGGCGTGATTCGAACACGGGATCTCCTGTTTACTAGACAGGCGCTTTAACCAACTAAGCCACGGCGCCAACGAGAAGAGAGCTCTTTATATTTTTCGATCACGCGATCTCCTGTTTACAAGACAGGCGCTTTAACCAACTAAGCCACGGCGCCAACGAGAAGAGAGCTCTTTATATTTTTCAAAACAAAATTCTCGAAGAAATTCCAAAAATTGAAATGATTGCGTAATACATTCCTTTACACATTTCAATAAAATTTTTACACATTTCTTTTAAAACATTTGCGAGTAATTCAAAAACATCGAGCAGTATTATTCAACGACCAGGCACCCGCGTGATTCGAACACGCGATATCCTGTTTACAACACATGTGCTTTAACCAACCAAGCCACGGCGCCATTGAGAAAAGGGCTCTTTATATTTTTCAAAACAAAATTCTCGAAGAATTTTCAAAAATTAAAGTGATTGCAATAAGACATTACTTCACATATTTCATTAAAATATTTACACATTTCTTTTAAAACATTTGCGAGTAATTCAAAAACGCCAAGCAATATTATTCAACGACCAGGCACCGGCGTGATTCGAACACGCGATCACCTGTTTACAAGACAATCGCTTTAACCAACTAAGCCACGGCGCCAAAGAGAAGGGGGGCTCTTTATATTTTTCAAAACAAAATTCTCGAAGAATTTTCAAAAATTCAAATGATTGCATCAGACATTGCTTCACATATTTCATTAAAATATTTACACATTTCTTTTAAAACATTTGCGAGTAATTCAAAACCGTCAAGCAATATCATTCAACGACCAGGCACCGGCGTGATTCGAACACGCGATCTCCTGTTTACTAGACAGGCGCTTTAACCAACTAAGCCACGGCGCCAACGAGAAGAGGGCTCTTTATATTTTTCAAAACAAAATTCTCGAAGAATTTCCAAAAATTGAAATGATTGCGTAAGACATTCCTTTACATATTTCAATAAAATTTTTACACATTTCTTTTAAAACATTTGCGAGTAATTCAAAAACGCCAAGCAATATTATTCAACGACCAGGCACCGGCGTGATTCGAACACGCGATCTCCTGTTTACTAGACAGGCGCTTTAACCATCTAAGCCACGGCGCCCGACAGTTTCTTTTAAATTTCCTTCTATGAATGTTAAATTTATTTTTAGTTTAAAATAAATGGCAGAGTTAATATTTTAAATTTTATAATTGAAAAACTCTTTTTACGACATTTCAATTTTTAAAAAAACGTTCAGAAAAATACTTACACCGATGGCACCGGCGCGATTCGAACACGCGATCTCATGTTTAAAAGACTGGCGCTTTAACCAACTAAGCCATGGCGCCAACAAGGAGAGGGCTCTTTATATTTTTGAAAACAAAATTCTCGAAGAATTTCCAAAAATTGAAATGATTGCGTAAGACATTCATTTACATATTTCAACAAAATTTTTACACAATTCTTTTAAAACATTTCCGAGTAATTCAAAATCGTCAATCAATATCATTCAATGTGCAGGCACCGTCGTGATTCGAACACGCGATCTCCTGTTTACTAGACAGGCGCTTTAACCAACTAAGCCACGGCGCCAACGAAAAGAGGGCTCTTTATATTTTTCAAAACAAAATTCTCGAAGAATTTCCAAAAATTGAAATGATTGCGTAAGACATTCCTTTACATATTTCAATAAATTTTTTACACATTCCTTTTAAAACATTTGCGAGTAATTCAAAATCATCAATCAATATCATTCAATGTGCAGGCACCGTCGTGATTCGAACACGCGATCTCCTGTTTACTAGACAGGCGCTTTAACCAACTAAGCCACGGCGCCAACGAGAAGAGGGCTCTTTACATTTTTCAAAACAAAATTCTCGAAGAATTTCCAAAGATTGAAATGATTGCATCAGACATTGCTTCACATATTTCATTAAAATATTTACTCATTTCTTTTAAAACATTTGCGAGTAATTCAAAACCGTCAAGCAATATCATTCAACGACCAGGCACCGGCGTGATTCGAACACGCGATCTCCTGTTTACTAGACAGGCGCTTTAACCAACTAAGCCACGGCGCCAACAAGAAGAGGGCTCTTTATATTTTTCAAAACAAAATTCTCAAAGAATTTCCAAAAATTGAAATGATTGCGTAAGACATTCTTTTACATATTTCAATAAAATTTTTAAACATTTCTTTTAAAACATTTGCGAGTAATTCAAAAACGTCAAGCAATATTATTCAACGACCAGGCACCGGCGTGATTCGAACACGCGATCTCCTGTTTACAAGACAGGCGCTTTAACCAACTAAGCCACGGCGCCAACGAGAAGAGGGTTCTTTATATTTTTCAAAACAAAATTCTCGAAGAATTTTCAAAAATTGAAATGATTGCATAAGACATTACTTTACATATTTCAATAAACTTTTTACACATTTCTTTTAAAACATTTGCAAGTAATTCAAAATCGAACAATCAATATCATTCAATGTGCAGGCACCGGCGTGATTCGAACACGCGTTCTCCTGTTTACAAGAACGGCGCTCTAACCAACTAGGCCACGGCGCAACGACAAGAGATCTCTTTATATTTTTCAAAACAAAATTCTCGAAGAATTTTCAAAAATTGAAATGATTGCATAAGACATTACTTTACATATTTCATTAAAATGTTTACACATTTTCTTTAAAACATTTGCGAGTAATTCAAAAACGTCAAGCAATATTATTCAACGACCAGGCACCGGCGTGATTCGAACACGCGATCTCCTGTTTACAAGACAGGCGCTTTAACCATCTAAGCCACGGCGCCAACGAGAAGCGGGCTCTTTATATTTTTCAAAACAAAATTCTCGAAGAAATTCCAAAAATTGAAATGATTGCGTAATACATTCCTTTACATATTTCAATAAAAATTTTACACATTTCTTTTAAAACATTTGCGAGTAATTCAAAATCGTCAATCAATATCATTTAATTTGCAGGCACCGGCGAGATTCGAACACGCGATCTGCTGTTTACTACACAGGCGCTTTAACCAACTAAGCCACGGCGCCAACAAGAAGAGGGCTCTTTATATTTTTCAAAACAAAATTCTCAAAGAATTTCCAAAAATTGAAATGATTGCGTAATATAATCCTTTACATATTTCAATAAAATTTTTACACATTTCTTTTAAAACAATTGCGAGTAATTCAAAATCTTCTATCAATATCATTCAATGTGTAGGCACCGGCGTGATTCGAACACGCGATCTCCTGTTTACGAGACAGGCGCTTTAACCATCTAAGCCACGGCGCCAGACAGTTTTTTTAAAATTTCCTTCTATGAATGTTAAATTTATTTTTAGTTTAAAATAAATAGCAGAGTTAATATTTTAAATTTATAATTGATAAACTCTTTTTACGCCATTTCAATTTTTAAAAGAAGGTTCAGAAAAATACTTACACTGATGGCACCGGCGTGATTCGAACACGCAATCTCCTGTTTACAAGACAGGCGCTTTAACAACTAATCCACGGCGCCAACAAGAAGAGGGCTCTTTATATTTTTCAAAACAAAATTCTCGAAGAATTTCCAAAAATTGAAATGATTGCGTAAGACATTCCTTTACATATTTCAATAAAATGTTTACACATTTCTTTTAAAACATTTGCGAGTAATTTAAAAACGTCAAGCAATATTATTCAACGACCAGGCACCGGCGTGATTCGAACACGCGATCTCCTGTTTACTAGACAGGCGCTTTATCCAACTAACCCACGGTGCCAACAAGAAGAGGGCTCTTTATATTTTTCAAAACCAAATTCTCGAAGAATTTATAAAAATTGAAACGATTGCGTAAGACATTCTTATACATATTTCAATAAAATTTTTACACGTTTCTTTCAAAACACCTGCGTTTAATTCAAAATCGTCAAGTTGTATTATTCAACGAACAGGCACCGGCGTGATTCGAACACGCGACCTCCTGTTTACAAGACAAGCGCTTTAACTAACTAAGCCACTGGGCCTACAACAACAGGGCTCTTTATATTTTTCAAAACTTAATTCTCGAAGAATTTTCAAAAATTGAAATGATTGCATAAGACATTACTTTACATATTTCATTAAAATTTTTACACATTTTCTTTAAAACTTTTGCGAGTAATTCAAAAACGTCAAGCAATATTATTCAACGACCAGGCACCGGCGTGATTCGAACACGCGATCTCCTGTTTACAAGACAGGCGCTTTAACCAACTAAGCCACGGCGCCAATGAGATGAGGGCTCTTTATATTTTTCAAAACAAAATTCTCGAAGAATTTCCAAAAATTGAAATGATTGCGTAATACATTCCTTTACATATTTCAATAAAAATTTTACACATTTCTTTTAAAACATTTGCGAGTAATTCAAAATCGTCAATCAATATCATTCAATTTGCAGGCACCGGCGTGATTCGAACACGCGATCTGCTGTTTACTAGACAGGCGCTTTAACCAACTAAGCCACGGCGCCAACAAGAAGAAGGCTCTTTATATTTTTCAAAACAAAATTCTCAAAGAATTTCCAAAAATTGAAATGATTGCGTAATATAATCCTTTACATATTTCAATAAAATTTTTACACATTTCTTTTAAAACAATTGCGAGTAATTCAAAAACGTCAAGCAATATTATTCAACGACCAGGCACCGGCGTGATTCGAACACGCGATCTCCTGTTTACAAGACAGGCGTTTTAACCAACTAAGCCACGGGGCCAACGAGAAGAGGGTTCTTTATATTTTTCAAAACAAAATTCTCGAAGAATTTTCAAAAATTGAAATGATTGCATAAGACATTACTTTACATATTTCAATAAACTTTTTACACATTTCTTTTAAAACATTTGCAAGTAATTCAAAATCGGCAATCTATATCATTCAATGTGCAGGCACCGGCGTGATTCGAACACGCGATCTCCTGTTTACAAGACAGGTGCTTTAACCAACTAAGCCACGACGCCAACAAGAAGAGGGGACTTTATATTTTTCAAAACAAATTTCTCGAAGAATTTCGAAAAATTGAAATGATTGCGTAAGACATTCCTTTACATATTTCAATAAAATTTTTACACATTTCTTTTAAAACATTTGCGAGTAATTCAAAAACGTCAAGCAATATTATTCAACGACCAGGCACCGGCGTGATTCGAACACGCGATCTCCTGTTTATAAGAACGGCGCTCTAACCAACTAGGCCACGGCGCAACGACAAGAGAGCTCTTTATATTTTTCAAAACAAAATTCTCGAAGAATTTTCAAAAATTGAAATGATTGCATAAGACATTACTTTACATATTTCATTAAAATGTTTACACATTTTCTTTAAAACTTTTGCGAGTAATTCAAAAACGTCAAGCAATATTATTCAACGACCAGGCACCGGCGTGATTCGAACACGCGATCTCCTGTTTACAAGACAGGGGCTATAACCAACTAAGCCACGGCGCCAATGAGATGAGGGCTCTTTATATTTTTCAAAACAAAATTCTCGAAGAATTTCCAAAAATTGAAATGATTGCGTAATACATTCCTTTACATATTTCAATAAAAATTTTACACATTTCTTTTAAAACATTTGCGAGTAATTCAAAATCGTCAATCAATATCATTCAATTTGCAGGCACCGGCGTGATTCGAACACGCGATCTGCTGTTTACTAGACAGGCGCTTTAACCAACTAAGCCCCGGCGCCAACAAGAAGAAGGCTCTTTATATTTTTCAAAACAAAATTCTCAAAGAATTTCCAAAAATTGTAATGATTGCGTAATATAATCCTTTACATATTTCAATAAAATTTTTACACATTTCTTTTAAAACATTTGCGAGTAATTCAAAATCGTCAATCAATATCATTCAATTTGCAGGCACCGGCGTGATTCGAACACGCGATCTCCTGTTTACGAGACAGGCGCTTTAACCATCTAAGCCACGGCGCCAGACAGTTTTTTTTAAATTTCCTTCTATGAATGTTAAATTTATTTTTAGTTTAAAATAAATAGCAGAGTTAATATTTTAAATTTATAATTGATAAACTCTTTTTACGCCATTTCAATTTTTAAAAGAAGGTTCAGAAATATACTTACACCGATGGCACCGGCGTGATTCGAACACGCGATCTCCTGTTTACAAGACAGGCGCTTTAACCAACTAAGCCACGGCGCCAACAAGAAGAGGGCTCTTTATATTTTTCAAAACAAAATTCTCGAAGAATTTCCAAAAATTGAAATGATTGCGTAAGACATTCCTTTACATATTTCAATAAAATTTTTACACATTTCTTTTAAAACATTTGCGAGTAATTCAAAAACGTCAAGCAATATTATTCAACGACCAGGCACCGGCGTGATTCGAACACGCGATCTCCTGTTTACAAGACAGGCGCTTTAACCAACTAAGCCACGGTGCCATCAAGAAGAGGGCTCTTTATATTTTTCAAAACAAAATTCTCAAAGAATTTTCAAAAATTGAAATGATTGCATAAGACTTTACTTAACATATTTCATTAAAATGTTTACACATTTCTTTTAAAACATTTCCGAGTAATTCAAAACCGTCAAGCAACATCATTCAACGACCAGGCACCGGCGTGATTCGAACACGCGATCTCCTGTTTACTAGACAGTCGCTTTGTCCAACTAAGCCACGGTGCCAACAAGAAGAGGGCTCTTTATATTTTTCAAAACCAAATTCTCGAAGAATTTATAAAAATTGAAACGATTGCGTAAGACATTCTTATACATATATCAATAAAATTTTTACACGTTTCTTTCAAAACACTTGCGAGTAATTCAAAATCGTCAAGTTGTATTATTCAACGAACAGGCACCGGCGTGATTCGAACACGCGACCTCCTGTTTACAAGACAAGCGCTTTAACTAACTAAGCCACTGGGCCTACAACAACAGGGCTCTTTATATTTTTCAAAACTTAATTCTCGAAGAATTTCCAAAAATTGAAATGATTGCGTAAGACATTCTTTTACATATTTCAATAAAATTTTTACACGTTTCTTTCAAAACACTTGCGAGTAATTCAAAATCGTCAAGTTGTATTATTCAACGAACAGGCACCGGCGTGATTCGAACACGCGATCTCCTGTTTACTAGACAAGCGCTTTAACCAACTAAGCCACGGCGCCAACGGGAAGAGAGCTCTTTATATTTTTCAAAACTTAATTCTCGAAGAATTTCCAAAAATTGAAATGATTGCGTAAGACATTCTTTTACATATTTCAATAAAATTTTTACACGTTTCTTTCAAAACACTTGCGAGTAATTCAAAATCGTCAAGTTGTATTATTCAACGAACAGTTACCGGCGTGATTCGAACACGCGATCTCCTGTTTACTAGACAGGCGCTTTAACCAACTAAGCCACGGCGCCAACGGAAGAGAGCTCTTTATATTTTTCAAAACAAAATTCTCGAAGAAATTCCAAAAATTGAAATGATTGCGTAAGACATTCCTTTACATATTTCAATAAAATTTTTACACATTTCTTTTAAAACATTTGCGAGTAATTCAAAATCGTCAATCAATATCATTCAATGTGCAGGCACCGGCGTGATTCGAACACGCGATCTCCTGTTTACCAGACAGGCGCTTTAACCAACTAATCCACGGCGCCAACGAGAAGAGGGCTCTTTATATTTTTCAAAACAAAATTCTCGAAGAATTTCCAAAAATTGAAATGATTGCGTAAGACATTCCTTTACATATTTCAATAAAATTTTTACACATTTCTTTTAAAACATTTGCGAGTAATTAAAAAACGCCAAGCAATATTATTCAACGACCAGGCACCGGCGTGATTCGAACACGCGATCTCCTGTTTACGAGACAGGCGCTTTAACCAACTAAGCCACGGCGCCAACGAGAAGAGGGCTCTTTATATTTTTCAAAACAAAATTCTCGAAGAATTTTCAAAAATTGAAATGATTACATAAGACATTACTTTACATATTTCATTAAAATGTTTACACATTTTCTTTAAAACATTTGCGAGTAATTCAAAAACGTCAAGCAATATTATTCAACGACCAGGCACCGGCGTGATTCGAACACGCGATCTCCTGTTTACAAGACAGGCGCTTTAACCATCTAAGCCACGGCGCCAATGAGAAGAGGGCTCTTTATATTTTTCAAAACAAAATTCTCGAAGAAATTCCAAAAATTGAAATGATTGCGTAATACATTCCTTTACATATTTCAATAAAAATTTTACACATTTCTTTTAAAACATTTGCGAGTAATTCAAAATCGTCAATCAATATCATTCAATTTGCAGGCACCGGCGAGATTCGAACACGCGATCTGCTGTTTACTACACAGGCGCTTTAACCAACTAAGCCACGGCGCCAACAAGAAGAGGGCTCTTTATATTTTTCAAAACAAAATTCTCAAAGAATTTCCAAAAATTGAAATGATTGCGTAATATAATCCTTTACATATTTCAATAAAATTTTTACACATTTCTTTTAAAACAATTGCGAGTAATTCAAAATCTTCTATCAATATCATTCAATGTGTAGGCACCGGCGTGATTCGAACACGCGATCTCCTGTTTACGAGACAGGCGCTTTAACCATCTAAGCCACGGCGCCAGACAGTTTTTTTAAAATTTCCTTCTATGAATGTTAAATTTATTTTTAGTTTAAAATAAATAGCAGAGTTAATATTTTAAATTTATAATTGATAAACTCTTTTTACGCCATTTCAATTTTTAAAAGAAGGTTCAGAAAAATACTTACACCGATGGCACCGGCGTGATTCGAACACGCAATCTCCTGTTTACAAGACAGGCGCTTTAACCAACTAATCCACGGCGCCAACAAGAAGAGGGCTCTTTATATTTTTCAAAACAAAATTCTCGAAGAATTTCCAAAAATTGAAATGATTGCGTAAGACATTCCTTTACATATTTCAATAAAATTTTTACACATTTCTTTTAAAACATTTGCGAGTAATTTAAAAACGTCAAGCAATATTATTCAACGACCAGGCACCGGCGTGATTCGAACACGCGATCTCCTGTTTACTAGACAGGCGCTTTATCCAACTAACCCACGGTGCCAACAAGAAGAGGGCTCTTTATATTTTTCAAAACCAAATTCTCGAAGAATTTATAAAAATTGAAACGATTGCGTAAGACATTCTTATACATATTTCAATAAAATTTTTACACGTTTCTTTCAAAACACTTGCGAGTAATTCAAAATCGTCAAGTTGTATTATTCAACGAACAGGCACCGGCGTGATTCGAACACGCGACCTCCTGTTTACAAGACAAGCGCTTTAACTAACTAAGCCACTGGGCCTACAACAACAGGGCTCTTTATATTTTTCAAAACTTAATTCTCGAAGAATTTCCAAAAATTGAAATGATTGCGTAAGACATTCCTTTACATATTTCAATAAAATTTTTACACATTTTATTTAAAACATTTGCGAGTAATTCAAAATCGTCAATCAATATCATTCAATGTGCAGGCACCGGCGTGATTCGAACACGGGATCTCCTGTTTACTAGACAGGCGCTTTAACCAACTAAGCCACGGAGCCAACAAGAAGAGCGCTCTTTATATTTTTCGAACACGCGACCTCCTGTTTACAAGACAAGCGCTTTAACTAACTAAGCCACTGGGCCTACAACAACAGGGCTCTTTATATTTTTCAAAACTTAATTCTCGAAGAATTTCCAAAAATTGTAATGATTGCGTAATATAATCCTTTACATATTTCAATAAAATTTTTACACATTTCTTTTAAAACATTTGCGAGTAATTCAAAATCGTCAATCAATATCATTCAATTTGCAGGCACCGGCGTGATTCGAACACGCGATCTCCTGTTTACGAGACAGGCGCTTTAACCATCTAAGCCACGGCGCCAGACAGTTTTTTTTAAATTTCCTTCTATGAATGTTAAATTTATTTTTAGTTTAAAATAAATAGCAGAGTTAATATTTTAAATTTATAATTGATAAACTCTTTTTACGCCATTTCAATTTTTAAAAGAAGGTTCAGAAATATACTTACACCGATGGCACCGGCGTGATTCGAACACGCGATCTCCTGTTTACAAGACAGGCGCTTTAACCAACTAAGCCACGGCGCCAACAAGAAGAGGGCTCTTTATATTTTTCAAAACAAAATTCTCGAAGAATTTCCAAAAATTGAAATGATTGCGTAAGACATTCCTTTACATATTTCAATAAAATTTTTACACATTTCTTTTAAAACATTTGCGAGTAATTCAAAAACGTCAAGCAATATTATTCAACGACCAGGCACCGGCGTGATTCGAACACGCGATCTCCTGTTTACAAGACAGGCGCTTTAACCAACTAAGCCACGGTGCCATCAAGAAGAGGGCTCTTTATATTTTTCAAAACAAAATTCTCAAAGAATTTTCAAAAATTGAAATGATTGCATAAGACTTTACTTAACATATTTCATTAAAATGTTTACACATTTCTTTTAAAACATTTCCGAGTAATTCAAAACCGTCAAGCAACATCATTCAACGACCAGGCACCGGCGTGATTCGAACACGCGATCTCCTGTTTACTAGACAGTCGCTTTGTCCAACTAAGCCACGGTGCCAACAAGAAGAGGGCTCTTTATATTTTTCAAAACCAAATTCTCGAAGAATTTATAAAAATTGAAACGATTGCGTAAGACATTCTTATACATATATCAATAAAATTTTTACACGTTTCTTTCAAAACACTTGCGAGTAATTCAAAATCGTCAAGTTGTATTATTCAACGAACAGGCACCGGCGTGATTCGAACACGCGACCTCCTGTTTACAAGACAAGCGCTTTAACTAACTAAGCCACTGGGCCTACAACAACAGGGCTCTTTATATTTTTCAAAACTTAATTCTCGAAGAATTTCCAAAAATTGAAATGATTGCGTAAGACATTCTTTTACATATTTCAATAAAATTTTTACACGTTTCTTTCAAAACACTTGCGAGTAATTCAAAATCGTCAAGTTGTATTATTCAACGAACAGGCACCGGCGTGATTCGAACACGCGATCTCCTGTTTACTAGACAAGCGCTTTAACCAACTAAGCCACGGCGCCAACGGGAAGAGAGCTCTTTATATTTTTCAAAACTTAATTCTCGAAGAATTTCCAAAAATTGAAATGATTGCGTAAGACATTCTTTTACATATTTCAATAAAATTTTTACACGTTTCTTTCAAAACACTTGCGAGTAATTCAAAATCGTCAAGTTGTATTATTCAACGAACAGTTACCGGCGTGATTCGAACACGCGATCTCCTGTTTACTAGACAGGCGCTTTAACCAACTAAGCCACGGCGCCAACGGAAGAGAGCTCTTTATATTTTTCAAAACAAAATTCTCGAAGAAATTCCAAAAATTGAAATGATTGCGTAAGACATTCCTTTACATATTTCAATAAAATTTTTACACATTTCTTTTAAAACATTTGCGAGTAATTCAAAATCGTCAATCAATATCATTCAATGTGCAGGCACCGGCGTGATTCGAACACGCGATCTCCTGTTTACCAGACAGGCGCTTTAACCAACTAATCCACGGCGCCAACGAGAAGAGGGCTCTTTATATTTTTCAAAACAAAATTCTCGAAGAATTTCCAAAAATTGAAATGATTGCGTAAGACATTCCTTTACATATTTCAATAAAATTTTTACACATTTCTTTTAAAACATTTGCGAGTAATTAAAAAACGCCAAGCAATATTATTCAACGACCAGGCACCGGCGTGATTCGAACACGCGATCTCCTGTTTACGAGACAGGCGCTTTAACCAACTAAGCCACGGCGCCAACGAGAAGAGGGCTCTTTATATTTTTCAAAACAAAATTCTCGAAGAATTTTCAAAAATTGAAATGATTACATAAGACATTACTTTACATATTTCATTAAAATGTTTACACATTTTCTTTAAAACATTTGCGAGTAATTCAAAAACGTCAAGCAATATTATTCAACGACCAGGCACCGGCGTGATTCGAACACGCGATCTCCTGTTTACAAGACAGGCGCTTTAACCATCTAAGCCACGGCGCCAATGAGAAGAGGGCTCTTTATATTTTTCAAAACAAAATTCTCGAAGAAATTCCAAAAATTGAAATGATTGCGTAATACATTCCTTTACATATTTCAATAAAAATTTTACACATTTCTTTTAAAACATTTGCGAGTAATTCAAAATCGTCAATCAATATCATTCAATTTGCAGGCACCGGCGAGATTCGAACACGCGATCTGCTGTTTACTACACAGGCGCTTTAACCAACTAAGCCACGGCGCCAACAAGAAGAGGGCTCTTTATATTTTTCAAAACAAAATTCTCAAAGAATTTCCAAAAATTGAAATGATTGCGTAATATAATCCTTTACATATTTCAATAAAATTTTTACACATTTCTTTTAAAACAATTGCGAGTAATTCAAAATCTTCTATCAATATCATTCAATGTGTAGGCACCGGCGTGATTCGAACACGCGATCTCCTGTTTACGAGACAGGCGCTTTAACCATCTAAGCCACGGCGCCAGACAGTTTTTTTAAAATTTCCTTCTATGAATGTTAAATTTATTTTTAGTTTAAAATAAATAGCAGAGTTAATATTTTAAATTTATAATTGATAAACTCTTTTTACGCCATTTCAATTTTTAAAAGAAGGTTCAGAAAAATACTTACACCGATGGCACCGGCGTGATTCGAACACGCAATCTCCTGTTTACAAGACAGGCGCTTTAACCAACTAATCCACGGCGCCAACAAGAAGAGGGCTCTTTATATTTTTCAAAACAAAATTCTCGAAGAATTTCCAAAAATTGAAATGATTGCGTAAGACATTCCTTTACATATTTCAATAAAATTTTTACACATTTCTTTTAAAACATTTGCGAGTAATTTAAAAACGTCAAGCAATATTATTCAACGACCAGGCACCGGCGTGATTCGAACACGCGATCTCCTGTTTACTAGACAGGCGCTTTATCCAACTAACCCACGGTGCCAACAAGAAGAGGGCTCTTTATATTTTTCAAAACCAAATTCTCGAAGAATTTATAAAAATTGAAACGATTGCGTAAGACATTCTTATACATATTTCAATAAAATTTTTACACGTTTCTTTCAAAACACTTGCGAGTAATTCAAAATCGTCAAGTTGTATTATTCAACGAACAGGCACCGGCGTGATTCGAACACGCGACCTCCTGTTTACAAGACAAGCGCTTTAACTAACTAAGCCACTGGGCCTACAACAACAGGGCTCTTTATATTTTTCAAAACTTAATTCTCGAAGAATTTCCAAAAATTGAAATGATTGCGTAAGACATTCCTTTACATATTTCAATAAAATTTTTACACATTTTATTTAAAACATTTGCGAGTAATTCAAAATCGTCAATCAATATCATTCAATGTGCAGGCACCGGCGTGATTCGAACACGGGATCTCCTGTTTACTAGACAGGCGCTTTAACCAACTAAGCCACGGAGCCAACAAGAAGAGCGCTCTTTATATTTTTCGAACACGCGACCTCCTGTTTACAAGACAAGCGCTTTAACTAACTAAGCCACTGGGCCTACAACAACAGGGCTCTTTATATTTTTCAAAACTTAATTCTCGAAGAATTTCCAAAAATTGTAATGATTGCGTAATATAATCCTTTACATATTTCAATAA
This sequence comes from Salticus scenicus, assembly GCA_963930645.1. Lineage (NCBI taxonomy): Eukaryota > Metazoa > Arthropoda > Arachnida > Araneae > Salticidae > Salticus > Salticus scenicus. The sequence goes on from OZ005655.1 coordinate 95,166,015, forward strand.
AATTTTTACACATTTCTTTTAAAACATTTGCGAGTAATTCAAAATCGTCAATCAATATCATTCAATTTGCAGGCACCGGCGTGATTCGAACACGCGATCTCCTGTTTACGAGACAGGCGCTTTAACCATCTAAGCCACGGCGCCAGACAGTTTTTTTTAAATTTCCTTCTATGAATGTTAAATTTATTTTTAGTTTAAAATAAATAGCAGAGTTAATATTTTAAATTTATAATTGATAAACTCTTTTTACGCCATTTCAATTTTTAAAAGAAGGTTCAGAAATATACTTACACCGATGGCACCGGCGTGATTCGAACACGCGATCTCCTGTTTACAAGACAGGCGCTTTAACCAACTAAGCCACGGCGCCAACAAGAAGAGGGCTCTTTATATTTTTCAAAACAAAATTCTCGAAGAATTTCCAAAAATTGAAATGATTGCGTAAGACATTCCTTTACATATTTCAATAAAATTTTTACACATTTCTTTTAAAACATTTGCGAGTAATTCAAAAACGTCAAGCAATATTATTCAACGACCAGGCACCGGCGTGATTCGAACACGCGATCTCCTGTTTACAAGACAGGCGCTTTAACCAACTAAGCCACGGTGCCATCAAGAAGAGGGCTCTTTATATTTTTCAAAACAAAATTCTCAAAGAATTTTCAAAAATTGAAATGATTGCATAAGACTTTACTTAACATATTTCATTAAAATGTTTACACATTTCTTTTAAAACATTTCCGAGTAATTCAAAACCGTCAAGCAACATCATTCAACGACCAGGCACCGGCGTGATTCGAACACGCGATCTCCTGTTTACTAGACAGTCGCTTTGTCCAACTAAGCCACGGTGCCAACAAGAAGAGGGCTCTTTATATTTTTCAAAACCAAATTCTCGAAGAATTTATAAAAATTGAAACGATTGCGTAAGACATTCTTATACATATATCAATAAAATTTTTACACGTTTCTTTCAAAACACTTGCGAGTAATTCAAAATCGTCAAGTTGTATTATTCAACGAACAGGCACCGGCGTGATTCGAACACGCGACCTCCTGTTTACAAGACAAGCGCTTTAACTAACTAAGCCACTGGGCCTACAACAACAGGGCTCTTTATATTTTTCAAAACTTAATTCTCGAAGAATTTCCAAAAATTGAAATGATTGCGTAAGACATTCTTTTACATATTTCAATAAAATTTTTACACGTTTCTTTCAAAACACTTGCGAGTAATTCAAAATCGTCAAGTTGTATTATTCAACGAACAGGCACCGGCGTGATTCGAACACGCGATCTCCTGTTTACTAGACAAGCGCTTTAACCAACTAAGCCACGGCGCCAACGGGAAGAGAGCTCTTTATATTTTTCAAAACTTAATTCTCGAAGAATTTCCAAAAATTGAAATGATTGCGTAAGACATTCTTTTACATATTTCAATAAAATTTTTACACGTTTCTTTCAAAACACTTGCGAGTAATTCAAAATCGTCAAGTTGTATTATTCAACGAACAGTTACCGGCGTGATTCGAACACGCGATCTCCTGTTTACTAGACAGGCGCTTTAACCAACTAAGCCACGGCGCCAACGGAAGAGAGCTCTTTATATTTTTCAAAACAAAATTCTCGAAGAAATTCCAAAAATTGAAATGATTGCGTAAGACATTCCTTTACATATTTCAATAAAATTTTTACACATTTCTTTTAAAACATTTGCGAGTAATTCAAAATCGTCAATCAATATCATTCAATGTGCAGGCACCGGCGTGATTCGAACACGCGATCTCCTGTTTACCAGACAGGCGCTTTAACCAACTAATCCACGGCGCCAACGAGAAGAGGGCTCTTTATATTTTTCAAAACAAAATTCTCGAAGAATTTCCAAAAATTGAAATGATTGCGTAAGACATTCCTTTACATATTTCAATAAAATTTTTACACATTTCTTTTAAAACATTTGCGAGTAATTAAAAAACGCCAAGCAATATTATTCAACGACCAGGCACCGGCGTGATTCGAACACGCGATCTCCTGTTTACGAGACAGGCGCTTTAACCAACTAAGCCACGGCGCCAACGAGAAGAGGGCTCTTTATATTTTTCAAAACAAAATTCTCGAAGAATTTTCAAAAATTGAAATGATTACATAAGACATTACTTTACATATTTCATTAAAATGTTTACACATTTTCTTTAAAACATTTGCGAGTAATTCAAAAACGTCAAGCAATATTATTCAACGACCAGGCACCGGCGTGATTCGAACACGCGATCTCCTGTTTACAAGACAGGCGCTTTAACCATCTAAGCCACGGCGCCAATGAGAAGAGGGCTCTTTATATTTTTCAAAACAAAATTCTCGAAGAAATTCCAAAAATTGAAATGATTGCGTAATACATTCCTTTACATATTTCAATAAAAATTTTACACATTTCTTTTAAAACATTTGCGAGTAATTCAAAATCGTCAATCAATATCATTCAATTTGCAGGCACCGGCGAGATTCGAACACGCGATCTGCTGTTTACTACACAGGCGCTTTAACCAACTAAGCCACGGCGCCAACAAGAAGAGGGCTCTTTATATTTTTCAAAACAAAATTCTCAAAGAATTTCCAAAAATTGAAATGATTGCGTAATATAATCCTTTACATATTTCAATAAAATTTTTACACATTTCTTTTAAAACAATTGCGAGTAATTCAAAATCTTCTATCAATATCATTCAATGTGTAGGCACCGGCGTGATTCGAACACGCGATCTCCTGTTTACGAGACAGGCGCTTTAACCATCTAAGCCACGGCGCCAGACAGTTTTTTTAAAATTTCCTTCTATGAATGTTAAATTTATTTTTAGTTTAAAATAAATAGCAGAGTTAATATTTTAAATTTATAATTGATAAACTCTTTTTACGCCATTTCAATTTTTAAAAGAAGGTTCAGAAAAATACTTACACCGATGGCACCGGCGTGATTCGAACACGCAATCTCCTGTTTACAAGACAGGCGCTTTAACCAACTAATCCACGGCGCCAACAAGAAGAGGGCTCTTTATATTTTTCAAAACAAAATTCTCGAAGAATTTCCAAAAATTGAAATGATTGCGTAAGACATTCCTTTACATATTTCAATAAAATTTTTACACATTTCTTTTAAAACATTTGCGAGTAATTTAAAAACGTCAAGCAATATTATTCAACGACCAGGCACCGGCGTGATTCGAACACGCGATCTCCTGTTTACTAGACAGGCGCTTTATCCAACTAACCCACGGTGCCAACAAGAAGAGGGCTCTTTATATTTTTCAAAACCAAATTCTCGAAGAATTTATAAAAATTGAAACGATTGCGTAAGACATTCTTATACATATTTCAATAAAATTTTTACACGTTTCTTTCAAAACACTTGCGAGTAATTCAAAATCGTCAAGTTGTATTATTCAACGAACAGGCACCGGCGTGATTCGAACACGCGACCTCCTGTTTACAAGACAAGCGCTTTAACTAACTAAGCCACTGGGCCTACAACAACAGGGCTCTTTATATTTTTCAAAACTTAATTCTCGAAGAATTTCCAAAAATTGAAATGATTGCGTAAGACATTCCTTTACATATTTCAATAAAATTTTTACACATTTTATTTAAAACATTTGCGAGTAATTCAAAATCGTCAATCAATATCATTCAATGTGCAGGCACCGGCGTGATTCGAACACGGGATCTCCTGTTTACTAGACAGGCGCTTTAACCAACTAAGCCACGGAGCCAACAAGAAGAGCGCTCTTTATATTTTTCGAACACGCGATCTCCTGTTTACAAGACAGGCGCTTTAACCAACTAAGCCACGGCGCCAACGAGAAGAGAGCTCTTTATATTTTTCAAAACAAAATTCTCGAAGAAATTCCAAAAATTGAAATGATTGCGTAATACATTCCTTTACACATTTCAATAAAATTTTTACACATTTCTTTTAAAACATTTGCGAGTAATTCAAAAACATCGAGCAGTATTATTCAACGACCAGGCACCCGCGTGATTCGAACACGCGATATCCTGTTTACAACACAGGTGCTTTAACCAACCAAGCCACGGCGCCATTGAGAAAAGGGCTCTTTATATTTTTCAAAACAAAATTCTCGAAGAATTTTCAAAAATTAAAGTGATTGCAATAAGACATTACTTCACATATTTCATTAAAATATTTACACATTTCTTTTAAAACATTTGCGAGTAATTCAAAAACGCCAAGCAATATTATTCAACGACCAGGCACCGGCGTGATTCGAACACGCGACCTCCTGTTTTCTAGACAGGCGCTTTAACCAACTAAGCCACGGCGCCAACGAGAAGAGGGCTCTTTATATTTTTCAAAACAAAATTCTCGAAGAATTTCCAAAAATTGAAATGATTGCGTAAGACATTCCTTTACATATTTCAATAAAAATTTTACACATTTCTTTTAAAACATTTGCGAGTAATTCAAAATCGTCAATCAATATCATTCAATTTGCAGGCACCGGGGAGATTCGAACACGCGATCTGCTGTTTACTACACAGGCGCTTTAACCAACTAAGCCACGGCGCCAACAAGAAGAGGGCTCTTTATATTTTTCAAAACAAAATTCTCAAAGAATTTCCAAAAATTGAAATGATTGCGTAATATAATCCTTTACATATTTCAATAAAATTTTTACACATTTCTTTTAAAACAATTGCGAGTAATTCAAAATCTTCTATCAATATCATTCAATGTGTAGGCACCGGCGTGATTCGAACACGCGATCTCCTGTTTACGAGACAGGCGCTTTAACCATCTAAGCCACGGCGCCAGACAGTTTTTTTAAAATTTCCTTCTATGAATGTTAAATTTATTTTTAGTTTAAAATAAATAGCAGAGTTAATATTTTAAATTTATAATTGATAAACTCTTTTTACGCCATTTCAATTTTTAAAAGAAGGTTCAGAAAAATACTTACACCGATGGCACCGGCGTGATTCGAACACGCGATCTTCTGTTTACTAGACAGGCGCTTTATCCAACTAACCCACGGTGCCAACAAGAGGAGGGCTCTTTATATTTTTCAAAACCAAATTCTCGAAGAATTTATAAAAATTGAAACGATTGCGTAAGACATTCTTATACATATTTCAATAAAATTTTTACACGTTTCTTTCAAAACACTTGCGAGTAATTCAAAATCGTCAACTTGTATTATTCAACGAACAGGCACCGGCGTGATTCGAACACGCGACCTCCTGTTTACAAGACAAGCGCTTTAACTAACTAAGCCACTGGGCCTACAACAACAGGGCTCTTTATATTTTTCAAAACTTAATTCTCGAAGAATTTCCAAAAATTGAAATGATTGCGTAAGACATTCCTTTACATATTTCAATAAAATTTTTACAAATTTCTTTTAAAACATTTGCGAGTAATTCAAAATCGTCAATCAATATCATTCAATGTGCAGGCACCGGCGTGATTCGAACACGGGATCTCCTGTTTACTAGACAGGCGCTTTAACCAACTAAGCCACGGAGCCAACAAGAAGAGCGCTCTTTATATTTTTCGAACACGCGATCTCCTGTTTACAAGACAGGCGCTTTAACCAACTAAGCCACGGCGCCAACGAGAAGAGAGCTCTTTATATTTTTCAAAACAAAATTCTCGAAGAAATTCCAAAAATTGAAATGATTGCGTAATACATTCCTTTACACATTTCAATAAAATTTTTACACATTTCTTTTAAAACATTTGCGAGTAATTTAAAAACGTCAAGCAATATTATTCAACGACCAGGCACCGGCGTGATTCGAACACGCGATCTCCTGTTTACTAGACAGGCGCTTTATCCAACTAACCCACGGTGCCAACAAGAAGAGGGCTCTTTATATTTTTCAAAACCAAATTCTCGAAGAATTTATAAAAATTGAAACGATTGCGTAAGACATTCTTATACATATTTCAATAAAATTTTTACACGTTTCTTTCAAAACACTTGCGAGTAATTCAAAATCGTCAAGTTGTATTATTCAACGAAAAGGCACCGGCGTGATTCGAACACGCGACCTCCTGTTTACAAGACAAGCGCTTTAACTAACTAAGCCACTGGGCCTACAACAACAGGGCTCTTTATATTTTTCAAAACTTATTTCTCGAAGAATTTCCAAAAATTGAAATGATTGCGTAAGACATTCCTTTACATATTTCAATAAAATTTTTACACATTTCTTTTAAAACATTTGCGAGTAATTCAAAATCGTCAATCAATATCATTCAATGTGCAGGCACCGGCGTGATTCGATCACGGGATCTCCTGTTTACTAGACAGGCGCTTTAACCAACTAAGCCACGGAGCCAACAAGAAGAGCGCTCTTTATATTTTTCGAACACGCGATCTCCTGTTTACAAGACAGGCGCTTTAACAAACTAAGCCACGGCGCCAACGAGAAGAGAGCTCTTTATATTTTTCAAAACAAAATTCTCGAAGAAATTCCAAAAATTGAAATGATTGCGTAATACATTCCTTTACACATTTCAATAAAATTTTTACACATTTCTTTTAAAACATTTGCGAGTAATTCAAAAACATCGAGCAGTATTATTCAACGACCAGGCACCCGCGTGATTCGAACACGCGATCTCCTGTTTACAAGACAGGCGCTTTAACCAACTAAGCCACGGCGCCAACGAGAAGAGGGCTCTTTATATTTTACAAAACAAAATTCTCGAAGAATTTTCAAAAATTGAAATGATTGCATAAGACATTACTTTACATATTTCAATAATATTTTTACACATTTCTTTTAAAACATTTGAGAGTAATTCAAAACCGTCAAGCAATATCATTCAACGACGAGGCACCGGCGTGATTCGAACACGCGATCTCCTGTTTACTAGACAGGTGTTGGTGTTTAGGATTAAGGCCGATTGACTGCTGTAGGTCCTGGGCCTGAGGGGGAGTGCCTTCCGTGGAGGTCTTTCTAAGGGGTCCTAGCCCGTATTTACGCAAGTTTCGGAGAAAACCACGGAAAACTCCGAACGGCTAGGCCGACGAGCGCGACCTGGGATGTTTACTAGACAGGCGCTTTAACCAACTAAGCCACGGCGCGAATATGAAGAAGGCTCTTTATATTTTTCAAAAGAAAATTCTCGAAGAAATTCCAAAAATTGAAATGATTGCGTAATACATTACTTTACATATTTCAATAAAATTTTTACACATTTCTTTTAAAACATTTGCGAGTAATTCAAAACCGTCAAGCAATATCATTCAACGACCAGGCACCGGCGTGATTCGAACACGCGATCTCCTGTTTACTAGACAGGCGCTTTAACCAACTAAGCCACGGCGCCAACAAGAAGAGGGCTCTTTATATTTTTCAAAACAAAATTCTCAAAGAATTTCCAAAAATTGAAATGATTGCGTAATATAATCCTTTACATATTTCAATAAAATTTTTACACATTTCTTTTAAAACAATTGCGAGTAATTCAAAATCTTCTATCAATATCATTCAATGTGTAGGCACCGGCGTGATTCGAACACGCGATCTCCTGTTTACGAGACAGGCGCTTTAACCATCTAAGCCACGGCGCCAGACAGTTTTTTTAAAATTTCCTTCTATGAATGTTAAATTTATTTTTAGTTTAAAATAAATAGCAGAGTTAATATTTTAAATTTATAATTGATAAACTCTTTTTACGCCATTTCAATTTTTAAAAGAAGGTTCAGAAAAATACTTACACCGATGGCACCGGCGTGATTCGAACACGCGATCTCCTGTTTACTAGACAGGCGCTTTATCCAACTAACCCACGGTGCCAACAAGAGGAGGGCTCTTTATATTTTTCAAAACCAAATTCTCGAAGAATTTATAAAAATTGAAACGATTGCGTAAGACATTCTTATACATATTTCAATAAAATTTTTACACGTTTCTTTCAAAACACTTGCGAGTAATTCAAAATCGTCAACTTGTATTATTCAACGAACAGGCACCGGCGTGATTCGAACACGCGACCTCCTGTTTACAAGACAAGCGCTTTAACTAACTAAGCCACTGGGCCTACAACAACAGGGCTCTTTATATTTTTCAAAACTTAATTCTCGAAGAATTTCCAAAAATTGAAATGATTGCGTAAGACATTCCTTTACATATTTCAATAAAATTTTTACACATTTCTTTTAAAACATTTGCGAGTAATTCAAAATCGTCAATCAATATCATTCAATGTGCAGGCACCGGCGTGATTCGAACACGGGATCTCCTGTTTACTAGACAGGCGCTTTAACCAACTAAGCCACGGAGCCAACAAGAAGAGCGCTCTTTATATTTTTCGAACACGCGATCTCCTGTTTACAAGACAGGCGCTTTAACCAACTAAGCCACGGCGCCAACGAGAAGAGAGCTCTTTATATTTTTCAAAACAAAATTCTCGAAGAAATTCCAAAAATTGAAATGATTGCGTAATACATTCCTTTACACATTTCAATAAAATTTTTACACATTTCTTTTAAAACATTTGCGAGTAATTTAAAAACGTCAAGCAATATTATTCAACGACCAGGCACCGGCGTGATTCGAACACGCGATCTCCTGTTTACTAGACAGGCGCTTTATCCAACTAACCCACGGTGCCAACAAGAAGAGGGCTCTTTATATTTTTCAAAACCAAATTCTCGAAGAATTTATAAAAATTGAAACGATTGCGTAAGACATTCTTATACATATTTCAATAAAATTTTTACACGTTTCTTTCAAAACACTTGCGAGTAATTCAAAATCGTCAAGTTGTATTATTCAACGAAAAGGCACCGGCGTGATTCGAACACGCGACCTCCTGTTTACAAGACAAGCGCTTTAACTAACTAAGCCACTGGGCCTACAACAACAGGGCTCTTTATATTTTTCAAAACTTATTTCTCGAAGAATTTCCAAAAATTGAAATGATTGCGTAAGACATTCCTTTACATATTTCAATAAAATTTTTACACATTTCTTTTAAAACATTTGCGAGTAATTCAAAATCGTCAATCAATATCATTCAATGTGCAGGCACCGGCGTGATTCGATCACGGGATCTCCTGTTTACTAGACAGGCGCTTTAACCAACTAAGCCACGGAGCCAACAAGAAGAGCGCTCTTTATATTTTTCGAACACGCGATCTCCTGTTTACAAGACAGGCGCTTTAACAAACTAAGCCACGGCGCCAACGAGAAGAGAGCTCTTTATATTTTTCAAAACAAAATTCTCGAAGAAATTCCAAAAATTGAAATGATTGCGTAATACATTCCTTTACACATTTCAATAAAATTTTTACACATTTCTTTTAAAACATTTGCGAGTAATTCAAAAACATCGAGCAGTATTATTCAACGACCAGGCACCCGCGTGATTCGAACACGCGATCTCCTGTTTACAAGACAGGCGCTTTAACCAACTAAGCCACGGCGCCAACGAGAAGTGGGCTCTTTATATTTTACAAAACAAAATTCTCGAAGAATTTTCAAAAATTGAAATGATTGCATAAGACATTACTTTACATATTTCAATAATATTTTTACACATTTCTTTTAAAACATTTGAGAGTAATTCAAAACCGTCAAGCAATATCATTCAACGACGAGGCACCGGCGTGATTCGAACACGCGATCTCCTGTTTACTAGACAGGTGTTGGTGTTTAGGATTAAGGCCGATTGACTGCTGTAGGTCCTGGGCCTAAGGGGGAGTGCCTTCCGTGGAGGTCTTTCTAAGGGGTCCTAGCCCGTATTTACGCAAGTTTCGGAGAAAACCACGGAAAACTCCGAACGGCTAGGCCGACGAGCGCGACCTGGGATGTTTACTAGACAGGCGCTTTAACCAACTAAGCCACGGCGCGAATATGAAGAAGGCTCTTTATATTTTTCAAAAGAAAATTCTCGAAGAAATTCCAAAAATTGAAATGATTGCGTAATACATTACTTTACATATTTCAATAAAATTTTTACACATTTCTTTTAAAACATTTGCGAGTAATTCAAAACCGTCAAGCAATATCATTCAACGACCAGGCACCGGCGTGATTCGAACACGCGATCTCCTGTTTACTAGGACAGGCGCTTTAACCAACTAAGCCACGGCGCCAACAAGAAGAGGGCTCTTTATATTTTTCAAAACAAAATTCTCAAAGAATTTCCAAAAATTGAAATGATTGCGTAATATAATCCTTTACATATTTCAATAAAATTTTTACACATTTCTTTTAAAACAATTGCGAGTAATTCAAAATCTTCTATCAATATCATTCAATGTGTAGGCACCGGCGTGATTCGAACACGCGATCTCCTGTTTACGAGACAGGCGCTTTAACCATCTAAGCCACGGCGCCAGACAGTTTTTTTAAAATTTCCTTCTATGAATGTTAAATTTATTTTTAGTTTAAAATAAATAGCAGAGTTAATATTTTAAATTTATAATTGATAAACTCTTTTTACGCCATTTCAATTTTTAAAAGAAGGTTCAGAAAAATACTTACACCGATGGCACCGGCGTGATTCGAACACGCGATCTCCTGTTTACTAGACAGGCGCTTTATCCAACTAACCCACGGTGCCAACAAGAGGAGGGCTCTTTATATTTTTCAAAACCAAATTCTCGAAGAATTTATAAAAATTGAAACGATTGCGTAAGACATTCTTATACATATTTCAATAAAATTTTTACACGTTTCTTTCAAAACACTTGCGAGTAATTCAAAATCGTCAACTTGTATTATTCAACGAACAGGCACCGGCGTGATTCGAACACGCGACCTCCTGTTTACAAGACAAGCGCTTTAACTAACTAAGCCACTGGGCCTACAACAACAGGGCTCTTTATATTTTTCAAAACTTAATTCTCGAAGAATTTCCAAAAATTGAAATGATTGCGTAAGACATTCCTTTACATATTTCAATAAAATTTTTACACATTTCTTTTAAAACATTTGCGAGTAATTCAAAATCGTCAATCAATATCATTCAATGTGCAGGCACCGGCGTGATTCGAACACGGGATCTCCTGTTTACTAGACAGGCGCTTTAACCAACTAAGCCACGGAGCCAACAAGAAGAGCGCTCTTTATATTTTTCGAACACGCGATCTCCTGTTTACAAGACAGGCGCTTTAACCAACTAAGCCACGGCGCCAACGAGAAGAGAGCTCTTTATATTTTTCAAAACAAAATTCTCGAAGAAATTCCAAAAATTGAAATGATTGCGTAATACATTCCTTTACACATTTCAATAAAATTTTTACACATTTCTTTTAAAACATTTGCGAGTAATTTAAAAACGTCAAGCAATATTATTCAACGACCAGGCACCGGCGTGATTCGAACACGCGATCTCCTGTTTACTAGACAGGCGCTTTATCCAACTAACCCACGGTGCCAACAAGAAGAGGGCTCTTTATATTTTTCAAAACCAAATTCTCGAAGAATTTATAAAAATTGAAACGATTGCGTAAGACATTCTTATACATATTTCAATAAAATTTTTACACGTTTCTTTCAAAACACTTGCGAGTAATTCAAAATCGTCAAGTTGTATTATTCAACGAAAAGGCACCGGCGTGATTCGAACACGCGACCTCCTGATTACAAGACAAGCGCTTTAACTAACTAAGCCACTGGGCCTACAACAACAGGGCTCTTTATATTTTTCAAAACTTATTTCTCGAAGAATTTCCAAAAATTGAAATGATTGCGTAAGACATTCCTTTACATATTTCAATAAAATTTTTACACATTTCTTTTAAAACATTTGCGAGTAATTCAAAAACATCGAGCAGTATTATTCAACGACCAGGCACCCGCGTGATTCGAACACGCGATCTCCTGTTTACAAGACAGGCGCTTTAACCAACTAAGCCACGGCGCCAACGAGAAGAGGGCTCTTTATATTTTACAAAACAAAATTCTCGAAGAATTTTCAAAAATTGAAATGATTGCATAAGACATTACTTTACATATTTCAATAATATTTTTACACATTTCTTTTAAAACATTTGAGAGTAATTCAAAACCGTCAAGCAATATCATTCAACGACGAGGCACCGGCGTGATTCGAACACGCGATCTCCTGTTTACTAGACAGGTGTTGGTGTTTAGGATTAAGGCCGATTGACTGCTGTAGGTCCTGGGCCTGAGGGGGAGTGCCTTCCGTGGAGGTCTTTCTAAGGGGTCCTAGCCCGTATTTACGCAAGTTTCGGAGAAAACCACGGAAAACTCCGAACGGCTAGGCCGACGAGCGCGACCTGGGATGTTTACTAGACAGGCGCTTTAACCAACTAAGCCACGGCGCGAATATGAAGAAGGCTCTTTATATTTTTCAAAAGAAAATTCTCGAAGAAATTCCAAAAATTGAAATGATTGCGTAATACATTACTTTACATATTTCAATAAAATTTTTACACATTTCTTTTAAAACATTTGCGAGTAATTCAAAACCGTCAAGCAATATCATTCAACGACCAGGCACCGGCGTGATTCGAACACGCGATCTCCTGTTTACTAGACAGGCGCTTTAACCAACTAAGCGACGGCGCCAACGAGAAGAGGGCTCTTTATATTTTTAAAAACAAAATTCTGAAAGAATTTTCAAAAATTGAAATGATTGCGTAAGACATTCTTATACATATTTCAATAAAATTTTTACACGTTTCTTTCAAAACACTTGCGAGTAATTCAAAATCGTCAAGTTGTATTATTCAACGAACAGGCACCGGCGTGATTCGAACACGCGACCTCCTGTTTACAAGACAAGCGCTTTAACTAACTAAGCCACTGGGCCTACAACAACAGGGCTCTTTATATTTTTCAAAACTTAATTCTCGAAGAATTTCCAAAAATTGAAATGATTGCGTAAGACATTCCTTTACATATTTCAATAAAATTTTTACACATTTCTTTTAAAACATTTGCGAGTAATTCAAAATCGTCAATCAATATCATTCAATGTGCAGGCACCGGCGTGATTCGAACACGCGATCTCCTGTTTACTAGACAGGCGCTTTAACCATCTAAGCCACGGCGCCAGACAGTTTTTTTAAAATTTCCTTCTATGAATGTTAAATTTATTTTTAGTTTAAAATAAATAGCAGAGTTAATATTTTAAATTTATAATTGATAAACTCTTTTTACGCCATTTCAATTTTTAAAAGAAGGTTCAGAAAAATACTTACACCGATGGCACCGGCGTGATTCGAACACGCGATCTCCTGTTTACAAGACAGGCGCTTTAACCAACTAATCCACGGCGCCAACAAGAAGAGGGCTCTTTATATTTTTCAAAACAAAATTCTCGAAGAATTTCCAAAAATTGAAATGATTGCGTAAGACATTCCTTTACATATTTCAATAAAATTTTTACACATTTCTTTTAAAACATTTGCGAGTAATTTAAAAACGTCAAGCAATATTATTCAACGACCAGGCACCGGCGTGATTCGAACACGCGATCTCCTGTTTACTAGACAGGCGCTTTATCCAACTAACCCACGGTGCCAACAGGAAGAGGGCTCTTTATATTTTTCAAAACCAAATTCTCGAAGAATTTATAAAAATTGAAACGATTGCGTAAGACATTCTTATACATATTTCAATAAAATTTTTACACGTTTCTTTCAAAACACTTGCGAGTAATTCAAAATCGTCAAGTTGTATTATTCAACGAAAAGGCACCGGCGTGATTCGAACACGCGACCTCCTGTTTACAAGACAAGCGCTTTAACTAACTAAGCCACTGGGCCTACAACAACAGGGCTCTTTATATTTTTCAAAACTTATTTCTCGAAGAATTTCCAAAAATTGAAATGATTGCGTAAGACATTCCTTTACATATTTCAATAAAATTTTTACACATTTCTTTTAAAACATTTGCGAGTAATTCAAAATCGTCAATCAATATCATTCAATGTGCAGGCACCGGCGTGATTCGATCACGGGATCTCCTGTTTACTAGACAGGCGCTTTAACCAACTAAGCCACGGAGCCAACAAGAAGAGCGCTCTTTATATTTTTCGAACACGCGATCTCCTGTTTACAAGACAGGCGCTTTAACAAACTAAGCCACGGCGCCAACGAGAAGAGAGCTCTTTATATTTTTCAAAACAAAATTCTCGAAGAAATTCCAAAAATTGAAATGATTGCGTAATACATTCCTTTACACATTTCAATAAAATTTTTACACATTTCTTTTAAAACATTTGCGAGTAATTCAAAAACATCGAGCAGTATTATTCAACGACCAGGCACCCGCGTGATTCGAACACGCGATCTCCTGTTTACAAGACAGGCGCTTTAACCAACTAAGCCACGGCGCCAACGAGAAGAGGGCTCTTTATATTTTACAAAACAAGATTCTCGAAGAATTTTCAAAAATTGAAATGATTGCATAAGACATTACTTTACATATTTCAATAATATTTTTACACATTTCTTTTAAAACATTTGAGAGTAATTCAAAACCGTCAAGCAATATCATTCAACGACGAGGCACCGGCGTGATTCGAACACGCGATCTCCTGTTTACTAGACAGGCGCTTTAACCAACTAAGCCACGGCGCGAATATGAAGAAGGCTCTTTATATTTTTCAAAAGAAAATTCTCGAAGAAATTCCAAAAATTGAAATGATTGCGTAATACATTACTTTACATATTTCAATAAAATTTTTACACATTTCTTTTAAAACATTTGCGAGTAATTCAAAACCGTCAAGCAATATCATTCAACGACCAGGCACCGGCGTGATTCGAACACGCGATCTCCTGTTTACTAGACAGGCGCTTTAACCAACTAAGCGACGGCGCCAACGAGAAGAGGGCTCTTTATATTTTTAAAAACAAAATTCTGAAAGAATTTTCAAAAATTGAAATGATTGTGTAAGACATTCTTATACATATTTCAATAAAATTTTTACACGTTTCTTTCAAAACACTTGCGAGTAATTCAAAATCGTCAAGTTGTATTATTCAACGAACAGGCACCGGCGTGATTCGAACACGCGACCTCCTGTTTACAAGACAAGCGCTTTAACTAACTAAGCCACTGGGCCTACAACAACAGGGCTCTTTATATTTTTCAAAACTTAATTCTCGAAGAATTTCCAAAAATTGAAATGATTGCGTAAGACATTCCTTTACATATTTCAATAAAATTTTTACACATTTCTTTTAAAACATTTGCGAGTAATTCAAAATCGTCAATCAATATCATTCAATGTGCAGGCACCGGCGTGATTCGAACACGGGATCTCCTGTTTACTAGACAGGCGCTTTAACCAACTAAGCCACGGAGCCAACAAGAAGAGCGCTCTTTATATTTTTCGAACACGCGATCTCCTGTTTACAAGACAGGCGCAAGGCCCACCAGCGGCCGAGCGGTTCTGCGCTCAAAGCTGGTAGACGTGAGGTGCCGGGTTCGATCCCCGGTCGCGCTCGTCGGCCTAGCCGTTCGGAGTTTTCCGTGGTTTCCTCCGAAACTTGCGTAAATACGGGCTAGGACCCCTTAGAAAGACCTCCACGGAAGGCACTCCCCCTCAGGCCTAAGACCCCAGTGTTGTCAATCGGCCTTAATCCCTAACACCAACACCAACTAACACCAAGACAGGCGCTTTAACCAACTAAGCCACGGCGCCAACGAGAAGAGAGCTCTTTATATTTTTCAAAACAAAATTCTCGAAGAAATTCCAAAAATTGAAATGATTGCGTAATACATTCCTTTACACATTTCAATAAAATTTTTACACATTTCTTTTAAAACATTTGCGAGTAATTCAAAACCGTCAAGCAATATCATTCAACGACGAGGCAGCGGCGTGATTCGAACACGCGATCTCCTGTTTACTAGACAGGCGCTTTAACCAACTAAGCCACGGCGCGAATATGGAGAAGGCTCTTTATATTTTTCAAAAGAAAATTCTCGAAGAAATTCCAAAAATTGAAATGATTGCGTAATACATTACTTTACATATTTCAATAAAATTTTTACACATTTCTTTTAAAACATTTGCGAGTAATTCAAAACCGTCAAGCAATATCATTCAACGACCAGGCACCGGCGTGATTCGAACACGCGATCTCCTGTTTACTAGACAGGCGCTTTAACCAACTAAGCGACGGCGCCAACGAGAAGAGGGCTCTTTATATTTTTCAAAACAAAATTCTGAAAGAATTTTCAAAAATTGAAATGATTGCTTAAGACATTCTTATACATATTTCAATAAAATTTTTACACGTTTCTTTCAAAACACTTGCGAGTAATTCAAAACCGTCAAGCAGCATCATTCAACGACCAGGCACCGGCGTGATTCGAACACGCGACCTCCTGTTTACTAGACAGGCGCTTTAACCAACTAAGCCACGGCGCCAACGAGAAGAGACCTCTTTATATTTTACAAAACAAAATTCTCGAAGAATTTTCAAAAATTGAAATGATTGCATAAGACATTACTTTACATATTTCAGTAATATTTTTACACATTTCTTTTAAAACATTTGCAAGTAATTCAAAATCGTCAATCAATATCATTCAATGCGCAGGCACCGGCGTGATTCGAACACGCGATCTCCTGTTTACAAGACAGGTGCTTTAACCAACTAAGCCACGGCGCCAACAATAAGAGGGCTCTTTATATTTTTCAAAACAAAATTCTCGAAGAATTTCGAAAAATTGAAATGATTGCGTAAGACATTCCTTTACATATTTCAATAAAATTTTTACACATTTCTTTTAAAACATTTGCGAGTGATTCGAAAACGTCAAGCAATATTAGTCAACGACCAGGCACCGGCGTGATTCGAACACGCGATCTCCTGTTTACAAGACAGGCGCTCTAACCAACTAAGCCACGGCGCCAACAAGAAGAGGGCTCTTTATATTTTTCAAATCAAAATTCTCAAAGAATTTCCAAAAATTGAAATGATTGCGTAATATAATCCTTTATATATTTCAATAAAATTTTTACACATTTCTTTTAAAACAATTGCGAGTAATTCAAAATCTTCAATCAATATCATTCAATGTGTAGGCACCGGCGTGATTCGAACACGCGATCTCCTGTTTACGAGACAGGCGCTTTAACCATCTAAGCCACGTCGCCAGACAGTTTTTTTTAAATTTCCTTCTATGAATGTTAAATTTATTTTTAGTTTAAAATAAATAGCAGAGTTAATATTTTAAATTTATACATGATAAACTCTTTTTACGCCATTTCAATTTTTAAAAGAAGGTTCAGAAAAATACTTACACCGATGGCACCGGCGTGATTCGAACACGCGATCTCCTGTTTATAAGAACGGCGCTCTAACCAACTAGGCCACGGCGCAACGACAAGAGAGCTCTTTATATTTTTCAAAACAAAATTCTCGAAGAATTTTCAAAAATTGAAATGATTGCATAAGACATTACTTTACATATTTCATTAAAATGTTTACACATTTTCTTTAAAACTTTTGCGATTAATTCAAAAACGTCAAGCAATATTATTCAACGACCAGGCACCGGCGTGATTCGAACACGCGATCTCCTGTTTACAAGACAGGCGCTTTAACCAACTAAGCCACGGCGCCAATGAGATGAGGGCTCTTTATATTTTTCAAAACAAAATTCTCGAAGAATTTCCAAAAATTGAAATGATTGCGTAATACATTCCTTTACATATTTCAATAAAAATTTTACACATTTCTTTTAAAACATTTGCGAGTAATTCAAAATCGTCAATCAATATCATTCAATTTGCAGGCACCGGCGTGATTCGAACACGCGATCTGCTGTTTACTAGACAGGCGCTTTAACCAACCAAGCCACGGCGCCAACAAGAAGAAGGCTCTTTATATTTTTCAAAACAAAATTCTCAAAGAATTTCCAAAAATTGAAATGATTGCGTAATATAATCCTTTACATATTTCAATAAAATTTTTACACATTTCTTTTAAAACAATTGCGAGTAATTCAAAAACGTCAAGCAATATTATTCAACGACCAGGCACCGGCGTGATTCGAACACGCGATCTCCTGTTTACAAGACAGGCGTTTTAACCAACTAAGCAACGGGGCCAACGAGAAGAGGGTTCTTTATATTTTTCAAAACAAAATTCTCGAAGAATTTTCAAAAATTGAAATGATTGCATAAGACATTACTTTACATATTTCAATAAACTTTTTACACATTTCTTTTAAAACATTTGCAAGTAATTCAAAATCGTCAATCTATATCATTCAATGTGCAGGCACCGGCGTGATTCGAACACGCGATCTCCTGTTTACAAGACAGGCGTTTTAACCAACTAAGCCACGGGGCCAACGAGAAGAGGGTTCTTTATATTTTTCAAAACAAAATTCTCGAAGAATTTTCAAAAATTGAAATGATTGCATAAGACATTCCTTTACATATTTCAATAAAATTTTTACACATTTCTTTTAAAACATTTGCGAGTAATTCAAAAACGTCAAGCAATATTATTCAACGACCAGGCACCGGCGTGATTCGAACACGCGATCTCCTGTTTATAAGAACGGCGCTCTAACCAACTAGGCCACGGCGCAACGACAAGAGAGCTCTTTATATTTTTCAAAACAAAATTCTCGAAGAATTTTCAAAAATTGAAATGATTGCATAAGACATTACTTTACATATTTCATTAAAATGTTTACACATTTTCTTTAAAACTTTTGCGAGTAATTCAAAAACGTCAAGCAATATTATTCAACGACCAGGCACCGGCGTGATTCGAACACGCGATCTCCTGTTTACAAGACAGGCGCTATAACCAACTAAGCCACGGCGCCAATGAGATGAATGCTCTTTATATTTTTCAAAACAAAATTCTCGAAGAATTTCCAAAAATTGAAATGATTGCGTAATACATTCCTTTACATATTTCAATAAAAATTTTACACATTTCTTTTAAAACATTTGCGAGTAATTCAAAATCGTCAATCAATATCATTCAATTTGCAGGCACCGGCGTGATTCGAACACGCGATCTGCTGTTTACTAGACAGGCGCTTTAACCAACTAAGCCACGGCGCCAACAAGAAGAAGGCTCTTTATATTTTTCAAAACAAAATTCTCAAAGAATTTCCAAAAATTGTAATGATTGCGTAATATAATCCTTTACATATTTCAATAAAATTTTTACACATTTCTTTTAAAACAATTGCGAGTAATTCAAAATCTTCTATCAATATCATTCAATGTATAGGCACCGGCGTGATTCGAACACGCGATCTCCTGTTTACGAGACAGGCGCTTTAACCATCTAAGCCACGGCGCCAGACAGTTTTTTTTAAATTTCCTTCTATGAACGTTAAATTTATTTTTAGTTTAAAATAAATAGCAGAGTTAATATTTTAAATTTATAATTGATAAACTCTTTTTACGCCATTTCAATTTTTAAAAGAAGGTTCAGAAAAATACTTACACCGATGGCACCGGCGTGATTCGAACACGCGATCTCCTGTTTACAAGACAGGCGCTTTAACCAACTAAGCCACGGCGCCAACAAGAAGAGGGCTCTTTATATTTTTCAAAACAAAATTCTCGAAGAATTTCCAAAAATTGAAATGATTGCGTAAGACATTCCTTTACATATTTCAATAAAATTTTTACACATTTCTTTTAAAACATTTGCGAGTAATTCAGAAACGTCAAGCAATATTATTCAACGACCAGGCACCGGCGTGATTCGAACACGCGATCTCCTGTTTACAAGACAGGCGCTTTAACCAACTAAGCCACGGTGGCAACAAGAAGAGGGCTCTTTATATTTTTCAAAACCAAATTCTCGAAGAATTTATAAAAATTGAAACGATTGCGTAAGACATTCTTATACATATTTCAATAAAATTTTTACACGTTTCTTTCAAAACACTTGCGAGTAATTCAAAATCGTCAAGTTGTATTATTCAACGAACAGGCACCGGCGTGATTCGAACACGCGACCTCCTGTTTACAAGACAAGCGCTTTAACTAACTAAGCCACTGGGCCTACAACAACAGGGCTCTTTATATTTTTCAAAACTTAATTCTCGAAGAATTTCCAAAAATTGAAATGATTGCGTAAGACATTCTTTTACATATTTCAATAAAATTTTTACACGTTTCTTTCAAAACACTTGCGAGTAATTCAAAATCGTCAAGTTGTATTATTCAACGAACAGGCACCGGCGTGATTCGAACACGCGATCTCCTGTTTACTAGACAGGCGCTTTATCCAACTAAGCCACGGTGCCAACAAGAAGAGGGCTCTTTATATTTTTCAAAACCAAATTCTCGAAGAATTTATAAAAATTGAAACGATTGCGTAAGACATTCTTATACATATTTCAATAAAATTTTTACACGTTTCTTTCAAAACACTTGCGAGTAATTCAAAATCGTCAAGTTGTATTATTCAACGAACAGGCACCGGCGTGATTCGAACACGCGATCTCCTGTTTACTAGACAGGCGCTTTAACCAACTAAGCCACGGCGCCAAGGAGAAGAGAGCTCTTTATATTTTTCAAAACTTAATTCTCGAAGAATTTCCAAAAATTGAAATGATTGCGTAAGACATTCTTTTACATATTTCAATAAAATTTTTACACGTTTCTTTCAAAACACTTGCGAGTAATTCAAAACCGTCAAGTTGTATTATTCAACGAACAGGTACCGGCGTGATTCGAACACGCGATCTCCTGTTTACAAGAACGGCGCTCTAACCAACTAAGCCACGGCGCCAACAAGAAGAGGGCACTTTATATTTTTCAAATCAAAATTTTCGAAGAATTTCGAAAAATTGAAATGATTGCGTAAGACATTCCTTTACATATTTCAATAAAATTTTTACACATTTCTTTTAAAACATTTGCGAGTAATTCAAAAACGTCAAGCAATATTATTCAACGACCAGGCACCGGCGTGATTCGAACACGCGTTCTCCTGTTTACAAGAACGGCGCTCTAACCAACTAAGCCACGGCGCCAACAAGAAGAGGGCTCTTTATATTTTTCAAAAGAAAATTCTCAAAGGATTTCCAAAAATTGAAATGATTGCGTAATATAATCCTTAACATATTTCAATAAAATTTTTACACATTTCTTTTAAAACAATTGCGAGTAATTCAAAATCTTCAATCAATATCATTCAATGTGTAGGCACCGGCGTGATTCGAACACGCGATCTCCTGTTTACGAGACAGGCGCTTTAACCATCTAAGCCACGTCGCCAGACAGTTTTCTTTAAATTTCCTTCTATGAATGTTAAATTTATTTTTAGTTTAAAATAAATAGCAGAGTTAATATTTTAAATTTATAATTGATAAACTCTTTTTACGCCATTTCAATTTTTAAAAGAAGTTTCAGAAAAATACTTACACCGATGGCACCGGCGTGATTCGAACACGCGATCTCCTGTTTACAAGACAGGCGCTTTAACCAACTAAGCCACGGAGCCAACAAGAAGAGCGCTCTTTATATTTTTCGAACACGCGATCTCCTGTTTACAAGACAGGCGCTTTAACCAACTAAGCCACGGCGCCAACGAGAAGAGAGCTCTTTATATTTTTCAAAGCAAAATTCTCGAAGAATTTTCAAAAATTGAAATGATTGCATAAGACATTACTTATCATATTTCATTAAAATGTTTACACATTTTCGTTAAAACTTTTGCGAGTAATTCAAAAACGTCAAGCAATATTATTCAACGACCAGGCACCGGCGTGATTCGAACACGCGATCTCCTGTTTACAAGACAGGTGCTTTAACCAACTAAGCCACGACGCCAACAAGAAGAGGGGTCTTTATATTTTTCAAAACAAAATTCTCGAAGAATTTTCAAAAATTGAAATGATTGCATAAGACATTACTTTACATATTTCATTAAAATGTTTACACATTTCTTTTAAAACATTTGCAAGTAATTCAAAATCGGCAATCTATATCATTCAATGTGCAGGCACCGGCGTGATTCGAACACGCGATCTCCTGTTTACAAGACAGGTGCTTTAACCAACTAAGCCACGACGCCAACAAGAAGAAGGGTCTTTATATTTTTCAAAACAAAATTCTCGAAGAATTTCCAAAAATTGAAATGATTGCGTAAGACATTCCTTTACATATTTCAATAAAATTTTTACACATTTCTTTTAAAACATTTGCGAGTAATTCAGAAACGTCAAGCAATATTATTCAACGACCAGGCACCGGCGTGATTCGAACACGCGATCTCCTGTTTACAAGACAGGCGCTATAACCAACTAAGCCACGGCGCCAATGAGATGAATGCTCTTTATATTTTTCAAAACAAAATTCTCGAAGAATTTCCAAAAATTGAAATGATTGCGTAATACATTCCTTTACATATTTCAATAAAAATTTTACACATTTCTTTTAAAACATTTGCGAGTAATTCAAAATCGTCAATCAATATCATTCAATTTGCAGGCACCGGCGTGATTCGAACACGCGATCTGCTGTTTACTAGACAGGCGCTTTAACCAACTAAGCCACGGCGCCAACAAGAAGAAGGCTCTTTATATTTTTCAAAACAAAATTCTCAAAGAATTTCCAAAAATTGTAATGATTGCGTAATATAATCCTTTACATATTTCAATAAAATTTTTACACATTTCTTTTAAAACAATTGCGAGTAATTCAAAATCTTCTATCAATATCATTCAATGTATAGGCACCGGCGTGATTCGAACACGCGATCTCCTGTTTACGAGACAGGCGCTTTAACCATCTAAGCCACGGCGCCAGACAGTTTTTTTTAAATTTCCTTCTATGAACGTTAAATTTATTTTTAGTTTAAAATAAATAGCAGAGTTAATATTTTAAATTTATAATTGATAAACTCTTTTTACGCCATTTCAATTTTTAAAAGAAGGTTCAGAAAAATACTTACACCGATGGCACCGGCGTGATTCGAACACGCGATCTCCTGTTTACAAGACAGGCGCTTTAACCAACTAAGCCACGGCGCCAACAAGAAGAGGGCTCTTTATATTTTTCAAAACAAAATTCTCGAAGAATTTCCAAAAATTGAAATGATTGCGTAAGACATTCCTTTACATATTTCAATAAAATTTTTACACATTTCTTTTAAAACATTTGCGAGTAATTCAGAAACGTCAAGCAATATTATTCAACGACCAGGCACCGGCGTGATTCGAACACGCGATCTCCTGTTTACAAGACAGGCGCTTTAACCAACTAAGCCACGGTGGCAACAAGAAGAGGGCTCTTTATATTTTTCAAAACCAAATTCTCGAAGAATTTATAAAAATTGAAACGATTGCGTAAGACATTCTTATACATATTTCAATAAAAATTTTACACGTTTCTTTCAAAACACTTGCGAGTAATTCAAAATCGTCAAGTTGTATTATTCAACGAACAGGCACCGGCGTGATTCGAACACGCGACCTCCTGTTTACAAGACAAGCGCTTTAACTAACTAAGCCACTGGGCCTACAACAACAGGGCTCTTTATATTTTTCAAAACTTAATTCTCGAAGAATTTCCAAAAATTGAAATGATTGCGTAAGACATTCTTTTACATATTTCAATAAAATTTTTACACGTTTCTTTCAAAACACTTGCGAGTAATTCAAAATCGTCAAGTTGTATTATTCAACGAACAGGCACCGGCGTGATTCGAACACGCGATCTCCTGTTTACTAGACAGGCGCTTTATCCAACTAAGCCACGGTGCCAACAAGAAGAGGGCTCTTTATATTTTTCAAAACCAAATTCTCGAAGAATTTATAAAAATTGAAACGATTGCGTAAGACATTCTTATACATATTTCAATAAAATTTTTACACGTTTCTTTCAAAACACTTGCGAGTAATTCAAAATCGTCAAGTTGTATTATTCAACGAACAGGCACCGGCGTGATTCGAACACGCGATCTCCTGTTTACTAGACAGGCGCTTTAACCAACTAAGCCACGGCGCCAACGAGAAGAGAGCTCTTTATATTTTTCAAAACTTAATTCTCGAAGAATTTCCAAAAATTGAAATGATTGCGTAAGACATTCTTTTACATATTTCAATAAAATTTTTACACGTTTCTTTCAAAACACTTGCGAGTAATTCAAAACCGTCAAGTTGTATTATTCAACGAACAGGTACCGGCGTGATTCGAACACGCGATCTCCTGTTTACAAGAACGGCGCTCTAACCAACTAAGCCACGGCGCCAACAAGAAGAGGGCACTTTATATTTTTCAAATCAAAATTTTCGAAGAATTTCGAAAAATTGAAATGATTGCGTAAGACATTCCTTTACATATTTCAATAAAATTTTTACACATTTCTTTTAAAACATTTGCGAGTAATTCAAAAACGTCAAGCAATATTATTCAACGACCAGGCACCGGCGTGATTCGAACACGCGTTCTCCTGTTTACAAGAACGGCGCTCTAACCAACTAAGCCACGGCGCCAACAAGAAGAGGGCTCTTTATATTTTTCAAAAGAAAATTCTCAAAGGATTTCCAAAAATTGAAATGATTGCGTAATATAATCCTTAACATATTTCAATAAAATTTTTACACATTTCTTTTAAAACAATTGCGAGTAATTCAAAATCTTCAATCAATATCATTCAATGTGTAGGCACCGGCGTGATTCGAACACGCGATCTCCTGTTTACGAGACAGGCGCTTTAACCATCTAAGCCACGTCGCCAGACAGTTTTCTTTAAATTTCCTTCTATGAATGTTAAATTTATTTTTAGTTTAAAATAAATAGCAGAGTTAATATTTTAAATTTATAATTGATAAACTCTTTTTACGCCATTTCAATTTTTAAAAGAAGTTTCAGAAAAATACTTACACCGATGGCACCGGCGTGATTCGAACACGCGATCTCCTGTTTACAAGACAGGCGCTTTAACCAACTAAGCCACGGAGCCAACAAGAAGAGCGCTCTTTATATTTTTCGAACACGCGATCTCCTGTTTACAAGACAGGCGCTTTAACCAACTAAGCCACGGCGCCAACGAGAAGAGAGCTCTTTATATTTTTCAAAGCAAAATTCTCGAAGAATTTTCAAAAATTGAAATGATTGCATAAGACATTACTTATCATATTTCATTAAAATGTTTACACATTTTCGTTAAAACTTTTGCGAGTAATTCAAAAACGTCAAGCAATATTATTCAACGACCAGGCACCGGCGTGATTCGAACACGCGATCTCCTGTTTACAAGACAGGTGCTTTAACCAACTAAGCCACGACGCCAACAAGAAGAGGGGTCTTTATATTTTTCAAAACAAAATTCTCGAAGAATTTTCAAAAATTGAAATGATTGCATAAGACATTACTTTACATATTTCATTAAAATGTTTACACATTTCTTTTAAAACATTTGCAAGTAATTCAAAATCGGCAATCTATATCATTCAATGTGCAGGCACCGGCGTGATTCGAACACGCGATCTCCTGTTTACAAGACAGGTGCTTTAACCAACTAAGCCACGACGCCAACAAGAAGAAGGGTCTTTATATTTTTCAAAACAAAATTCTCGAAGAATTTCGAAAAATTGAAATGATTGCGTAAGACATTCCTTTACATATTTTAATAAAATTTTTACACATTTCTTTTAAAACATTTGCGAGTAATTCAAAAACGTCAAGCAATATTATTCAACGACCACGCACCGGCGTGATTCGAACACGCGATCTCCTGTTTATAAGAACGGCGCTCTAACCAACTAGGCCACGACGCAACGACAAGAGAGCTCTTTATATTTTTCAAAACAAAATTCTCGAAGAATTTTCAAAAATTGAAATGATTGCATAAGACATTACTTTACATATTTCATTAAAATGTTTACACATTTTCTTTAAAACTATTGCGAGTAATTCAAAAACGTCAAGCAATATTATTCAACGACCAGGCACCGGCGTGATTCGAACACGCGATCTCCTGTTTACAAGACAGGCGCTATAACCAACTAAGCCACGGCGCCAATGAGATGAGGGCTCTTTATATTTTTCAAAACAAAATTCTCGAAGAATTTCCAAAAATTGAAATGATTGCGTAATACATTCCTTTACATATTTCAATAAAAATTTTACACATTTCTTTTAAAACATTTGCGAGT
The DNA here is from genome assembly GCA_963930645.1 of Salticus scenicus. NCBI lineage: Eukaryota > Metazoa > Arthropoda > Arachnida > Araneae > Salticidae > Salticus > Salticus scenicus. The sequence continues at coordinate 95,192,137 of OZ005655.1, forward strand.
AATTCAAAATCGTCAATCAATATCATTCAATTTGCAGGCACCGGCGTGATTCGAACACGCGATCTGCTGTTTACTAGACAGGCGCTTTAACCAACTAAGCCACGGCGCCAACAAGGAGAAGGCTCTTTATATTTTTCAAAACAAAATTCTCAAAGAATTTCCAAAAATTGTAATGATTGCGTAATATAATCCTTTACATATTTCAATAAAATTTTTACACATTTCTTTTAAAACAATTGCGAGTAATTCAAAATCTTCTATCAATATCATTCAATGTATAGGCACCGGCGTGATTCGAACACGCGATCTCCTGTTTACGAGACAGGCGCTTTAACCATCTAAGCCACGGCGCCAGACAGTTTTTTTCAAATTTCCTTCTATGAATGTTAAATTTATTTTTAGTTTAAAATAAATAGCAGAGTTAATATTTTAAATTTATAATTGATAAACTCTTTTTACGCCATTTCAATTTTTAAAAGAAGGTTCAGAAAAATACTTACACCGATGGCACCGGCGTGATTCGAACACGCGATCTCCCGTTTAAAAGACAGGCGCTTTAACCAACTAAGCCACGGCGCCAACAAGAAGAGGGCTCTTTATATTTTTCAAAACAAAATTCTCGAAGAATTTCCAAAAATTGAAATGATTGCGTAAGACATTCCTTTACATATTTCAATAAAATTTTTACACACTTCTTTTAAAACATTTGCGAGTAATTCAAAAACGTCAAGCAATATTTTTCAACGACCAGGCACCGGCGTGATTCGAACACGCGATCTCCTGTTTACAAGACAGGCGCTTTAACCAACTAAGCCACGGTGCCAACAAGAAGAGGGCTCTTTATATTTTTCAAAACAAAATTCTCAAAGAATTTCCAAAAATTGAAATGATTGCGTAAGACATTCCTTTACATATTTCAATAAAATTTTTACACATTTCTTTTAAAACATTTGCGAGTAATTCAAAATCGTCAATCAATATCATTCAACGTGCAGGCACCAGCGTGATTCGAACACGCGATCTCCTGTTTACTAGACAGGCGCTTTAACCAACTAAGCCACGGCGCCAACGAGAAGAGGGCTCTTCATATTTTTTAAAACAAAATTCTCGAAGAATTTCCAAAAATTGAAATGATTGCGTAAGACATTCCTTTACATATTTCAATAAAATTTTTACACATTTCTTTTAAAACATTTGCGAGTAATTCAAAAACGCCAAGCAATATTATTCAACGACCAGGCACCGGCGTGATTCGAACACGCGATCTCCTGTTTACGAGACAGGCGCTTTAACCATCTAAGCCACGGCGCCCGACATTTCTTTTTAAATTTCCTTCTATGAATGTTAAGTTTATTTTTAGTTTATAATAAATAGCAGAGTTAATATTTTAAATTTTATAATTGATAAACTCTTTTTACGCCATTTCAATTTTTAAAAGAAGGTTCAGAAAAATACTTACGCCGATGGCACCGGCGTGATTCGAACACGCGATCTTCTGTTTACAAGACAGGCGCTTAAACCAACTAAGCCACGGCGCCCGACAGTTTTTTTAAAATTTCCTTCTATGAATGTTAAATTTATTTTTAGTTTAAAATAAATAGCAGAGTTAATATATTAAATTTTATAATTGATAAACTCTTTTTACGCCATTTCAATTTTTAAAAGAAGTTTCAGAAAAATACTTACACCGATGGCACCGGCGTGATTCGAACACGCGATCTCGTGTTTACAAGACAGGTGCGTTAACCAACTAAGCCACGGCGGTAACAAGTAGAGGGCTCTTTATATTTTTCAAAACAAAATTCTCGAAGAATTTCCAAAAATTGAAATGATTGCGTAAGACATTCCTTTACCTTATTTCAATAAAATTTTTACACATTTCTTTTAAAACATTTGCGAGTAAATCAAAAACGCCATGCAATATTATTCAACGACCAGGCACCGGCGTGATTCGAACACGCGATCACCTGTTTACAAGACAGGCGCTTTAATCAACTAAGCCACGGCGCCAAAGAGAAGAGGGCTCTTTATGTTTTTCAAAACAAAATTCTCGAAGAATTTTCAAAAATTGAAATGATTGCGTAAGACATTCCTTTACATATTTCAATAAAATTTTTACACATTTCTTTTAAAACATTTGCGAGTAATTCAAAATCGTCAATCAATATCATTCAATGTGCAGGCACCGGCGTGATTCGAACACGCGATCTCCTGTTTACTAGACAGGCGCTTTAACCATCTAAGCCACGGCGCCCGACAGTTTCTTTTAAATTTCCTTCTATGAATGTTAAATTTATTTTTAGTTTAAAATAAATGGCAGAGTTAATATTTTAAATTTTATAATTGAAAAACTCTTTTTACGCCATTTCAATTTTTAAAAGAACGTTCAGAAAAATACTTACACCGATGGCACCGGCGCGATTCGAACACGCGATCTCATGTTTACAAGACTGGCGCTTTAACCAACTAAGCCATGGCGCCAACAAGGAGAGGGCTCTTTATATTTTTGAAAACAAAATTCTCGAAGAATTTCCAAAAATTGAAATGATTGCGTAAGACATTCATTTACATATTTCAACAAAATTTTTACACAATTCTTTTAAAACATTTCCGAGTAATTCAAAATCGTCAATCAATATCATTCAATGGTCAGGCACCGTCGTGATTCGAACACGCGATCTCCTGTTTACTAGACAGGCGCTTTAACCAACTAAGCCACGGCGCCAACGAAAAGAGGGCTCTTTATATTTTTCAAAACAAAATTCTCGAAGAATTTCCAAAAATTGAAATGATTGCGTAAGACATTCCTTTACATATTTCAATAAATTTTTTACACATTCCTTTTAAAACATTTGCGAGTAATTCAAAATCATCAATCAATATCATTCAATGTGCAGGCACCGGCGTGATTCGAACACGCGATCTACTGTTTACAAGCCAGGCGCTTTAACCAACTATGCCACGGCGCCAACGAGAAGAGGGCTCTTTACATTTTTCAAAACAAAATTCTCGAAGAATTTCCAAAGATTGAAATGATTGCATCAGACATTGCTTCACATATTTCATTAAAATATTTACTCATTTCTTTTAAAACATTTGCGAGTAATTCAAAACCGTCAAGCAATATCATTCAACGACCAGGCACCGGCGTGATTCGAACACGCGATCTCCTGTTTACTAGACAGGCGCTTTAACCAACTAAGCCACGGCGCCAAAGAGAAGGGGGCTCTTTATATTTTTCAAAACAAAATTCTCGAAGAATTTTCAAAAATTCAAATGATTGCATCAGACATTGCTTCACATATTTCATTAAAATATTTACACATTTCTTTTAAAACATATGCGAGTAATTCAAAACCGCCAAGCAATATCATTCAACGACCAGGCACCGGCGTGATTCGAACACGCGATCTCCTGTTTACTAGACAGGCGCTTTAACCAACTAAACCACGGCGCCAACAAAAAGAGGGCTCTTTATATTTTTTGAAACCAAATTCTCGAAGAATTTCCAAAAATTCAAACGATTGCTTAAGACATTCTTATACATATTTCAATAAAATTTTTACACGTTTCTTTCAAAACACTTGCGAGTAATTCAAAACCGTCAAGCAACATCATTCAACGACCAGGCACCGGCGTGATTCGAACACGCGATATCCTGTTTACAAGACAGGTGCTTTAACCAACCAAGCCACGGCGCCATTGAGAAGAGGGCTCTTTATATTTTTCAAAACAAAATTCTCGAAGAATTTTCAAAAATTAAAGTGATTGCAATAAGACATTACTTCACATATTTCATTAAAATATTTACACATTTCTTTTAAAACATTTGCGAGTAATTCAAAAACGCTAAGCAATATTATTCAACGACCAGGCACCGGCGTGATTCGAACACGCGATCACCTGTTTACAAGACAATCGCTTTAACCAACTAAGCCACGGCGCCAAAGAGAAGGGGGCTCTTTATATTTTTCAAAACAAAATTCTCGAAGAATTTTCAAAAATTCAAATGATTGCATCAGACATTGCTTCACATATTTCATTAAAATTTTTACACATTTCTTTTAAAACATTTGCGAGTAATTCAAAATCGTCAATCAATATCATTCAATGTGCAGGCACCGGCGTGATTCGAACACGCGATCTCCTGTTTACTAGACAGGCGCTTTAACCAACTAAGCCACGGCGCCAACGAGAAGAGGGCTCTTTATATTTTTCAAAACAAAATTCTCGAAGAATTTCCAAAAATTGAAATGATTGCGTAAGACATTCCTTTACATATTTCAATAAAATTTTTACACATTTCTTTTAAAACATTTGCGAGTAATTCAAAAACGCCAAGCAATATTATTCAACGACCAGGCACCGGCGTGATTCGAACACGCGATCTCCTGTTTACTAGACAGGCGCTTTAACCATCTAAGCCACGGCGCCCGACAGTTTCTTTTAAATTTCCTTCTATGAATGTTAAATTTATTTTTAGTTTAAAATAAATGGCAGAGTTAATATTTTAAATTTTATAATTGAAAAACTCTTTTTACGACATTTCAATTTTTAAAAGAACGTTCAGAAAAATACTTACACCGATGGCACCGGCGCGATTCGAACACGCGATCTCATGTTTACAAGACTGGCGCTTTAACCAACTAAGCCATGGCGCCAACAAGGAGAGGGCTCTTTATATTTTTGAAAACAAAATTCTCGAAGAATTTCCAAAAATTGAAATGATTGCGTAAGACATTCATTTACATATTTCAACAAAATTTTTACACAATTCTTTTAAAACATTTCCGAGTAATTCAAAATCGTCAATCAATATCATTCAATGTGCAGGCACCGTCGTGATTCGAACACGCGATCTCCTGTTTACTAGACAGGCGCTTTAACCAACTAAGCCACGGCGCCAACGAAAAGAGGGCTCTTTATATTTTTCAAAACAAAATTCTCGAAGAATTTCCAAAAATTGAAATGATTGCGTAAGACATTCCTTTACATATTTCAATAAATTTTTTACACATTCCTTTTAAAACATTTGCGAGTAATTCAAAATCATCAATCAATATCATTCAATGTGGAGGCACCGGCGTGATTCGAACACGCGATCTACTGTTTACAAGACAGGCGCTTTAACCAACTATGCCACGGCGCCAACGAGAAGAGGGCTCTTTACATTTTTCAAAACAAAATTCTCGAAGAATTTCCAAAGATTGAAATGATTGTATCAGACATTGCTTCACATATTTCATTAAAATATTTACTCATTTCTTTTAAAACATTTGGGAGTAATTCAAAACCGTCAAGCAATATCATTCAACGACCAGGCACCGGCGTGATTCGAACACGCGATCTCCTGTTTACTAGACAGGCGCTTTAACCAACTAAGCCACGGCGCCAAAGAGAAGGGGGCTCTTTATATTTTTCAAAACAAAATTCTCGAAGAATTTTCAAAAATTCAAATGATTGCATCAGACATTGCTTCACATATTTCATTGAAATATTTACACATTTCTTTTAAAACATATGCGAGTAATTCAAAACCGCCAAGCAATATCATTCAACGACCAGGCACCGGCGTGATTCGAACACGCGATCTCCAGTTTACTAGACAGGCGCTTTAACCAACTAAGCCACGGCGCCAACAAGAAGAGGGCTCTTTATATTTTTCAAAACAAAATTCTCAAAGAATTTCCAAAAATTGAAATGATTGCGTAAGACATTCCTTTACATATTTCAATAAAATTTTTAAACATTTCTTTTAAAACATTTGCGAGTAATTCAAAAACGTCAAGCAATATTATTCAACGACCAGGCACCGGCGTGATTCGAACACGCGATCTCCTGTTTACAAGACAGGCGCTTTAACCAACTAAGCCACGGCGCCAACGAGAAGAGGGTTCTTTATATTTTTAAAAACAAAATTCTCGAAGAATTTTCAAAAATTGAAATGATTGCATAAGACATTACTTTACATATTTCAATAAACTTTTTACACATTTCTTTTAAAACATTTGCAAGTAATTCAAAATCGTCAATCAATATCATTCAATGTGCAGGCACCGGCGTGATTCGAACACGCGATCTCCTGTTTACAAGAACGGCGCTCTAACCAACTAGGCCACGGCGCAACGACAAGAGAGCTCTTTATATTTTTCAAAACAAAATTCTCGAAGAATTTTCAAAAATTGAAATGATTGCATAAGACATTACTTTACATATTTCATTAAAATGTTTACACATTTTCTTTAAAACATTTGCGAGTAATTCAAAAACGTCAAGCAATATTATGCAACGACCAGGCACCGGCGTGATTCGAACACGCGATCTCCTGTTTACAAGACAGGCGCTTTAACCATCTAAGCCACGGCGCCAATGAGAAGAGGGCTCTTTATATTTTTCAAAACAAAATTCTCGAAGAAATTCCAAAAATTGAAATGATTGCGTAATACATTCCTTTACATATTTCAATAAAAATTTTACACATTTCTTTTAAAACATTTGCGAGTAATTTAAAAACGTCAAGCAATATTATTCAACGACCAGGCACCGGCGTGATTCGAACACGCGATCTCCTGTTTACTAGACAGGCGCTTTATCCAACTAACCCACGGTGCCAACAAGAAGAGGGCTCTTTATATTTTTCAAAACCAAATTCTCGAAGAATTTATAAAAATTGAAACGATTGCGTAAGACATTCTTATACATATTTCAATAAAATTTTTACACGTTTCTTTCAAAACACTTGCGAGTAATTCAAAATCGTCAAGTTGTATTATTCAACGAACAGGCACCGGCGTGATTCGAACACGCGACCTCCTGTTTACAAGACAAGCGCTTTAACTAACTAAGCCACTGGGCCTACAACAACAGTGCTCTTTATATTTTTCAAAACTTAATTCTCGAAGAATTTCCAAAAATTGAAATGATTGCGTAAGACATTCCTTTACATATTTCAATAAAATTTTTACACATTTCTTTTAAAACATTTGCGAGTAATTCTAAATCGTCAATCAATATTATTCAATGTGCAGGCACCGGCGTGATTCGAACACGGGATCTCCTGTTTACTAGACAGGCGCTTTAACCAACTAAGCCACGGAGCCAACAAGAGCGCTCTTTATATTTTTCGAACACGCGATCTCCTGTTTACAAGACAGGCGCTTTAACCAACTAAGCCACGGCGCCAACGAGAAGAGAGCTCTTTATATTTTTCAAAACAAAATTCTCGAAGAAATTCCAAAAATTGAAATGATTGCGTAATACATTCCTTTACACATTTCAATAAAATTTTTACACATTTCTTTTAAAACATTTGCGAGTAATTCAAAAACATCGAGCAGTATTATTCAACGACCAGGCACCCGCGAGATTCGATCACGCGATCTCCAGTTTACAAGACAGGCGCTTTAACCAACTAAGCGACGGCGCCAACGAGAAGAGGGCTCTTTATATTTTTCAAAACAAAATTCTCGAAGAATTTCCAAAAATTGAAATGATTGCGTAATACATTAATTTACATATTTCAATAAAAATTTTACACATTTCTTTTAAAACATTTGCGAGTAATTCAAAATCGTCAATCAATATCATTCAATTTGCAGGCACCGGCGTGATTCGAACACGCGATCTGCTGTTTACTAGACAGGCGCTTTAACCAACTAAGCCACGGCGCCAACAAGAAGAAGGCTCTTTATATTTTTCAAAACAAAATTCTCAAAGAATTTCCAAAAATTGAAATGATTGCGTAATATAATCCTTTACATATTTCAATAAAATTTTTACACATTTCTTTTAAAACATTTGCGAGTAATTCAAAAACGTCAAGCAATATTATTCAACGACCAGGCACCGGCGTGATTCGAACACGCGATCTCCTGTTTACAGGAACGGCGCTCTAACCAACTAGGCCACGGCGCAACGACAAGAGAGCTCTTTATATTTTTCAAAACAAAATTCTCAAAGAATTTCCAAAAATTGAAATGATTGCGTAATATAATCCTTTACATATTTCATTAAAATGTTTACACATTTTCTTTAAAACATTTGCGAGTAATTCAAAAACGTCAAGCAATATTATGCAACGACCAGGCACCGGCGTGATTCGAACACGCGATCTCCTGTTTACAAGACAGGCGCTTTAACCATCTAAGCCACGGCGCCAATGAGAAGAGGGCTCTTTATATTTTTCAAAACAAAATTCTCGAAGAAATTCCAAAAATTGAAATGATTGCGTAATACATTCCTTTACATATTTCAATAAAAATTTTACACATTTCTTTTAAAACATTTGCGAGTAATTTAAAAACGTCAAGCAATATTATTCAACGACCAGGCACCGGCGTGATTCGAACACGCGATCTCCTGTTTACTAGACAGGCGCTTTATCCAACTAACCCACGGTGCCAACAAGAAGAGGGCTCTTTATATTTTTCAAAACCAAATTCTCGAAGAATTTATAAAAATTGAAACGATTGCGTAAGACATTCTTATACATATTTCAATAAAATTTTTACACGTTTCTTTCAAAACACTTGCGAGTAATTCAAAATCGTCAAGTTGTATTATTCAACGAACAGGCACCGGCGTGATTCGAACACGCGACCTCCTGTTTACAAGACAAGCGCTTTAACTAACTAAGCCACTGGGCCTACAACAACAGGGCTCTTTATATTTTTCAAAACTTAATTCTCGAAGAATTTCCAAAAATTGAAATGATTGCGTAAGACATTCCTTTACATATTTCAATAAACTTTTTACACATTTCTTTTAAAACATTTGCGAGTAATTCAAAATCGTCAATCAATATTATTCAATGTGCAGGCACCGGCGTGATTCGAACACGGGATCTCCTGTTTACTAGACAGGCGCTTTAACCAACTAAGCCACGGAGCCAACAAGAGCGCTCTTTATATTTTTCGAACACGCGATCTCCTGTTTACAAGACAGGCGCTTTAACCAACTAAGCCACGGCGCCAACGAGAAGAGAGCTCTTTATATTTTTCAAAACAAAATTCTCGAAGAAATTCCAAAAATTGAAATGATTGCGTAATACATTCCTTTACACATTTCAATAAAATTTTTACACATTTCTTTTAAAACATTTGCGAGTAATTCAAAAACATCGAGCAGTATTATTCAACGACCAGGCACCCGCGAGATTCGATCACGCGATCTCCAGTTTACAAGACAGGCGCTTTAACCAACTAAGCGACGGCGCCAACGAGAAGAGGGCTCTTTATATTTTACAAAACAAAATTCTCGAAGAATTTTCAAAAATTGAAATGATTGCATAAGACATTACTTTACATATTTCAATAATATTTTTACACATTTCTTTTAAAACATTTGGGAGTAATTCAAAACCGTCAAGCAAAATCATTCAACGACGAGGCACCGGCGTGATTCGAACACGCGATCTCCTGTTTACTAGACAGGCGCTTTAACCATCTAAGCCACGGCGCCAGACAGTTTTTTTTTAAATTTCCTTCTATGAATGTTAAATTTATTTTTAGTTTAAAATAAATAGCAGAGTTAATATTTTAAATTTATAATTGATAAACTCTTTTTACGCCATTTCAATTTTTAAAAGAAGGTTCAGAAAAATACTTACACCGATGGCACCGGCGTGATTCGAACACGCGATCTCCTGTTTACAAGACAGGCGCTTTAACCAACTAATCCACGGCGCCAACAAGAAGAGGGCTCTTTATATTTTTCAAAACAAAATTCTCGAAGAATTTCCAAAAATTGAAATGATTGCGTAAGACATTCCTTTACATATTTCAATAAAATTTTTACACATTTCTTTTAAAACATTTGCGAGTAATTTAAAAACGTCAAGCAATATTATTCAACGACCAGGCACCGGCGTGATTCGAACACGCGATCTCCTGTTTACTAGACAGGCGCTTTATCCAACTAACCCACGGTGCCATCAAGAAGAGGGCTCTTTATATTTTTCAAAACCAAATTCTCGAAGAATTTATAAAAATTGAAACGATTGCGTAAGACATTCTTATACATATTTCAATAAAATTTTTACACGTTTCTTTCAAAACACTTGCGAGTAATTCAAAATCGTCAAGTTGTATTATTCAACGAACAGGCACCGGCGTGATTCGAACACGCGACCTCCTGTTTACAAGACAAGCGCTTTAACTAACTAAGCCACTGGGCCTACAACAACAGGGCTCTTTATATTTTTCAAAACTTATTTCTCGAAGAATTTCCAAAAATTGAAATGATTGCGTTAGACATTCCTTTACATATTTCAATAAAATGTTTACACATTTCTTTTAAAACATTTGCGAGTAATTCAAAATCGTCAATCAATATCATTCAATGTGCAGGCACCGGCGTGATTCGATCATGGGATCTCCTGTTTACTAGACAGGCGCTTTAACCAACTAAGCCACGGAGCCAACAAGAAGAGCGCTCTTTATATTTTTCGAACACGCGATCTCCTGTTTACAAGACAGGCGCTTTAACCAACTAAGCCACGGCGCCAACGAGAAGAGAGCTCTTTATATTTTTCAAAACAAAATTCTCGAAGAAATTCCAAAAATTGAAATGATTGCGTAATACATTCCTTTACACATTTCAATAAAATTTTTACACATTTCTTTTAAAACATTTGCGAGTAATTCAAAAACATCGAGCAGTATTATTCAACGACCAGGCACCCGCGGGATTCGAACACGCGATCTCCTGTTTACAAGACAGGCGCTTTAACCAACTAAGCCACGGCGCCAACGAGAAGAGGGCTCTTTATACTTTACAAAACAAAATTCTCGAAGAATTTTCAAAAATTGAAATGATTGCATAAGACATTCTTATACATATTTCAATAAAATTTTTACACGTTTCTTTCAAAACACTTGCGAGTAATTCAAAACCGTCAAGCAACATCATTCAACGACCAGGCACCGGCGTGATTCGAACACGCGATCTCCTGTTTACTAAACAGGCGCTTTAACCAACTAAGCCACGGCGCCAACGAGAAGAGAGCTCTTTATATTTTACAAAACAAAATTCTCGAAGAATTTTCAAAAATTGAAATGATTGCATAAGACATTACTTTACATATTTCAGTAATATTTTTACACATTTCTTTTAAAACATTTGCAAGTAATTCAAAATCGTAAATCAATATCATTCAATGTGCAGGCACCGGCGTGATTCGAACACGCGATCTCCTGTTTACTAAACAGGCGCTTTAACCATCTAAGCCACGGCGCCAACGAGAAGAGAGCTCTTTATATTTTACAAAACAAAATTCTCGAAGAATTTTCAAAAATTGAAATGATTGCATAAGACATTACTTTACATATTTCAGTAATATTTTTACACATTTCTTTTAAAACATTTGCGAGTAATTCAAAAACGTCAAGCAATATTAGTCAACGACCAGGCACCGGCGTGATTCGAACACGCGATCTCCAGTTTACAAGACAGGCGCTCTAACCAACTAAGCCACGGCGCCAACAAGAAGAGGGCTCTTTATATTTTTCAAATCAAAATTCTCAAAGAATTTCCAAAAATTGAAATGATTGCGTAATATAATCCTTTACATATTTCAATAAAATTTTTACACATTTCTTTTAAAACAATTGCGAGTAATTCAAAATCTTCAATCAATATCATTCAATGTGTAGGCACCGGCGTGATTCGAACACGCGATCTCCTGTTTACGAGACAGGCGCTTTAACCATCTAAGCCACGTCGCCAGACAGTTTTTTTTAAATTTCCTTCTATGAATGTTAAATTTATTTTTAGTTTAAAATAAATAGCAGAGTTAATATTTTAAATTTATAAATGATAAACTCTTTTTACGCCATTTCAATTTTTAAAAGAAGGTTCAGAAAAATACTTACACCGATGGCACCGGCGTGATTCGAACACGCGATCTCCTGTTTATAAGAACGGCGCTCTAACCAACTAGGAAACGGCGCAACGACAAGAGAGCTCTTTATATTTTTCAAAACAAAATTCTCGAAGAATTTTCAAAAATTGAAATGATTGCATAAGACATTACTTTACATATTTCATTAAAATGTTTACACATTTTCTTTAAAACTTTTGCGAGTAATTCAAAAACGTCAAGCAATATTATTCAACGACCAGGCACCGGCGTGATTCGAACACGCGATCTCCTGTTTACAAGACAGGCGCTTTAACCAACTAAGCCACGGCGCCAATGAGATGAGGGCTCTTTATATTTTTCAAAACAAAATTCTCGAAGAATTTCAAAAAATTGAAATGATTGCGTAATACATTCCTTTACATATTTCAATAATATTTTTACACATTTCTTTTAAAACATTCGAGAGTAATTCAAAACCGTCAAGCAATATCATTCAACGACGAGGCACCGGCGTGATTCGAACACGCGATCTCCTGTTTACTAGACAGGCGCTTTAACCAACTAAGCCACGGCGCGAATATGAAGAAGGCTCTTTATATTTTTCAAAAGAAAATTCTCGAAGAAATTCCAAAAATTGAAATGATTGCGTAATACATTACTTTAAATATTTCAATAAAATTTTTACACATTTCTTTTAAAACATTTGCGAGTAATTCAAAACCGTCAAGCAATATCATTCAACGACCAGGCACCGGCGTGATTCGAACACGCGATCTCCTGTTTACTAGACAGGCGCTTTATCCAACTAACCCACGGTGCCATCAAGAAGAGGGCTCTTTATATTTTTCAAAACCAAATTCTCGAAGAATTTATAAAAATTGAAACGATTGCGTAAGACATTCTTATACATATTTCAATAAAATTTTTACACGTTTCTTTCAAAACACTTGCGAGTAATTCAAAATCGTCAAGTTGTATTATTCAACGAACAGGCACCGGCGTGATTCGAACACGCGACCTCCTGTTTACAAGACAAGCGCTTTAACTAACTAAGCCACTGGGCCTACAACAACAGGGCTCTTTATATTTTTCAAAACTTATTTCTCGAAGAATTTCCAAAAATTGAAATGATTGCGTTAGACATTCCTTTACATATTTCAATAAAATGTTTACACATTTCTTTTAAAACATTTGCGAGTAATTCAAAATCGTCAATCAATATCATTCAATGTGCAGGCACCGGCGTGATTCGATCATGGGATCTCCTGTTTACTAGACAGGCGCTTTAACCAACTAAGCCACGGAGCCAACAAGAAGAGCGCTCTTTATATTTTTCGAACACGCGATCTCCTGTTTACAAGACAGGCGCTTTAACCAACTAAGCCACGGCGCCAACGAGAAGAGAGCTCTTTATATTTTTCAAAACAAAATTCTCGAAGAAATTCCAAAAATTGAAATGATTGCGTAATACATTCCTTTACACATTTCAATAAAATTTTTACACATTTCTTTTAAAACATTTGCGAGTAATTCAAAAACATCGAGCAGTATTATTCAACGACCAGGCACCCGCGGGATTCGAACACGCGATCTCCTGTTTACAAGACAGGCGCTTTAACCAACTAAGCCACGGCGCCAACGAGAAGAGGGCTCTTTATACTTTACAAAACAAAATTCTCGAAGAATTTTCAAAAATTGAAATGATTGCATAAGACATTCTTATACATATTTCAATAAAATTTTTACACGTTTCTTTCAAAACACTTGCGAGTAATTCAAAACCGTCAAGCAACATCATTCAACGACCAGGCACCGGCGTGATTCGAACACGCGATCTCCTGTTTACTAAACAGGCGCTTTAACCAACTAAGCCACGGCGCCAACGAGAAGAGAGCTCTTTATATTTTACAAAACAAAATTCTCGAAGAATTTTCAAAAATTGAAATGATTGCATAAGACATTACTTTACATATTTCAGTAATATTTTTACACATTTCTTTTAAAACATTTGCAAGTAATTCAAAATCGTAAATCAATATCATTCAATGTGCAGGCACCGGCGTGATTCGAACACGCGATCTCCTGTTTACTAAACAGGCGCTTTAACCATCTAAGCCACGGCGCCAACGAGAAGAGAGCTCTTTATATTTTACAAAACAAAATTCTCGAAGAATTTTCAAAAATTGAAATGATTGCATAAGACATTACTTTACATATTTCAGTAATATTTTTACACATTTCTTTTAAAACATTTGCGAGTAATTCAAAAACGTCAAGCAATATTAGTCAACGACCAGGCACCGGCGTGATTCGAACACGCGATCTCCAGTTTACAAGACAGGCGCTCTAACCAACTAAGCCACGGCGCCAACAAGAAGAGGGCTCTTTATATTTTTCAAATCAAAATTCTCAAAGAATTTCCAAAAATTGAAATGATTGCGTAATATAATCCTTTACATATTTCAATAAAATTTTTACACATTTCTTTTAAAACAATTGCGAGTAATTCAAAATCTTCAATCAATATCATTCAATGTGTAGGCACCGGCGTGATTCGAACACGCGATCTCCTGTTTACGAGACAGGCGCTTTAACCATCTAAGCCACGTCGCCAGACAGTTTTTTTTAAATTTCCTTCTATGAATGTTAAATTTATTTTTAGTTTAAAATAAATAGCAGAGTTAATATTTTAAATTTATAAATGATAAACTCTTTTTACGCCATTTCAATTTTTAAAAGAAGGTTCAGAAAAATACTTACACCGATGGCACCGGCGTGATTCGAACACGCGATCTCCTGTTTATAAGAACGGCGCTCTAACCAACTAGGAAACGGCGCAACGACAAGAGAGCTCTTTATATTTTTCAAAACAAAATTCTCGAAGAATTTTCAAAAATTGAAATGATTGCATAAGACATTACTTTACATATTTCATTAAAATGTTTACACATTTTCTTTAAAACTTTTGCGAGTAATTCAAAAACGTCAAGCAATATTATTCAACGACCAGGCACCGGCGTGATTCGAACACGCGATCTCCTGTTTACAAGACAGGCGCTTTAACCAACTAAGCCACGGCGCCAATGAGATGAGGGCTCTTTATATTTTTCAAAACAAAATTCTCGAAGAATTTCAAAAAATTGAAATGATTGCGTAATACATTCCTTTACATATTTCAATAATATTTTTACACATTTCTTTTAAAACATTCGAGAGTAATTCAAAACCGTCAAGCAATATCATTCAACGACGAGGCACCGGCGTGATTCGAACACGCGATCTCCTGTTTACTAGACAGGCGCTTTAACCAACTAAGCCACGGCGCGAATATGAAGAAGGCTCTTTATATTTTTCAAAAGAAAATTCTCGAAGAAATTCCAAAAATTGAAATGATTGCGTAATACATTACTTTAAATATTTCAATAAAATTTTTACACATTTCTTTTAAAACATTTGCGAGTAATTCAAAACCGTCAAGCAATATCATTCAACGACCAGGCACCGGCGTGATTCGAACACGCGATCTCCTGTTTACTAGACAGGCGCTTTAACCAACTAAGCGACGGCGCCAACGAGAAGAGGGCTCTTTATATTTTTAAAAACAAAATTCTGAAAGAATTTCCAAAAATTGAAATGATTGCGTAAGACATTCCTTTACATATTTCAATAAAATTTTTACACATTTCTTTTAAAAAATTTGCGAGTAATTCAAAATCGTCAATCAATATCATTCAATGTGCAGGCACCGGCGTGATTCGAACACGGGATCTCCTGTTTACTAGACAGGCGCTTTAACCAACTAAGCCACGGAGCCAACAAGAAGAAAACTCTTTATATTTTTCGAACACGCGATCTCCTGTTTACAAGACAGGCGCTTTAGCCAACTAAGCCACGGCGCCAACGAGAAGAGAGCTCTTTATATTTTTCAAAACAAAATTCTCGAAGAAATTCCAAAAATTGAAATGATTGCGTAATACATTCCTTTACACATTTCAATAAAATTTTTACACATTTCTTTTAAAACATTTGCGAGTAATTCAAAACCGTCAAGCAATATCATTCAACGACGAGGCAGCGGCGTGATTCGAACACGCGTTCTCCTGTTTACTAGACAGGCGCTTTAACCAACTAAGCCACGGCGCGAATATGAAGAAGGCTCTTTATATTTTTCAAAAGAAAATTCTCGAAGAAATACCAAAAATTGAAATGATTGCGTAATACATTACTTTACATATTTCAATAAAATTTTTACACATTTCTTTTAAAACATTTGCGAGTAATTCAAAACCGTCAAGCAATATCATTCAACGACCAGGCACCGGCGTGATTCGAACACGCGATCTCCTGTTTACTAGACAGGCGCTTTAACCAACTAAGCGACGGCGCCAACGAGAAGAGGGCTCTTTATATTTTTCAAAACAAAATTCTGAAAGAATTTTCAAAAATTGAAATGATTGCGTAAGACATTCTTATACATATTACAATAAAATTTTTACACGTTTCTTTCAAAACACTTGCGAGTAATTCGAAACCGTCAAGCAACATCATTCAACGACCAGGCACCGGCGTGATTCGAACACGCGATCTCCTGTTTACTAGACAGGCGCTTTAACCAACTAAGCCACGGCGCCAACGAGAAGAGAGCTCTTTATATTTTACAAAACAAAATTCTCGAAGAATTTTCAAAAATTGAAATGATTGCATAAGACATTACTTTACATATTTCAGTAATATTTTTACACATTTCTTTTAAAACATTTGCAAGTAATTCAAAATCGTCAATCAATATCATTCAATGTGCAGGCACCGGCGTGATTCGAACACGCGATCTCCTGTTTACAAGACAGGTGCTTTAACCAACTAAGCCACGGCGCCAACAAGAAGAGGGCTCTTTATATTTTTCAAAACAAAATTCTCGAAGAATTTCGAAAAATTGAAATGATTGCGTAAGACATTCCTTTACATATTTCAATAAAATTTTTACACATTTCTTTTAAAACAATTGCGAGTAATTCAAAATCTTCAATCAATATCATTCAATGTGTAGGCACCGGCGTGATTCGAACACGCGATCTCCTGTTTACGAGACAGGCGCTTTAACCATCTAAGCCACGGCGCCAACGAGAAGGGAGCTCTTTATATTTTACAAAACAAAATTCTCGAAGAATTTTCAAAAATTGAAATGATTGCATAACTCATTACTTTACATATTTCAGTAATATTTTTACACATTTCTTTTAAAACATTTGCGAGTAATTCAAAAACGTCAAGCAATATTAGTCAACGACCAGGCACCGGCGTGATTCGAACACGCGATCTCCTGTTTACAAGACAGGCGCTCTAACCAACTAAGCCCCGGCGCCAACAAGAAGAGGGCTCTTTATATTTTTCAAATCAAAATTCTCAAAGAATTTCCAAAAATTGAAAT
The DNA here is from genome assembly GCA_963930645.1 of Salticus scenicus. Classification (NCBI taxonomy): domain Eukaryota; kingdom Metazoa; phylum Arthropoda; class Arachnida; order Araneae; family Salticidae; genus Salticus; species Salticus scenicus. The sequence goes on from OZ005655.1 coordinate 95,209,425, forward strand.
GATTGCGTAATATAATCCTTTACATATTTCAATAAAATTTTTACACATTTCTTTTAAAACAATTGCGAGTAATTCAAAATCTTCAATCAATATCATTCAATGTGTAGGCACCGGCGTGATTCGAACACGCGATCTCCTGTTTACGAGACAGGCGCTTTAACCATCTAAGCCACGTCGCCAGACAGTTTTTTTTAAATTTCCTTCTATGAATGTTAAATTTATTTTTAGTTTAAAATAAATAGCAGAGTTAATATTTTAAATTTATAAATGATAAACTCTTTTTACGCCATTTCAATTTTTAAAAGAAGGTTCAGAAAAATACTTACACCGATGGCACCGGCGTGATTCGAACACGCGATCTCCTGTTTATAAGAACGGCGCTCTAACCAACTAGGCCACGGCGCAACGACAAGAGAGCTCTTTATATTTTTCAAAACAAAATTCTCGAAGAATTTTCAAAAATTGAAATGATTGCATAAGACATTCTTATACATATTTCAATAAAATTTTTACACGTTTCTTTCAAAACACTTGCGAGTAATTCAAAACCGTCAAGCAACATCATTCAACGACCAGGCACCGGCGTGATTCGAACACGCGATCTCCTGTTTACTAGACAGGCGCTTTAACCAACTAAGCCACGGCGCCAACGAGAAGAGAGCTCTTTATATTTTACAAAACAAAATTCTCGAAGAATTTTCAAAAATTGAAATGGTTGCATAAGACATTACTTTACATATTTCAGTAATATTTTTACACATTTCTTTTAAAACATTTGCAAGTAATTCAAAATCGTCAATCAATATCATTCAATGTGCAGGCACCGGCGTGATTCGAACACGCGATCTCCTGTTTACAAGACAGGTGCATTAACCAACTAAGCCACGGCGCCAACAAGAAGAGGGCTCTTTATATTTTTCAAAACAAAATTCTCGAAGAATTTCGAAAAATTGAAATGATTGCGTAAGACATTCCTTTACATATTTCAATAAAATTTTTACACATTTCTTTTAAAACAATTGCGAGTAATTCAAAATCTTCAATCAATATCATTCAATGTGTAGGCACCGGCGTGATTCGAACACGCGATCTCCTGTTTACGAGACAGGCGCTTTAACCATCTAAGCCACGGCGCCAACGAGAAGAGAGCTCTTTATATTTTACAAAACAAAATTCTCGAAGAATTTTCAAAAATTGAAATGATTGCATAAGACATTACTTTACATATTTCAGTAATATTTTTACACATTTCTTTTAAAACATTTGCGAGTAATTCAAAAACGTCAAGCAATATTAGTCAACGACCAGGCACCGGCGTGATTCGAACACGCGATCTCCTGTTTACAAGACAGGCGCTCTAACCAACTAAGCCACGGCGCCAACAAGAAGAGGGCTCTTTATATTTTTCAAATCAAAATTCTCAAAGAATTTCCAAAAATTGAAATGATTGCGTAATATAATCCTTTACATATTTCAATAAAATTTTTACACATTTCTTTTAAAACAATTGCGAGTAATTCAAAATCTTCAATCAATATCATTCAATGTGTAGACACCGGCGTGATTCGAACACGCGATCTCCTGTTTACGAGACAGGCGCTTTAACCATCTAAGCCACGTCGCCAGACAGTTTTTTTTAAATTTCCTTCTATGAATGTTAAATTTATTTTTAGTTTAAAATAAATAGCAGAGTTAATATTTTAAATTTATAAATGATAAACTCTTTTTACGCCATTTAAATTTTTAAAAGAAGGTTCAGAAAAATACTTACACCGATGGCACCGGCGTGATTCGAACACGCGATCTCCTGTTTATAAGAACGGCGCTCTAACCAACTAGGCCACGGCGCATCGACAAGAGAGCTCTTTATATTTTTCAAAACAAAATTCTCGAAGAATTATCAAAAATTGAAATGATTGCATAAGACATTACTTTACATATTTCATTAAAATTTTTACACATTTTCTTTAAAACTTTTGCGAGTAATTCAAAAACGTCAAGCAATATTATTCAACGACCAGGCACCGGCGTGATTCGAACACGCGATCTCCTGTTTACAAGACAGGCGCTTTAACCAACTAAGCCACGGCGCCAATGAGATGAGGGCTCTTTATATTTTTCAAAACAAAATTCTCGAAGAATTTCCAAAAATTGAAATGATTGCGTAATACATTAATTTACATATTTCAATAAAAATTTTACACATTTCTTTTAAAACATTTGCGAGTAATTGAAAATCGTCAATCAATATCATTCAATTTGCAGGCACCGGCGTGATTCGAACACGCGATCTGCTGTTTACTAGACAGGCGCTTTAACCAACTAAGCCACGGCGCCAACAAGAAGAAGGCTCTTTATATTTTTCAAAACAAAATTCTCAAAGAATTTCCAAAAATTGAAATGATTGCGTAATATAATCCTTTACATATTTCAATAAAATTTTTACACATTTCTTTTAAAACATTTGCGAGTAATTCAAAAACGTCAAGCAATATTATTCAACGACCAGGCACCGGCGTGATTCGAACACGCGATCTCCTGTTTACAAGACAGGCGTTTTAACCAACTAAGCCACGGGGCCAACGAGAAGAGGGTTCTTTATATTTTTCAAAACAAAATTCTCGAAGAATTTTCAAAAATTGAAATGATTGCATAAGACATTACTTTACATATTTCAATAAACTTTTTACACATTTCTTTTAAAACATTTGCAAGTAATTCAAAATCGTCAATCTATATCATTCAATGTGCAGGCACCGGCGTGATTCGAACACGCGATCTCCTGTTTACAAGACAGGTGCTTTAACCAACTAAGCCACGACGCCAACAAGAAGAGGGGACTTTATATTTTTCAAAACAAAATTCTCGAAGAATTTCGAAAAATTGAAATGATTGCGTAAGACATTCCTTTACATATTTCAATAAAATTTTTACACATTTCTTTTAAAACATTTGCGAGTAATTCAAAAACGTCAAGCAATATTATTCAACGACCAGGCACCGGCGTGATTCGAACACGCGATCTCCTGTTTATAAGAACGGCGCTCTAACCAACTAGGCCACGGCGCAACGACAAGAGAGCTCTTTATATTTTTCAAAACAAAATTCTCGAAGAATTTTCAAAAATTGAAATGATTGCATAAGACATTACTTTACATATTTCATTAAAATGTTTACACATTTTCTTTAAAACTTTTGCGAGTAATTCAAAAACGTCAAGCAATATTATTCAACGACCAGGCACCGGCGTGATTCGAACACGCGATCTCCTGTTTACAAGACAGGCGCTATAACCAACTAAGCCACGGCGCCAATGAGATGAGGGCTCTTTATATTTTTCAAAACAAAATTCTCGAAGAATTTCCAAAAATTGAAATGATTGCGTAATACATTCCTTTACATATTTCAATAAAAATTTTACACATTTCTTTTAAAACATTTGCGAGTAATTCAAAATCGTCAATCAATATCATTCAATGTGCAGGCACCGGCGTGATTCGAACACGCGATCTCCTGTTTACAAGTCAGGCGCTATAACCAACTAAGCCCCGGCGCCCACAAGAAGAAGGCTCTTTATATTTTTCAAAACAAAATTCTCAAAGAATTTCCAAAAATTGTAATGATTGCGTAATATAATCCTTTACATATTTCAATAAAATTTTTACACATTTCTTTTAAAACATTTGCGAGTAATTCAAATTCGTCAATCAATATCATTCAATGTGTAGGCACCGGCGTGATTCGAACACGCGATCTCCTGTTTACGAGACAGGCGCTTTAACCATCTAAGCCACGTCGCCAGACAGTTTTCTTTAAATTTCCTTCTATGAATGTTAAATTTATTTTTAGTTTAAAATAAATAGCAGAGTTAATATTTTAAATTTATAATTGATAAACTCTTTTTACGCCATTTCAATTTTTAAAAGAAGGTTCAGAAAAATACTTACACCGATGGCACCGGCGTGATTCGAACACGCGATCTCCTGTTTACAAGACAGGCGCTTTAACCAACTAAGCCACGGCGCCAACGAGAAGAGGGTTCTTTATATTTTTCAAAACAAAATTCTCGAAGAATTTTCAAAAATTGAAATGATTGCATAAGACATTCCTTAACATATTTCAATAAAATTTTTACACATTTCTTTTAAAACATTTGCAAGTAATTCAAAATCGTCAATCAATATCATTCAATGTGCAGGCACCGGCGTGATTCGAACACGGGATCTCCTGTTTACTAGACAGGCGCTTTAACCAACTAAGCCACGGAGCCAACAAGAAGAGCGCTCTTTATATTTTTCGAACACGCGATCTCCTGTTTACAAGACAGGTGCTTTAACCAACTAAGCCACGACGCCAACAAGAAGAGGGGTCTTTATATTTTTCAAAACAAAATTCTCGAAGAATTTTCAAAAATTGAAATGATTGCATAAGACCTTACTTTACATATTTCATTAAAATGTTTACACATTTCTTTTAAAACATTTGCAAGTAATTCAAAATCGTCAATCTATATCATTCAATGTGCAGGCACCGGCGTGATTCGAACACGCGATCTCCTGTTTACAAGACAGGTGCTTTAACCAACTAAGCCACGACGCCAACAAGAAGAAGGGTCTTTATATTTTTCAAAACAAAATTCTCGAAGAATTTCGAAAAATTGAAATGATTGCGTAAGACATTCCTTTACATATTTCAATAAAATTTTTACACATTTCTTTTAAAACATTTGCGAGTAATTCAAAAACGTCAAGCAATATTATTCAACGACCAGGCACCGGCGTGATTCGAACACGCGATCTCCTGTTTATAAGAACGGCGCTCTAACCAACTAGGCCACGGCGCAACCACAAGAGAGCTCTTTATATTTTTCAAAACAAAATTCTCGAAGAATTTTCAAAAATTGAAATGATTGCATAAGACATTACTTTACATATTTCATTAAAATGTTTACACATTTTCTTTAAAACTTTTGCGAGTAATTCAAAAACGTCAAGCAATATTATTCAACGACCAGGCACCGGCGTGATTCGAACACGCGATCTCCTGTTTACAAGACAGGCGCTATAACCAACTAAGCCACGGCGCCAATGAGATGAATGCTCTTTATATTTTTCAAAACAAAATTCTCGAAGAATTTCCAAAAATTGAAATGATTGCGTAATACATTCCTTTACATATTTCAATAAAAATTTTACACATTTCTTTTAAAACATTTGCGAGTAATTCAAAATCGTCAATCAATATCATTCAATTTGCAGGCACCGGCGTGATTCGAACACGCGATCTGCTGTTTACTAGACAGGCGCTTTAACCAACTAAGCCACGGCGCCAACAAGAAGAAGGCTCTTTATATTTTTCAAAACAAAATTCTCAAAGAATTTCCAAAAATTGTAATGATTGCGTAATATAATCCTTTACATATTTCAATAAAATTTTTACACATTTCTTTTAAAACAATTGCGAGTAATTCAAAATCTTCTATCAATATCATTCAATGTATAGGCACCGGCGTGATTCGAACACGCGATCTCCTGTTTACGAGACAGGCGCTTTAACCATCTAAGCCACGGCGCCAGACAGTTTTTTTTAAATTTCCTTCTATGAATGTTAAATTTATTTTTAGTTTAAAATAAATAGCAGAGTTAATATTTTAAATTTATAATTGATAAACTCTTTTTACGCCATTTCAATTTTTAAAAGAAGGTTCAGAAAAAGACTTACACCGATGGCACCGGCGTGATTCGAACACGCGATCTCCTGTTTACAAGACAGGCGCTTTAACCAACTAAGCCACGGCGCCAACAAGAAGAGGGCTCTTTATATTTTTCAAAACAAAATTCTCGAAGAATTTCCAAAAATTGAAATGATTGCGTAAGACATTCCTTTACATATTTCAATAAAATTTTTACACATTTCTTTTAAAACATTTGCGAGTAATTCAGAAACGTCAAGCAATATTATTCAACGACCAGGCACCGGCGTGATTCGAACACGCGATCTCCTGTTTACAAGACAGGCGCTTTAACCAACTAAGCCACGGTGCCAACAAGAAGAGGGCTCTTTATATTTTTCAAAACCAAATTCTCGAAGAATTTATAAAAATTGAAACGATTGCGTAAGACATTCTTATACATATTTCAATAAAATTTTTACACGTTTCTTTCAAAACACTTGCGAGTAATTCAAAATCGTCAAGTTGTATTATTCAACGAACAGGCACCGGCGTGATTCGAACACGCGACCTCCTGTTTACAAGACAAGCGCTTTAACTAACTAAGCCACTGGGCCTACAACAACAGGGCTCTTTATATTTTTCAAAACTTAATTCTCGAAGAATTTCCAAAAATTGAAATGATTGCGTAAGACATTCTTTTACATATTTCAATAAAATTTTTACACGTTTCTTTCAAAACACTTGCGAGTAATTCAAAATCGTCAAGTTGTATTATTCAACGAACAGGCACCGGCGTGATTCGAACACGCGATCTCCTGTTTACTAGACAGGCGCTTTATCCAACTAAGCCACGGTGCCAACAAGAAGAGGGCTCTTTATATTTTTCAAAACCAAATTCTCGAAGAATTTATAAAAATTGAAGCGATTGCGTAAGACATTCTTATACATATTTCAATAAAATTTTTACACGTTTCTTTCAAAACACTTGCGAGTAATTCAAAATCGTCAAGTTGTATTATTCAACGAACAGGTACCGGCGTGATTCGAACACGCGATCTCCTGTTTACAAGAACGGCGCTCTAACCAACTAAGCCACGGCGCCAACAAGAAGAGGGCTCTTTATATTTTTCAAAAGAAAATTCTCAAAGGATTTCCAAAAATTGAAATGATTGCGTAATATAATCCTTTACATATTTCAATAAAATTTTTACACATTTCTTTTAAAACAATTGCGAGTAATTCAAAATTTTCAATCAATATCATTCAATGTGTAGGCACCGGCGTGATTCGAACACGCGATCTCCTGTTTACGAGACAGGCGCTTTAACCATCTAAGCCACGTCGCCAGACAGTTTTTTTTAAATTTCCTTCTATGAATGTTAAATTTATTTTTAGTTTAAAATAAATAGCAGAGTTAATATTTTAAATTTATAATTGATAAACTCTTTTTACGCCATTTCAATTTTTAAAAGAAGGTTCAGAAAAAGACTTACACCGATGGCACCGGCGTGATTCGAACACGCGATCTCCTGTTTACAAGACAGGCGCTTTAACCAACTAAGCCACGGCGCCAACAAGAAGAGGGCTCTTTATATTTTTCAAAACAAAATTCTCGAAGAATTTCCAAAAATTGAAATGATTGCGTAAGACATTCCTTTACATATTTCAATAAAATTTTTACACATTTCTTTTAAAACATTTGCGAGTAATTCAGAAACGTCAAGCAATATTATTCAACGACCAGGCACCGGCGTGATTCGAACACGCGATCTCCTGTTTACAAGACAGGCGCTTTAACCAACTAAGCCACGGTGCCAACAAGAAGAGGGCTCTTTATATTTTTCAAAACCAAATTCTCGAAGAATTTATAAAAATTGAAACGATTGCGTAAGACATTCTTATACATATTTCAATAAAATTTTTACACGTTTCTTTCAAAACACTTGCGAGTAATTCAAAATCGTCAAGTTGTATTATTCAACGAACAGGCACCGGCGTGATTCGAACACGCGACCTCCTGTTTACAAGACAAGCGCTTTAACTAACTAAGCCACTGGGCCTACAACAACAGGGCTCTTTATATTTTTCAAAACTTAATTCTCGAAGAATTTCCAAAAATTGAAATGATTGCGTAAGACATTCTTTTACATATTTCAATAAAATTTTTACACGTTTCTTTCAAAACACTTGCGAGTAATTCAAAATCGTCAAGTTGTATTATTCAACGAACAGGCACCGGCGTGATTCGAACACGCGATCTCCTGTTTACTAGACAGGCGCTTTATCCAACTAAGCCACGGTGCCAACAAGAAGAGGGCTCTTTATATTTTTCAAAACCAAATTCTCGAAGAATTTATAAAAATTGAAGCGATTGCGTAAGACATTCTTATACATATTTCAATAAAATTTTTACACGTTTCTTTCAAAACACTTGCGAGTAATTCAAAATCGTCAAGTTGTATTATTCAACGAACAGGTACCGGCGTGATTCGAACACGCGATCTCCTGTTTACAAGAACGGCGCTCTAACCAACTAAGCCACGGCGCCAACAAGAAGAGGGCTCTTTATATTTTTCAAAAGAAAATTCTCAAAGGATTTCCAAAAATTGAAATGATTGCGTAATATAATCCTTTACATATTTCAATAAAATTTTTACACATTTCTTTTAAAACAATTGCGAGTAATTCAAAATTTTCAATCAATATCATTCAATGTGTAGGCACCGGCGTGATTCGAACACGCGATCTCCTGTTTACGAGACAGGCGCTTTAACCATCTAAGCCACGTCGCCAGACAGTTTTCTTTAAATTTCCTTCTATGAATGTTAAATTTATTTTTAGTTTAAAATAAATAGCAGAGTTAATATTTTAAATTTATAATTGATAAACTCTTTTTACGCCATTTCAATTTTTAAAAGAAGTTTCAGAAAAATACTTACACCGATGGCACCGGCGTGATTCGAACACGCGATCTCCTGTTAACAAGACAGGCGCTTTAACCAACTAAGCCACGGCGCCAACGAGAAGAGGGTTCTTTATATTTTTCAAAACAAAATTCTCGAAGAATTTTCAAAAATTGAAATGATTGCATAAGACATTCCTTAACATATTTCAATAAAATTTTTACACATTTCTTTTAAAACATTTGCAAGTAATTCAAAATCGTCAATCAATATCATTCAATGTGCAGGCACCGGCGTGATTCGAACACGGGATCTCCTGTTTACTAGACAGGCGCTTTAACCAACTAAGCCACGGAGCCAACAAGAAGAGCGCTCTTTATATTTTTCGAACACGCGATCTCCTGTTTACAAGACAGGCGCTTTAACCAACTAAGCCACGGCGCCAACGAGAAGAGAGCTCTTTATATTTTTCAAAGCAAAATTCTCGAAGAATTTTCAAAAATTGAAATGATTGCATAAGACATTACTTATCATATTTCATTAAAATGTTTACACATTTTCGTTAAAACTTTTGCGAGTAATTCAAAAACGTCAAGCAATATTATTCAACGACCAGGCACCGGCGTGATTCGAACACGCGATCTCCTGTTTACAAGACAGGTGCTTTAACCAACTAAGCCACGACGCCAACAAGAAGAAGGGTCTTTATATTTTTCAAAACAAAATTCTCGAAGAATTTCGAAAAATTGAAATGATTGCGTAAGACATTCCTTTACATATTTTAATAAAATTTTTACACATTTCTTTTAAAACATTTGCGAGTAATTCAAAAACGTCAAGCAATATTATTCAACGACCACGCACCGGCGTGATTCGAACACGCGATCTCCTGTTTATAAGAACGGCGCTCTAACCAACTAGGCCACGACGCAACGACAAGAGAGCTCTTTATATTTTTCAAAACAAAATTCTCGAAGAATTTTCAAAAATTGAAATGATTGCATAAGACATTACTTTACATATTTCATTAAAATGTTTACACATTTTCTTTAAAACTATTGCGAGTAATTCAAAAACGTCAAGCAATATTATTCAACGACCAGGCACCGGCGTGATTCGAACACGCGATCTCCTGTTTACAAGACAGGCGCTATAACCAACTAAGCCACGGCGCCAATGAGATGAGGGCTCTTTATATTTTTCAAAACAAAATTCTCGAAGAATTTCCAAAAATTGAAATGATTGCGTAATACATTCCTTTACATATTTCAATAAAAATTTTACACATTTCTTTTAAAACATTTGCGAGTAATTCAAAATCGTCAATCAATATCATTCAATTTGCAGGCACCGGCGTGATTCGAACACGCGATCTGCTGTTTACTAGACAGGCGCTTTAACCAACTAAGCCACGGCGCCAACAAGGAGAAGGCTCTTTATATTTTTCAAAACAAAATTCTCAAAGAATTTCCAAAAATTGTAATGATTGCGTAATATAATCCTTTACATATTTCAATAAAATTTTTACACATTTCTTTTAAAACAATTGCGAGTAATTCAAAATCTTCTATCAATATCATTCAATGTATAGGCACCGGCGTGATTCGAACACGCGATCTCCTGTTTACGAGACAGGCGCTTTAACCATCTAAGCCACGGCGCCAGACAGTTTTTTTTAAATTTCCTTCTATGAATGTTAAATTTATTTTTAGTTTAAAATAAATAGCAGAGTTAATATTTTAAATTTATAATTGATAAACTCTTTTTACGCCATTTCAATTTTTAAAAGAAGGTTCAGAAAAAGACTTACACCGATGGCACCGGCGTGATTCGAACACGCGATCTCCTGTTTACAAGACAGGCGCTTTAACCAACTAAGCCACGGCGCCAACAAGAAGAGGGCTCTTTATATTTTTCAAAACAAAATTCTCGAAGAATTTCCAAAAATTGAAATGATTGCGTAAGACATTCCTTTACATATTTCAATAAAATTTTTACACATTTCTTTTAAAACATTTGCGAGTAACTCAGAAACGTCAAGCAATATTATTCAACGACCAGGCACCGGCGTGATTCGAACACGCGATCTCCTGTTTACAAGACAGGCGCTTTAACCAACTAAGCCACGGTGCCAACAAGAAGAGGGCTCTTTATATTTTTCAAAACCAAATTCTCGAAGAATTTATAAAAATTGAAACGATTGCGTAAGACATTCTTATACATATTTCAATAAAATTTTTACACGTTTCTTTCAAAACACTTGCGAGTAATTCAAAATCGTCAAGTTGTATTATTCAACGAACAGGCACCGGCGTGATTCGAACACGCGACCTCCTGTTTACAAGACAAGCGCTTTAACTAACTAAGCCACTGGGCCTACAACAACAGGGCTCTTTATATTTTTCAAAACTTAATTCTCGAAGAATTTCCAAAAATTGAAATGATTGCGTAAGACATTCTTTTACATATTTCAATAAAATTTTTACACGTTTCTTTCAAAACACTTGCGAGTAATTCAAAATCGTCAAGTTGTATTATTCAACGAACAGGCACCGGTGTGATTCGAACACGCGATCTCCTGTTTACTAGACAGGCGCTTTATCCAACTAAGCCACGGTGCCAACAAGAAGAGGGCTCTTTATATTTTTCAAAACCAAATTCTCGAAGAATTTATAAAAATTGAAGCGATTGCGTAAGACATTCTTATACATATTTCAATAAAATTTTTACACGTTTCTTTCAAAACACTTGCGAGTAATTCAAAATCGTCAAGTTGTATTATTCAACGAACAGGCACCGGCGTGATTCGAACACGCGATCTCCTGTTTACTAGACAGGCGCTTTAACCAACTAAGCCACGGCGCCAACGAGAAGAGAGCTCTTTATATTTTTCAAAACTTAATTCTCGAAGAATTTCCAAAAATTGAAATGATTGCGTAAGACATTCTTTTACATATTTCAATAAAATTTTTACACGTTTCTTTCAAAACACTTGCGAGTAATTCAAAATCGTCAAGTTGTATTATTCAACGAACAGGTACCGGCGTGATTCGAACACGCGATCTCCTGTTTACAAGAACGGCGCTCTAACCAACTAAGCCACGGCGCCAACAAGAAGAGGGCTCTTTATATTTTTCAAAAGAAAATTCTCAAAGGATTTCCAAAAATTGAAATGATTGCGTAATATAATCCTTTACATATTTCAATAAAATTTTTACACATTTCTTTTAAAACAATTGCGAGTAATTCAAAATTTTCAATCAATATCATTCAATGTGTAGGCACCGGCGTGATTCGAACACGCGATCTCCTGTTTACGAGACAGGCGCTTTAACCATCTAAGCCACGTCGCCAGACAGTTTTCTTTAAATTTCCTTCTATGAATGTTAAATTTATTTTTAGTTTAAAATAAATAGCAGAGTTAATATTTTAAATTTATAATTGATAAACTCTTTTTACGCCATTTCAATTTTTAAAAGAAGTTTCAGAAAAATACTTACACCGATGGCACCGGCGTGATTCGAACACGCGATCTCCTGTTTACAAGACAGGCGCTTTAACCAACTAAGCCACGGCGCCAACGAGAAGAGGGTTCTTTATATTTTTCAAAACAAAATTCTCGAAGAATTTTCAAAAATTGAAATGATTGCATAAGACATTCCTTAACATATTTCAATAAAATTTTTACACATTTCTTTTAAAACATTTGCAAGTAATTCAAAATCGTCAATCAATATCATTCAATGTGCAGGCACCGGCGTGATTCGAACACGGGATCTCCTGTTTACTAGACAGGCGCTTTAACCAACTAAGCCACGGAGCCAACAAGAAGAGCGCTCTTTATATTTTTCGAACACGCGATCTCCTGTTTACAAGACAGGCGCTTTAACCAACTAAGCCACGGCGCCAACGAGAAGAGAGCTCTTTATATTTTTCAAAGCAAAATTCTCGAAGAATTTTCAAAAATTGAAATGATTGCATAAGACATTACTTATCATATTTCATTAAAATGTTTACACATTTTCGTTAAAACTTTTGCGAGTAATTCAAAAACGTCAAGCAATATTATTCAACGACCAGGCACCGGCGTGATTCGAACACGCGATCTCCTGTTTACAAGACAGGTGCTTTAACCAACTAAGCCACGACGCCAACAAGAAGAGGGGTCTTTATATTTTTCAAAACAAAATTCTCGAAGAATTTTCAAAAATTGAAATGATTGCATAAGACATTACTTTACATATTTCATTAAAATGTTTACACATTTCTTTTAAAACATTTGCAAGTAATTCAAAATCGTCAATCTATATCATTCAATGTGCAGGCACCGGCGTGATTCGAACACGCGATCTCCTGTTTACAAGACAGGTGCTTTAACCAACTAAGCCACGACGCCAACAAGAAGAAGGGTCTTTATATTTTTCAAAACAAAATTCTCGAAGAATTTCGAAAAATTGAAATGATTGCGTAAGACATTCCTTTACATATTTTAATAAAATTTTTACACATTTCTTTTAAAACATTTGCGAGTAATTCAAAAACGTCAAGCAATATTATTCAACGACCACGCACCGGCGTGATTCGAACACGCGATCTCCTGTTTATAAGAACGGCGCTCTAACCAACTAGGCCACGACGCAACGACAAGAGAGCTCTTTATATTTTTCAAAACAAAATTCTCGAAGAATTTTCAAAAATTGAAATGATTGCATAAGACATTACTTTACATATTTCATTAAAATGTTTACACATTTTCTTTAAAACTATTGCGAGTAATTCAAAAACGTCAAGCAATATTATTCAACGACCAGGCACCGGCGTGATTCGAACACGCGATCTCCTGTTTACAAGACAGGCGCTATAACCAACTAAGCCACGGCGCCAATGAGATGAGGGCTCTTTATATTTTTCAAAACAAAATTCTCGAAGAATTTCCAAAAATTGAAATGATTGCGTAATACATTCCTTTACATATTTCAATAAAAATTTTACACATTTCTTTTAAAACATTTGCGAGTAATTCAAAATCGTCAATCAATATCATTCAATTTGCAGGCACCGGCGTGATTCGAACACGCGATCTGCTGTTTACTAGACAGGCGCTTTAACCAACTAAGCCACGGCGCCAACAAGGAGAAGGCTCTTTATATTTTTCAAAACAAAATTCTCAAAGAATTTCCAAAAATTGTAATGATTGCGTAATATAATCCTTTACATATTTCAATAAAATTTTTACACATTTCTTTTAAAACAATTGCGAGTAATTCAAAATCTTCTATCAATATCATTCAATGTATAGGCACCGGCGTGATTCGAACACGCGATCTCCTGTTTACGAGACAGGCGCTTTAACCATCTAAGCCACGGCGCCAGACAGTTTTTTTCAAATTTCCTTCTATGAATGTTAAATTTATTTTTAGTTTAAAATAAATAGCAGAGTTAATATTTTAAATTTATAATTGATAAACTCTTTTTACGCCATTTCAATTTTTAAAAGAAGGTTCAGAAAAATACTTACACCGATGGCACCGGCGTGATTCGAACACGCGATCTCCCGTTTAAAAGACAGGCGCTTTAACCAACTAAGCCACGGCGCCAACAAGAAGAGGGCTCTTTATATATTTCAAAACAAAATTCTCGAAGAATTTCCAAAAATTGAAATGATTGCGTAAGACATTCCTTTACATATTTCAATAAAATTTTTACACACTTCTTTTAAAACATTTGCGAGTAATTCAAAAACGTCAAGCAATATTTTTCAACGACCAGGCACCGGCGTGATTCGAACACGCGATCTCCTGTTTACAAGACAGGCGCTTTAACCAACTAAGCCACGGTGCCAACAAGAAGAGGGCTCTTTATATTTTTCAAAACAAAATTCTCAAAGAATTTCCAAAAATTGAAATGATTGCGTAAGACATTCCTTTACATATTTCAATAAAATTTTTACACATTTCTTTTAAAACATTTGCGAGTAATTCAAAATCGTCAATCAATATCATTCAACGTGCAGGCACCAGCGTGATTCGAACACGCGATCTCCTGTTTACTAGACAGGCGCTTTAACCAACTAAGCCACGGCGCCAACGAGAAGAGGGCTCTTCATATTTTTCAAAACAAAATTCTCGAAGAATTTCCAAAAATTGAAATGATTGCGTAAGACATTCCTTTACATATTTCAATAAAATTTTTACACATTTCTTTTAAAACATTTGCGAGTAATTCAAAAACGCCAAGCAATATTATTCAACGACCAGGCACCGGCGTGATTCGAACACGCGATCTCCTGTTTACGAGACAGGCGCTTTAACCATCTAAGCCACGGCGCCCGACATTTCTTTTTAAATTTCCTTCTATGAATGTTAAGTTTATTTTTAGTTTAAAATAAATAGCAGAGTTAATATTTTAAATTTTATAATTGATAAACTCTTTTTACGCCATTTCAATTTTTAAAAGAAGGTTCAGAAAAATACTTACGCCGATGGCACCGGCGTGATTCGAACACGCGATCTTCTGTTTACAAGACAGGCGCTTAAACCAACTAAGCCACGGCGCCCGACAGTTTTTTTAAAATTTCCTTCTATGAATGTTAAATTTATTTTTAGTTTAAAATAAATAGCAGAGTTAATATATTAAATTTTATAATTGATAAACTCTTTTTACGCCATTTCAATTTTTAAAAGAAGTTTCAGAAAAATACTTACACCGATGGCACCGGCGTGATTCGAACACGCGATCTCGTGTTTACAAGACAGGTGCTTTAACCAACTAAGCCACGGCGGTAACAAGTAGAGGGCTCTTTATATTTTTCAAAACAAAATTCTCGAAGAATTTCCAAAAATTGAAATGATTGCGTAAGACATTCCTTTACCTTATTTCAATAAAATTTTTACACATTTCTTTTAAAACATTTGCGAGTAAATCAAAAACGCCATGCAATATTATTCAACGACCAGGCACCGGCGTGATTCGAACACGCGATCACCTGTTTACAAGACAGGCGCTTTAATCAACTAAGCCACGGCGCCAAAGAGAAGAGGGCTCTTTATGTTTTTCAAAACAAAATTCTCGAAGAATTTTCAAAAATTGAAATGATTGCGTAAGACATTCCTTTACATATTTCAATAAAATTTTTACACATTTCTTTTAAAACATTTGCGAGTAATTCAAAATCGTCAATCAATATCATTCAATGTGCAGGCACCGGCGTGATTCGAACACGCGATCTCCTGTTTACTATACAGGCGCTTTAACCATCTAAGCCACGGCGCCCGACAGTTTCTTTTAAATTTCCTTCTATGAATGTTAAATTTATTTTTAGTTTAAAATAAATGGCAGAGTTAATATTTTAAATTTTATAATTGAAAAACTCTTTTTACGCCATTTCAATTTTTAAAAGAACGTTCAGAAAAATACTTACACCGATGGCACCGGCGCGATTCGAACACGCGATCTCATGTTTACAAGACTGGCGCTTTAACCAACTAAGCCATGGCGCCAACAAGGAGAGGGCTCTTTATATTTTTGAAAACAAAATTCTCGAAGAATTTCCAAAAATTGAAATGATTGCGTAAGACATTCATTTACATATTTCAACAAAATTTTTACATAATTCTTTTAAAACATTTCCGAGTAATTCAAAATCGTCAATCAATATCATTCAATGGTCAGGCACCGTCGTGATTCGAACACGCGATCTCCTGTTTACTAGACAGGCGCTTTAACCAACTAAGCCACGGCGCCAACGAAAAGAGGGCTCTTTATATTTTTCAAAACAAAATTCTCGAAGAATTTCCAAAAATTGAAATGATTGCGTAAGACATTCCTTTACATATTTCAATAAATTTTTTACACATTCCTTTTAAAACATTTGCGAGTAATTCAAAATCATCAATCAATATCATTCAATGTGCAGGCACCGGCGTGATTCGAACACGCGATCTACTGTTTACAAGCCAGGCGCTTTAACCAACTATGCCACGGCGCCAACGAGAAGAGGGCTCTTTACATTTTTCAAAACAAAATTCTCGAAGAAATTCCAAAGATTGAAATGATTGCATCAGACATTGCTTCACATATTTCATTAAAATATTTACTCATTTCTTTTAAAACATTTGCGAGTAATTCAAAACCGTCAAGCAATATCATTCAACGACCAGGCACCGGCGTGATTCGAACACGCGATCTCCTGTTTACTAGACAGGCGCTTTAACCAACTAAGCCACGGCGCCAAAGAGAAGGGGGCTCTTTATATTTTTCAAAACAAAATTCTCGAAGAATTTTCAAAAATTCAAATGATTGCATCAGACATTGCTTCACATATTTCATTAAAATATTTACACATTTCTTTTAAAACATATGCGAGTAATTCAAAACCGCCAAGCAATATCATTCAACGACCAGGCACCGGCGTGATTCGAACACGCGATCTCCTGTTTACTAGACAGGCGCTTTAACCAACTAAACCACGGCGCCAACAAAAAGAGGGCTCTTTATATTTTTTGAAACCAAATTCTCGAAGAATTTCCAAAAATTCAAACGATTGCTTAAGACATTCTTATACATATTTCAATAAAATTTTTACACGTTTCTTTCAAAACACTTGCGAGTAATTCAAAACCGTCAAGCAACATGATTCAACGACCAGGCACCGGGGTGATTCGAACACGCGATTTCCTGTTTACAAGACAGGTGCTTTAACCAACCAAGCCACGGCGCCATTGAGAAGAGGGCTCTTTATATTTTTCAAAACAAAATTCTCGAAGAATTTTCAAAAATTAAAGTGATTGCAATAAGACATTACTTCACATATTTCATTAAAATATTTACACATTTCTTTTAAAACATTTGCGAGTAATTCAAAAACGCCAAGCAATATTATTCAACGACCAGGCACCGGCGTGATTCGAACACGCGATCACCTGTTTACAAGACAATCGCTTTAACCAACTAAGCCACGGCGCCAAAGAGAAGGGGGCTCTTTATATTTTTCAAAACAAAATTCTCGAAGAATTTTCAAAAATTCAAATGATTGCATCAGACATTGCTTCACATATTTCATTAAAATTTTTACACATTTCTTTTAAAACATTTGCGAGTAATTCAAAATCGTCAATCAATATCATTCAATGTGCAGGCACCGGCGTGATTCGAACACGCGATCTCCTGTTTACTAGACAGGCGCTTTAACCAACTAAGCCACGGCGCCAACGAGAAGAGGGCTCTTTATATTTTTCAAAACAAAATTCTCGAAGAATTTCCAAAAATTGAAATGATTGCGTAAGACATTCCTTTACATATTTCAATAAAATTTTTACACATTTCTTTTAAAACATTTGCGAGTAATTCAAAAACGCCAAGCAATATTATTCAACGACCAGGCACCGGCGTGATTCGAACACGCGATCTCCTGTTTACTAGACAGGCGCTTTAACCATCTAAGCCACGGCACCCGACAGTTTCTTTTAAATTTCCTTCTATGAATGTTAAATTTATTTTTAGTTTAAAATAAATGGCAGAGTTAATATTTTAAATTTTATAATTGAAAAACTCTTTTTACGACATTTCAATTTTTAAAAGAACGTTCAGAAAAATACTTACACCGATGGCACCGGCGCGATTCGAACACGCGATCTCATGTTTACGAGACTGGCGCTTTAACCAACTAAGCCATGGCGCCAACAAGGAGAGGGCTCTTTATATTTTTGAAAACAAAATTCTCGAAGAATTTCCAAAAATTGAAATGATTGCGTAAGACATTCCTTTACATATTTCAATAAAATTTTTACACATTTCTTTTAAAACATTTGCGAGTAATTCAAAATCGTCAATCAATATCATTCAACGTGCAGGCACCAGCGTGATTCGAACACGCGATCTCCTGTTTACTAGACAGGCGCTTTAACCAACTAAGCCACGGCGCCAACGAGAAGAGGGCTCTTCATATTTTTCAAAACAAAATTCTCGAAGAATTTCCAAAAATTGAAATGATTGCGTAAGACATTCCTTTACATATTTCAATAAAATTTTTACACATTTCTTTTAAAACATTTGCGAGTAATTCAAAAACGCCAAGCAATATTATTCAACGACCAGGCACCGGCGTGATTCGAACACGCGATCTCCTGTTTACGAGACAGGCGCTTTAACCATCTAAGCCACGGCGCCCGACATTTCTTTTTAAATTTCCTTCTATGAATGTTAAGTTTATTTTTAGTTTAAAATAAATAGCAGAGTTAATATTTTAAATTTTATAATTGATAAACTCTTTTTACGCCATTTCAATTTTTAAAAGAAGGTTCAGAAAAATACTTACGCCGATGGCACCGGCGTGATTCGAACACGCGATCTTCTGTTTACAAGACAGGCGCTTAAACCAACTAAGCCACGGCGCCCGACAGTTTTTTTAAAATTTCCTTCTATGAATGTTAAATTTATTTTTAGTTTAAAATAAATAGCAGAGTTAATATATTAAATTTTATAATTGATAAACTCTTTTTACGCCATTTCAATTTTTAAAAGAAGTTTCAGAAAAATACTTACACCGATGGCACCGGCGTGATTCGAACACGCGATCTCGTGTTTACAAGACAGGTGCTTTAACCAACTAAGCCACGGCGGTAACAAGTAGAGGGCTCTTTATATTTTTCAAAACAAAATTCTCGAAGAATTTCCAAAAATTGAAATGATTGCGTAAGACATTCCTTTACCTTATTTCAATAAAATTTTTACACATTTCTTTTAAAACATTTGCGAGTAAATCAAAAACGCCATGCAATATTATTCAACGACCAGGCACCGGCGTGATTCGAACACGCGATCACCTGTTTACAAGACAGGCGCTTTAATCAACTAAGCCACGGCGCCAAAGAGAAGAGGGCTCTTTATGTTTTTCAAAACAAAATTCTCGAAGAATTTTCAAAAATTGAAATGATTGCGTAAGACATTCCTTTACATATTTCAATAAAATTTTTACACATTTCTTTCAAAACATTTGCGAGTAATTCAAAATCGTCAATCAATATCATTCAATGTGCAGGCACCGGCGTGATTCGAACACGCGATCTCCTGTTTACTAGACAGGCGCTTTAACCATCTAAGCCACGGCGCCCGACAGTTTCTTTTAAATTTCCTTCTATGAATGTTAAATTTATTTTTAGTTTAAAATAAATGGCAGAGTTAATATTTTAAATTTTATAATTGAAAAACTCTTTTTACGCCATTTCAATTTTTAAAAGAACGTTCAGAAAAATACTTACACCGATGGCACCGGCGCGATTCGAACACGCGATCTCATGTTTACAAGACTGGCGCTTTAACCAACTAAGCCATGGCGCCAACAAGGAGAGGGCTCTTTATATTTTTGAAAACAAAATTCTCGAAGAATTTCCAAAAATTGAAATGATTGCGTAAGACATTCATTTACATATTTCAACAAAATTTTTACACAATTCTTTTAAAACATTTCCGAGTAATTCAAAATCGTCAATCAATATCATTCAATGGTCAGGCACCGTCGTGATTCGAACACGCGATCTCCTGTTTATTAGACAGGCGCTTTAACCAACTAAGCCACGGCGCCAACGAAAAGAGGGCTCTTTATATTTTTCAAAACAAAATTCTCGAAGAATTTCCAAAAATTGAAATGATTGCGTAAGACATTCCTTTACATATTTCAATAAATTTTTTACACATTCCTTTTAAAACATTTGCGAGTAATTCAAAATCATCAATCAATATCATTCAATGTGCAGGCACCGGCGTGATTCGAACACGCGATCTACTGTTTACAAGCCAGGCGCTTTAACCAACTATGCCACGGCGCCAACGAGAAGAGGGCTCTTTACATTTTTCAAAACAAAATTCTCGAAGAATTTCCAAAGATTGAAATGATTGCATCAGACATTGCTTCACATATTTCATTAAAATATTTACTCATTTCTTTTAAAACATTTGCGAGTAATTCAAAACCGTCAAGCAATATCATTCAACGACCAGGCACCGGCGTGATTCGAACACGCGATCTCCTGTTTACTAGACAGGCGCTTTAACCAACTAAGCCACGGCGCCAAAGAGAAGGGGGCTCTTTATATTTTTCAAAACAAAATTCTCGAAGAATTTTCAAAAATTCAAATGATTGCATCAGACATTGCTTCACATATTTCATTAAAATATTTACACATTTCTTTTAAAACATATGCGAGTAATTCAAAACCGCCAAGCAATATCATTCAACGACCAGGCACCGGCGTGATTCGAACACGCGATCTCCTGTTTACTAGACAGGCGCTTTAACCAACTAAACCACGGCGCCAACAAAAAGAGGGCTCTTTATATTTTTTGAAACCAAATTCTCGAAGAATTTCCAAAAATTCAAACGATTGCTTAAGACATTCTTATACATATTTCAATAAAATTTTTACACGTTTCTTTCAAAACACTTGCGAGTAATTCAAAACCGTCAAGCAACATCATTCAACGACCAGGCACCGGGGTGATTCGAACACGCGATATCCTGTTTACAAGACAGGTGCTTTAACCAACCAAGCCACGGCGCCATTGAGAAGAGGGCTCTTTATATTTTTCAAAACAAAATTCTCGAAGAATTTTCAAAAATTAAAGTGATTGCAATAAGACATTACTTCACATATTTCATTAAAATATTTACACATTTCTTTTAAAACATTTGCGAGTAATTCAAAAACGCCAAGCAATATTATTCAACGACCAGGCACCGGCGTGATTCGAACACGCGATCACCTGTTTACAAGACAATCGCTTTAACCAACTAAGCCACGGCGCCAAAGAGAAGGGGGCTCTTTATATTTTTCAAAACAAAATTCTCGAAGAATTTTCAAAAATTCAAATGATTGCATCAGACATTGCTTCACATATTTCATTAAAATTTTTACACATTTCTTTTAAAACATTTGCGAGTAATTCAAAATCGTCAATCAATATCATTCAATGTGCAGGCACCGGCGTGATTCGAACACGCGATCTCCTGTTTACTAGACAGGCGCTTTAACCAACTAAGCCACGG
This sequence comes from Salticus scenicus, assembly GCA_963930645.1. NCBI lineage: Eukaryota > Metazoa > Arthropoda > Arachnida > Araneae > Salticidae > Salticus > Salticus scenicus. Next base: position 95,231,044 of record OZ005655.1, read on the forward strand.
CGCCAACGAGAAGAGGGCTCTTTATATTTTTCAAAACAAAATTCTCGAAGAATTTCCAAAAATTGAAATGATTGCGTAAGACATTCCTTTACATATTTCAATAAAATTTTTACACATTTCTTTTAAAACATTTGCGAGTAATTCAAAAACGCCAAGCAATATTATTCAACGACCAGGCACCGGCGTGATTCGAACACGCGATCTCCTGTTTACTAGACAGGCGCTTTAACCATCTAAGCCACGGCGCCCGACAGTTTCTTTTAAATTTCCTTCTATGAATGTTAAATTTATTTTTAGTTTAAAATAAATGGCAGAGTTAATATTTTAAATTTTATAATTGAAAAACTCTTTTTACGACATTTCAATTTTTAAAAGAACGTTCAGAAAAATACTTACACCGATGGCACCGGCGCGATTCGAACACGCGATCTCATGTTTACGAGACTGGCGCTTTAACCAACTAAGCCATGGCGCCAACAAGGAGAGGGCTCTTTATATTTTTGAAAGCAAAATTCTCGAAGAATTTCCAAAAATTGAAATGATTGCGTAAGACATTCATTTACATATTTCAACAAAATTTTTACACAATTCTTTTAAAACATTTCCGAGTAATTCAAAATCGTCAATCAATATCATTCAATGTGCAGGCACCGTCGTGATTCGAACACGCGATCTCCTGTTTACTAGACAGGCGCTTTAACCAACTAAGCCACGGCGCCAACGAAAAGAGGGCTCTTTATATTTTTCAAAACAAAATTCTCGAAGAATTTCCAAAAATTGAAATGATTGCGTAAGACATTCCTTTACATATTTCAATAAATTTTTTACACATTCCTTTTAAAACATTTGCGAGTAATTCAAAATCATCAATCAATATCATTCAATGTGGAGGCACCGGCGTGATTCGAACACGCGATCTACTGTTTACAAGACAGGCGCTTTAACCAACTATGCCACGGCGCCAACGAGAAGAGGGCTCTTTACATTTTTCAAAACAAAATTCTCGAAGAATTTCCAAAGATTGAAATGATTGTATCAGACATTGCTTCACATATTTCATTAAAATATTTACTCATTTCTTTTAAAACATTTGCGAGTAATTCAAAACCGTCAAGCAATATCATTCAACGACCAGGCACCGGCGTGATTCGAACACGCGATCTCCTGTTTACTAGACAGGCGCTTTAACCAACTAAGCCACGGCGCCAAAGAGAAGGGGGCTCTTTATATTTTTCAAAACAAAATTCTCGAAGAATTTTCAAAAATTCAAATGATTGCATCAGACATTGCTTCACATATTTCATTGAAATATTTACACATTTCTTTTAAAACATATGCGAGTAATTCAAAACCGCCAAGCAATATCATTCAACGACCAGGCACCGGCGTGATTCGAACACGCGATCTCCAGTTTACTAGACAGGCGCTTTAACCAACTAAGCCACGGCGCCAACAAGAAGAGGGCTCTTTATATTTTTCAAAACAAAATTCTCAAAGAATTTCCAAAAATTGAAATGATTGCGTAAGACATTCCTTTACATATTTCAATAAAATTTTTAAACATTTCTTTTAAAACATTTGCGAGTAATTCAAAAACGTCAAGCAATATTATTCAACGACCAGGCACCGGCGTGATTCGAACACGCGATCTCCTGTTTACAAGACAGGCGCTTTAACCAACTAAGCCACGGCGCCAACGAGAAGAGGGTTCTTTATATTTTTAAAAACAAAATTCTCGAAGAATTTTCAAAAATTGAAATGATTGCATAAGACATTACTTTACATATTTCAATAAACTTTTTACACATTTCTTTTAAAACATTTGCAAGTAATTCAAAATCGTCAATCAATATCATTCAATGTGCAGGCACCGGCGTGATTCGAACACGCGATCTCCTGTTTACAAGAACGGCGCTCTAACCAACTAGGCCACGGCGCAACGACAAGAGAGCTCTTTATATTTTTCAAAACAAAATTCTCGAAGAATTTTCAAAAATTGAAATGATTGCATAAGACATTACTTTACATATTTCATTAAAATGTTTACACATTTTCTTTAAAACATTTGCGAGTAATTCAAAAACGTCAAGCAATATTATGCAACGACCAGGCACCGGCGTGATTCGAACACGCGATCTCCTGTTTACAAGACAGGCGCTTTAACCATCTAAGCCACGGCGCCAATGAGAAGAGGGCTCTTTATATTTTTCAAAACAAAATTCTCGAAGAAATTCCAAAAATTGAAATGATTGCGTAATACATTCCTTTACATATTTCAATAAAAATTTTACACATTTCTTTTAAAACATTTGCGAGTAATTTAAAAACGTCAAGCAATATTATTCAACGACCAGGCACAGGCGTGATTCGAACACGCGATCTCCTGTTTACTAGACAGGCGCTTTATCCAACTAACCCACGGTGCCAACAAGAAGAGGGCTCTTTATATTTTTCAAAACCAAATTCTCGAAGAATTTATAAAAATTGAAACGATTGCGTAAGACATTCTTATACATATTTCAATAAAATTTTTACACGTTTCTTTCAAAACACTTGCGAGTAATTCAAAATCGTCAAGTTGTATTATTCAACGAACAGGCACCGGCGTGATTCGAACACGCGACCTCCTGTTTACAAGACAAGCGCTTTAACTAACTAAGCCACTGGGCCTACAACAACAGGGCTCTTTATATTTTTCAAAACTTAATTCTCGAAGAATTTCCAAAAATTGAAATGATTGCGTAAGACATTCCTTTACATATTTCAATAAAATTTTTACACATTTCTTTTAAAACATTTGCGAGTAATTCAAAATCGTCAATCAATATTATTCAATGTGCAGGCACCGGCGTGATTCGAACACGGGATCTCCTGTTTACTAGACAGGCGCTTTAACCAACTAAGCCACGGAGCCAACAAGAGCGCTCTTTATATTTTTCGAACACGCGATCTCCTGTTTACAAGACAGGCGCTTTAACCAACTAAGCCACGGCGCCAACGAGAAGAGAGCTCTTTATATTTTTCAAAACAAAATTCTCGAAGAAATTCCAAAAATTGAAATGATTGCGTAATACATTCCTTTACACATTTCAATAAAATTTTTACACATTTCTTTTAAAACATTTGCGAGTAATTCAAAAACATCGAGCAGTATTATTCAACGACCAGGCACCCGCGAGATTCGATCACGCGATCTCCAGTTTACAAGACAGGCGCTTTAACCAACTAAGCGACGGCGCCAACGAGAAGAGGGCTCTTTATATTTTACAAAACAAAATTCTCGAAGAATTTTCAAAAATTGAAATGATTGCATAAGACATTACTTTACATATTTCAATAATATTTTTACACATTTCTTTTAAAACATTTGGGAGTAATTCAAAACCGTCAAGCAAAATCATTCAACGACGAGGCACCGGCGTGATTCGAACACGCGATCTCATGTTTACTAGACAGGCGCTTTAACCATCTAAGCCACGGCGCCAGACAGTTTTTTTTTTAAATTTCCTTCTATGAATGTTAAATTTATTTTTAGTTTAAAATAAATAGCAGAGTTAATATTTTAAATTTATAATTGATAAACTCTTTTTACGCCATTTCAATTTTTAAAAGAAGGTTCAGAAAAATACTTACACCGATGGCACCGGCGTGATTCGAACACGCGATCTCCTGTTTACAAGACAGGCGCTTTAACCAACTAATCCACGTCGCCAACAAGAAGAGGGCTCTTTATATTTTTCAAAACAAAATTCTCGAAGAATTTCCAAAAATTGAAATGATTGCGTAAGACATTCCTTTACATATTTCAATAAAATTTTTACACATTTCTTTTAAAACATTTGCGAGTAATTTAAAAACGTCAAGCAATATTATTCAACGACCAGGCACCGGCGTGATTCGAACACGCGATCTCCTGTTTACTAGACAGGCGCTTTATCCAACTAACCCACGGTGCCATCAAGAAGAGGGCTCTTTATATTTTTCAAAACCAAATTCTCGAAGAATTTATAAAAATTGAAACGATTGCGTAAGACATTCTTATACATATTTCAATAAAATTTTTACACGTTTCTTTCAAAACACTTGCGAGTAATTCAAAATCGTCAAGTTGTATTATTCAACGAACAGGCACCGGCGTGATTCGAACACGCGACCTCCTGTTTACAAGACAAGCGCTTTAACTAACTAAGCCACTGGGCCTACAACAACAGGGCTCTTTATATTTTTCAAAACTTATTTCTCGAAGAATTTCCAAAAATTGAAATGATTGCGTTAGACATTCCTTTACATATTTCAATAAAATGTTTACACATTTCTTTTAAAACATTTGCGAGTAATTCAAAATCGTCAATCAATATCATTCAATGTGCAGGCACCGGCGTGATTCGATCATGGGATCTCCTGTTTACTAGACAGGCGCTTTAACCAACTAAGCCACGGAGCCAACAAGAAGAGCGCTCTTTATATTTTTCGAACACGCGATCTCCTGTTTACAAGACAGGCGCTTTAACCAACTAAGCCACGGCGCCAACGAGAAGAGAGCTCTTTATATTTTTCAAAACAAAATTCTCGAAGAAATTCCAAAAATTGAAATGATTGCGTAATACATTCCTTTACACATTTCAATAAAATTTTTACACATTTCTTTTAAAACATTTGCGAGTAATTCAAAAACATCGAGCAGTATTATTCAACGACCAGGCACCCGCGGGATTCGAACACGCGATCTCCTGTTTACAAGACAGGCGCTTTAACCAACTAAGCCACGGCGCCAACGAGAAGAGGGCTCTTTATACTTTACAAAACAAAATTCTCGAAGAATTTTCAAAAATTGAAATGATTGCATAAGACATTCTTATACATATTTCAATAAAATTTTTACACGTTTCTTTCAAAACACTTGCGAGTAATTCAAAACCGTCAAGCAACATCATTCAACGACCAGGCACCGGCGTGATTCGAACACGCGATCTCCTGTTTACTAAACAGGCGCTTTAACCAACTAAGCCACGGCGCCAACGAGAAGAGAGCTCTTTATATTTTACAAAACAAAATTCTCGAAGAATTTTCAAAAATTGAAATGATTGCATAAGACATTACTTTACATATTTCAGTAATATTTTTACACATTTCTTTTAAAACATTTGCAAGTAATTCAAAATCGTAAATCAATATCATTCAATGTGCAGGCACCGGCGTGATTCGAACACGCGATCTCCTGTTTACAAGACAGGTGCTTTAACCAACTAAGCCACGGCGCCAACAAGAAGAGGGCTCTTTATATTTTTCAAAACAAAATTCTCGAAGAATTTCGAAAAATTGAAATGATTGCGTAAGACATTCCTTTACATATTTCAATAAAATTTTTACACATTTCTTTTAAAACAATTGCGAGTAATTCAAAATCTTCAATCAATATCATTCAATGTGTAGGCACCGGCGTGATTCGAACATGCGATCTCCTGTTTACGAGACAGGCGCTTTAACCATCTAAGCCACGGCGCCAACGAGAAGAGAGCTCTTTATATTTTACAAAACAAAATTCTCGAAGAATTTTCAAAAATTGAAATGATTGCATAAGACATTACTTTACATATTTCAGTAATATTTTTACACATTTCTTTTAAAACATTTGCGAGTAATTCAAAAACGTCAAGCAATATTAGTCAACGACCAGGCACCGGCGTGATTCGAACACGCGATCTCCAGTTTACAAGACAGGCGCTCTAACCAACTAAGCCACGGCGCCAACAAGAAGAGGGCTCTTTATATTTTTCAAATCAAAATTCTCAAAGAATTTCCAAAAATTGAAATGATTGCGTAATATAATCCTTTACATATTTCAATAAAATTTTTACACATTTCTTTTAAAACAATTGCGAGTAATTCAAAATCTTCAATCAATATCATTCAATGTGTAGGCACCGGCGTGATTCGAACACGCGATCTCCTGTTTACGAGACAGGCGCTTTAACCATCTAAGCCACGTCGCCAGACAGTTTTTTTTAAATTTCCTTCTATGAATGTTAAATTTATTTTTAGTTTAAAATAAATAGCAGAGTTAATATTTTAAATTTATAAATGATAAACTCTTTTTACGCCATTTCAATTTTTAAAAGAAGGTTCAGAAAAATACTTACACCGATGGCACCGGCGTGATTCGAACACGCGATCTCCTGTTTATAAGAACGGCGCTCTAACCAACTAGGCCACGGCGCAACGACAAGAGAGCTCTTTATATTTTTCAAAACAAAATTCTCGAAGAATTTTCAAAAATTGAAATGATTGCATAAGACATTACTTTACATATTTCATTAAAATGTTTACACATTTTCTTTAAAACTTTTGCGAGTAATTCAAAAACGTCAAGCAATATTATTCAACGACCAGGCACCGGCGTGATTCGAACACGCGATCTCCTGTTTACAAGACAGGCGCTTTAACCAACTAAGCCACGGCGCCAATGAGATGAGGGCTCTTTATATTTTTCAAAACAAAATTCTCGAAGAATTTCAAAAAATTGAAATGATTGCGTAATACATTCCTTTACATATTTCAATAATATTTTTACACATTTCTTTTAAAACATTCGAGAGTAATTCAAAACCGTCAAGCAATATCATTCAACGACGAGGCACCGGCGTGATTCGAACACGCGATCTCCTGTTTACTAGACAGGCGCTTTAACCAACTAAGCCACGGCGCGAATATGAAGAAGGCTCTTTATATTTTTCAAAAGAAAATTCTCGAAGAAATTCCAAAAATTGAAATGATTGCGTAATACATTACTTTAAATATTTCAATAAAATTTTTACACATTTCTTTTAAAACATTTGCGAGTAATTCAAAACCGTCAAGCAATATCATTCAACGACCAGGCACCGGCGTGATTCGAACACGCGATCTCCTGTTTACTAGACAGGCGCTTTAACCAACTAAGCGACGGCGCCAACGAGAAGAGGGCTCTTTATATTTTTAAAAACAAAATTCTGAAAGAATTTCCAAAAATTGAAATGATTGCGTAAGACATTCCTTTACATATTTCAATAAAATTTTTACACATTTCTTTTAAAAAATTTGCGAGTAATTCAAAATCGTCAATCAATATCATTCAATGTGCAGGCACCGGCGTGATTCGAACACGGGATCTCCTGTTTACTAGACAGGCGCTTTAACCAACTAAGCCACGGAGCCAACAAGAAGAGCGCTCTTTATATTTTTCGAACACGCGATCTCCTGTTTACAAGACAGGCGCTTTAGCCAACTAAGCCACGGCGCCAACGAGAAGAGAGCTCTTTATATTTTTCAAAACAAAATTCTCGAAGAAATTCCAAAAATTGAAATGATTGCGTAATACATTCCTTAACACATTTCAATAAAATTTTTACACATTTCTTTTAAAACATTTGCGAGTAATCCAAAACCGTCAAGCAATATCATTCAACGACGAGGCAGCGGCGTGATTCGAACACGCGTTCTCCTGTTTACTAGACAGGCGCTTTAACCAACTAAGCCACGGCGCGAATATGAAGAAGGCTCTTTATATTTTTCAAAAGAAAATTCTCGAAGAAATACCAAAAATTGAAATGATTGCGTAATACATTACTTTACATATTTCAATAAAATTTTTACACATTTCTTTTAAAACATTTGCGAGTAATTCAAAACCGTCAAGCAATATCATTCAACGACCAGGCACCGGCGTGATTCGAACACGCGATCTCCTGTTTACTAGACAGGCGCTTTAACCAACTAAGCGACGGCGCCAACGAGAAGAGGGCTCTTTATATTTTTCAAAACAAAATTCTGAAAGAATTTTCAAAAATTGAAATGATTGCCTAAGACATTCTTATACATATTACAATAAAATTTTTACACGTTTCTTTCAAAACACTTGCGAGTAATTCAAAACCGTCAAGCAACATCATTCAACGACCAGGCACCGGCGTGATTCGAACACGCGATCTCCTGTTTACTAGACAGGCGCTTTAACCAACTAAGCCACGGCGCCAACGAGAAGAGAGCTCTTTATATTTTACAAAACAAAATTCTCGAAGAATTTTCAAAAATTGAAATGATTGCATAAGACATTACTTTACATATTTCAGTAATATTTTTACACATTTCTTTTAAAACATTTGCAAGTAATTCAAAATCGTCAATCAATATCATTCAATGTGCAGGCACCGGCGTGATTCGAACACGCGATCTCCTGTTTACAAGACAGGTGCTTTAACCAACTAAGCCACGGCGCCAACAAGAAGAGGGCTCTTTATATTTTTCAAAACAAAATTCTCGAAGAATTTCGAAAAATTGAAATGATTGCGTAAGACATTCCTTTACATATTTCAATAAAATTTTTACACATTTCTTTTAAAACAATTGCGAGTAATTCAAAATCTTCAATCAATATCATTCAATGTGTAGGCACCGGCGTGATTCGAACACGCGATCTCCTGTTTACGAGACAGGCGCTTTAACCATCTAAGCCACGGCGCCAACGAGAAGGGAGCTCTTTATATTTTACAAAACAAAATTCTCGAAGAATTTTCAAAAATTGAAATGATTGCATAACTCATTACTTTACATATTTCAGTAATATTTTTACACATTTCTTTTAAAACATTTGCGAGTAATTCAAAAACGTCAAGCAATATTAGTCAACGACCAGGCACCGGCGTGATTCGAACACGCGATCTCCTGTTTACAAGACAGGCGCTCTAACCAACTAAGCCCCGGCGCCAACAAGAAGAGGGCTCTTTATATTTTTCAAATCAAAATTCTCAAAGAATTTCCAAAAATTGAAATGATTGCGTAATATAATCCTTTACATATTTCAATAAAATTTTTACACATTTCTTTTAAAACAATTGCGAGTAATTCAAAATCTTCAATCAATATCATTCAATGTGTAGGCACCGGCGTGATTCGAACACGCGATCTCCTGTTTACGAGACAGGCGCTTTAACCATCTAAGCCACGTCGCCAGACAGTTTTTTTTAAATTTCCTTCTATGAATGTTAAATTTATTTTTAGTTTAAAATAAATAGCAGAGTTAATATTTTAAATTTATAAATGATAAACTCTTTTTACGCCATTTCAATTTTTAAAAGAAGGTTCAGAAAAATACTTACACCGATGGCACCGGCGTGATTCGAACACGCGATCTCCTGTTTATAAGAACGGCGCTCTAACCAACTAGGCCACGGCGCAACGACAAGAGAGCTCTTTATATTTTTCAAAACAAAATTCTCGAAGAATTTTCAAAAATTGAAATGATTGCATAAGACATTCTTATACATATTTCAATAAAATTTTTACACGTTTCTTTCAAAACACTTGCGAGTAATTCAAAACCGTCAAGCAACATCATTCAACGACCAGGCACCGGCGTGATTCGAACACGCGATCTCCTGTTTACTAGACAGGCGCTTTAACCAACTAAGCCACGGCGCCAACGAGAAGAGAGCTCTTTATATTTTACAAAACAAAATTCTCGAAGAATTTTCAAAAATTGAAATGGTTGCATAAGACATTACTTTACATATTTCAGTAATATTTTTACACATTTCTTTTAAAACATTTGCAAGTAATTCAAAATCGTCAATCAATATCATTCAATGTGCAGGCACCGGCGTGATTCGAACACGCGATCTCCTGTTTACAAGACAGGTGCATTAACCAACTAAGCCACGGCGCCAACAAGAAGAGGGCTCTTTATATTTTTCAAAACAAAATTCTCGAAGAATTTCGAAAAATTGAAATGATTGCGTAAGACATTCCTTTACATATTTCAATAAAATTTTTACACATTTCTTTTAAAACAATTGCGAGTAATTCAAAATCTTCAATCAATATCATTCAATGTGTAGGCACCGGCGTGATTCGAACACGCGATCTCCTGTTTACGAGACAGGCGCTTTAACCATCTAAGCCACGGCGCCAACGAGAAGAGAGCTCTTTATATTTTACAAAACAAAATTCTCGAAGAATTTTCAAAAATTGAAATGATTGCATAAGACATTACTTTACATATTTCAGTAATATTTTTACACATTTCTTTTAAAACATTTGCGAGTAATTCAAAAACGTCAAGCAATATTAGTCAACGACCAGGCACCGGCGTGATTCGAACACGCGATCTCCTGTTTACAAGACAGGCGCTCTAACCAACTAAGCCACGGCGCCAACAAGAAGAGGGCTCTTTATATTTTTCAAATCAAAATTCTCAAAGAATTTCCAAAAATTGAAATGATTGCGTAATATAATCCTTTACATATTTCAATAAAATTTTTACACATTTCTTTTAAAACAATTGCGAGTAATTCAAAATCTTCAATCAATATCATTCAATGTGTAGACACCGGCGTGATTCGAACACGCGATCTCCTGTTTACGAGACAGGCGCTTTAACCATCTAAGCCACGTCGCCAGACAGTTTTTTTTAAATTTCCTTCTATGAATGTTAAATTTATTTTTAGTTTAAAATAAATAGCAGAGTTAATATTTTAAATTTATAAATGATAAACTCTTTTTACGCCATTTCAATTTTTAAAAGAAGGTTCAGAAAAATACTTACACCGATGGCACCGGCGTGATTCGAACACGCGATCTCCTGTTTATAAGAACGGCGCTCTAACCAACTAGGCCACGGCGCATCGACAAGAGAGCTCTTTATATTTTTCAAAACAAAATTCTCGAAGAATTATCAAAAATTGAAATGATTGCATAAGACATTACTTTACATATTTCATTAAAATTTTTACACATTTTCTTTAAAACTTTTGCGAGTAATTAAAAAACGTCAAGCAATATTATTCAACGACCAGGCACCGGCGTGATTCGAACACGCGATCTCCTGTTTACAAGACAGGCGCTTTAACCAACTAAGCCACGGCGCCAATGAGATGAGGGCTCTTTATATTTTTCAAAACAAAATTCTCGAAGAATTTCCAAAAATTGAAATGATTGCGTAATACATTAATTTACATATTTCAATAAAAATTTTACACATTTCTTTTAAAACATTTGCGAGTAATTCAAAATCGTCAATCAATATCATTCAATTTGCAGGCACCGGCGTGATTCGAACACGCGATCTGCTGTTTACTAGACAGGCGCTTTAACCAACTAAGCCACGGCGCCAATGAGATGAGGGCTCTTTATATTTTTCAAAACAAAATTCTCGAAGAATTTCCAAAAATTGAAATGATTGCGTAATACATTAATTTACATATTTCAATAAAAATTTTACACATTTCTTTTAAAACATTTGCGAGTAATTCAAAATCGTCAATCAATATCATTCAATTTGCAGGCACCGGCGTGATTCGAACACGCGATCTGCTGTTTACTAGACAGGCGATTTAACCAACTAAGCCACGGCGCCAACAAGAAGAAGGCTCTTTATATTTTTCAAAACAAAATTCTCAAAGAATTTCCAAAAATTGAAATGATTGCGTAATATAATCCTTTACATATTTCAATAAAATTTTTACACATTTCTTTTAAAACATTTGCGAGTAATTCAAAAACGTCAAGCAATATTATTCAACGACCAGGCACCGGCGTGATTCGAACACGCGATCTCCTGTTTACAAGACAGGCGTTTTAACCAACTAAGCCACGGGGCCAACGAGAAGAGGGTTCTTTATATTTTTCAAAACAAAATTCTCGAAGAATTTTCAAAAATTGAAATGATTGCATAAGACATTACTTTACATATTTCAATAAACTTTTTACACATTTCTTTTAAAACATTTGCAAGTAATTCAAAATCGTCAATCTATATCATTCAATGTGCAGGCACCGGCGTGATTCGAACACGCGATCTCCTGTTTACAAGACAGGTGCTTTAACCAACTAAGCCACGACGCCAACAAGAAGAGGGGACTTTATATTTTTCAAAACAAAATTCTCGAAGAATTTCGAAAAATTGAAATGATTGCGTAAGACATTCCTTTACATATTTCAATAAAATTTTTACACATTTCTTTTAAAACATTTGCGAGTAATTCAAAAACGTCAAGCAATATTATTCAACGACCAGGCACCGGCGTGATTCGAACACGCGATCTCCTGTTTATAAGAACGGCGCTCTAACCAACTAGGCCACGGCGCAACGACAAGAGAGCTCTTTATATTTTTCAAAACAAAATTCTCGAAGAATTTTCAAAAATTGAAATGATTGCATAAGACATTACTTTACATATTTCATTAAAATGTTTACACATTTTCTTTAAAACTTTTGCGAGTAATTCAAAAACGTCAAGCAATATTATTCAACGACCAGGCACCGGCGTGATTCGAACACGCGATCTCCTGTTTACAAGACAGGCGCTATAACCAACTAAGCCACGGCGCCAATGAGATGAGGGCTCTTTATATTTTTCAAAACAAAATTCTCGAAGAATTTCCAAAAATTGAAATGATTGCGTAATACATTCCTTTACATATTTCAATAAAAATTTTACACATTTCTTTTAAAACATTTGCGAGTAATTCAAAATCGTCAATCAATATCATTCAATGTGCAGGCACCGGCGTGATTCGAACACGCGATCTCCTGTTTACAAGACAGGCGCTATAACCAACTAAGCCCCGGCGCCAACAAGAAGAAGGCTCTTTATATTTTTCAAAACAAAATTCTCAAAGAATTTCCAAAAATTGTAATGATTGCGTAATATAATCCTTTACATATTTCAATAAAATTTTTACACATTTCTTTTAAAACATTTGCGAGTAATTCAAAATCGTCAATCAATATCATTCAATTTGCAGGCACCGGCGTGATTCGAACACGCGATCTCCTGTTTACGAGACAGGCGCTTTAACCATCTAAGCCACGGCGCCAGACAGTTTTTTTTAAATTTCCTTCTATGAATGTTAAATTTATTTTTAGTTTAAAATAAATAGCAGAGTTAATATTTTAAATTTATAATTGATAAACTCTTTTTACGCCATTTCAATTTTTAAAAGAAGGTTCAGAAATATACTTACACCGATGGCACCGGCGTGATTCAAACACGCGATCTCCTGTTTACAAGACAGGCGCTTTAACCAACTAAGCCACGGCGCCAACAAGAAGAGGGCTCTTTATATTTTTCAAAACAAAATTCTCGAAGAATTTCCAAAAATTGAAATGATTGCGTAAGACATTCCTTTACATATTTCAATAAAATTTTTACACATTTCTTTTAAAACATTTGCGAGTAATTCAAAAACGTCAAGCAATATTATTCAACGACCAGGCACCGGCGTGATTCGAACACGCGATCTCCTGTTTACAAGACAGGCGCTTTAACCAACTAACCCACGGTGCCATCAAGAAGAGGGCTCTTTATATTTTTCAAAACAAAATTCTCAAAGAATTTTCAAAAATTGAAATGATTGCATAAGACTTTACTTAACATATTTCATTAAAATGTTTACACATTTCTTTTAAAACATTTCCGAGTAATTCAAAACCGTCAAGCAACATCATTCAACGACCAGGCACCGGCGTGATTCGAACACGCGATCTCCTGTTTACTAGACAGTCGCTTTGTCCAACTAAGCCCCGGTGCCAACAAGAAGAGGGCTCTTTATATTTTTCAAAACCAAATTCTCGAAGAATTTATAAAAATTGAAACGATTGCGTAAGACATTCTTATACATATTTCAATAAAATTTTTACACGTTTCTTTCAAAACACTTGCGAGTAATTCAAAATCGTCAAGTTGTATTATTCAACGAACAGGCACCGGTGTGATTCGAACACGCGACCTCCTGTTTACAAGACAAGCGCTTTAACTAACTAAGCCACTGGGCCTACAACAACAGGGCTCTTTATATTTTTCAAAATTTAATTCTCGAAGAATTTCCAAAAATTGAAATGATTGCGTAAGACATTCTTTTACATATTTCAATAAAATTTTTACACGTTTCTTTCAAAACACTTGCGAGTAATTCAAAATCGTCAAGTTGTATTATTCAACGAACAGGCACCGGCGTGATTCGAACACGCGATCTCCTGTTTACTAGACAAGCGCTTTAACCAACTAAGCCACGGCGCCAACGAGAAGAGAGCTCTTTATATTTTTCAAAACTTAATTCTCGAAGAATTTCCAAAAATTGAAATGATTGCGTAAGACATTCTTTTACATATTTCAATAAAATTTTTACACGTTTCTTTCAAAACACTTGCGAGTAATTCAAAATCGTCAAGTTGTATTATTCAACGAACAGGTACCGGCGTGATTCGAACACGCGATCTCCTGTTTACTAGACAGGCGCTTTAACCAACTAAGCCACGGCGCCAACGAGAAGAGAGCTCTTTATATTTTTCAAAACAAAATTCTCGAAGAAATTCCAAAAATTGAAATGATTGCGTAAGACATTCCTTTACATATTTCAATAAAATTTTTACACATTTCTTTTAAAACATTTGCGAGTAATTCAAAATCGTCAATCAATATCATTCAATGTGCAGGCACCGGCGTGATTCGAACACGCGATCTCCTGTTTACCAGACAGGCGCTTTAACCAACTAATCCACGGCGCCAACGAGAAGAGGTCTCTTTATATTTTTCAAAACAAAATTCTCGAAGAATTTCCAAAAATTGAAATGATTGCGTAAGACATTCCTTTACATATTTCAATAAAATTTTTACACATTTCTTTTAAAACATTTGCGAGTAATTCAAAAACGCCAAGCAATATTATTCAACGACCAGGCACCGGCGTGATTCGAACACGCGATCTCCTGTTTACGAGACAGGCGCTTTAACCAACTAAGCCACGGCGCCAACGAGATGAGGGCTCTTTATATTTTTCAAAACAAAATTCTCGAAGAATTTTCAAAAATTGAAATGATTACATAAGACATTACTTTACATATTTCATTAAAATGTTTACACATTTTCTTTAAAACATTTGCGAGTAATTCAAAAACGTCAAGCAATATTATTCAACGACCAGGCACCGGCGTGATTCGAACACGCGATCTCCTGTTTACAAGACAGGCGCTTTAACCATCTAAGCCACGGCGCCAATGAGAAGAGGGCTCTTTATATTTTTCAAAACAAAATTCTCGAAGAAATTCCAAAAATTGAAATGATTGCGTAATACATTCCTTTACATATTTCAATAAAAATTTTACACATTTCTTTTAAAACATTTGCGAGTAATTCAAAATCGTCAATCAATATCATTCAATTTGCAGGCACCGGCGAGATTCGAACACGCGATCTGCTGTTTACTACACAGGCGCTTTAACCAACTAAGCCACGGCGCCAACAAGAAGAGGGCTCTTTATATTTTTCAAAACAAAATTCTCAAAGAATTTCCAAAAATTGAAATGATTGCGTAATATAATCCTTTACATATTTCAATAAAATTTTTACACATTTCTTTTAAAACAATTGCGAGTAATTCAAAATCTTCTATCAATATCATTCAATGTGTAGGCACCGGCGTGATTCGAACACGCGATCTCCTGTTTACGAGACAGGCGCTTTAACCATCTAAGCCACGGCGCCAGACAGTTTTTTTAAAATTTCCTTCTATGAATGTTAAATTTATTTTTAGTTTAAAATAAATAGCAGAGTTAATATTTTAAATTTATAATTGATAAACTCTTTTTACGCCATTTCAATTTTTAAAAGAAGGTTCAGAAAAATACTTACACCGATGGCACCGGCGTGATTCGAACACGCAATCTCCTGTTTACAAGACAGGCGCTTTAACCAACTAATCCACGGCGCCAACAAGAAGAGGGCTCTTTATATTTTTCAAAACAAAATTCTCGAAGAATTTCCAAAAATTGAAATGATTGCGTAAGACATTCCTTTACATATTTCAATAAAATTTTTACACATTTCTTTTAAAACATTTGCGAGTAATTTAAAAACGTCAAGCAATATTATTCAACGACCAGGCACCGGCGTGATTCGAACACGCGATCTCCTGTTTACTAGACAGGCGCTTTATCCAACTAACCCACGGTGCCAACAAGAAGAGGGCTCTTTATATTTTTCAAAACCAAATTCTCGAAGAATTTATAAAAATTGAAACGATTGCGTAAGACATTCTTATACATATTTCAATAAAATTTTTACACGTTTCTTTCAAAACACTTGCGAGTAATTCAAAATCGTCAAGTTGTATTATTCAACGAACAGGCACCGGCGTGATTCGAACACGCGACCTCCTGTTTACAAGACAAGCGCTTTAACTAACTAAGCCACTGGGCCTACAACAACAGGGCTCTTTATATTTTTCAAAACTTAATTCTCGAAGAATTTCCAAAAATTGAAATGATTGCGTAAGACATTCCTTTACATATTTCAATAAAATTTTTACACATTTCTTTTAAAACATTTGCGAGTAATTCAAAATCGTCAATCAATATCATTCAATGTGCAGGCACCGGCGTGATTCGAACACGGGATCTCCTGTTTACTAGACAGGCGCTTTAACCAACTAAGCCACGGAGCCAACAAGAAGAGCGCTCTTTATATTTTTCGAACACGCGATCTCCTGTTTACAAGACAGGCGCTTTAACCAACTAAGCCACGGCGCCAACGAGAAGAGAGCTCTTTATATTTTTCAAAACAAAATTCTCGAAGAAATTCCAAAAATTGAAATGATTGCGTAATACATTCCTTTACACATTTCAATAAAATTTTTACACATTTCTTTTAAAACATTTGCGAGTAATTCAAAAACATCGAGCAGTATTATTCAACGACCAGGCACCCGCGTGATTCGAACATGCGATATCCTGTTTACAACACAGGTGCTTTAACCAACCAAGCCACGGCGCCATTGAGAAGAGGGCTCTTTATATTTTTCAAAACAAAATTCTCGAAGAATTTTCAAAAATTAAAGTGATTGCAATAAGACATTACTTCACATATTTCATTAAAATATTTACACATTTCTTTTAAAACATTTGCGAGTAATTCAAAAACGCCAAGCAATATTATTCAACGACCAGGCACCGGCGTGATTCGAACACGCGATCACCTGTTTACAAGACAATCGCTTTAACCAACTAAGCCACGGCGCCAAAGAGAAGGGGGCTCTTTATATTTTTCAAAACAAAATTCTCGAAGAATTTTCAAAAATTCAAATGATTGCATCAGACATTGCTTCACATATTTCATTAAAATATTTACACATTTCTTTTAAAACATTTGCGAGTAATTCAAAACCGTCAAGCAATATCATTCAACGACCAGGCACCGGCGTGATTCGAACACGCGATCTCCTGTTTACTAGACAGGCGCTATAACCAACTAAGCCACGGCGCCAACGAGAAGAGGGCTCTTTATATTTTTCAAAACAAAATTCTCGAAGAATTTCCAAAAATTGAAATGATTGCGTAAGACATTCCTTTACATATTTCAATAAAAATTTTACACATTTCTTTTAAAACATTTGCGAGTAATTCAAAATCGTCAATCAATATCATTCAATTTGCAGGCACCGGCGAGATTCGAACACGCGATCTGCTGTTTACTACACAGGCGCTTTAACCAACTAAGCCACGGCGCCAACAAGAAGAGGGCTCTTTATATTTTTCAAAACAAAATTCTCAAAGAATTTCCAAAAATTGAAATGATTGCGTAATATAATCCTTTACATATTTCAATAAAATTTTTACACATTTCTTTTAAAACAATTGCGAGTAATTCAAAATCTTCTATCAATATCATTCAATGTGTAGGCACCGGCGTGATTCGAACACGCGATCTCCTGTTTACGAGACAGGCGCTTTAACCATCTAAGCCACGGCGCCAGACAGTTTTTTTAAAATTTCCTTCTATGAATGTTAAATTTATTTTTAGTTTAAAATAAATAGCAGAGTTAATATTTTAAATTTATAATTGATAAACTCTTTTTACGCCATTTCAATTTTTAAAAGAAGGTTCAGAAAAATACTTACACCGATGGCACCGGCGTGATTCGAACACGCAATCTCCTGTTTACAAGACAGGCGCTTTAACCAACTAATCCACGGCGCCAACAAGAAGAGGGCTCTTTATATTTTTCAAAACAAAATTCTCGAAGAATTTCCAAAAATTGAAATGATTGCGTAAGACATTCCTTTACATATTTCAATAAAATTTTTACACATTTCTTTTAAAACATTTGCGAGTAATTTAAAAACGTCAAGCAATATTATTCAACGACCAGGCACCGGCGTGATTCGAACACGCGATCTCCTGTTTACTAGACAGGCGCTTTATCCAACTAACCCACGGTGCCAACAAGAAGAGGGCTCTTTATATTTTTCAAAACCAAATTCTCGAAGAATTTATAAAAATTGAAACGATTGCGTAAGACATTCTTATACATATTTCAATAAAATTTTTACACGTTTCTTTCAAAACACTTGCGAGTAATTCAAAATCGTCAAGTTGTATTATTCAACGAACAGGCACCGGCGTGATTCGAACACGCGACCTCCTGTTTACAAGACAAGCGCTTTAACTAACTAAGCCACTGGGCCTACAACAACAGGGCTCTTTATATTTTTCAAAACTTAATTCTCGAAGAATTTCCAAAAATTGAAATGATTGCGTAAGACATTCCTTTACATATTTCAATAAAATTTTTACACATTTCTTTTAAAACATTTGCGAGTAATTCAAAATCGTCAATCAATATCATTCAATGTGCAGGCACCGGCGTGATTCGAACACGGGATCTCCTGTTTACTAGACAGGCGCTTTAACCAACTAAGCCACGGAGCCAAGAAGAAGAGCGCTCTTTATATTTTTCGATCACGCGATCTCCTGTTTACAAGACAGGCGCTTTAACCAACTAAGCCACGGCGGCAACGAGAAGAGAGCTCTTTATATTTTTCAAAACAAAATTCTCGAAGAAATTCAAAAAATTGAAATGATTGCGTAATACATTCCTTTACACATTTCAATAAAATTTTTACACATTTCTTTTAAAACATTTGCGAGTAATTCAAAAACATCGAGCAGTATTATTCAACGACCAGGCACCCGCGTGATTCGAACACGCGATATCCTGTTTACAACACAGGTGCTTTAACCAACCAAGCCACGGCGCCATTGAGAAGAGGGCTCTTTATATTTTTCAAAACAAAATTCTCGAAGAATTTTCAAAAATTAAAGTGATTGCAATAAGACATTACTTCACATATTTCATTAAAATATTTACACATTTCTTTTAAAACATTTGCGAGTAATTCAAAAACGCCAAGCAATATTATTCAACGACCAGGCACCGGCGTGATTCGAACACGCGATCACCTGTTTACAAGACAATCGCTTTAACCAACTAAGCCACGGCGCCAAAGAGAAGGGGGCTCTTTATATTTTTCAAAACAAAATTCTCGAAGAATTTTCAAAAATTCAAATGATTGCATCAGACATTGCTTCACATATTTCATTAAAATATTTACACATTTCTTTTAAAACATTTGCGAGTAATTCAAAACCGTCAAGCAATATCATTCAACGACCAGGCACCGGCGTGATTCGAACACGCGATCTCCTGTTTACTAGACAGGCGCTTTAACCAACTAAGCCACGGCGCCAACGAGAAGAGGGCTCTTTATATTTTTCAAAACAAAATTCTCGAAGAATTTCCAAAAATTGAAATGATTGCGTAAGACATTCCTTTACATATTTCAATAAAATTTTTACACATTTCTTTTAAAACATTTGCGAGTAATTCAAAAACGCCAAGCAATATTATTCAACGACCAGGCACCGGCGTGATTCGAACACGCGATCTCCTGTTTACTAGACAGGCGCTTTAACCATCTAAGCCACGGCGCCCGACAGTTTCTTTTAAATTTCCTTCTATGAATGTTAAATTTATTTTTAGTTTAAAATAAATGGCAGAGTTAATATTTTAAATTTTATAATTGAAAAACTCTTTTTACGACATTTCAATTTTTAAAAAAACGTTCAGAAAAATACTTACACCGATGGCACCGGCGCGATTCGAACACGCGATCTCATGTTTAAAAGACTGGCGCTTTAACCAACTAAGCCATGGCGCCAACAAGGAGAGGGCTCTTTATATTTTTGAAAACAAAATTCTCGAAGAATTTCCAAAAATTGAAATGATTGCGTAAGACATTCATTTACATATTTCAACAAAATTTTTACACAATTCTTTTAAAACATTTCCGAGTAATTCAAAATCGTCAATCAATATCATTCAATGTGCAGGCACCGTCGTGATTCGAACACGCGATCTCCTGTTTACTAGACAGGCGCTTTAACCAACTAAGCCACGGCGCCAACGAAAAGAGGGCTCTTTATATTTTTCAAAACAAAATTCTCGAAGAATTTCCAAAAATTGAAATGATTGCGTAAGACATTCCTTTACATATTTCAATAATTTTTTTACACATTCCTTTTAAAACATTTGCGAGTAATTCAAAATCATCAATCAATATCATTCAATGTGCAGGCACCGGCGTGATTCGAACACGCGATCTACTGTTTACAAGACAGGCGCTTTAACCAACTATGCCACGGCGCCAACGAGAAGAGGGCTCTTTACATTTTTCAAAACAAAATTCTCGAAGAATTTCCAAAGATTGAAATGATTGCATCAGACATTGCTTCACATATTTCATTAAAATATTTACTCATTTCTTTTAAAACATTTGCGAGTAATTCAAAACCGTCAAGCAATATCATTCAACGACCAGGCACCGGCGTGATTCGAACACGCGATCTCCTGTTTACTAGACAGGCGCTTTAACCAACTAAGCCACGGCGCCAACAAGAAGAGGGCTCTTTATATTTTTCAAAACAAAATTCTCAAAGAATTTCCAAAAATTGAAATGATTGCGTAAGACATTCTTTTACATATTTCAATAAAATTTTTAAACATTTCTTTTAAAACATTTGCGAGTAATTCAAAAACGTCAAGCAATATTATTCAACGACCAGGCACCGGCGTGATTCGAACACGCGATCTCCTGTTTACAAGACAGGCGCTTTAACCAACTAAGCCACGGCGCCAACGAGAAGAGGGTTCTTTATATTTTTCAAAACAAAATTCTCGAAGAATTTTCAAAAATTGAAATGATTGCATAAGACATTACTTTACATATTTCAATAAACTTTTTACACATTTCTTTTAAAACATTTGCAAGTAATTCAAAATCGAACAATCAATATCATTCAATGTGCAGGCACCGGCGTGATTCGAACACGCGTTCTCCTGTTTACAAGAACGGCGCTCTAACCAACTAGGCCACGGCGCAACGACAAGAGATCTCTTTATATTTTTCAAAACAAAATTCTCGAAGAATTTTCAAAAATTGAAATGATTGCATAAGACATTACTTTACATATTTCATTAAAATGTTTACACATTTTCTTTAAAACATTTGCGAGTAATTCAAAAACGTCAAGCAATATTATTCAACGACCAGGCACCGGCGTGATTCGAACACGCGATCTCCTGTTTACAAGACAGGCGCTTTAACCATCTAGGCCACGGCGCCAATGAGAAGAGGGCTCTTTATATTTTTCAAAACAAAATTCTCGAAGAAATTCCAAAAATTGAAATGATTGCGTAATACATTCCTTTACATATTTCAATAAAAATTTTACACATTTCTTTTAAAACATTTGCGAGTAATTCAAAATCGTCAATCAATATCATTTAATTTGCAGGCACCGGCGAGATTCGAACACGCGATCTGCTGTTTACTACACAGGCGCTTTAACCAACTAAGCCACGGCGCCAACAAGAAGAGGGCTCTTTATATTTTTCAAAACAAAATTCTCAAAGAATTTCCAAAAATTGAAATGATTGCGTAATATAATCCTTTACATATTTCAATAAAATTTTTACACATTTCTTTTAAAACAATTGCGAGTAATTCAAAATCTTCTATCAATATCATTCAATGTGTAGGCACCGGCGTGATTCGAACACGCGATCTCCTGTTTACGAGACAGGCGCTTTAACCATCTAAGCCACGGCGCCAGACAGTTTTTTTTAAATTTCCTTCTATGAATGTTAAATTTATTTTTAGCTTAAAATAAATAGCAGAGTTAATATTTTAAATTTATAATTGATAAACTCTTTTTACGCCATTTCAATTTTTAAAAGAAGGTTCAGAAAAATACTTACACCGATGGCACCGGCGTGATTCTAACACGCAATCTCCTGTTTACAAGACAGGCGCTTTAACCAACTAATCCACGGCGCCAACAAGAAGAGGGCTCTTTATATTTTTCAAAACAAAATTCTCGAAGAATTTCCAAAAATTGAAATGATTGCGTAAGACATTCCTTTACATATTTCAATAAAATTTTTACACATTTCTTTTAAAACATTTGCGAGTAATTTAAAAACGTCAAGCAATATTATTCAACGACCAGGCACCGGCGTGATTCGAACACGCGATCTCCTGTTTACTAGACAGGCGCTTTATCCAACTAACCCACGGTGCCAACAAGTAGAGGGCTCTTTATATTTTTCAAAACCAAATTCTCGAAGAATTTATAAAAATTGAAACGATTGCGTAAGACATTCTTATACATATTTCAATAAAATTTTTACACGTTTCTTTCAAAACACTTGCGAGTAATTCAAAATCGTCAAGTTGTATTATTCAACGAACAGGCACCGGCGTGATTCGAACACGCGACCTCCTGTTTACAAGACAAGCGCTTTAACTAACTAAGCCACTGGGCCTACAACAACAGGGCTCTTTATATTTTTCAAAACTTAATTCTCGAAGAATTTTCAAAAATTGAAATGATTGCATAAGACATTACTTTACATATTTCATTAAAATTTTTACACATTTTCTTTAAAACATTTGCGAGTAATTCAAAAACGTCAAGCAATATTATTCAACGACCAGGCACCGGCGTGATTCGAACACGCGATCTCCTGTTTACAAGACAGGCGCTTTAACCAACTAAGCCACGGCGCCAATGAGATGAGGGCTCTTTATATTTTTCAAAACAAAATTCTCGAAGAATTTCCAAAAATTGAAATGATTGCGTAATACATTCCTTTACATATTTCAATAAAAATTTTACACATTTCTTTTAAAACATTTGCGAGTAATTCAAAATCGTCAATCAATATCATTCAATTTGCAGGCACCGGCGTGATTCGAACACGCGATCTGCTGTTTACTAGACAGGCGCTTTAACCAACTAAGCCACGGCGCCAACAAGAAGAAGGCTCTTTATATTTTTCAAAACAAAATTCTCAAAGAATTTTCAAAAATTGAAATGATTGCATAAGACATTACTTTACATATTTCATTAAAATTTTTACACATTTTCTTTAAAACTTTTGCGAGTAATTCAAAAACGTCAAGCAATATTATTCAACGACCAGGCACCGGCGTGATTCGAACACGCGATCTCCTGTTTACAAGACAGGCGCTTTAACCAACTAAGCCACGGCGCCAATGAGATGAGGGCTCTTTATATTTTTCAAAACAAAATTCTCGAAGAATTTCCAAAAATTGAAATGATTGCGTAATACATTCCTTTACATATTTCAATAAAAATTTTACACATTTCTTTTAAAACATTTGCGAGTAATTCAAAATCGTCAATCAATATCATTCAATTTGCAGGCACCGGCGTGATTCGAACACGCGATCTCCTGTTTACAAGACAGGTGCTTTAACCAACTAAGCCACGACGCCAACAAGAAGAAGGGACTTTATATTTTTCAAAACAAAATTCTCGAAGAATTTCGAAAAATTGAAATGATTGCGTAAGACATTCCTTTACATATTTCAATAAAATTTTTACACATTTCTTTTAAAACATTTGCGAGTAATTCAAAAACGTCAAGCAATATTATTCAACGACCAGGCACCGGCGTGATTCGAACACGCGATCTCCTGTTTACAAGACAGGCGCTTTAACCAACTAAGCCACGGTGCCATCAAGAAGAGGGCTCTTTATATTTTTCAAAACAAAATTCTCAAAGAATTTTCAAAAATTGAAATGATTGCATAAGACATTCCTTTACATATTTCAATAAAATTTTTACACATTTCTTTTAAAACATTTGCGAGTAATTCAAAAACGTCAAGCAATATTATTCAACGACCAGGCACCGGCGTGATTCGAACACGCGATCTCCTGTTTACAAGACAGGCGCTTTAACCAACTAAGCCACGGCGCCAACAAGAAGAGGGCTCTTTATATTTTTCAAAACAAAATTCTCGAAGAATTTCCAAAAATTGAAATGATTGCGTAAGACATTCCTTTACATATTTCAATAAAATTTTTACACATTTCTTTTAAAACATTTGCGAGTAATTCAAAAACGTCAAGCAATATTATTCAACGACCAGGCACCGGCGTGATTCGAACACGCAATCTCCTGTTTACAAGACAGGCGCTTTAACCAACTAAGCCACGGTGCCATCAAGAAGAGGGCTCTTTATATTTTTCAAAACAAAATTCTCAAAGAATTTTCAAAAATTGAAATGATTGCATAAGACTTTACTTAACATATTTCATTAAAATGTTTACACATTTCTTTTAAAACATTTCCGAGTAATTCAAAACCGTCAAGCAACATCATTCAACGACCAGGCAACGGCGTGATTCGAACACGCGATCTCCTGTTTACTAGACAGTCGCTTTGTCCAACTAAGCCACGGTGCCAACAAGAAGAGGGCTCTTTATATTTTTCAAAACCAAATTCTCGAAGATTTTATAAAAATTGAAACGATTGCGTAAGACATTCTTATACATATCTCAATAAAATTTTTACACGTTTCTTTCAAAACACTTGCGAGTAATTCAAAATCGTCAAGTTGTATTATTCAACGAACAGGCACCGGCGTGATTCGAACACGCGACCTCCTGTTTATAAGACAAGCGCTTTAACTAACTAAGCCACTGGGCCTACAACAACAGGGCTCTTTATATTTTTCAAAACTTAATTCTCGAAGAATTTCCAAAAATTGAAATGATTGCGTAAGACATTCTTTTACATATTTCAATAAAATTTTTACACGTTTCTTTCAAAACACTTGCGAGTAATTCAAAATCGTCAAGTTGTATTATTCAACGAACAGGCACCGGCGTGATTCGAACACGCGATCTCCTGTTTACTAGACAAGCGCTTTAACCAACTAAGCCACGGCGCCAACGAGAAGAGAGCTCTTTATATTTTTCAAAACTTAATTCTCGAAGAATTTCCAAAAATTGAAATGATTGCGTAAGACATTCTTTTACATATTTCAATAAAATTTTTACACGTTTCTTTCAAAACACTTGCGAGTAATTCAAAATCGTCAAGTTGTATTATTCAATGTGCAGGCACCGGCGTGATTCGAACACGCGATCTCCTGTTTACCAGACAGGCGCTTTAACCAACTAATCCACGGCGCCAACGAGAAGAGGGCTCTTTATATTTTTCAAAACAAAATTCTCGAAGAATTTCCAAAAATTGAAATGATTGCGTAAGACATTCCTTTACATATTTCAATAAAATTTTTACACATTTCTTTTAAAACATTTGCGAGTAATTCAAAAACGCCAAGCAATATTATTCAACGACCAGGCACCGGCGTGATTCGAACACGCGATCTCCTGTTTACGAGACAGGCGCTTTAACCAACTAAGCCACGGCGCCAACGAGAAGAGGGCTCTTTATATTTTTCAAAACAAAATTCTCGAAGAATTTTCAAAAATTGAAATGATTACATAAGACATTACTTTACATATTTCATTAAAATGTTTACACATTTTCTTTAAAACATTTGCGAGTAATTCAAAAACGTCAAGCAATATTATTCAACGACCAGGCACCGGCGTCATTCGAACACGCGATCTCCTGTTTACAAGACAGGCGCTTTAACCATCTAAGCCACGGCGCCAATGAGAAGAGGGCTCTTTATATTTTTCAAAACAAAATTCTCGAAGAAATTCCAAAAATTGAAATGATTGCGTAATACATTCCTTTACATATTTCAATAAAAATTTTACACATTTCTTTTAAAACATTTGCGAGTAATTCAAAATCGTCAAACAATATCATTCAATTTGCAGGCACCGGCGAGATTCGAACACGCGATCTGCTGTTTACTACACAGGCGCTTTAACCAACTAAGCCACGGCGCCAACAAGAAGAGGGCTCTTTATATTTTTCAAAACAAAATTCTCAAAGAATTTCCAAAAATTGAAATGATTGCGTAATATAATCCTTTACATATTTCAATAAAATTTTTACACATTTCTTTTAAAACAATTGCGAGTAATTCAAAATCTTCTATCAATATCATTCAATGTGTAGGCACCGGCGTGATTCGAACACGCGATCTCCTGTTTACGAGACAGGCGCTTTAACCATCTAAGCCACGGCGCCAGACAGTTTTTTTAAAATTTCCTTCTATGAATGTTAAATTTATTTTTAGTTTAAAATAAATAGCAGAGTTAATATTTTAAATTTATAATTGATAAACTCTTTTTACGCCATTTCAATTTTTAAAAGAAGGTTCAGAAAAATACTTACACCGATGGCACCGGCGTGATTCGAACACGCAATCTCCTGTTTACAAGACAGGCGCTTTAACCAACTAATCCACGGCGCCAACAAGAAGAGGGCTCTTTATATTTTTCAAAACAAAATTCTCGAAGAATTTCCAAAAATTGAAATGATTGCGTAAGACATTCCTTTACATATTTCAATAAAATTTTTACACATTTCTTTTAAAACATTTGCGAGTAATTCAAAATCGTCAATCAATATCATTCAATGTGCAGGCACCGGCGTGATTCGAACACGCGATCTCCTGTTTACCAGACAGGCGCTTTAACCAACTAATCCACGGCGCCAACGAGAAGAGGGCTCTTTATATTTTTCAAAACAAAATTCTCGAAGAATTTCCAAAAATTGAAATGATTGCGTAAGACATTCCTTTACATATTTCAATAAAATTTTTACACATTTCTTTTAAAACATTTGCGAGTAATTCAAAAACGCCAAGCAATATTATTCAACGACCAGGCACCGGCGTGATTCGAACACGGGATCTCCTGTTTACGAGACAGGCGCTTTAACCAACTAAGCCACGGCGCCAACGAGAAGAGGGCTCTTTATATTTTTCAAAACAAAATTCTCGAAGAATTTTCAAAAATTGAAATGATTACATAAGACATTACTTTACATATTTCATTAAAATGTTTACACATTTTCTTTAAAACATTTGCGAGTAATTCAAAAACGGCAAGCAATATTATTCAACGACCAGGCACCGGCGTCATTCGAACACGCGATCTCCTGTTTACAAGACAGGCGCTTTAACCATCTAAGCCACGGCGCCAATGAGAAGAGGGCTCTTTATATTTTTCAAAACAAAATTCTCGAAGAAATTCCAAAAATTGAAATGATTGCGTAATACATTCCTTTACATATTTCAATAAAAATTTCACACATTTCTTTTAAAACATTTGCGAGTAATTCAAAATCGTCAATCAATATCATTCAATTTGCAGGCACCGGCGAGATTCGAACACGCGATCTGCTGTTTACTACACAGGCGCTTTAACCAACTAAGCCACGGCGCCAACAAGAAGAGGGCTCTTTATATTTTTCAAAACAAAATTCTCAAAGAATTTCCAAAAATTGAAATGATTGCGTAATATAATCCTTTACATATTTCAATAAAATTTTTACACATTTCTTTTAAAACAATTGCGAGTAATTCAAAATCTTCTATCAATATCATTCAATGTGTAGGCACCGGCGTGATTCGAACACGCGATCTCCTGTTTACGAGACAGGCGCTTTAACCATCTAAGCCACGGCGCCAGACAGTTTTTTTAAAATTTCCTTCTATGAATGTTAAATTTATTTTTAGTTTAAAATAAATAGCAGAGTTAATATTTTAAATTTATAATTGATAAACTCTTTTTACGCCATTTCAATTTTTAAAAGAAGGTTCAGAAAAATACTTACACCGATGGCACCGGCGTGATTCGAACACGCAATCTCCTGTTTACAAGACAGGCGCTTTAACCAACTAATCCACGGCGCCAACAAGAAGAGGGCTCTTTATATTTTTCAAAACAAAATTCTCGAAGAATTTCCAAAAATTGAAATGATTGCGTAAGACATTCCTTTACATATTTCAATAAAATTTTTACACATTTCTTTTAAAACATTTGCGAGTAATTTAAAAACGTCAAGCAATATTATTCAACGACCAGGCACCGGCGTGATTCGAACACGCGATCTCCTGTTTACTAGACAGGCGCTTTATCCAACTAACCCACGGTGCCAACAAGAAGAGGGCTCTTTATATTTTTCAAAACCAAATTCTCGAAGAATTTATAAAAATTGAAACGATTGCGTAAGACATTCTTATACATATTTCAATAAAATTTTTACACGTTTCTTTCAAAACACTTGCGAGTAATTCAAAATCGTCAAGTTGTATTATTCAACGAACAGGCACCGGCGTGATTCGAACACGCGACCTCCTGTTTACAAGACAAGCGCTTTAACTAACTAAGCCACTGGGCCTACAGCAACAGGGCTCTTTATATTTTTCAAAACTTAATTCTCGAAGAATTTCCAAAAATTGAAATGATTGCGTAAGACATTCCTTTACATATTTCAATAAAATTTTTACACATTTCTTTTAAAACATTTGCGAGTAATTCAAAATCGTCAATCAATATCATTCAATGTGCAGGCACCGGCGTGATTCGAACACGGGATCTCCTGTTTACTAGACAGGCGCTTTAACCAACTAAGCCACGGAGCCAACAAGAAGAGTGCTCTTTATATTTTTCGAACACGCGATCTCCTGTTTACAAGACAGGCGCTTTAACCAACTAAGCCACGGCGCCAACGAGAAGAGAGCTCTTTATATTTTTCAAAACAAAATTCTCGAAGAAATTCCAAAAATTGAAATGATTGCGTAATACATTCCTTTACACATTTCAATAAAATTTTTACACATTTCTTTTAAAACATTTGCGAGTAATTCAAAAACATCGAGCAGTATTATTCAACGACCAGGCACCCGCGTGATTCGAACACGCGATATCCTGTTTACAACACAGGTGCTTTAACCAACCAAGCCACGGCGCCATTGAGAAAAGGGCTCTTTATATTTTTCAAAACAAAATTCTCGAAGAATTTTCAAAAATTCAAATGATTGCATCAGACATTGCTTCACATATTTCATTAAAATATTTACACATTTCTTTTAAAACATTTGCGAGTAATTCAAAACCGTCAAGCAATATCATTCAACGACCAGGCACCGGCGTGATTCGAACACGCGATCTCCTGTTTACTAGACAGGCGCTTTAACCAACTAAGCCACGGCGCCAACGAGAAGAGGGCTCTTTATATTTTTCAAAACAAAATTCTCGAAGAATTTCCAAAAATTGAAATGATTGCGTAAGACATTCCTTTACATATTTCAATAAAAATTTTACACATTTCTTTTAAAACATTTGCGAGTAATTCAAAATCGTCAATCAATATCATTCAATTTGCAGGCACCGGCGAGATTCGAACACGCGATCTGCTGTTTACTACACAGGCGCTTTAACCAACTAAGCCACGGCGCCAACAAGAAGAGGGCTCTTTATATTTTTCAAAACAAAATTCTCAAAGAATTTCCAAAAATTGAAATGATTGCGTAATATAATCCTTTACATATTTCAATAAAATTTTTACACATTTCTTTTAAAACAATTGCGAGTAATTCAAAATCTTCTATCAATATCATTCAATGTGTAGGCACCGGCGTGATTCGAACACGCGATCTCCTGTTTACGAGACAGGCGCTTTAACCATCTAAGCCACGGCGCCAGACAGTTTTTTTAAAATTTCCTTCTATGAATGTTAAATTTATTTTTAGTTTAAAATAAATAGCAGAGTTAATATTTTAAATTTATAATTGATAAACTCTTTTTACGCCATTTCAATTTTTAAAAGAAGGTTCAGAAAAATACTTACACCGATGGCACCGGCGTGATTCGAACACGCAATCTCCTGTTTACAAGACAGGCGCTTTAACCAACTAATCCACGGCGCCAACAAGAAGAGGGCTCTTTATATTTTTCAAAACAAAATTCTCGAAGAATTTCCAAAAATTGAAATGATTGCGTAAGACATTCCTTTACATATTTCAATAAAATTTTTACACATTTCTTTTAAAACATTTGCGAGTAATTTAAAAACGTCAAGCAATATTATTCAACGACCAGGCACCGGCGTGATTCGAACACGCGATCTCCTGTTTACTAGACAGGCGCTTTATCCAACTAACCCACGGTGCCAACAAGAAGAGGGCTCTTTATATTTTTCAAAACCAAATTCTCGAAGAATTTATAAAAATTGAAACGATTGCGTAAGACATTCTTATACATATTTCAATAAAATTTTTACACGTTTCTTTCAAAACACTTGCGAGTAATTCAAAATCGTCAAGTTGTATTATTCAACGAACAGGCACCGGCGTGATTCGAACACGCGACCTCCTGTTTACAAGACAAGCGCTTTAACTAACTAAGCCACTGGGCCTACAACAACAGGGCTCTTTATATTTTTCAAAACTTAATTCTCGAAGAATTTCCAAAAATTGAAATGATTGCGTAAGACATTCCTTTACATATTTCAATAAAATTTTTACACATTTCTTTTAAAACATTTGCGAGTAATTCAAAATCGTCAATCAATATCATTCAATGTGCAGGCACCGGCGTGATTCGAACACGGGATCTCCTGTTTACTAGACAGGCGCTTTAACCAACTAAGCCACGGAGCCAACAAGAAGAGCGCTCTTTATATTTTTCGAACACGCGATCTCCTGTTTACAAGACAGGCGCTTTAACCAACTAAGCCACGGCGCCAACGAGAAGAGAGCTCTTTATATTTTTCAAAACAAAATTCTCGAAGAAATTCCAAAAATTGAAATGATTGCGTAATACATTCCTTTACACATTTCAATAAAATTTTTACACATTTCTTTTAAAACATTTGCGAGTAATTCAAAAACATCGAGCAGTATTATTCAACGACCAGGCACCCGCGTGATTCGAACATGCGATATCCTGTTTACAACACAGGTGCTTTAACCAACCAAGCCACGGCGCCATTGAGAAGAGGGCTCTTTATATTTTTCAAAACAAAATTCTCGAAGAATTTTCAAAAATTAAAGTGATTGCAATAAGACATTACTTCACATATTTCATTAAAATATTTACACATTTCTTTTAAAACATTTTCGAGTAATTCAAAAACGCCAAGCAATATTATTCAACGACCAGGCACCGGCGTGATTCGAACACGCGATCACCTGTTTACAAGACAATCGCTTTAACCAACTAAGCCACGGCGCCAAAGAGAAGGGGGCTCTTTATATTTTTCAAAACAAAATTCTCGAAGAATTTTCAAAAATTCAAATGATTGCATCAGACATTGCTTCACATATTTCATTAAAATATTTACACATTTCTTTTAAAACATTTGCGAGTAATTCAAAACCGTCAAGCAATATCATTCAACGACCAGGCACCGGCGTGATTCGAACACGCGATCTCCTGTTTACTAGACAGGCGCTATAACCAACTAAGCCACGGCGCCAACGAGAAGAGGGCTCTTTATATTTTTCAAAACAAAATTCTCGAAGAATTTCCAAAAATTGAAATGATTGCGTAAGACATTCCTTTACATATTTCAATAAAAATTTTACACATTTCTTTTAAAACATTTGCGAGTAATTCAAAATCGTCAATCAATATCATTCAATTTGCAGGCACCGGCGAGATTCGAACACGCGATCTGCTGTTTACTACACAGGCGCTTTAACCAACTAAGCCACGGCGCCAACAAGAAGAGGGCTCTTTATATTTTTCAAAACAAAATTCTCAAAGAATTTCCAAAAATTGAAATGATTGCGTAATATAATCCTTTACATATTTCAATAAAATTTTTACACATTTCTTTTAAAACAATTGCGAGTAATTCAAAATCTTCTATCAATATCATTCAATGTGTAGGCACCGGCGTGATTCGAACACGCGATCTCCTGTTTACGAGACAGGCGCTTTAACCATCTAAGCCACGGCGCCAGACAGTTTTTTTAAAATTTCCTTCTATGAATGTTAAATTTATTTTTAGTTTAAAATAAATAGCAGAGTTAATATTTTAAATTTATAATTGATAAACTCTTTTTACGCCATTTCAATTTTTAAAAGAAGGTTCAGAAAAATACTTACACCGATGGCACCGGCGTGATTCGAACACGCAATCTCCTGTTTACAAGACAGGCGCTTTAACCAACTAATCCACGGCGCCAACAAGAAGAGGGCTCTTTATATTTTTCAAAACAAAATTCTCGAAGAATTTCCAAAAATTGAAATGATTGCGTAAGACATTCCTTTACATATTTCAATAAAATTTTTACACATTTCTTTTAAAACATTTGCGAGTAATTTAAAAACGTCAAGCAATATTATTCAACGACCAGGCACCGGCGTGATTCGAACACGCGATCTCCTGTTTACTAGACAGGCGCTTTATCCAACTATCCCACGGTGCCAACAAGAAGAGGGCTCTTTATATTTTTCAAAACCAAATTCTCGAAGAATTTATAAAAATTGAAACGATTGCGTAAGACATTCTTATACATATTTCAATAAAATTTTTACACGTTTCTTTCAAAACACTTGCGAGTAATTCAAAATCGTCAAGTTGTATTATTCAACGAACAGGCACCGGCGTGATTCGAACACGCGACCTCCTGTTTACAAGACAAGCGCTTTAACTAACTAAGCCACTGGGCCTACAACAACAGGGCTCTTTATATTTTTCAAAACTTAATTCTCGAAGAATTTCCAAAAATTGAAATGATTGCGTAAGACATTCCTTTACATATTTCAATAAAATTTTTACACATTTCTTTTAAAACATTTGCGAGTAATTCAAAATCGTCAATCAATATCATTCAATGTGCAGGCACCGGCGTGATTCGAACACGGGATCTCCTGTTTACTAGACAGGCGCTTTAACCAACTAAGCCACGGAGCCAAGAAGAAGAGCGCTCTTTATATTTTTCGATCACGCGATCTCCTGTTTACAAGACAGGCGCTTTAACCAACTAAGCCACGGCGCCAACGAGAAGAGAGCTCTTTATATTTTTCAAAACAAAATTCTCGAAGAAATTCCAAAAATTGAAATGATTGCGTAATACATTCCTTTACACATTTCAATAAAATTTTTACACATTTCTTTTAAAACATTTGCGAGTAATTCAAAAACATCGAGCAGTATTATTCAACGACCAGGCACCCGCGTGATTCGAACACGCGATATCCTGTTTACAACACAGGTGCTTTAACCAACCAAGCCACGGCGCCATTGAGAAGAGGGCTCTTTATATTTTTCAAAACAAAATTCTCGAAGAATTTTCAAAAATTAAAGTGATTGCAATAAGACATTACTTCACATATTTCATTAAAATATTTACACATTTCTTTTAAAACATTTGCGAGTAATTCAAAAACGCCAAGCAATATTATTCAACGACCAGGCACCGGCGTGATTCGAACACGCGATCACCTGTTTACAAGACAATCGCTTTAACCAACTAAGCCACGGCGCCAAAGAGAAGGGGGCTCTTTATATTTTTCAAAACAAAATTCTCGAAGAATTTTCAAAAATTCAAATGATTGCATCAGACATTGCTTCACATATTTCATTAAAATATTTACACATTTCTTTTAAAACATTTGCGAGTAATTCAAAACCGTCAAGCAATATCATTCAACGACCAGGCACCGGCGTGATTCGAACACGCGATCTCCTGTTTACTAGACAGGCGCTTTAACCAACTAAGCCACGGCGCCAACGAGAAGAGGGCTCTTTATATTTTTCAAAACAAAATTCTCGAAGAATTTCCAAAAATTGAAATGATTGCGTAAGACATTCCTTTACATATTTCAATAAAATTTTTACACATTTCTTTTAAAACATTTGCGAGTAATTCAAAAACGCCAAGCAATATTATTCAACGACCAGGCACCGGCGTGATTCGAACACGCGATCTCCTGTTTACTAGACAGGCGCTTTAACCATCTAAGCCACGGCGCCCGACAGTTTCTTTTAAATTTCCTTCTATGAATGTTAAATTTATTTTTAGTTTAAAATAAATGGCAGAGTTAATATTTTAAATTTTATAATTGAAAAACTCTTTTTACGACATTTCAATTTTTAAAAAAACGTTCAGAAAAATACTTACACCGATGGCTCCGGCGCGATTCGAACACGCGATCTCATGTTTAAAAGACTGGCGCTTTAACCAACTAAGCCATGGCGCCAACAAGGAGAGGGCTCTTTATATTTTTGAAAACAAAATTCTCGAAGAATTTCCAAAAATTGAAATGATTGCGTAAGACATTCATTTACATATTTCAACAAAACTTTTACACAATTCTTTTAAAACATTTCCGAGTAATTCAAAATCGTCAAGCAATATCATTCAACGACCAGGCACCGGCGTGATTCGAACACGCGATCTCCTGTTTACTAGACAGGCGCTTTAACCAACTAAGCCACGGCGCCAACAAGAAGAGGGCTCTTTATATTTTTCAAAACAAAATTCTCAAAGAATTTCCAAAAATTGAAATGATTGCGTAAGACATTCTTTTACATATTTCAATAAAATTTTTAAACATTTCTTTTAAAACATTTGCGAGTAATTCAAAAACGTCAAGCAATATTATTCAACGACCAGGCACCGGCGTGATTCGAACACGCGATCTCCTGTTTACAAGACAGGCGCTTTAACCAACTAAGCCACGGCGCCAACGAGAAGAGGGTTCTTTATATTTTTTAAAACAAAATTCTCGAAGAATTTTCAAAAATTGAAATGATTGCATAAGACATTACTTTACATATTTCAATAAACTTTTTACACATTTCTTTTAAAACATTTGCAAGTAATTCAAAATCGAACAATCAATATCATTCAATGTGCAGGCACCGGCGTGATTCGAACACGCGTTCTCCTGTTTACAAGAACGGCGCTCTAACCAACTAGGCCACGGCGCAACGACAAGAGATCTCTTTATATTTTTCAAAACAAAATTCTCGAAGAATTTTCAAAAATTGAAATGATTGCATATGACATTACTTTACATATTTCATTAAAATGTTTACACATTTTCTTTAAAACATTTGCGAGTAATTCAAAAACGTCAAGCAATATTATTCAACGACCAGGCACCGGCGTGATTCGAACACGCGATCTCCTGTTTACAAGACAGGCGCTTTAACCATCTAAGCCACGGCGCCAATGAGAAGAGGGCTCTTTATATTTTTCAAAACAAAATTCTCGAAGAAATTCCAAAAATTGAAATGATTGCGTAATACATTCCTTTACATATTTCAATAAAAATTTTACACATTTCTTTTAAAACATTTGCGAGTAATTCAAAATCGTCAATCAATATCATTTAATTTGCAGGCACCGGCGAGATTCGAACACGCGATCTGCTGTTTACTACACAGGCGCTTTAACCAACTAAGCCACGGCGCCAACAAGAAGAGGGCTCTTTATATTTTTCAAAACAAAATTCTCAAAGAATTTCCAAAAATTGAAATGATTGCGTAATATAATCCTTTACATATTTCAATAAAATTTTTACACATTTCTTTTTAAACAATTGCGAGTAATTCAAAATCTTCTATCAATATCATTCAATGTGTAGGCACCGGCGTGATTCGAACACGCGATCTCCTGTTTACGAGACAGGCGCTTTAACCATCTAAGCCACGGCGCCAGACAGTTTTTTTAAAATTTCCTTCTATGAATGTTAAATTTATTTTTAGTTTAAAATAAATAGCAGAGTTAATATTTTAAATTTATAATTGATAAACTCTTTTTACGCCATTTCAATTTTTAAAAGAAGGTTCAGAAAAATACTTACACCGATGGCACCGGCGTGATTCGAACACGCAATCTCCTGTTTACAAGACAGGCGCTTTAACCAACTAATCCACGGCGCCAACAAGAAGAGGGCTCTTTATATTTTTCAAAACAAAATTCTCGAAGAATTTCCAAAAATTGAAATGATTGCGTAAGACATTCCTTTACATATTTCAATAAAATTTTTACACATTTCTTTTAAAACATTTGCGAGTAATTTAAAAACGTCAAGCAATATTATTCAACGACCAGGCACCGGCGTGATTCGAACACGCGATCTCCTGTTTACTAGACAGGCGCTTTATCCAACTAACCCACGGTGCCAACAAGTAGAGGGCTCTTTATATTTTTCAAAACCAAATTCTCGAAGAATTTATAAAAATTGAAACGATTGCGTAAGACATTCTTACACATATTTCAATAAAATTTTTACACGTTTCTTTCAAAACACTTGCGAGTAATTCAAAATCGTCAAGTTGTATTATTCAACGAACAGGCACCGGCGTGATTCGAACACGCGACCTCCTGTTTACAAGACAAGCGCTTTAACTAACTAAGCCACTGGGCCTACAACAACAGGGCTCTTTATATTTTTCAAAACTTAATTCTCGAAGAATTTTCAAAAATTGAAATGATTGCATAAGACATTACTTTACATATTTCATTAAAATTTTTACACATTTTCTTTAAAACTTTTGCGAGTAATTCAAAAACGTCAAGCAATATTATTCAACGACCAGGCACCGGCGTGATTCGAACACGCGATCTCCTGTTTACAAGACAGGCGCTTTAACCAACTAAGCCACGGCGCCAATGAGATGAGGGCTCTTTATATTTTTCAAAACAAAATTCTCGAAGAATTTCCAAAAATTGAAATGATTGCGTAATACATTCCTTTACATATTTCAATAAAAATTTTACACATTTCTTTTAAAACATTTGCGAGTAATTCAAAATCGTCAATCAATATCATTCAATTTGCAGGCACCGGCGTGATTCGAACACGCGATCTGCTGTTTACTAGACAAGCGCTTTAACCAACTAAGCCACGGCGCCAACAAGAAGAAGGCTCTTTATATTTTTCAAAACAAAATTCTCAAAGAATTTTCAAAAATTGAAATGATTGCATAAGACATTACTTTACATATTTCATTAAAATTTTTACACATTTTCTTTAAAACTTTTGCGAGTAATTCAAAAACGTCAAGCAATATTATTCAACGACCAGGCACCGGCGTGATTCGAACACGCGATCTCCTGTTTACAAGACAGGCGCTTTAACCAACTAAGCCACGGCGCCAATGAGATGAGGGCTCTTTATATTTTTCAAAACAAAATTCTCGAAGAATTTCCAAAAATTGAAATGATTGCGTAATACATTCCTTTACATATTTCAATAAAAATTTTACACATTTCTTTTAAAACATTTGCGAGTAATTCAAAATCGTCAATCAATATCATTCAATTTGCAGGCACCGGCGTGATTCGAACACGCGATCTCCTGTTTACAAGACAGGTGCTTTAACCAACTAAGCCACGACGCCAACAAGAAGAAGGGACTTTATATTTTTCAAAACAAAATTCTCGAAGAATTTCGAAAAATTGAAATGATTGCGTAAGACATTCCTTTACATATTTCAATAAAATTTTTACACATTTCTTTTAAAACATTTGCGAGTAATTCAAAAACGTCAAGCAATATTATTCAACGACCAGGCACCGGCGTGATTCGAACACGCGATCTCCTGTTTACAAGACAGGCGCTTTAACCAACTAAGCCACGGTGCCATCAAGAAGAGGGCTCTTTATATTTTTCAAAACAAAATTCTCAAAGAATTTTCAAAAATTGAAATGATTGCATAAGACATTCCTTTACATATTTCAATAAAATTTTTACACATTTCTTTTAAAACATTTGCGAGTAATTCAAAAACGTCAAGCAATATTATTCAACGACCAGGCACCGGCGTGATTCGAACACGCGATCTCCTGTTTACAAGACAGGCGCTTTAACCAACTAAGCCACGGCGCCAACAAGAAGAGGGCTCTTTATATTTTTCAAAACAAAATTCTCGAAGAATTTCCAAAAATTGAAATGATTGCGTAAGACATTCCTTTACATATTTCAATAAAATTTTTACACATTTCTTTTAAAACATTTGCGAGTAATTCAAAAACGTCAAGCAATATTATTCAACGACCAGGCACCGGCGTGATTCGAACACGCAATCTCCTGTTTACAAGACAGGCGCTTTAACCAACTAAGCCACGGTGCCATCAAGAAGAGGGCTCTTTATATTTTTCAAAACAAAATTCTCAAAGAATTTTCAAAAATTGAAATGATTGCATAAGACTTTACTTAACATATTTCATTAAAATGTTTACACATTTCTTTTAAAACATTTCCGAGTAATTCAAAACCGTCAAGCAACATCATTCAACGACCAGGCAACGGCGTGATTCGAACACGCGATCTCCTGTTTACTAGACAGTCGCTTTGTCCAACTAAGCCACGGTGCCAACAAGAAGAGGGCTCTTTATATTTTTCAAAACCAAATTCTCGAAGAATTTATAAAAATTGAAACGATTGCGTAAGACATTCTTATACATATTTCAATAAAATTTTTACACGTTTCTTTCAAAACACTTGCGAGTAATTCAAAATCGTCAAGTTGTATTATTCAACGAACAGGCACCGGCGTGATTCGAACACGCGACCTCCTGTTTATAAGACAAGCGCTTTAACTAACTAAGCCACTGGGCCTACAACAACAGGGCTCTTTATATTTTTCAAAACTTAATTCTCGAAGAATTTCCAAAAATTGAAATGATTGCGTAAGACATTCTTTTACATATTTCAATAAAATTTTTACACGTTTCTTTCAAAACACTTGCGAGTAATTCAAAATCGTCAAGTTGTATTATTCAACGAACAGGCACCGGCGTGATTCGAACACGCGATCTCCTGTTTACTAGACAAGCGCTTTAACCAACTAAGCCACGGCGCCAACGAGAAGAGAGCTCTTTATATTTTTCAAAACTTAATTCTCGAAGAATTTCCAAAAATTGAAATGATTGCGTAAGACATTCTTTTACATATTTCAATAAAATTTTTACACGTTTCTTTCAAAACACTTGCGAGTAATTCAAAATCGTCAAGTTGTATTATTCAATGTGCAGGCACCGGCGTGATTCGAACACGCGATCTCC
Organism: Salticus scenicus; assembly: GCA_963930645.1. NCBI lineage: Eukaryota > Metazoa > Arthropoda > Arachnida > Araneae > Salticidae > Salticus > Salticus scenicus. The sequence continues at coordinate 95,270,195 of OZ005655.1, forward strand.
TGTTTACCAGACAGGCGCTTTAACCAACTAATCCACGGCGCCAACGAGAAGAGGGCTCTTTATATTTTTCAAAACAAAATTCTCGAAGAATTTCCAAAAATTGAAATGATTGCGTAAGACATTCCTTTACATATTTCAATAAAATTTTTACACATTTCTTTTAAAACATTTGCGAGTAATTCAAAAACGCCAAGCAATATTATTCAACGACCAGGCACCGGCGTGATTCGAACACGCGATCTTCTGTTTACGAGACAGGCGCTTTAACCAACTAAGCCACGGCGCCAACGAGAAGAGGGCTCTTTATATTTTTCAAAACAAAATTCTCGAAGAATTTTCAAAAATTGAAATGATTACATAAGACATTACTTTACATATTTCATTAAAATGTTTACACATTTTCTTTAAAACATTTGCGAGTAATTCAAAAACGTCAAGCAATATTATTCAACGACCAGGCACCGGCGTCATTCGAACACGCGATCTCCTGTTTACAAGACAGGCGCTTTAACCATCTAAGCCACGGCGCCAATGAGAAGAGGGCTCTTTATATTTTTCAAAACAAAATTCTCGAAGAAATTCCAAAAATTGAAATGATTGCGTAATACATTCCTTTACATATTTCAATAAAAATTTTACACATTTCTTTTAAAACATTTGCGAGTAATTCAAAATCGTCAAACAATATCATTCAATTTGCAGGCACCGGCGAGATTCGAACACGCGATCTGCTGTTTACTACACAGGCGCTTTAACCAACTAAGCCACGGCGCCAACAAGAAGAGGGCTCTTTATATTTTTCAAAACAAAATTCTCAAAGAATTTCCAAAAATTGAAATGATTGCGTAATATAATCCTTTACATATTTCAATAAAATTTTTACACATTTCTTTTAAAACAATTGCGAGTAATTCAAAATCTTCTATCAATATCATTCAATGTGTAGGCACCGGCGTGATTCGAACACGCGATCTCCTGTTTACGAGACAGGCGCTTTAACCATCTAAGCCACGGCGCCAGACAGTTTTTTTAAAATTTCCTTCTATGAATGTTAAATTTATTTTTAGTTTAAAATAAATAGCAGAGTTAATATTTTAAATTTATAATTGATAAACTCTTTTTACGCCATTTCAATTTTTAAAAGAAGGTTCAGAAAAATACTTACACCGATGGCACCGGCGTGATTCGAACACGCAATCTCCTGTTTACAAGACAGGCGCTTTAACCAACTAATCCACGGCGCCAACAAGAAGAGGGCTCTTTATATTTTTCAAAACAAAATTCTCGAAGAATTTCCAAAAATTGAAATGATTGCGTAAGACATTCCTTTACATATTTCAATAAAATTTTTACACATTTCTTTTAAAACATTTGCGAGTAATTCAAAATCGTCAATCAATATCATTCAATGTGCAGGCACCGGCGTGATTCGAACACGCGATCTCCTGTTTACCAGACAGGCGCTTTAACCAACTAATCCACGGCGCCAACGAGAAGAGGGCTCTTTATATTTTTCAAAACAAAATTCTCGAAGAATTTCCAAAAATTGAAATGATTGCGTAAGACATTCCTTTACATATTTCAATAAAATTTTTACACATTTCTTTTAAAACATTTGCGAGTAATTCAAAAACGCCAAGCAATATTATTCAACGACCAGGCACCGGCGTGATTCAAACACGGGATCTCCTGTTTACGAGACAGGCGCTTTAACCAACTAAGCCACGGCGCCAACGAGAAGAGGGCTCTTTATATTTTTCAAAACAAAATTCTCGAAGAATTTTCAAAAATTGAAATGATTACATAAGACATTACTTTACATATTTCATTAAAATGTTTACACATTTTCTTTAAAACATTTGCGAGTAATTCAAAAACGTCAAGCAATATTATTCAACGACCAGGCACCGGCGTCATTCGAACACGCGATCTCCTGTTTACAAGACAGGCGCTTTAACCATCTAAGCCACGGCGCCAATGAGAAGAGGGCTCTTTATATTTTTCAAAACAAAATTCTCGAAGAAATTCCAAAAATTGAAATGATTGCGTAATACATTCCTTTACATATTTCAATAAAAATTTTACACATTTCTTTTAAAACATTTGCGAGTAATTCAAAATCGTCAATCAATATCATTCAATTTGCAGGCACCGGCGAGATTCGAACACGCGATCTGCTGTTTACTACACAGGCGCTTTAACCAACTAAGCCACGGCGCCAACAAGAAGAGGGCTCTTTATATTTTTCAAAACAAAATTCTCAAAGAATTTCCAAAAATTGAAATGATTGCGTAATATAATCCTTTACATATTTCAATAAAATTTTTACACATTTCTTTTAAAACAATTGCGAGTAATTCAAAATCTTCTATCATTATCATTCAATGTGTAGGCACCGGCGTGATTCGAACACGCGATCTCCTGTTTACGAGACAGGCGCTTTAACCATCTAAGCCACGGCGCCAGACAGTTTTTTTAAAATTTCCTTCTATGAATGTTAAATTTATTTTTAGTTTAAAATAAATAGCAGAGTTAATATTTTAAATTTATAATTGATAAACTCTTTTTACGCCATTTCAATTTTTAAAAGAAGGTTCAGAAAAATACTTACACCGATGGCACCGGCGTGATTCGAACACGCAATCTCCTGTTTACAAGACAGGCGCTTTAACCAACTAATCCACGGCGCCAACAAGAAGAGGGCTCTTTATATTTTTCAAAACAAAATTCTCGAAGAATTTCCAAAAATTGAAATGATTGCGTAAGACATTCCTTTACATATTTCAATAAAATTTTTACACATTTCTTTTAAAACATTTGCGAGTAATTTAAAAACGTCAAGCAATATTATTCAACGACCAGGCACCGGCGTGATTCGAACACGCGATCTCCTGTTTACTAGACAGGCGCTTTATCCAACTAACCCACGGTGCCAACAAGAAGAGGGCTCTTTATATTTTTCAAAACCAAATTCTCGAAGAATTTATAAAAATTGAAACGATTGCGTAAGACATTCTTATACATATTTCAATAAAATTTTTACACGTTTCTTTCAAAACACTTGCGAGTAATTCAAAATCGTCAAGTTGTATTATTCAACGAACAGGCACCGGCGTGATTCGAACACGCGACCTCCTGTTTACAAGACAAGCGCTTTAACTAACTAAGCCACTGGGCCTACAACAACAGGGCTCTTTATATTTTTCAAAACTTAATTCTCGAAGAATTTCCAAAAATTGAAATGATTGCGTAAGACATTCCTTTACATATTTCAATAAAATTTTTACACATTTCTTTTAAAACATTTGCGAGTAATTCAAAATCGTCAATCAATATCATTCAATGTGCAGGCACCGGCGTGATTCGAACACGGGATCTCCTGTTTACTAGACAGGCGCTTTAACCAACTAAGCCACGGAGCCAACAAGAAGAGTGCTCTTTATATTTTTCGAACACGCGATCTCCTGTTTACAAGACAGGCGCTTTAACCAACTAAGCCACGGCGCCAACGAGAAGAGAGCTCTTTATATTTTTCAAAACAAAATTCTCGAAGAAATTCCAAAAATTGAAATGATTGCGTAATACATTCCTTTACACATTTCAATAAAATTTTTACACATTTCTTTTAAAACATTTGCGAGTAATTCAAAAACATCGAGCAGTATTATTCAACGACCAGGCACCCGCGTGATTCGAACACGCGATATCCTGTTTACAACACAGGTGCTTTAACCAACCAAGCCACGGCGCCATTGAGAAAAGGGCTCTTTATATTTTTCAAAACAAAATTCTCGAAGAATTTTCAAAAATTCAAATGATTGCATCAGACATTGCTTCACATATTTCATTAAAATATTTACACATTTCTTTTAAAACATTTGCGAGTAATTCAAAACCGTCAAGCAATATCATTCAACGACCAGGCACCGGCGTGATTCGAACACGCGATCTCCTGTTTACTAGACAGGCGCTTTAACCAACTAAGCCACGGCGCCAACGAGAAGAGGGCTCTTTATATTTTTCAAAACAAAATTCTCGAAGAATTTCCAAAAATTGAAATGATTGCGTAAGACATTCCTTTACATATTTCAATAAAAATTTTACACATTTCTTTTAAAACATTTGCGAGTAATTCAAAATCGTCAATCAATATCATTCAATTTGCAGGCACCGGCGAGATTCGAACACGCGATCTGCTGTTTACTACACAGGCGCTTTAACCAACTAAGCCACGGCGCCAACAAGAAGAGGGCTCTTTATATTTTTCAAAACAAAATTCTCAAAGAATTTCCAAAAATTGAAATGATTGCGTAATATAATCCTTTACATATTTCAATAAAATTTTTACACATTTCTTTTAAAACAATTGCGAGTAATTCAAAATCTTCTATCAATATCATTCAATGTGTAGGCACCAGCGTGATTCGAACACGCGATCTCCTGTTTACGAGACAGGCGCTTTAACCATCTAAGCCACGGCGCCAGACAGTTTTTTTAAAATTTCCTTCTATGAATGTTAAATTTATTTTTAGTTTAAAATAAATAGAAGAGTTAATATTTTAAATTTATAATTGATAAACTCTTTTTACGCCATTTCAATTTTTAAAAGAAGGCTCAGAAAAATACTTACACCGATGGCACCGGCGTGATTCGAACACGCAATCTCCTGTTTACAAGACAGGCGCTTTAACCAACTAATCCACGGCGCCAACAAGAAGAGGGCTCTTTATATTTTTCAAAACAAAATTCTCGAAGAATTTCCAAAAATTGAAATGATTGCGTAAGACATTCCTTTACATATTTCAATAAAATTTTTACACGTTTCTTTCAAAACACTTGCGAGTAATTCAAAATCGTCAAGTTGTATTATTCAACGAACAGGCACCGGCGTGATTCGAACACGCGACCTCCTGTTTACAAGACAAGCGCTTTAACTAACTAAGCCACTAGGCCTACAACAACAGGGCTCTTTATATTTTTCAAAACTTAATTCTCGAAGAATTTCCAAAAATTGAAATGATTGCGTAAGACATTCCTTTACATATTTCAATAAAATTTTTACACATTTCTTTTAAAACATTTGCGAGTAATTCAAAATCGTCAATCAATATCATTCAATGTGCAGGCACCGGCGTGATTCGAACACGGGATCTCCTGTTTACTAGACAGGCGCTTTAACCAACTAAGCCACGGAGCCAACAAGAAGAGCGCTCTTTATATTTTTCGAACACGCGATCTCCTGTTTACAAGACAGGCGCTTTAACCAACTAAGCCACGGCGCCAACGAGAAGAGAGCTCTTTATATTTTTCAAAACAAAATTCTCGAAGAAATTCCAAAAATTGAAATGATTGCGTAATACATTCCTTTACACATTTCAATAAAATTTTTACACATTTCTTTTAAAACCTTTGCGAGTAATTCAAAAACATCGAGCAGTATTATTCAACGACAAGGCACCCGCGTGATTCGAACACGCGATATCCTGTTTACAACACAGGTGCTTTAACCAACCAAGCCACGGCGCCATTGAGAAAAGGGCTCTTTATATTTTTCAAAACAAAATTCTCGAAGAATTTTCAAAAATTAAAGTGATTGCAATAAGACATTACTTCACATATTTCATTAAAATATTTACACATTTCTTTTAAAACATTTGCGAGTAATTCAAAAACGCCAAGCAATATTATTCAACGACCAGGCACCGGCGTGATTCGAACACGCGATCACCTGTTTACAAGACAATCGCTTTAACCAACTAAGCCACGGTGCCAACAAGAGGAGGGCTCTTTATATTTTTCAAAACCAAATTCTCGAAGAATTTATAAAAATTGAAACGATTGCGTAAGACATTCTTATACATATTTCAATAAAATTTTTACACGTTTCTTTCAAAACACTTGCGAGTAATTCAAAATCGTCAAGTTGTATTATTCAACGAACAGGCACCGGCGTGATTCGAACACGCGACCTCCTGTTTACAAGACAAGCGCTTTAACTAACTAAGCCACTAGGCCTACAACAACAGGGCTCTTTATATTTTTCAAAACTTAATTCTCGAAGAATTTCCAAAAATTGAAATGATTGCGTAAGACATTCCTTTACATATTTCAATAAAATTTTTACACATTTCTTTTAAAACATTTGCGAGTAATTCAAAATCGTCAATCAATATCATTCAATGTGCAGGCACCGGCGTGATTCGAACACGGGATCTCCTGTTTACTAGACAGGCGCTTTAACCAACTAAGCCACGGAGCCAACAAGAAGAGCGCTCTTTATATTTTTCGAACACGCGATCTCCTGTTTACAAGACAGGCGCTTTAACCAACTAAGCCACGGCGCCAACGAGAAGAGAGCTCTTTATATTTTTCAAAACAAAATTCTCGAAGAAATTCCAAAAATTGAAATGATTGCGTAATACATTCCTTTACACATTTCAATAAAATTTTTACACATTTCTTTTAAAACCTTTGCGAGTAATTCAAAAACATCGAGCAGTATTATTCAACGACAAGGCACCCGCGTGATTCGAACACGCGATATCCTGTTTACAACACAGGTGCTTTAACCAACCAAGCCACGGCGCCATTGAGAAAAGGGCTCTTTATATTTTTCAAAACAAAATTCTCGAAGAATTTTCAAAAATTAAAGTGATTGCAATAAGACATTACTTCACATATTTCATTAAAATATTTACACATTTCTTTTAAAACATTTGCGAGTAATTCAAAAACGCCAAGCAATATTATTCAACGACCAGGCACCGGCGTGATTCGAACACGCGATCACCTGTTTACAAGACAATCGCTTTAACCAACTAAGCCACGGCGCCAAAGAGAAGGGGGCTCTTTATATTTTTCAAAACAAAATTCTCGAAGAATTTTCAAAAATTCAAATGATTGCATCAGACATTGCTTCACATATTTCATTAAAATATTTACACATTTCTTTTAAAACATTTGCGAGTAATTCAAAACCGTCATGCAATATCATTCAACGACCAGGCACCGGCGTGATTCGAACACGCGATCTCCTGTTTACTAGACAGGCGCTTTAACCAACTAAGCCACGGCGCCAACGAGAAGAGGGCTCTTTATATTTTTCAAAACAAAATTCTCGAAGAATTTCCAAAAATTGAAATGATTGCGTAAGACATTCCTTTACATATTTCAATAAAATTTTTACACATTTCTTTTAAAACATTTGCGAGTAATTCAAAAACGCCAAGCAATATTATTCAACGACCAGGCACCGGCGTGATTCGAACACGCGATCTCCTGTTTACTAGACAGGCGCTTTAACCATCTAAGCCACGGCGCCCGACAGTTTCTTTTAAATTTCCTTCTATGAATGTTAAATTTATTTTTAGTTTAAAATAAATGGCAGAGTTAATATTTTAAATTTTATAATTGAAAAACTCTTTTTACGACATTTCAATTTTTAAAAGAACGTTCAGAAAAATACTTACACCGATGGCACCGGCGCGATTCGAACACGCGATCTCATGTTTAAAAGACTGGCGCTTTAACCAACTAAGCCATGGCGCCAACAAGGAGAGGGCTCTTTATATTTTTGAAAACAAAATTCTCGAAGAATTTCCAAAAATTGAAATGATTGCGTAAGACATTCATTTACATATTTCAACAAAATTTTTACACAATTCTTTTAAAACATTTCCGAGTAATTCAAAATCGTCAATCAATATCATTCAATGTGCAGGCACCGTCGTGATTCGAACACGCGATCTCCTGTTTACTAGACAGGCGCTTTAACCAACTAAGCCACGGCGCCAACGAAAAGAGGGCTCTTTATATTTTTCAAAACAAAATTCTCGAAGAATTTCCAAAAATTGAAATGATTTCGTAAGACATTCCTTTACATATTTCAATAAATTTTTTACACATTCCTTTTAAAACATTTGCGAGTAATTCAAAATCATCAATCAATATCATTCAATGTGCAGGCACCGGCGTGATTCGAACACGCGATCTACTGTTTACAAGACAGGCGCTTTAACCAACTATGCCACGGCGCCAACGAGAAGAGGGCTCTTTACATTTTTCAAAACAAAATTCTCGAAGAATTTCCAAAGATTGAAATGATTGCATCAGACATTGCTTCACATATTTCATTAAAATATTTACTCATTTCTTTTAAAACATTTGCGAGTAATTCAAAACCGTCAAGCAATATCATTCAACGACCAGGCACCGGCGTGATTCGAACACGCGATCTCCTGTTTACTAGACAGGCGCTTTAACCAACTAAGCCACGGCGCCAACGAGAAGAGGGCTCTTTATATTTTTCAAAACAAAATTCTCGAAGAATTTCCAAAAATTGAAATGATTGCGTAAGACATTCCTTTACATATTTCAATAAAATTTTTACACATTTCTTTTAAAACATTTGCGAGTAATTCAAAAACGCCAAGCAATATTATTCAACGACCAGGCACCGGCGTGATTCGAACACGCGATCTCCTGTTTACTAGACAGGCGCTTTAACCATCTAAGCCACGGCGCCCGACAGTTTCTTTTAAATTTCCTTCTATGAATGTTAAATTTATTTTTAGTTTAAAATAAATGGCAGAGTTAATATTTTAAATTTTATAATTGAAAAACTCTTTTTACGACATTTCAATTTTTAAAAGAACGTTCAGAAAAATACTTACACCGATGGCACCGGCGCGATTCGAACACGCGATCTCATGTTTAAAAGACTGGCGCTTTAACCAACTAAGCCATGGCGCCAACAAGGAGAGGGCTCTTTATATTTTTGAAAACAAAATTCTCGAAGAATTTCCAAAAATTGAAATGATTGCGTAAGACATTCATTTACATATTTCAACAAAATTTTTACACAATTCTTTTAAAACATTTCCGAGTAATTCAAAATCGTCAATCAATATCATTCAATGTGCAGGCACCGTCGTGATTCGAACACGCGATCTCCTGTTTACTAGACAGGCGCTTTAACCAACTAAGCCACGGCGCCAACGAAAAGAGGGCTCTTTATATTTTTCAAAACAAAATTCTCGAAGAATTTCCAAAAATTGAAATGATTTCGTAAGACATTCCTTTACATATTTCAATAAATTTTTTACACATTCCTTTTAAAACATTTGCGAGTAATTCAAAATCATCAATCAATATCATTCAATGTGCAGGCACCGGCGTGATTCGAACACGCGATCTACTGTTTACAAGACAGGCGCTTTAACCAACTATGCCACGGCGCCAACGAGAAGAGGGCTCTTTACATTTTTCAAAACAAAATTCTCGAAGAATTTCCAAAGATTGAAATGATTGCATCAGACATTGCTTCACATATTTCATTAAAATATTTACTCATTTCTTTTAAAACATTTGCGAGTAATTCAAAACCGTCAAGCAATATCATTCAACGACCAGGCACCGGCGTGATTCGAACACGCGATCTCCTGTTTACTAGACAGGCGCTTTAACCAACTAAGCCACGGCGCCAACAAGAAGAGGGCTCTTTATATTTTTCAAAACAAAATTCTCAAAGAATTTCCAAAAATTGAAATGATTGCGTAAGACATTCTTTTACATATTTCAATAAAATTTTTAAACATTTCTTTTAAAACATTTGCGAGTAATTCAAAAACGTCAAGCAATATTATTCAACGACCAGGCACCGGCGTGATTCGAACACGCGATCTCCTGTTTACAAGACAGGCGCTTTAACCAACTAAGCCACGGCGCCAACGAGAAGAGGGTTCTTTATATTTTTCAAAACAAAATTCTCGAAGAATTTTCAAAAATTGAAATGATTGCATAAGACATTACTTTACATATTTCAATAAACTTTTTACACATTTCTTTTAAAACATTTGCAAGTAATTCAAAATCGAACAATCAATATCATTCAATGTGCAGGCACCGGCGTGATTCGAACACGCGTTCTCCTGTTTACAAGAACGGCGCTCTAACCAACTAGGCCACGGCGCAACGACAAGAGATCTCTTTATATTTTTCAAAACAAAATTCTCGAAGAATTTTCAAAAATTGAAATGATTGCATAAGACATTACTTTACATATTTCATTAAAATGTTTACACATTTTCTTTAAAACATTTGCGAGTAATTCAAAAACGTCAAGCAATATTATTCAACGACCAGGCACCGGCGTGATTCGAACACGCGATCTCCTGTTTACAAGACAGGCGCTTTAACCATCTAAGCCACGGCGCCAATGAGAAGAGGGCTCTTTATATTTTTCAAAACAAAATTCTCGAAGAAATTCCAAAAATTGAAATGATTGCGTAATACATTCCTTTACATATTTCAATAAAAATTTTACACATTTCTTTTAAAACATTTGCGAGTAATTCAAAATCGTCAATCAATATCATTTAATTTGCAGGCACCGGCGAGATTCGAACACGCGATCTGCTGTTTACTACACAGGCGCTTTAACCAACTAAGCCACGGCGCCAACAAGAAGAGGGCTCTTTATATTTTTCAAAACAAAATTCTCAAAGAATTTCCAAAAATTGAAATGATTGCGTAATATAATCCTTTACATATTTCAATAAAATTTTTACACATTTCTTTTAAAACAATTGCGAGTAATTCAAAATCTTCTATCAATATCATTCAATGTGTAGGCACCGGCGTGATTCGAACACGCGATCTCCTGTTTACGAGACAGGCGCTTTAACCATCTAAGCCACGGCGCCAGACAGTTTTTTTAAAATTTCCTTCTATGAATGTTAAATTTATTTTTAGTTTAAAATAAATAGCAGAGTTAATATTTTAAATTTATAATTGATAAACTCTTTTTACGCCATTTCAATTTTTAAAAGAAGGTTCAGAAAAATACTTACACCGATGGCACCGGCGTGATTCGAACACGCGATCTCCTGTTTACAAGACAGGCGCTTTAACCAACTAATCCACGGCGCCAACAAGAAGAGGGCTCTTTATATTTTTCAAAACAAAATTCTCGAAGAATTTCCAAAAATTGAAATGATTGCGTAAGACATTCCTTTACATATTTCAATAAAATTTTTACACATTTCTTTTAAAACATTTGCGAGTAATTTAAAAACGTCAAGCAATATTATTCAACGACCAGGCACCGGCGTGATTCGAACACGCGATCTCCTGTTTACTAGACAGGCGCTTTATCCAACTAACCCACGGTGCCAACAAGAAGAGGGCTCTTTATATTTTTCAAAACCAAATTCTCGAAGAATTTATAAAAATTGAAACGATTGCGTAAGACATTCTTATACATATTTCAATAAAATTTTTACACGTTTCTTTCAAAACACTTGCGAGTAATTCAAAATCGTCAAGTTGTATTATTCAACGAAAAGGCACCGGCGTGATTCGAACACGCGACCTCCTGTTTACAAGACAAGCGCTTTAACTAACTAAGCCACTGGGCCTACAACAACAGGGCTCTTTATATTTTTCAAAACTTATTTCTCGAAGAATTTCCAAAAATTGAAATGATTGCGTAAGACATTCCTTTACATATTTCAATAAAATTTTTACACATTTCTTTTAAAACATTTGCGAGTAATTCAAAATCGTCAATCAATATCATTCAATGTGCAGGCACCGGCGTGATTCGATCACGGGATCTCCTGTTTACTAGACAGGCGCTTTAACCGACTAAGCCACGGAGCCAACAAGAAGAGCGCTCTTTATATTTTTCGAACACGCGATCTCCTGTTTACAAGACAGGCGCTTTAACAAACTAAGCCACGGCGCCAACGAGAAGAGAGCTCTTTATATTTTTCAAAACAAAATTCTCGAAGAAATTCCAAAAATTGAAATGATTGCGTAATACATTCCTTTACACATTTCAATAAAATTTTTACACATTTCTTTTAAAACCTTTGCGAGTAATTCAAAAACATCGAGCAGTATTATTCAACGACAAGGCACCCGCGTGATTCGAACACGCGATATCCTGTTTACAACACAGGTGCTTTAACCAACCAAGCCACGGCGCCATTGAGAAAAGGGCTCTTTATATTTTTCAAAACAAAATTCTCGAAGAATTTTCAAAAATTAAAGTGATTGCAATAAGACATTACTTCACATATTTCATTAAAATATTTACACATTTCTTTTAAAACATTTGCGAGTAATTCAAAAACGCCAAGCAATATTATTCAACGACCAGGCACCGGCGTGATTCGAACACGCGATCACCTGTTTACAAGACAATCGCTTTAACCAACTAAGCCACGGCGCCAAAGAGAAGGGGGCTCTTTATATTTTTCAAAACAAAATTCTCGAAGAATTTTCAAAAATTCAAATGATTGCATCAGACATTGCTTCACATATTTCATTAAAATATTTACACATTTCTTTTAAAACATTTGCGAGTAATTCAAAACCGTCAAGCAATATCATTCAACGACCAGGCACCGGCGTGATTCGAACACGCGATCTCCTGTTTACTAGACAGGCGCTTTAACCAACTAAGCCACGGCGCCAACGAGAAGAGGGCTCTTTATATTTTTCAAAACAAAATTCTCGAAGAATTTCCAAAAATTGAAATGATTGCGTAAGACATTCCTTTACATATTTCAATAAAATTTTTACACATTTCTTTTAAAACATTTGCGAGTAATTCAAAAGCGCCAAGCAATATTATTCAACGACCAGGCACCGGCGTGATTCGAACACGCGATCTCCTGTTTACTAGACAGGCGCTTTAACCATCTAAGCCACGGCGCCCGACAGTTTCTTTTAAATTTCCTTCTATGAATGTTAAATTTATTTTTAGTTTAAAATAAATGGCAGAGTTAATATTTTAAATTTTATAATTGAAAAACTCTTTTTACGACATTTCAATTTTTAAAAGAACGTTCAGAAAAATACTTACACCGATGGCACCGGCGCGATTCGAACACGCGATCTCATGTTTAAAAGACTGGCGCTTTAACCAACTAAGCCATGGCGCCAACAAGGAGAGGGCTCTTTATATTTTTGAAAACAAAATTCTCGAAGAATTTCCAAAAATTGAAATGATTGCGTAAGACATTCATTTACATATTTCAACAAAATTTTTACACAATTCTTTTAAAACATTTCCGAGTAATTCAAAATCGTCAATCAATATCATTCAATGTGCAGGCACCGTCGTGATTCGAACACGCGATCTCCTGTTTACTAGACAGGCGCTTTAACCAACTAAGCCACGGCGCCAACGAAAAGAGGGCTCTTTATATTTTTCAAAACAAAATTCTCGAAGAATTTCCAAAAATTGAAATGATTTCGTAAGACATTCCTTTACATATTTCAATAAATTTTTTACACATTCCTTTTAAAACATTTGCGAGTAATTCAAAATCATCAATCAATATCATTCAATGTGCAGGCACCGGCGTGATTCGAACACGCGATCTACTGTTTACAAGACAGGCGCTTTAACCAACTATGCCACGGCGCCAACGAGAAGAGGGCTCTTTACATTTTTCAAAACAAAATTCTCGAAGAATTTCCAAAGATTGAAATGATTGCATCAGACATTGCTTCACATATTTCATTAAAATATTTACTCATTTCTTTTAAAACATTTGCGAGTAATTCAAAACCGTCAAGCAATATCATTCAACGACCAGGCACCGGCGTGATTCGAACACGCGATCTCCTGTTTACTAGACAGGCGCTTTAACCAACTAAGCCACGGCGCCAACAAGAAGAGGGCTCTTTATATTTTTCAAAACAAAATTCTCAAAGAATTTCCAAAAATTGAAATGATTGCGTAAGACATTCTTTTACATATTTCAATAAAATTTTTAAACATTTCTTTTAAAACATTTGCGAGTAATTCAAAAACGTCAAGCAATATTATTCAACGACCAGGCACCGGCGTGATTCGAACACGCGATCTCCTGTTTACAAGACAGGCGCTTTAACCAACTAAGCCACGGCGCCAACGAGAAGAGGGTTCTTTATATTTTTCAAAACAAAATTCTCGAAGAATTTTCAAAAATTGAAATGATTGCATAAGACATTACTTTACATATTTCAATAAACTTTTTACACATTTCTTTTAAAACATTTGCAAGTAATTCAAAATCGAACAATCAATATCATTCAATGTGCAGGCACCGGCGTGATTCGAACACGCGTTCTCCTGTTTACAAGAACGGCGCTCTAACCAACTAGGCTACGGCGCAACGACAAGAGATCTCTTTATATTTTTCAAAACAAAATTCTCGAAGAATTTTCAAAAATTGAAATGATTGCATAAGACATTACTTTACATATTTCATTAAAATGTTTACACATTTTCTTTAAAACATTTGCGAGTAATTCAAAAACGTCAAGCAATATTATTCAACGACCAGGCACCGGCGTGATTCGAACACGCGATCTCCTGTTTACAAGACAGGCGCTTTAACCATCTAAGCCACGGCGCCAATGAGAAGAGGGCTCTTTATATTTTTCAAAACAAAATTCTCGAAGAAATTCCAAAAATTGAAATGATTGCGTAATACATTCCTTTACATATTTCAATAAAAATTTTACACATTTCTTTTAAAACATTTGCGAGTAATTCAAAATCGTCAATCAATATCATTTAATTTGCAGGCACCGGCGAGATTCGAACACGCGATCTGCTGTTTACTACACAGGCGCTTTAACCAACTAAGCCACGGCGCCAACAAGAAGAGGGCTCTTTATATTTTTCAAAACAAAATTCTCAAAGAATTTCCAAAAATTGAAATGATTGCGTAATATAATCCTTTACATATTTCAATAAAATTTTTACACATTTCTTTTAAGACAATTGCGAGTAATTCAAAATCTTCTATCAATATCATTCAATGTGTAGGCACCGGCGTGATTCGAACACGCGATCTCCTGTTTACGAGACAGGCGCTTTAACCATCTAAGCCACGGCGCCAGACAGTTTTTTTAAAATTTCCTTCTATGAATGTTAAATTTATTTTTAGTTTAAAATAAATAGCAGAGTTAATATTTTAAATTTATAATTGATAAACTCTTTTTACGCCATTTCAATTTTTAAAAGAAGGTTCAGAAAAATACTTACACCGATGGCACCGGCGTGATTCGAACACGCGATCTCCTGTTTACAAGACAGGCGCTTTAACCAACTAATCCACGGCGCCAACAAGAAGAGGGCTCTTTATATTTTTCAAAACAAAATTCTCGAAGAATTTCCAAAAATTGAAATGATTGCGTAAGACATTCCTTTACATATTTCAATAAAATTTTTACACATTTCTTTTAAAACATTTGCGAGTAATTTAAAAACGTCAAGCAATATTATTCAACGACCAGGCACCGGCGTGATTCGAACACGCGATCTCCTGTTTACTAGACAGGCGCTTTATCCAACTAACCCACGGTGCCAACAAGAAGAGGGCTCTTTATATTTTTCAAAACCAAATTCTCGAAGAATTTATAAAAATTGAAACGATTGCGTAAGACATTCTTATACATATTTCAATAAAATTTTTACACGTTTCTTTCAAAACACTTGCGAGTAATTCAAAATCGTCAAGTTGTATTATTCAACGAAAAGGCACCGGCGTGATTCGAACACGCGACCTCCTGTTTACAAGACAAGCGCTTTAACTAACTAAGCCACTGGGCCTACAACAACAGGGCTCTTTATATTTTTCAAAACTTATTTCTCGAAGAATTTCCAAAAATTGAAATGATTGCGTAAGACATTCCTTTACATATTTCAATAAAATTTTTACACATTTCTTTTAAAACATTTGCGAGTAATTCAAAATCGTCAATCAATATCATTCAATGTGCAGGCACCGGCGTGATTCGATCACGGGATCTCCTGTTTACTAGACAGGCGCTTTAACCGACTAAGCCACGGAGCCAACAAGAAGAGCGCTCTTTATATTTTTCGAACACGCGATCTCCTGTTTACAAGACAGGCGCTTTAACAAACTAAGCCACGGCGCCAACGAGAAGAGAGCTCTTTATATTTTTCAAAACAAAATTCTCGAAGAAATTCCAAAAATTGAAATGATTGCGTAATACATTCCTTTACACATTTCAATAAAATTTTTACACATTTCTTTTAAAACATTTGCGAGTAATTCAAAAACATCGAGCAGTATTATTCAACGACCAGGCACCCGCGTGATTCGAACACGCGATCTCCTGTTTACAAGACAGGCGCTTTAACCAACTAAGCCACGGCGCCAACGAGAAGAGGGCTCTTTATATTTTACAAAACAAAATTCTCGAAGAATTTTCAAAAATTGAAATGATTGCATAAGACATTACTTTACATATTTCAATAATATTTTTACACATTTCTTTTAAAACATTTGAGAGTAATTCAAAACCGTCAAGCAATATCATTCAACGACGAGGCACCGGCGTGATTCGAACACGCGATCTCCTGTTTACTAGACAGGCGCTTTAACCAACTGAGCCACGGCGCGAATATGAAGAAGGCTCTTTATATTTTTCAAAAGAAAATTCTCGAAGAAATTCCAAAAATTGAAATGATTGCGTAATACATTACTTTACATATTTCAATAAAATTTTTACACATTTCTTTTAAAACATTTGCGAGTAATTCAAAACCGTCAAGCAATATCATTCAACGACCAGGCACCGGCGTGATTCGAACACGCGATCTCCTGTTTACTAGACAGGCGCTTTAACCAACTAAGCGACGGCGCCAACGAGAAGAGGGCTCTTTATATTTTTAAAAACAAAATTCTGAAAGAATTTTCAAAAATTGAAATGATTGCGTAAGACATTCTTATACATATTTCAATAAAATTTTTACACGTTTCTTTCAAAACACTTGCGAGTAATTCAAAATCGTCAAGTTGTATTATTCAACGAACAGGCACCGGCGTGATTCGAACACGCGACCTCCTGTTTACAAGACAAGCGCTTTAACTAACTAAGCCACTGGGCCTACAATAACAGAGCTCTTTATATTTTTCAAAACTTAATTCTCGAAGAATTTCCAAAAATTGAAATGATTGCGTAAGACATTCCTTTACATATTTCAATAAAATTTTTACACATTTCTTTTAAAACATTTGCGAGTAATTCAAAATCGTCAATCAATATCATTCAATGTGCAGGCACCGGCGTGATTCGAACACGGGATCTCCTGTTTACTAGACAGGCGCTTTAACCAACTAAGCCACGGAGCCAACAAGAAGAGCGCTCTTTATATTTTTCGAACACGCGATCTCCTGTTTACAAGACAGGCGCTTTAACCAACTAAGCCACGGCGCCAACGAGAAGAGAGCTCTTTAAATTTTTCAAAACAAAATTCTCGAAGAAATTCCAAAAATTGAAATGATTGCGTAATACATTCCTTTACACATTTCAATAAAATTTTTACACATTTCTTTTAAAACATTTGCGAGTAATTCAAAACCGTCAAGCAATATCATTCAACGACGAGGCAGCGGCGTGATTCGAACACGCGATCTCCTGTTTACTAGTCAGGCGCTTTAACCAACTAAGCCACGGCGCGAATATGAAGAAGGCTCTTTATATTTTTCAAAAGAAAATTCTCGAAGAAATTCCAAAAATTGAAATGATTGCGTAATACATTACTTTACATATTTCAATAAAATTTTTACACATTTCTTTTAAAACATTTGCGAGTAATTCAAAACCGTCAAGCAATATCATTCAACGACCAGGCACCGGCGTGATTCGAACACGCGATCTCCTGTTTACTAGACAGGCGCTTTAACCAACTAAGCGACGGCGCCAACGAGAAGAGGGCTCTTTATATTTTTCAAAACAAAATTCTGAAAGAATTTTCAAAAATTGAAATGATTGCTTAAGACATTCTTATACATATTTCAATAAAATTTTTACACGTTTCTTTCAAAACACTTGCGAGTAATTCAAAACCGTCAAGCAGCATCATTCAACGACCAGGCACCGGCGTGATTCGAACACGCGATCTCCTGTTTACTAGACAGGCGCTTTAACCAACTAAGCCACGGCGCCAACGAGAAGAGAGCTCTTTATATTTTTCAAAACAAAATTCTCGAAGAAATTCCAAAAATTGAAATGATTGCGTAATACATTCCTTTACACATTTCAATAAAATTTTTACACATTTCTTTTAAAACATTTGCGAGTAATTCAAAAACATCGAGCAGTATTATTCAACGACCAGGCACCCGCGTGATTCGAACACGCGATCTCCTGTTTACAAGACAGGCGCTTTAACCAACTAAGCCACGGCGCCAACGAGAAGAGGGCTCTTTATATTTTACAAAACAAAATTCTCGAAGAATTTTCAAAAATTGAAATGATTGCATAAGACATTACTTTACATATTTCAATAATATTTTTACACATTTCTTTTAAAACATTTGAGAGTAATTCAAAACCGTCAAGCAATATCATTCAACGACGAGGCACCGGCGTGATTCGAACACGCGATCTCCTGTTTACTAGACAGACGCTTTAACCAACTAAGCCACGGCGCGAATATGAAAAAGGCTCTTTATATTTTTCAAAAGAAAATTCTCGAAGAAATTCCAAAAATTGAAATGATTGCGTAATACATTACTTTACATATTTCAATAAAATTTTTACACATTTCTTTTAAAACATTTGCGAGTAATTCAAAACCGTCAAGCAATATCATTCAACGACCAGGCACCGGCGTGATTCGAACACGCGATCTCCTGTTTACTAGACAGGCGCTTTAACCAACTAAGCGACGGCGCCAACGAGAAGAGGGCTCTTTATATTTTTAAAAACAAAATTCTGAAAGAATTTTCAAAAATTGAAATGATTGCGTAAGACATTCTTATACATATTTCAATAAAACTTTTACACGTTTCTTTCAAAACACTTGCGAGTAATTCAAAATCGTCAAGTTGTATTATTCAACGAACAGGCACCGGCGTGATTCGAACACGCGACCTCCTGTTTACAAGACAAGCGCTTTAACTAACTAAGCCACTGGGCCTACAACAACAGGGCTCTTTATATTTTTCAAAACTTAATTCTCGAAGAATTTCCAAAAATTGAAATGATTGCGTAAGACATTCCTTTACATATTTCAATAAAATTTTTACACATTTCTTTTAAAACATTTGCGAGTAATTCAAAATCGTCAATCAATATCATTCAATGTGCAGGCACCGGCGTGATTCGAACACGGGATCTCCTGTTTACTAGACAGGCGCTTTAACCAACTAAGCCACGGAGCCAACAAGAAGAGCGCTCTTTATATTTTTCGAACACGCGATCTCCTGTTTACAAGACAGGCGCTTTAACCAACTATGCCACGGCGCCAACGAGAAGAGAGCTCTTTATATTTTTCAAAACAAAATTCTCGAAGAAATTCCAAAAATTGAAATGATTGCGTAATACATTCCTTTACACATTTCAATAAAATTTTTACACATTTCTTTTAAAACATTTGCGAGTAATTCAAAACCGTCAAGCAATATCATTCAACGACGAGGCAGCGGCGTGATTCGAACACGCGATCTCCTGTTTACTAGACAGGCGCTTTAACCAACTAAGCCACGGCGCGAATATGAAGAAGGCTCTTTATATTTTTCAAAAGAAAATTCTCGAAGAAATTCCAAAAATTGAAATGATTGCGTAATACATTACTTTACATATTTCAATAAAATTTTTACACATTTCTTTTAAAACATTTGCGAGTAATTCAAAACCGTCAAGCAATATCATTCAATGTGCAGGCACCGGCGTGATTCGAACACGGGATCTCCTGTTTACTAGACAGGCGCTTTAACCAACTAAGCCACGGAGCCAACAAGAAGAGCGCTCTTTATATTTTTCGAACACGCGATCTCCTGTTTACAAGACAGGCGCTTTAACCAACTAAGCCACGGCGCCAACGAGAAGAGGGCTCTTTATATTTTACAAAACAAAATTCTCGAAGAATTTTCAAAAATTGAAATGATTGCATAAGACATTACTTTACATATTTCAATAATATTTTTACACATTTCTTTTAAAACATTTGCGAGTAATTCAAAACCGTCAAGCAAAATCATTCAACGACGAGGCACCGGCGTGATTCGAACACGCGATCTCCTGTTTACTAGACAGGCGCTTTAACCATCTAAGCCACGGCGCCAGACAGTTTTTTTTTAATTTCCTTCTATGAATGTTAAATTTATTTTTAGTTTAAAATAAATAGCAGAGTTAATATTTTAAATTTATAATTGATAAACTCTTTTTACGCCATTTCAATTTTTAAAAGAAGGTTCAGAAAAATACTTACACCGATGGCACCGGCGTGATTCGAACACGCGATCTCCTGTTTACAAGACAGGCGCTTTAACCAACTAATCCACGGCGCCAACAAGAAGAGGGCTCTTTATATTTTTCAAAACAAAATTCTCGAAGAATTTCCAAAAATTGAAATGATTGCGTAAGACATTCCTTTACATATTTCAATAAAATTTTTACACATTTCTTTTAAAACATTTGCGAGTAATTTAAAAACGTCAAGCAATATTATTGAACGACCAGGCACCGGCGTGATTCGAACACGCGATCTCCTGTTTACTAGACAGGCGCTTTATCCAACTAACCCACGGTGCCAACAAGAAGAGGGCTCTTTATATTTTTCAAAACCAAATTCTCGAAGAATTTATAAAAATTGAAACGATTGCGTAAGACATTCTTATACATATTTCAATAAAATTTTTACACGTTTCTTTCAAAACACTTGCGAGTAATTCAAAATCGTCAAGTTGTATTATTCAACGAAAAGGCACCGGCGTGATTCGAACACGCGACCTCCTGTTTACAAGACAAGCGCTTTAACTAACTAAGCCACTGGGCCTACAACAACAGGGCTCTTTATATTTTTCAAAACTTATTTCTCGAAGAATTTCCAAAAATTGAAATGATTGCGTAAGACATTCCTTTACATATTTCAATAAAATTTTTACACATTTCTTTTAAAACATTTGCGAGTAATTCAAAATCGTCAATCAATATCATTCAATGTGCAGGCACCGGCGTGATTCGATCACGGGATCTCCTGTTTACTAGACAGGCGCTTTAACCAACTAAGCCACGGAGCCAACAAGAAGAGTGCTCTTTATATTTTTCGAACACGCGATCTCCTGTTTACAAGACAGGCGCTTTAACAAACTAAGCCACGGCGCCAACGAGAAGAGAGCTCTTTATATTTTTCAAAACAAAATTCTCGAAGAAATTCCAAAAATTGAAATGATTGCGTAATACATTCCTTTACACATTTCAATAAAATTTTTACACATTTCTTTTAAAACATTTGCGAGTAATTCAAAAACATCGAGCAGTATTATTCAACGACCAGGCACCCGCGTGATTCGAACACGCGATCTCCTGTTTACAAGACAGGCGCTTTAACCAACTAAGCCACGGCGCCAACGAGAAGAGGGCTCTTTATATTTTACAAAACAAAATTCTCGAAGAATTTTCAAAAATTGAAATGATTGCATAAGACATTACTTTACATATTTCAATAATATTTTTACACATTTCTTTTAAAACATTTGAGAGTAATTCAAAACCGTCAAGCAATATCATTCAACGACGAGGCACCGGCGTGATTCGAACACGCGATCTCCTGTTTACTAGACAGGCGCTTTAACCAACTAAGCCACGGCGCGAATATGAAGAAGGCTCTTTATATTTTTCAAAAGAAAATTCTCGAAGAAATTCCAAAAATTGAAATGATTGCGTAATACATTACTTTACATATTTCAATAAAATTTTTACACATTTCTTTTAAAACATTTTCGAGTAATTCAAAACCGTCAAGCAATATCATTCAACGACCAGGCACCGGCGTGATTCGAACACGCGATCTCCTGTTTACTAGACAGGCGCTTTAACCAACTAAGCGACGGCGCCAACGAGAAGAGGGCTCTTTATATTTTTAAAAACAAAATTCTAAAAGAATTTTCAAAAATTGAAATGATTGCGTAAGACATTCTTATACATATTTCAATAAAATTTTTACACGTTTCTTTCAAAACACTTGCGAGTAATTCAAAATCGTCAAGTTGTATTATTCAACGAACAGGCACCGGCGTGATTCGAACACGCGACCTCCTGTTTACAAGACAAGCGCTTTAACTAACTAAGCCACTGGGCCTACAACAACAGGGCTCTTTATATTTTTCAAAACTTAATTCTCGAAGAATTTCCAAAAATTGAAATGATTGCGTAAGACATTCCTTTACATATTTCAATAAAATTTTTACACATTTCTTTTAAAACATTTGCGAGTAATTCAAAATCGTCAATCAATATCATTCAATGTGCAGGCACCGGCGTGATTCGAACACGGGATCTCCTGTTTACTAGACAGGCGCTTTAACCAACTAAGCCACGGAGCCAACAAGAAGAGCGCTCTTTATATTTTTCGAACACGCGATCTCCTGTTTACAAGACAGGCGCTTTAACCAACTAAGCCACGGCGCCAACGAGAAGAGAGCTCTTTATATTTTTCAAAACAAAATTCTCGAAGAAATTCCAAAAATTGAAATGATTGCGTAATACATTCCTTTACACATTTCAATAAAATTTTTACACATTTCTTTTAAAACATTTGCGAGTAATTCAAAACCGTCAAGCAATATCATTCAACGACGAGGCAGCGGCGTGATTCGAACACGCGATCTCCTGTTTACTAGACAGGCGCTTTAACCAACTAAGCCACGGCGCGAATATGAAGAAGGCTCTTTATATTTTTCAAAAGAAAATTCTCGAAGAAATTCCAAAAATTGAAATGATTGCGTAATACATTACTTTACATATTTCAATAAAATTTTTACACATTTCTTTTAAAACATTTGCGAGTAATTCAAAACCGTCAAGCAATATCATTCAATGTGCAGGCACCGGCGTGATTCGAACACGGGATCTCCTGTTTACTAGACAGGCGCTTTAACCAACTAAGCCACGGAGCCAACAAGAAGAGCGCTCTTTATATTTTTCGAACACGCGATCTCCTGTTTACAAGACAGGCGCTTTAACCAACTAAGCCACGGCGCCAACGAGAAGAGGGCTCTTTATATTTTACAAAACAAAATTCTCGAAGAATTTTCAAAAATTGAAATGATTGCATAAGACATTACTTTACATATTTCAATAATATTTTTACACATTTCTTTTAAAACATTTGCGAGTAATTCAAAACCGTCAAGCAAAATCATTCAACGACGAGGCACCGGCGTGATTCGAACACGCGATCTCCTTTTTACTAGACAGGCGCTTTAACCATCTAAGCCACGGCGCCAGACAGTTTTTTAAAAATTTCCTTCTATGAATGTTAAATTTATTTTTAGTTTAAAATAAATAGCAGAGTTAATATTTTAAATTTATAATTGATAAACTCTTTTTACGCCATTTCAATTTTTAAAAGAAGGTTCAGAAAAATACTTACACCGATGGCACCGGCGTGATTCGAACACGCGATCTCCTGTTTACAAGACAGGCGCTTTAACCAACTAATCCACGGCGCCAACAAGAAGAGGGCTCTTTATATTTTTCAAAACAAAATTCTCGAAGAATTTCCAAAAATTGAAATGATTGCGTAAGACATTCCTTTACATATTTCAATAAAATTTTTACACATTTCTTTTAAAACATTTGCGAGTAATTTAAAAACGTCAAGCAATATTATTCAACGACCAGGCACCGGCGTGATTCGAACACGCGATCTCCTGTTTACTAGACAGGCGCTTTATCCAACTAACCCACGGTGCCAACAAGAAGAGGGCTCTTTATATTTTTCAAAACCAAATTCTCGAAGAATTTATAAAAATTGAAACGATTGCGTAAGACATTCTTATACATATTTCAATAAAATTTTTACACGTTTCTTTCAAAACACTTGCGAGTAATTCAAAATCGTCAAGTTGTATTATTCAACGAAAAGGCACCGGCGTGATTCGAACACGCGACCTCCTGTTTACAAGACAAGCGCTTTAACTAACTAAGCCACTGGGCCTACAACAACAGGGCTCTTTATATTTTTCAAAACTTATTTCTCGAAGAATTTCCAAAAATTGAAATGATTGCGTAAGACATTCCTTTACATATTTCAATAAAATTTTTACACATTTCTTTTAAAACATTTGCGAGTAATTCAAAATCGTCAATCAATATCATTCAATGTGCAGGCACCGGCGTGATTCGATCACGGGATCTCCTGTTTACTAGACAGGCGCTTTAACCAACTAAGCCACGGAGCCAACAAGAAGAGCGCTCTTTATATTTTTCGAACACGCGATCTCCTGTTTACAAGACAGGCGCTTTAACAAACTAAGCCACGGCGCCAACGAGAAGAGAGCTCTTTATATTTTTCAAAACAAAATTCTCGAAGAAATTCCAAAAATTGAAATGATTGCGTAATACATTCCTTTACACATTTCAATAAAATTTTTACACATTTCTTTTAAAACATTTGCGAGTAATTCAAAATCATCGAGCAGTATTATTCAACGACCAGGCACCCGCGTGATTCGAACACGCGATCTCCTGTTTACAAGACAGGCGCTTTAACCAACTAAGCCACGGCGCCAACGAGAAGAGGGCTCTTTATATTTTACAAAACAAAATTCTCGAAGAATTTTCAAAAATTGAAATGATTGCATAAGACATTACTTTACATATTTCAATAATATTTTTACACATTTCTTTTAAAACATTTGAGAGTATTTCAAAACCGTCAAGCAATATCATTCAACGACGAGGCACCGGCGTGATTCGAACACGCGATCTCCTGTTTACTAGACAGGCGCTTTAACCAACTAAGCCACGGCGCGAATATGAAGAAGGCTCTTTATATTTTTCAAAAGAAAATTCTCGAAGAAATTCCAAAAATTGAAATGATTGCGTAATACATTACTTTACATATTTCAATAAAATTTTTACACATTTCTTTTAAAACATTTGCGAGTAATTCAAAACCGTCAAGCAATATCATTCAACGACCAGGCACCGGCGTGATTCGAACACGCGATCTCCTGTTTACTAGACAGGCGCTTTAACCAACTAAGCGACGGCGCCAACGAGAAGAGGGCTCTTTATATTTTTAAAAACAAAATTCTGAAAGAATTTTCAAAAATTGAAATGATTGCGTAAGACATTCTTATACATATTTCAATAAAATTTTTACACGCTTCTTTCAAAACACTTGCGAGTAATTCAAAATCGTCAAGTTGTATTATTCAACGAACAGGCACCGACGTGATTCGAACACGCGACCTCCTGTTTACAAGACAAGCGCTTTAACTAACTAAGCCACTGGGCCTACAACAACAGGGCTCTTTATATTTTTCAAAACAAAATTCTCGAAGAATTTCCAAAAATTGAAATGATTGCGTAAGACATTCCTTTACATATTTCAATAAAATTTTTACACATTTCTTTTAAAACATTTGCGAGTAATTTAAAAACGTCAAGCAATATTATTCAACGACCAGGCACCGGCGTGATTCGAACACGCGATCTCCTGTTTACTAGACAGGCGCTTTATCCAACTAACCCACGGTGCCAACAAGAAGAGGGCTCTTTATATTTTTCAAAACCAAATTCTCGAAGAATTTATAAAAATTGAAACGATTGCGTAAGACATTCTTATACATATTTCAATAAAATTTTTACACGTTTCTTTCAAAACACTTGCGAGTAATTCAAAATCGTCAAGTTGTATTATTCAACGAAAAGGCACCGGCGTGATTCGAACACGCGACCTCCTGTTTACAAGACAAGCGCTTTAACTAACTAAGCCACTGGGCCTACAACAACAGGGCTCTTTATATTTTTCAAAACTTATTTCTCGAAGAATTTCCAAAAATTGAAATGATTGCGTAAGACATTCCTTTACATATTTCAATAAAATTTTTACACATTTCTTTTAAAACATTTGCGAGTAATTCAAAATCGTCAATCAATATCATTCAATGTGCAGGCACCGGCGTGATTCGATCACGGGATCTCCTGTTTACTAGACAGGCGCTTTAACCGACTAAGCCACGGAGCCAACAAGAAGAGCGCTCTTTATATTTTTCGAACACGCGATCTCCTGTTTACAAGACAGGCGCTTTAACAAACTAAGCCACGGCGCCAACGAGAAGAGAGCTCTTTATATTTTTCAAAACAAAATTCTCGAAGAAATTCCAAAAATTGAAATGATTGCGTAATACATTCCTTTACACATTTCAATAAAATTTTTACACATTTCTTTTAAAACATTTGCGAGTTATTCAAAAACATCGAGCAGTATTATTCAACGACCAGGCACCCGCGTGATTCGAACACGCGATCTCCTGTTTACAAGACAGGCGCTTTAACCAACTAAGCCACGGCGCCAACGAGAAGAGGGCTCTTTATATTTTACAAAACAAAATTCTCGAAGAATTTTCAAAAATTGAAATGATTGCATAAGACATTACTTTACATATTTCAATAATATTTTTACACATTTCTTTTAAAACATTTGAGAGTAATTCAAAACCGTCAAGCAATATCATTCAACGACGAGGCACCGGCGTGATTCGAACACGCGATCTCCTGTTTACTAGACAGGCGCTTTAACCAACTAAGCCACGGCGCGAATATGAAGAAGGCTCTTTATATTTTTCAAAAGAAAATTCTCGAAGAAATTCCAAAAATTGAAATGATTGCGTAATACATTACTTTACATATTTCAATAAAATTTTTACACATTTCTTTTAAAACATTTTCGAGTAATTCAAAACCGTCAAGCAATATCATTCAACGACCAGGCACCGGCGTGATTCGAACACGCGATCTCCTGTTTACTAGACAGGCGCTTTAACCAACTAAGCGACGGCGCCAACGAGAAGAGGGCTCTTTATATTTTTAAAAACAAAATTCTAAAAGAATTTTCAAAAATTGAAATGATTGCGTAAGACATTCTTATACATATTTCAATAAAATTTTTACACGTTTCTTTCAAAACACTTGCGAGTAATTCAAAATCGTCAAGTTGTATTATTCAACGAACAGGCACCGGCGTGATTCGAACACGCGACCTCCTGTTTACAAGACAAGCGCTTTAACTAACTAAGCCACTGGGCCTACAACAACAGGGCTCTTTATATTTTTCAAAACTTAATTCTCGAAGAATTTCCAAAAATTGAAATGATTGCGTAAGACATTCCTTTACATATTTCAATAAAATTTTTACACATTTCTTTTAAAACATTTGCGAGTAATTCAAAATCGTCAATCAATATCATTCAATGTGCAGGCACCGGCGTGATTCGAACACGGGATCTCCTGTTTACTAGACAGGCGCTTTAACCAACTAAGCCACGGAGCCAACAAGAAGAGCGCTCTTTATATTTTTCGAACACGCGATCTCCTGTTTACAAGACAGGCGCTTTAACCAACTAAGCCACGGCGCCAACGAGAAGAGAGCTCTTTATATTTTTCAAAACAAAATTCTCGAAGAAATTCCAAAAATTGAAATGATTGCGTAATACATTCCTTTACACATTTCAATAAAATTTTTACACATTTCTTTTAAAACATTTGCGAGTAATTCAAAACCGTCAAGCAATATCATTCAACGACGAGGCAGCGGCGTGATTCGAACACGCGATCTCCTGTTTACTAGACAGGCGCTTTAACCAACTAAGCCACGGCGCGAATATGAAGAAGGCTCTTTATATTTTTCAAAAGAAAATTCTCGAAGAAATTCCAAAAATTGAAATGATTGCGTAATACATTACTTTACGCAATCAACATTACATTACTTTACGCAAATGATTGCGTAATACATTACTGGGCCTACAACAACAGGGCTCTTTATATTTTTCAAAACAAAATTCTCGAAGAATTTCCAAAAATTGAAATGATTGCGTAAGACATTCCTTTACATATTTCAATAAAATTTTTACACATTTCTTTTAAAACATTTGCGAGTAATTTAAAAACGTCAAGCAATATTATTCAACGACCAGGCACCGGCGTGATTCGAACACGCGATCTCCTGTTTACTAGACAGGCGCTTTATCCAACTAACCCACGGTGCCAACAAGAAGAGGGCTCTTTATATTTTTCAAAACCAAATTCTCGAAGAATTTATAAAAATTGAAACGATTGCGTAAGACATTCTTATACATATTTCAATAAAATTTTTACACGTTTCTTTCAAAACACTTGCGAGTAATTCAAAATCGTCAAGTTGTATTATTCAACGAAAAGGCACCGGCGTGATTCGAACACGCGACCTCCTGTTTACAAGACAAGCGCTTTAACTAACTAAGCCACTGGGCCTACAACAACAGGGCTCTTTATATTTTTCAAAACTTATTTCTCGAAGAATTTCCAAAAATTGAAATGATTGCGTAAGACATTCCTTTACATATTTCAATAAAATTTTTACACATTTCTTTTAAAACATTTGCGAGTAATTCAAAATCGTCAATCAATATCATTCAATGTGCAGGCACCGGCGTGATTCGATCACGGGATCTCCTGTTTACTAGACAGGCGCTTTAACCGACTAAGCCACGGAGCCAACAAGAAGAGCGCTCTTTATATTTTTCGAACACGCGATCTCCTGTTTACAAGACAGGCGCTTTAACAAACTAAGCCACGGCGCCAACGAGAAGAGAGCTCTTTATATTTTTCAAAACAAAATTCTCGAAGAAATTCCAAAAATTGAAATGATTGCGTAATACATTCCTTTACACATTTCAATAAAATTTTTACACATTTCTTTTAAAACATTTGCGAGTAATTCAAAAACATCGAGCAGTATTATTCAACGACCAGGCACCCGCGTGATTCGAACACGCGATCTCCTGTTTACAAGACAGGCGCTTTAACCAACTAAGCCACGGCGCCAACGAGAAGAGGGCTCTTTATATTTTACAAAACAAAATTCTCGAAGAATTTTCAAAAATTGAAATGATTGCATAAGACATTACTTTACATATTTCAATAATATTTTTACACATTTCTTTTAAAACATTTGAGAGTAATTCAAAACCGTCAAGCAATATCATTCAACGACGAGGCACCGGCGTGATTCGAACACGCGATCTCCTGTTTACTAGACAGGCGCTTTAACCAACTGAGCCACGGCGCGAATATGAAGAAGGCTCTTTATATTTTTCAAAAGAAAATTCTCGAAGAAATTCCAAAAATTGAAATGATTGCGTAATACATTACTTTACATATTTCAATAAAATTTTTACACATTTCTTTTAAAACATTTGCGAGTAATTCAAAACCGTCAAGCAATATCATTCAACGACCAGGCACCGGCGTGATTCGAACACGCGATCTCCTGTTTACTAGACAGGCGCTTTAACCAACTAAGCGACGGCGCCAACGAGAAGAGGGCTCTTTATATTTTTAAAAACAAAATTCTGAAAGAATTTTCAAAAATTGAAATGATTGCGTAAGACATTCTTATACATATTTCAATAAAATTTTTACACGTTTCTTTCAAAACACTTGCGAGTAATTCAAAATCGTCAAGTTGTATTATTCAACGAACAGGCACCGGCGTGATTCGAACACGCGACCTCCTGTTTACAAGACAAGCGCTTTAACTAACTAAGCCACTGGGCCTACAACAACAGAGCTCTTTATATTTTTCAAAACTTAATTCTCGAAGAATTTCCAAAAATTGAAATGATTGCGTAAGACATTCCTTTACATATTTCAATAAAATTTTTACACATTTCTTTTAAAACATTTGCGAGTAATTCAAAATCGTCAATCAATATCATTCAATGTGCAGGCACCGGCGTGATTCGAACACGGGATCTCCTGTTCACTAGACAGGCGCTTTAACCAACTAAGCCACGGAGCCAACAAGAAGAGCGCTCTTTATATTTTTCGAACACGCGATCTCCTGTTTACAAGACAGGCGCTTTAACCAACTAAGCCACGGCGCCAACGAGAAGAGAGCTCTTTAAATTTTTCAAAACAAAATTCTCGAAGAAATTCCAAAAATTGAAATGATTGCGTAATACATTCCTTTACACATTTCAATAAAATTTTTACACATTTCTTTTAAAACATTTGCGAGTAATTCAAAACCGTCAAGCAATATCATTCAACGACGAGGCAGCGGCGTGATTCGAACACGCGATCTCCTGTTTACTAGTCAGGCGCTTTAACCAACTAAGCCACGGCGCGAATATGAAGAAGGCTCTTTATATTTTTCAAAAGAAAATTCTCGAAGAAATTCCAAAAATTGAAATGATTGCGTAATACATTACTTTACATATTTCAATAAAATTTTTACACATTTCTTTTAAAACATTTGCGAGTAATTCAAAACCGTCAAGCAATATCATTCAACGACCAGGCACCGGCGTGATTCGAACACGCGATCTCCTGTTTACTAGACAGGCGCTTTAACCAACTAAGCGACGGCGCCAACGAGAAGAGGGCTCTTTATATTTTTCAAAACAAAATTCTGAAAGAATTTTCAAAAATTGAAATGATTGCTTAAGACATTCTTATACATATTTCAATAAAATTTTTACACGTTTCTTTCAAAACACTTGCGAGTAATTCAAAACCGTCAAGCAGCATCATTCAACGACCAGGCACCGGCGTGATTCGAACACGCGATCTCCTGTTTACTAGACAGGCGCTTTAACCAACTAAGCCACGGCGCCAACGAGAAGAGAGCTCTTTATATTTTTCAAAACAAAATTCTCGAAGAAATTCCAAAAATTGAAATGATTGCGTAATACATTCCTTTACACATTTCAATAAAATTTTTACACATTTCTTTTAAAACATTTGCGAGTAATTCAAAAACATCGAGCAGTATTATTCAACGACCAGGCACCCGCGTGATTCGAACACGCGATCTCCTGTTTACAAGACAGGCGCTTTAACCAACTAAGCCACGGCGCCAACGAGAAGAGGGCTCTTTATATTTTACAAAACAAAATTCTCGAAGAATTTTCAAAAATTGAAATGATTGCATAAGACATTACTTTACATATTTCAATAATATTTTTACACATTTCTTTTAAAACATTTGAGAGTAATTCAAAACCGTCAAGCAATATCATTCAACGACGAGGCACCGGCGTGATTCGAACACGCGATCTCCTGTTTACTAGACAGACGCTTTAACCAACTAAGCCACGGCGCGAATATGAAAAAGGCTCTTTATATTTTTCAAAAGAAAATTCTCGAAGAAATTCCAAAAATTGAAATGATTGCGTAATACATTACTTTACATATTTCAATAAAATTTTTACACATTTCTTTTAAAACATTTGCGAGTAATTCAAAACCGTCAAGCAATATCATTCAACGACCAGGCACCGGCGTGATTCGAACACGCGATCTCCTGTTTACTAGACAGGCGCTTTAACCAACTAAGCGACGGCGCCAACGAGAAGAGGGCTCTTTATATTTTTAAAAACAAAATTCTGAAAGAATTTTCAAAAATTGAAATGATTGCGTAAGACATTCTTATACATATTTCAATAAAATTTTTACACGCTTCTTTCAAAACACTTGCGAGTAATTCAAAATCGTCAAGTTGTATTATTCAACGAACAGGCACCGACGTGATTCGAACACGCGACCTCCTGTTTACAAGACAAGCGCTTTAACTAACTAAGCCACTGGGCCTACAACAACAGGGCTCTTTATATTTTTCAAAACAAAATTCTCGAAGAATTTCCAAAAATTGAAATGATTGCGTAAGACATTCCTTTACATATTTCAATAAAATTTTTACACATTTCTTTTAAAACATTTGCGAGTAATTTAAAAACGTCAAGCAATATTATTCAACGACCAGGCACCGGCGTGATTCGAACACGCGATCTCCTGTTTACTAGACAGGCGCTTTATCCAACTAACCCACGGTGCCAACAAGAAGAGGGCTCTTTATATTTTTCAAAACCAAATTCTCGAAGAATTTATAAAAATTGAAACGATTGCGTAAGACATTCTTATACATATTTCAATAAAATTTTTACACGTTTCTTTCAAAACACTTGCGAGTAATTCAAAATCGTCAAGTTGTATTATTCAACGAAAAGGCACCGGCGTGATTCGAACACGCGACCTCCTGTTTACAAGACAAGCGCTTTAACTAACTAAGCCACTGGGCCTACAACAACAGGGCTCTTTATATTTTTCAAAACTTATTTCTCGAAGAATTTCCAAAAATTGAAATGATTGCGTAAGACATTCCTTTACATATTTCAATAAAATTTTTACACATTTCTTTTAAAACATTTGCGAGTAATTCAAAATCGTCAATCAATATCATTCAATGTGCAGGCACCGGCGTGATTCGATCACGGGATCTCCTGTTTACTAGACAGGCGCTTTAACCGACTAAGCCACGGAGCCAACAAGAAGAGCGCTCTTTATATTTTTCGAACACGCGATCTCCTGTTTACAAGACAGGCGCTTTAACAAACTAAGCCACGGCGCCAACGAGAAGAGAGCTCTTTATATTTTTCAAAACAAAATTCTCGAAGAAATTCCAAAAATTGAAATGATTGCGTAATACATTCCTTTACACATTTCAATAAAATTTTTACACATTTCTTTTAAAACATTTGCGAGTAATTCAAAAACATCGAGCAGTATTATTCAACGACCAGGCACCCGCGTGATTCGAACACGCGATCTCCTGTTTACAAGACAGGCGCTTTAACCAACTAAGCCACGGCGCCAACGAGAAGAGGGCTCTTTATATTTTACAAAACAAAATTCTCGAAGAATTTTCAAAAATTGAAATGATTGCATAAGACATTACTTTACATATTTCAATAATATTTTTACACATTTCTTTTAAAACATTTGAGAGTAATTCAAAACCGTCAAGCAATATCATTCAACGACGAGGCACCGGCGTGATTCGAACACGCGATCTCCTGTTTACTAGACAGGCGCTTTAACCAACTAAGCCACGGCGCGAATATGAAGAAGGCTCTTTATATTTTTCAAAAGAAAATTCTCGAAGAAATTCCAAAAATTGAAATGATTGCGTAATACATTACTTTACATATTTCAATAAAATTTTTACACATTTCTTTTAAAACATTTTCGAGTAATTCAAAACCGTCAAGCAATATCATTCAACGACCAGGCACCGGCGTGATTCGAACACGCGATCTCCTGTTTACTAGACAGGCGCTTTAACCAACTAAGCGACGGCGCCAACGAGAAGAGGGCTCTTTATATTTTTAAAAACAAAATTCTAAAAGAATTTTCAAAAATTGAAATGATTGCGTAAGACATTCTTATACATATTTCAATAAAATTTTTACACGTTTCTTTCAAAACACTTGCGAGTAATTCAAAATCGTCAAGTTGTATTATTCAACGAACAGGCACCGGCGTGATTCGAACACGCGACCTCCTGTTTACAAGACAAGCGCTTTAACTAACTAAGCCACTGGGCCTACAACAACAGGGCTCTTTATATTTTTCAAAACTTAATTCTCGAAGAATTTCCAAAAATTGAAATGATTGCGTAAGACATTCCTTTACATATTTCAATAAAATTTTTACACATTTCTTTTAAAACATTTGCGAGTAATTCAAAATCGTCAATCAATATCATTCAATGTGCAGGCACCGGCGTGATTCGAACACGGGATCTCCTGTTTACTAGACAGGCGCTTTAACCAACTAAGCCACGGAGCCAACAAGAAGAGCGCTCTTTATATTTTTCGAACACGCGATCTCCTGTTTACAAGACAGGCGCTTTAACCAACTAAGCCACGGCGCCAACGAGAAGAGAGCTCTTTATATTTTTCAAAACAAAATTCTCGAAGAAATTCCAAAAATTGAAATGATTGCGTAATACATTCCTTTACACATTTCAATAAAATTTTTACACATTTCTTTTAAAACATTTGCGAGTAATTCAAAACCGTCAAGCAATATCATTCAACGACGAGGCAGCGGCGTGATTCGAAAACGCGATCTCCTGTTTACTAGACAGGCGCTTTAACCAACTAAGCCACGGCGCGAATATGAAGAAGGCTCTTTATATTTTTCAAAAGAAAATTCTCGAAGAAATTCCAAAAATTGAAATGATTGCGTAATACATTACTTTACGCAATCAACATTACATTACTTTACGCAAATGATTGCGTAATACATTACTGGGCCTACAACAACAGGGCTCTTTATATTTTTCAAAACAAAATTCTCGAAGAATTTCCAAAAATTGAAATGATTGCGTAAGACATTCCTTTACATATTTCAATAAAATTTTTACACATTTCTTTTAAAACATTTGCGAGTAATTTAAAAACGTCAAGCAATATTATTCAACGACCAG
This sequence comes from Salticus scenicus, assembly GCA_963930645.1. Classification (NCBI taxonomy): domain Eukaryota; kingdom Metazoa; phylum Arthropoda; class Arachnida; order Araneae; family Salticidae; genus Salticus; species Salticus scenicus. The sequence goes on from OZ005655.1 coordinate 95,304,501, forward strand.
GCACCGGCGTGATTCGAACACGCGATCTCCTGTTTACTAGACAGGCGCTTTATCCAACTAACCCACGGTGCCAACAAGAAGAGGGCTCTTTATATTTTTCAAAACCAAATTCTCGAAGAATTTATAAAAATTGAAACGATTGCGTAAGACATTCTTATACATATTTCAATAAAATTTTTACACGTTTCTTTCAAAACACTTGCGAGTAATTCAAAATCGTCAAGTTGTATTATTCAACGAAAAGGCACCGGCGTGATTCGAACACGCGACCTCCTGTTTACAAGACAAGCGCTTTAACTAACTAAGCCACTGGGCCTACAACAACAGGGCTCTTTATATTTTTCAAAACTTATTTCTCGAAGAATTTCCAAAAATTGAAATGATTGCGTAAGACATTCCTTTACATATTTCAATAAAATTTTTACACATTTCTTTTAAAACATTTGCGAGTAATTCAAAATCGTCAATCAATATCATTCAATGTGCAGGCACCGGCGTGATTCGATCACGGGATCTCCTGTTTACTAGACAGGCGCTTTAACCGACTAAGCCACGGAGCCAACAAGAAGAGCGCTCTTTATATTTTTCGAACACGCGATCTCCTGTTTACAAGACAGGCGCTTTAACAAACTAAGCCACGGCGCCAACGAGAAGAGAGCTCTTTATATTTTTCAAAACAAAATTCTCGAAGAAATTCCAAAAATTGAAATGATTGCGTAATACATTCCTTTACACATTTCAATAAAATTTTTACACATTTCTTTTAAAACATTTGCGAGTAATTCAAAAACATCGAGCAGTATTATTCAACGACCAGGCACCCGCGTGATTCGAACACGCGATCTCCTGTTTACAAGACAGGCGCTTTAACCAACTAAGCCACGGCGCCAACGAGAAGAGGGCTCTTTATATTTTACAAAACAAAATTCTCGAAGAATTTTCAAAAATTGAAATGATTGCATAAGACATTACTTTACATATTTCAATAATATTTTTACACATTTCTTTTAAAACATTTGAGAGTAATTCAAAACCGTCAAGCAATATCATTCAACGACGAGGCACCGGCGTGATTCGAACACGCGATCTCCTGTTTACTAGACAGGCGCTTTAACCAACTGAGCCACGGCGCGAATATGAAGAAGGCTCTTTATATTTTTCAAAAGAAAATTCTCGAAGAAATTCCAAAAATTGAAATGATTGCGTAATACATTACTTTACATATTTCAATAAAATTTTTACACATTTCTTTTAAAACATTTGCGAGTAATTCAAAACCGTCAAGCAATATCATTCAACGACCAGGCACCGGCGTGATTCGAACACGCGATCTCCTGTTTACTAGACAGGCGCTTTAACCAACTAAGCGACGGCGCCAACGAGAAGAGGGCTCTTTATATTTTTAAAAACAAAATTCTGAAAGAATTTTCAAAAATTGAAATGATTGCGTAAGACATTCTTATACATATTTCAATAAAATTTTTACACGTTTCTTTCAAAACACTTGCGAGTAATTCAAAATCGTCAAGTTGTATTATTCAACGAACAGGCACCGGCGTGATTCGAACACGCGACCTCCTGTTTACAAGACAAGCGCTTTAACTAACTAAGCCACTGGGCCTACAACAACAGAGCTCTTTATATTTTTCAAAACTTAATTCTCGAAGAATTTCCAAAAATTGAAATGATTGCGTAAGACATTCCTTTACATATTTCAATAAAATTTTTACACATTTCTTTTAAAACATTTGCGAGTAATTCAAAATCGTCAATCAATATCATTCAATGTGCAGGCACCGGCGTGATTCGAACACGGGATCTCCTGTTCACTAGACAGGCGCTTTAACCAACTAAGCCACGGAGCCAACAAGAAGAGCGCTCTTTATATTTTTCGAACACGCGATCTCCTGTTTACAAGACAGGCGCTTTAACCAACTAAGCCACGGCGCCAACGAGAAGAGAGCTCTTTAAATTTTTCAAAACAAAATTCTCGAAGAAATTCCAAAAATTGAAATGATTGCGTAATACATTCCTTTACACATTTCAATAAAATTTTTACACATTTCTTTTAAAACATTTGCGAGTAATTCAAAACCGTCAAGCAATATCATTCAACGACGAGGCAGCGGCGTGATTCGAACACGCGATCTCCTGTTTACTAGTCAGGCGCTTTAACCAACTAAGCCACGGCGCGAATATGAAGAAGGCTCTTTATATTTTTCAAAAGAAAATTCTCGAAGAAATTCCAAAAATTGAAATGATTGCGTAATACATTACTTTACATATTTCAATAAAATTTTTACACATTTCTTTTAAAACATTTGCGAGTAATTCAAAACCGTCAAGCAATATCATTCAACGACCAGGCACCGGCGTGATTCGAACACGCGATCTCCTGTTTACTAGACAGGCGCTTTAACCAACTAAGCGACGGCGCCAACGAGAAGAGGGCTCTTTATATTTTTCAAAACAAAATTCTGAAAGAATTTTCAAAAATTGAAATGATTGCTTAAGACATTCTTATACATATTTCAATAAAATTTTTACACGTTTCTTTCAAAACACTTGCGAGTAATTCAAAACCGTCAAGCAGCATCATTCAACGACCAGGCACCGGCGTGATTCGAACACGCGATCTCCTGTTTACTAGACAGGCGCTTTAACCAACTAAGCCACGGCGCCAACGAGAAGAGAGCTCTTTATATTTTTCAAAACAAAATTCTCGAAGAAATTCCAAAAATTGAAATGATTGCGTAATACATTCCTTTACACATTTCAATAAAATTTTTACACATTTCTTTTAAAACATTTGCGAGTAATTCAAAAACATCGAGCAGTATTATTCAACGACCAGGCACCCGCGTGATTCGAACACGCGATCTCCTGTTTACAAGACAGGCGCTTTAACCAACTAAGCCACGGCGCCAACGAGAAGAGGGCTCTTTATATTTTACAAAACAAAATTCTCGAAGAATTTTCAAAAATTGAAATGATTGCATAAGACATTACTTTACATATTTCAATAATATTTTTACACATTTCTTTTAAAACATTTGAGAGTAATTCAAAACCGTCAAGCAATATCATTCAACGACGAGGCACCGGCGTGATTCGAACACGCGATCTCCTGTTTACTAGACAGACGCTTTAACCAACTAAGCCACGGCGCGAATATGAAAAAGGCTCTTTATATTTTTCAAAAGAAAATTCTCGAAGAAATTCCAAAAATTGAAATGATTGCGTAATACATTACTTTACATATTTCAATAAAATTTTTACACATTTCTTTTAAAACATTTGCGAGTAATTCAAAACCGTCAAGCAATATCATTCAACGACCAGGCACCGGCGTGATTCGAACACGCGATCTCCTGTTTACTAGACAGGCGCTTTAACCAACTAAGCGACGGCGCCAACGAGAAGAGGGCTCTTTATATTTTTAAAAACAAAATTCTGAAAGAATTTTCAAAAATTGAAATGATTGCGTAAGACATTCTTATACATATTTCAATAAAACTTTTACACGTTTCTTTCAAAACACTTGCGAGTAATTCAAAATCGTCAAGTTGTATTATTCAACGAACAGGCACCGGCGTGATTCGAACACGCGACCTCCTGTTTACAAGACAAGCGCTTTAACTAACTAAGCCACTGGGCCTACAACAACAGGGCTCTTTATATTTTTCAAAACTTAATTCTCGAAGAATTTCCAAAAATTGAAATGATTGCGTAAGACATTCCTTTACATATTTCAATAAAATTTTTACACATTTCTTTTAAAACATTTGCGAGTAATTCAAAATCGTCAATCAATATCATTCAATGTGCAGGCACCGGCGTGATTCGAACACGGGATCTCCTGTTTACTAGACAGGCGCTTTAACCAACTAAGCCACGGAGCCAACAAGAAGAGCGCTCTTTATATTTTTCGAACACGCGATCTCCTGTTTACAAGACAGGCGCTTTAACCAACTATGCCACGGCGCCAACGAGAAGAGAGCTCTTTATATTTTTCAAAACAAAATTCTCGAAGAAATTCCAAAAATTGAAATGATTGCGTAATACATTCCTTTACACATTTCAATAAAATTTTTACACATTTCTTTTAAAACATTTGCGAGTAATTCAAAACCGTCAAGCAATATCATTCAACGACGAGGCAGCGGCGTGATTCGAACACGCGATCTCCTGTTTACTAGACAGGCGCTTTAACCAACTAAGCCACGGCGCGAATATGAAGAAGGCTCTTTATATTTTTCAAAAGAAAATTCTCGAAGAAATTCCAAAAATTGAAATGATTGCGTAATACATTACTTTACATATTTCAATAAAATTTTTACACATTTCTTTTAAAACATTTGCGAGTAATTCAAAACCGTCAAGCAATATCATTCAATGTGCAGGCACCGGCGTGATTCGAACACGGGATCTCCTGTTTACTAGACAGGCGCTTTAACCAACTAAGCCACGGAGCCAACAAGAAGAGCGCTCTTTATATTTTTCGAACACGCGATCTCCTGTTTACAAGACAGGCGCTTTAACCAACTAAGCCACGGCGCCAACGAGAAGAGGGCTCTTTATATTTTACAAAACAAAATTCTCGAAGAATTTTCAAAAATTGAAATGATTGCATAAGACATTACTTTACATATTTCAATTATATTTTTACACATTTCTTTTAAAACATTTGCGAGTAATTCAAAACCGTCAAGCAAAATCATTCAACGACGAGGCACCGGCGTGATTCGAACACGCGATCTCCTGTTTACTAGACAGGCGCTTTAACCATCTAAGCCACGGCGCCAGACAGTTTTTTTTAAATTTCCTTCTATGAATGTTAAATTTATTTTTAGTTTAAAATAAATAGCAGAGTTAATATTTTAAATTTATAATTGATAAACTCTTTTTACGCCATTTCAATTTTTAAAAGAAGGTTCAGAAAAATACTTACACCGATGGCACCGGCGTGATTCGAACACGCGATCTCCTGTTTACAAGACAGGCGCTTTAACCAACTAATCCACGGCGCCAACAAGAAGAGGGCTCTTTATATTTTTCAAAACAAAATTCTCGAAGAATTTCCAAAAATTGAAATGATTGCGTAAGACATTCCTTTACATATTTCAATAAAATTTTTACACATTTCTTTTAAAACATTTGCGAGTAATTTAAAAACGTCAAGCAATATTATTGAACGACCAGGCACCGGCGTGATTCGAACACGCGATCTCCTGTTTACTAGACAGGCGCTTTATCCAACTAACCCACGGTGCCAACAAGAAGAGGGCTCTTTATATTTTTCAAAACCAAATTCTCGAAGAATTTATAAAAATTGAAACGATTGCGTAAGACATTCTTATACATATTTCAATAAAATTTTTACACGTTTCTTTCAAAACACTTGCGAGTAATTCAAAATCGTCAAGTTGTATTATTCAACGAAAAGGCACCGGCGTGATTCGAACACGCGACCTCCTGTTTACAAGACAAGCGCTTTAACTAACTAAGCCACTGGGCCTACAACAACAGGGCTCTTTATATTTTTCAAAACTTATTTCTCGAAGAATTTCCAAAAATTGAAATGATTGCGTAAGACATTCCTTTACATATTTCAATAAAATTTTTACACATTTCTTTTAAAACATTTGCGAGTAATTCAAAATCGTCAATCAATATCATTCAATGTGCAGGCACCGGCGTGATTCGATCACGGGATCTCCTGTTTACTAGACAGGCGCTTTAACCAACTAAGCCACGGAGCCAACAAGAAGAGTGCTCTTTATATTTTTCGAACACGCGATCTCCTGTTTACAAGACAGGCGCTTTAACAAACTAAGCCACGGCGCCAACGAGAAGAGAGCTCTTTATATTTTTCAAAACAAAATTCTCGAAGAAATTCCAAAAATTGAAATGATTGCGTAATACATTCCTTTACACATTTCAATAAAATTTTTACACATTTCTTTTAAAACATTTGCGAGTAATTCAAAAACATCGAGCAGTATTATTCAACGACCAGGCACCCGCGTGATTCGAACACGCGATCTCCTGTTTACAAGACAGGCGCTTTAACCAACTAAGCCACGGCGCCAACGAGAAGAGGGCTCTTTATATTTTACAAAACAAAATTCTCGAAGAATTTTCAAAAATTGAAATGATTGCATAAGACATTACTTTACATATTTCAATAATATTTTTACACATTTCTTTTAAAACATTTGAGAGTAATTCAAAACCGTCAAGCAATATCATTCAACGACGAGGCACCGGCGTGATTCGAACACGCGATCTCCTGCTTACTAGACAGGCGCTTTAACCAACTAAGCCACGGCGCGAATATGAAGAAGCCTCTTTATATTTTTCAAAAGAAAATTCTCGAAGAAATTCCAAAAATTGAAATGATTGCGTAATACATTACTTTACATATTTCAATAAAATTTTTACACATTTCTTTTAAAACATTTTCGAGTAATTCAAAACCGTCAAGCAATATCATTCAACGACCAGGCACCGGCGTGATTCGAACACGCGATCTCCTGTTTACTAGACAGGCGCTTTAACCAACTAAGCGACGGCGCCAACGAGAAGAGGGCTCTTTATATTTTTAAAAACAAAATTCTAAAAGAATTTTCAAAAATTGAAATGATTGCGTAAGACATTCTTATACATATTTCAATAAAATTTTTACACGTTTCTTTCAAAACACTTGCGAGTAATTCAAAATCGTCAAGTTGTATTATTCAACGAACAGGCACCGGCGTGATTCGAACACGCGACCTCCTGTTTACAAGACAAGCGCTTTAACTAACTAAGCCACTGGGCCTACAACAACAGGGCTCTTTATATTTTTCAAAACTTAATTCTCGAAGAATTTCCAAAAATTGAAATGATTGCGTAAGACATTCCTTTACATATTTCAATAAAATTTTTACACATTTCTTTTAAAACATTTGCGAGTAATTCAAAATCGTCAATCAATATCATTCAATGTGCAGGCACCGGCGTGATTCGAACACGGGATCTCCTGTTTACTAGACAGGCGCTTTAACCAACTAAGCCACGGAGCCAACAAGAAGAGCGCTCTTTATATTTTTCGAACACGCGATCTCCTGTTTACAAGACAGGCGCTTTAACCAACTAAGCCACGGCGCCAACGAGAAGAGAGCTCTTTATATTTTTCAAAACAAAATTCTCGAAGAAATTCCAAAAATTGAAATGATTGCGTAATACATTCCTTTACACATTTCAATAAAATTTTTACACATTTCTTTTAAAACATTTGCGAGTAATTCAAAACCGTCAAGCAATATCATTCAACGACGAGGCAGCGGCGTGATTCGAACACGCGATCTCCTGTTTACTAGACAGGCGCTTTAACCAACTAAGCCACGGCGCGAATATGAAGAAGGCTCTTTATATTTTTCAAAAGAAAATTCTCGAAGAAATTCCAAAAATTGAAATGATTGCGTAATACATTACTTTACATGTTTCAATAAAATTTTTACACATTTCTTTTAAAACATTTGCGAGTAATTCAAAAACGCCAAGCAATATTTTTCAACGACCAGGCACCGGCGTGATTCGAACACGCGATCTCCTGTTTACGAGACAGGCGCTTTAACCATCTAAGCCACGGCGCCCGACAGTTCTTTTTAAATTTCCTTCTATGAATGTTAAGTTTATTTTTAGTTTAAAATAAATAGCAGAGTTAATATTTTAAATTTTATAACTGATAAACTCTTTTTACGCCATTTCAATTTTTAAAAGAAGGTTCAGAAAAATACTTACGCCGATGGCACCGGCGTGATTCGAACACGCGATCTCCTGTTTACAAGACAGGCGCTTAAACCAACTAAGCCACGGCGCCCGACAGTTTTTTTAAAATTTCCTTCTATGAATGTTAAATTTATTTTTAGTTTAAAATAAATAGCAGAGTTAATATTTTAAATTTTATAATTGAAAAACTCTTTTTACGCCATTTCAATTTTTAAAAGAAGGTTCAGAAAAATACTTACACCGATGGCACCGGCGCGATTCGAACACGCGATCTCATGTTTACAAGACTGGCGCTTTAACCAACTAAGCCGTGGCGCCAACAAGGAGAGGGATCTTTATATTTTTGAAAACAAAATTCTCGAAGAATTTCCAAAAATTGAAATGATTGCGTAAGACATTCATTTACATATTTCAACAAAATTTTTACACAATTCTTTTAAAACATTTCCGAGTAATTCAAAATCGTCAATCAATATCATTCAATGTGCAGGAACCGTCGTGATTCGAACACGCGATCTCCTGTTTACTAGACAGGCGCTTTAACCAACTAAGCCACGGCGCCAACGAGAAGAGGGCTCTTTATATTTTTCAAAACAAAATTCTCGAAGAATTTCCAAAAATTGAAATGATTGCGTAAGACATTCCTTTACATATTTCAATAAATTTTTTACACATTCCTTTTAAAACATTTGCGAGTAATTCAAAATCATCAATCAATATCATTCAATGTGCAGGCACCGGCGTGATTCGAACACGCGATCTACTGTTTACAAGACAGGCGCTTTAACCAACTATGCCACAGCGCCAACGAGATGAGGGCTCTTTACATTTTTCAAAACAAAATTCTCGAAGAATTTCCAAAGATTGAAATGATTGCGTAATGCAATCCTTTACATATTTCAATAAAATTTTTACACATTTCTTTTAAAACATTTGCGAGTAATTCAAAATCTTCAATCAGTATCATTCAATGTGTAGGCACCGGCGAGATTCGAACACGCGATCTCCTGTTTACTAGACAGGCGCTTTAACCAACTAAGCCACGGCGCCAACGAGAAGAGGGCTCTTTATATTTTTCAAAACAAAATTCTCGAAGAATTTCCAAAAATTGAAATGATTGCGTAAGACATTCCTTTATATATTTCAATAAAATTTTTACACATTTCTTTTAAAACATTTGCGAGTAATTAGAAAACGCCAAGCAATATTATTCAACGACCAGGCACCGGCGTGATTCGAACACGCGATCACCTGTTTACAAGACAATCGCTTTAACCAACTAAGCCACGGCGCCAAAGAGAAGGGGGCTCTTTATATTTTTCAAAACAAAATTCTCGAAGAATTTTCAAAAATTCAAATGATTGCATCAGACATTGCTTCACATATTTCATTAAAATATTTACACATTTCTTTTAAAACATTTGCGAGTAATTCAAAACCGTCAAGCAATATCATTCAACGACCAGGCACCGGCGTGATTCGAACACGCGATCTCATGTTTACTAGACAGGCGCTTTAACCAACTAAGCCACGGCGCCAATGAGAAGAGGGCTCTTTATATTTTTCAAAACAAAATTCTCGAAGAATTTTCAAAAATTGAACTGTTTGCAATAAGACATTACTTCACATATTTCATTAAAATATTTACACGTTTCTTTCAAAACACTTGCGAGTAATTCAAAACTGTCAAGCAACATCATTCAACGACCAGGCACCGGCGTGATTCGAACACGCGATCTCCTGTTTACTAGACAGGCGCTTTAACCAACTAAGCCACGGCGCCAACGAGAAGAGGGCTCTTTATATTTTTTAAAACCAAATTCTCGAAGAATTTCCAAAAATTGAAATGATTGCGTAAGACATTCCTTTACATATTTCAATAAAATTTTTACACATTTCTTTTAAAACATTTGCGAGTAATTCAAAATCGTCAATCAATATCAGTCAACGTGCAGGCACCAGCGTGATTCGAACACGCGATCTCCTGTTTACTAAACAGGCGCTTTAACCAACTAAGCCAAGGCGCCAACTAGAAGAGGGCTCTTTATATTTTTCAAAACAAAATTCTCGAAGAATTTCCAAAAATTGAAATGATTGCGTAAGACATTCCGTTACATATTTCAATAAAATTTTTACACATTTCTTTTAAAACATTTGCGAATAATTCAAAATCGTCAATCAATATCATTCAATGCGCACGCACCGGCGTGATTCGAACACGCGATCTCCTGTTTACTAGACAGGCGCTTTAACCAACTAAGCCACGGCGCCATCGAGAAGAGAGCTCTTTATATTTTTCAAAACATAATTCTCGAAGAATTTCCAAAAATTGAAATGATTGCGTAATACAATCCTTTACATATTTCAATAAAATTTTCACACATTTCTTTTAAAACATTTGCGAGTGATTCAAAATCTTCAATCAGTATCATTCAATGTGTAGGCACCGGCGTGATTCGAACACGCGATCTCCTGTTTACGAGACAGGCGCTTTTTCCATCTAAGCCACGGCGAACGGCAGTTTTTTAAAAATTTCCTTCTATGAATGTTAAATTTATTTTTAGTTTAAAATAAATAGCAGAGTTATTATTTTAAATTTTATAATTGATAAACTCTTTTTACGCCATTTCAATTTTTAAAAGAAGGTTCAGAAAAATACTTACACCGATGGCACCGGCGTGATTCGAACGCGCGATCTCCTGTTTACAAGACAGGTGCTTTAACCAACTAAGCCACGGCGCCAACAAGTAGAGGGCTCTTTATATTTTTCAAAACAAAATTCTCGAAGAATTTCCAAAAATTGAAATGATTGCGTAAGACATTCCTTTACATATTTCAATAAAATTTTTACACATTTCTTTTAAAACCCTTGTGAGTAATTGAAAAACGCCAAGCAATATTATTCAACGACCAGGCACCGGCGTGATTCGAACACGCGATCACCTGTTTACAAGACAGGCGCTTTAACCAACTAAGCCACGACGCCAAAGAGAAGAGGGCTCTTTATGTTTTTCAAAACAAAATTCTCGAAGAATTTTACAAAATTGAAATGATTGCAATAAGACATTACTTCACATATTTCATTAAAATATTTACACATTTCTTTTAAAACATTTGCGAGTAATTCAAAACCGTCAAGCAATATCATTCAACGACCAGGCACAGGCGTGATTCGAACCCCCGATCTCCTGTTTACCAGACAGGCGCTTTAACCAACTAAGCCACGGTGCCAACAAGAAGAGGGCTCTTTATATTTTTCAAAACCAAATTCTCGAAGAATTTCCAAAAATTGAAACCATTGCGCACGACATTCCTTTACATATTTCAATAAAATTTCTACACGTTTCTTTCAATACACTTGCGCGTAATTCAAAATCGTCAAGGAATAACATTCAACGACCAGGCACCGACGTGATTCGAACAAGCAATCGCCTGTCTACTAGACAAGCGCTTTTACTAACTACGCCACTGGGGCTACAAGAACAGGGCTCTTTATATTTTTCAAAACATAATTCTCGAAGAATTTCCAAAAATTGAAGTGATTGCGTAATACATTCCTTTACATATTTCAATAAAATTTTTACACATTTCTTTTAAAACATTTGCGAATAATTCAAAATCGTCAATCAATATCATTCAATGTGCAGGCACCGGCGTGATTCGAACACGCGATCTCCTGTTTACTAGACAGGCGCTTTAACCAACTAAACCACGGCGCCAACGAGAAGAGGGCTCTTTATATTTTTCAAAACAAAATTCTCGAAGAATTTCCAAAAATTGAAATGATTGCGTAAGACATTCCTTTACATATTTCAATAAAATTTTTACACATTTCTTTTAAAACATTTGTGAGTAATTCAAAACCGTCAAGCAATATCATTCAACGACCAGGAACCGGCGTGATTCGAACACGCGATCTCCTGTTTACTAGACAGGCGCTTTAACCAACTAAGCCACGGCGCCAACGAGACGAGGGCTCTTTATATTTTTCAAAACAAAATTCTCGAAGAATTTCCAAAAATTGAAATGATTGCGTAAGACATTACTTTACATATTTCAATAAAATTTTTACACATTTCTTTTAAAACATTTGCAAGTAATTCGAAATCTTCAATCAATATCATTCAATGTGCAGGCACCGGCGTGATTCGAACACGCGATCTCCTGTTTCCAAGACAGGCGCTTTAACCAACTAAGCCACGGCGCCAATGAGAAGAGGGCTCTTTATATTTTTCAAAACAAAATTCTCGAAGAATTTCCAAAAATTGAAATGATTGCATAAGACATTACTTTACATATTTCAATAAAATTTTTACACATTTCTCTTAAAACATTTGCGAGTAATTCAAAACCGTCAATCAATATCATTCAACGACCAGGCACCGGCGTGATTCGAACACGCGATCTCCTGTTTACAAGACAGGCGCTTTAACCAACTAAGCCACGGCGCCAATGAGAAGAGGGCTCTTTATATTTTTCAAAACAAAATTCTCGAAGAATTTTCAAAAATTGAAATGATTGCATAAGACATTACTTTACATATTTCAATAAAATTTTTACACATTTCTTTTAAAACATTTGCGAGTAATTCAAAACCGTCAAGCAATATCATTCAACGACCAGGCACCGGCGTAATTCGAACACGCGATCTCCTGTTTACTAGACAGGCGCTTTAACCAACTAAGCCACGGCGGCAACAAGCAGAGTGCTCTTTATATTTTCAAAACATAATTTTCGAAGAATTTCCAAAAATTGAAATGATTGCTTAAGACATTCCTTTACATATTTCAATAAAATTTTTACACATTTCTTTTAAAACATTTGCGAGTAATTCAAAATCGTCAATCAATATCATTCAATGTGCAGGCACCGGCGTGATTCGAACACGCGATGTCCTGTTTACAAGACAGGCGCTTTAACCAACTAAGCCACGGCGCCAATGAGAAGAGGGCTCTTTATATTTTTCAAAACAAAATTCTCGAAGAATTTTCAAAAATTGAAATGATTGCATAAGACATTACTTTACATATTTCAATAAAATTTTTACACATTTCTTTTAAAACATTTGCGAGTAATTCAAAACCGTCAAGCAATATCATTCAACGACCAGGCACCGGCGTAATTCGAACACGCGATCTCCTGTTTACTAGACAGGTGCTTTAACAAACTAAGCCACGGCGCTAACAAGTAGAGGGCTCTTTATATTTTTCAAAACATAATTCTCGAAGAATTTCCAAAAATTGAAATGATTGCTTAAGACATTCCTTTACATATTTCAATAAAATTTTTACACATTTCTTTTAAATCATTTGCGAGTAATTCAAAAGCGTCAATCAATATCATTCAATGTGCAGGCACCGGCGTGATTCGAACACGCGATCTCCTGTTTACTAGACAGGCGCTTTAACCAACTAAGCCACGGCGCCCGACAGTTTTTTTAAAATTTCCTTCTATGAATATTAAATTTATTTTTAGTTTAAAATAAATAGCAGAGTTATTATTTTAAATTTTATAATTGATAAACTCTTTTTACGCCATTTCAATTTTTAAAGGAAGGTTCAGAAAAATACTTACACCGATGGCACCGGCGTGATTCGAACACGCGATCTCCTGTTTACAAGACAGGCGCTTTAACCAACTAAGCCACGGCGCCAACAAGAAGACCGCTCTTTATATTTTTCAAAACAAAATTCTCGAAGAATTTCGAAAAATTGAAAGGATTGCCTAAGACATTCCTTTACATATTTCATTAAAATGTTTACACATTTCTTTTAAAACATTTGCGAGTAATTTAAAAACGTCAAGCAATATTATTCAACGACCAGGCACCGGCGTGATTCGAACACTCGATCTCCTTTTTGCAAGAATGGCGCTCTAACCAACAAAGCCACGGCGCCAACGAGAAGAGAGCTCTTTATATTTTTCAAAACAAAATTCTCGAAGAATTTCCAAAAATTGAAATGATTGCGTAAGACATTCCTTTACCTTATTTCAATAAAATTTTTACACATTTCTTTAAAAACATTTGCGAGTAATTCAAAAACGCCAAGCAATATTATTCAACGACCAGGTACCGGCGTGATTCGAACACGCGATCACCTGTTTACAAGACAATCACTTTAACCAACTAAGCCACGGCGCCAAAGAGAAGGGGGCTCTTTAAATTTTTTAAAAACAAAATTCTCGAAGAATTTTCAAAAATTCAAATGATTGCATCAGACATTGCTTCACATATTTCATTAAAATATTTACACATTTCTTTTAAAACATTTGCGAGTAATTCAAAACCGTCAAGCAATATCATTCAACGACCAGGCACCGGCGTGATTCGAACACGCGATCTCCTGTTTACTAGACAGGCGCTTTAACCAACTAAGCCACGGCGCCAATGAAAAGAGGGCTCTTTATATTTTTCAAAACAAAATTCTCGAAGAATTTTCAAAAATTGAAATGTTTGCAATAAGACATTACTTCACATATTTCATTAAAATATATACACATTTCTTTTAAAACATTTGCGAGTAATTCAAAACCGCTAAGCAATATCATTCAACGACCAGGCACCGGCGTGATTCGAACACGCGATCTCCTGTTTACTAGACAGGCGCTTTAACCAACTAAGCCACGGCGCCAACAAGAAGAGGGCTCTTTATATTTTTTAAAACCAAATTCTCGAAGAATTTCCAAAAATTGAAACGATTGCGTAAGACATTCTTATACATATTTCAATAAAATTTTTACACGTTTCTTTCAAAACACTTGCGAGTAATTCAAAACCGTCAAGAAACATCATTCAACGACCAGGCACCGGCGTAATTTGAACACGAGATATCCTGTTTACAACACAGGTGCTTTAACCAACCAAGCCACGGCGCCATTGAGAAGAGGGCTCTTTATATTTTTCAAAACAAAATTCTCGAAGAATTTTCAAAAATTGAAGTGATTGCAATAAGACATTACTTCACATATTTCATTAAAATATTTGCACATTTCTTTTAAAACATTTGCGAGTAATTCAAAATCGTGAAGCAATATCATTCAACGACCAGGCACCGGCGTGATTCGAACACGCGATCTCCTGTTTACTAGACAGGCGCTTTAACCAACTAAGCCACGGCGCCAACGAGAAGTGGGCTCTTTATATTTTTTAAAACCAAATTCTCGAAGAATTTCCAAAAATTGAAATGATTGCGTAAGACATTCCTTTACATATTTGAATAAAATTTTTACACATTCCTTTTAAAACATTTGCGAGTAATTCAAAATCATCAATCAATATCATTCAATGTGCAGGAACCGGCGTGATACGAACACGCGATCTACTGTTTACAAGACAGGTGCTTTAACCAACTATGCCACGGCGCCAACGAAAAGAGGGCTCTTTACATTTTTCAAAACCAAATTCTCGAAGAATTTCCAAAGATTGAAATGATTGCGTAATGCAATCCTTTACATATTTCAATAAAATTTTTACACATTTCTTTTAAAACATTTGCGAGTAATTCAAAATCTTCAATCAATATCATTCAATGTGTAGGCACCGGCGTGATTCGAACACGCGATCTCCTGTTTACTAGACAGGCGCTTTAACCAACTAAGCCACGGCGGTAACAAGTAGAGGGCTCTTTATATTTTTCAAAACAAAATTCTCGAAGAATTTCCAAAAATTGAAATGATTGCGTAAGACATTCCTTTACATATTTCAATAAAATTTTTACACATTTCTTTTAAAACATTTGCGAGTAATTCAAAATCGTCAATCAATATCATTCAATGTGCAGGCACCGGCGTGATTCGAACACGCGATCTCCTGTTTACTAGACAGGCGCTTTAACCAACTAAGCCACGGCGCCAACGAAAAGAGGGCTCTTTATATTTTTCAAAACAAAATTCTCGAAGAATTTCAAAAAATTGAAATGATTGCGTAAGACATTCCTTTACATGTTTCAATAAAATTTTTACACATTTCTTTTAAAACATTTGCGAGTAATTCAAAAACGCCAAGCAATATTTTTCAACGACCAGGCACCGGCGTGATTCGAACACGCGATCTCCTGTTTACGAGACAGGCGCTTTAACCATCTAAGCCACGGCGCCCGACAGTTCTTTATAAATTTCCTTCTATGAATGTTAAGTTTATTTTTAGTTTAAAATAAATAGCAGAGTTAATATTTTAAATTTTATAATTGATAAACTCTTTTTACGCCATTTCAATTTTTAAAAGAAGGTTCAGAAAAATACTTACGCCGATGGCACCGGCGTGATTCGAACACGCGATCTCCTGTTTACAAGACAGGCGCTTAAACCAACTAAGCCACGGCGCCCGACAGTTTTTTTAAAATTTCCTTCTATGAATGTTAAATTTATTTTTAGTTTAAAATAAATAGCAGAGTTAATATTTTAAATTTTATAATTGAAAAACTCTTTTTACGCCATTTCAATTTTTAAAAGAAGGTTCAGAAAAATACTTACACCGATGGCACCGGCGCGATTCGAACACGCGATCTCATGTTTACTAGACAGGCGCTTTAACCAACTAAGCCACGGCGCCATCGAGAAGAGAGCTCTTTATATTTTTCAAAACATAATTCTCGAAGAATTTCCAAAAATTGAAATGATTGCGTAATACAATCCTTTACATATTTCAATAAAATTTTCACACATTTCTTTTAAAACATTTGCGAGTGATTCAAAATCTTCAATCAGTATCATTCAATGTGTAGGCACCGGCGTGATTCGAACACGCGATCTCCTGTTTACGAGACAGGCGCTTTTTCCATCTAAGCCACGGCGAACGACAGTTTTTTTAAAATTTCCTTCTATGAATGTTAAATTTATTTTTAGTTTAAAATAAATAGCAGAGTTATTATTTTAAATTTTATAATTGATAAACTCTTTTTACGCCATTTCAGTTTTTAAAGGAAGGTTCAGAAAAATACTTACACCGATGGCACCGGCGTGATTCAAACACGCGAACTCCTGTTTACAAGACATGCGCTTTAACCAACTAAGCCACGGCGCCAACAAGAAGAGGGCTCTTTATATTTTTCAAAACAAAATTCTCGAAGAATTTCCAAAAATTGTAATGATTGCGTAAGACATTCCTTTACATATTTCAATAAAATTTTTAAACATTTCTTTTAAAACATTTGCGAGTAATTCAAAATCGTCAATCAATATCATTCAATGTGCAGGCACCGGCGTGATTCGAACACGCGATCTCCTGTGTACTAGACAGGCGCTTTAACCAACTAAGCCACGGCGCCAACGAGAAGTGGGCTCTTTATATTTTTGAAAACAAAATTCTCGAAAAATTTTCAAAAATTGAAATGATTGCATAAGACATTACTTTAGTTAATATTTTAAATTTTATAATTGATAATCTCTTTTTACGCCATTTCAATTTTTAAAAGAAGGTTCAGAAAAATACTTACACCGATGGCACCGGCGTGATTCGAACGCGCGATCTCCTGTTTACAAGACAGGTGCTTTAACCAACTAAGCCACGGCGCCAACAAGTAGAGGGCTCTTTATATTTTTCAAAACAAAATTCTCGAAGAATTTCCAAAAATTGAAATGATTGCGTAAGACATTCCTTTACATATTTCAATAAAATTTTTACACATTTCTTTTCAAACCCTTGTGAGTAATTGAAAAACGCCAAGCAATATTATTCAACGACCAGGCGCCGGCGTGATTCGAACACGCGATCACCTGTTTAGAAGACAGGCGCTTTAACCAACTAAGCCACGACGCCAAAGAGAAGAGGGCTCTTTATGTTTTTCAAAACAAAATTCTCGAAGAATTTTACAAAATTGAAATGATTGCAATAAGACATTACTTCACATATTTCATTAAAATATTTACACATTTCTTTTAAAACATTTGCGAGTAATTCAAAACCGTCAAGCAATATCATTCAACGACCAGGCACAGGCGTGATTCGAACCCCCGATCTCCTGTTTACCAGACAGGCGCTTTAACCAACTAAGCCACGGTGCCAACAAGAAGAGGGCTCTTTATATTTTTCAAAACCAAATTCTCGAAGAATTTCCAAAAATTGAAACGATTGCGCACGACATTCCTTTACATATTTCAATAAAATTTCTACACGTTTCTTTCAATACACTTGCGCGTAATTCAAAATCGTCAAGGAATAACATTCAACGACCAGGCACCGACGTGATTCGAACACGCGATCGCCTGTTTACTTAACAAGCGCTTTAACCATTTAAGCCACGGCGCCAACAACAGCAGGTCTCTTTATATTTTTCAAAAGAAAATTCTCGAAGAATTTTCAAAAATTGAAATGATTGCATAAGCCATTACTTTACATATTTCAATAAAATGTTTACACATTTCTTTTAAATCATTTGCGAATAATTCAAAATCGTCAAGCAATAACATTCAACGACCAGGCACCGACGTGATTCGAACAAGCAATCGCCTGTCTACTAGACAAGCGCTTTAACTAACTAAGCCACTGGGGCTACAAGAACAGGGCTCTTTATATTTTTCAAAACATAATTCTCGAAGAATTTCCAAAAATTGAAATGATTGCGTAAGACATTCCTTTACATATTTCAATAAAATGTTTACACATTTCTTTTAAAACATTTGCGAGTAATTCAAAAACGTCAACTAATATTATTTAACGACCAGGCACCGGCGTGATTCGAACACGCGATCTCCTGTTTACTAGACAGGCGCTCTAACCAACTAAGCCACGGCGCCAACAAGCAGAGGGCTCTTTATATTTTTCAAAACAAAATTCTCGAAGAAATTTCAAAAATTGAAGTGATTGCGTAATACATTCCTTTACATATTTCAATAAAATTTTTACACATTTCTTTTAAAACATTTGCGAATAATTCAAAATCGTCAATCAATATCATTCAATGTGCAGGCACCGGCGTGATTCGAACACGCGATCTCCTGTTTACTAGACAGGCGCTTTAACCAACTAAACCACGGCGCCAACGAGAAGAGGGCTCTTTATATTTTTCAAAACAAAATTCTCGAAGAATTTCCAAAAATTGAAATGATTGCGTAAGACATTCCTTTACATATTTCAATAAAATTTTTACACATTTCTTTTAAAACATTTGTGAGTAATTCAAAACCGTCAAGCAATATCATTCAACGACCAGGAACCGGCGTGATTCGAACACGCGATCTCCTGTTTACTAGACAGGCGCTTTAACCAACTAAGCCACGGCGCCAACGAGACAAGGGCTCTTTATATTTTTCAAAACAAAATTCTCGAAGAATTTCCAAAAATTGAAATGATTGCGTAAGACATTCTTTTACATATTTCAATAAAATTTTTACACATTTCTTTTAAAACATTTGCAAGTAATTCGAAATCTTCAATCAATATCATTCAATGTGCAGGCACCGGCGTGATTCGAACACGCGATCTCCTGTTTCCAAGACAGGCGCTTTAACCAACTAAGCCACGGCGCCAATGAGAAGAGGGCTCTTTATATTTTTCAAAACAAAATTCTCGAAGAATTTCCAAAAATTGAAATGATTGCATAAGACATTACTTTACATATTTCAATAAAATTTTTACACATTTCTCTTAAAACATTTGCGAGTAATTCAAAACCGTCAATCAATATCATTCAACGACCAGGCACCGGCGTGATTCGAACACGCGATCTCCTGTTTACAAGACAGGCGCTTTAACCAACTAAGCCACGGCGCCAATGAGAAGAGGGCTCTTTATATTTTTCAAAACAAAATTCTCGAAGAATTTTCAAAAATTGAAATGATTGCATAAGACATTACTTTACATATCTCAATAAAATTTTTACACATTTCTTTTAAAACATTTGCGAGTAATTCAAAACCGTCAAGCAATATCATTCAACGACCAGGCACCGGCGTAATTCGAACACGCGATCTCCTGTTTACTAGACAGGCGCTTTAACCAACTAAGCCACGGCGGCAACAAGCAGAGTGCTCTTTATATTTTTCAAAACATAATTTTCGAAGAATTTCCAAAAATTGAAATGATTGCTTAAGACATTCCTTTACATATTTCAATAAAATTTTTACACATTTCTTTTAAAACATTTGCGAGTAATTCAAAATCGTCAATCAATATCATTCAATGTGCAGGCACCGGCGTGATTCGAACACGCGATGTCCTGTTTACAAGACAGGCGCTTTAACCAACTAAGCCACGGCGCCAATGAGAAGAGGGCTCTTTATATTTTTCAAAACAAAATTCTCGAAGAATTTTCAAAAATTGAAATGATTGCATAAGACATTACTTTACATATTTCAATAAAATTTTTACACATTTCTTTTAAAACATTTGCGAGTAATTCAAAACCGTCAAGCAATATCATTCAACGACCAGGCACCGGCGTAATTCGAACACGCGATCTCCTGTTTACTAGACAGGTGCTTTAACAAACTAAGCCACGGCGCTAACAAGTAGAGGGCTCTTTATATTTTTCAAAACATAATTCTCGAAGAATTTCCAAAAATTGAAATGATTGCTTAAGACATTCCTTTACATATTTCAATAAAATTTTTACACATTTCTTTTAAATCATTTGCGAGTAATTCAAAAGCGTCAATCAATATCATTCAATGTGCAGGCACCGGCGTGATTCGAACACGCGATCTCCTGTTTACTAGACAGGCGCTCTAACCAACTAAGCCACGGCGCCAACAAGCAGAGGGCTCTTTATATTTTTCAAAACAAAATTCTCGAAGAAATTTCAAAAATTGAAGTGATTGCGTAATACATTCCTTTACATATTTCAATAAAATTTTTACACATTTCATTTAAAACATTTGCGAATAATTCAAAATCGTCAATCAATATCATTCAATGTGCAGGCACCGGCGTGATTCGAACACGCGATCTCCTGTTTACTAGACAGGCGCTTTAACCAACTAAACCACGGCGCCAACGAGAAGAGGGCTCTTTATATTTTTCAAAACAAAATTCTCGAAGAATTTCCAAAAATTGAAATGATTGCGTAAGACATTCCTTTACATATTTCAATAAAATTTTTACACATTTCTTTTAAAACATTTGTGAGTAATTCAAAACCGTCAAGCAATATCATTCAACGACCAGGAACCGGCGAGATTCGAACACGCGATCTCCTGTTTACTAGACAGGCGCTTTAACCAACTAAGCCACGGCGCCAACGAGACGAGGGCTCTTTATATTTTTCAAAACATAATTCTCGAAGAATTTCCAAAAATTGAAATGATTGCTTAAGACATTCCTTTACATATTTCAATAAAATTTTTACACATTTCTTTTAAATCATTTGCGAGTAATTCAAAAGCGTCAATCAATATCATTCAATGTGCAGGTACCGGCGTGATTCGAACACGCGATCTCCTGTTTACTAGACAGGCGCTTTAACCAACTAAGCCACGGCGCCCGACAGTTTTTTTAAAATTTCCTTCTATGAATGTTAAATTTATTTTTAGTTTAAAATAAATAGCAGAGTTATTATTTTAAATTTTATAATTGATAAACTCTTTTTACGCCATTTCAATTTTTAAAGGAAGGTTCAGAAAAATACTTACACCGATGGCACCGGCGTGATTCGAACACGCGATCTCCTGTTTACAAGACAGGCGCTTTAACCAACTAAGCCACGGCGCCAACAAGAAGACCGCTCTTTATATTTTTCAAAACAAAATTCTCGAAGAATTTCGAAAAATTGAAAGGATTGTCTAAGACATTCCTTTACATATTTCATTAAAATGTTTACACATTTCTTTTAAAACATTTGCGAATAATTCAAAACCGTCAAGCAATATCATTCAACGACCAGGAACCGGCGTGATTCGAACACGCGATCTCCTGTTTACTAGACAGGCGCTTTAACCAACTAAGCCACGGCGCCAACGAGAAGAGGGCTCTTTATATTTTTCAAAACAAAATTCTCGAAGAATTTCCAAAAATTGAAATGATTGCGTAAGACATTCTTTTACATATTTCAATAAAATTTTTACACATTTCTTTTAAAACATTTGCAAGTAATTCGAAATCTTCAATCAATATCATTCAATGTGCAGGCACCGGCGTGATTCGAACACGCGATCTCCTGTTTCCAAGACAGGCGCTTTAACCAACTAAGCCACGGCGCCAATGAGAAGAGGGCTCTTTATATTTTTCAAAACAAAATTCTCGAAGAATTTCCAAAAATTGAAATGATTGCATAAGACATTACTTTACATATTTCAATAAAATTTTTACACATTTCTCTTAAAACATTTGCGAGTAATTCAAAACCGTCAATCAATATCATTCAACGACCAGGCACCGGCGTGATTCGAACACGCGATCTCCTGTTTACAAGACAGGCGCTTTAACCAACTAAGCCACGGCGCCAATGAGAAGAGGGCTCTTTATATTTTTCAAAACAAAATTCTCGAAGAATTTTCAAAAATTGAAATGATTGCATAAGACATTACTTTACATATTTCAATAAAATTTTTACACATTTCTTTTAAAACATTTGCGAGTAATTCAAAACCGTCAAGCAATATCATTCAACGACCAGGCACCGGCGTAATTCGAACACGCGATCTCCTGTTTACTAGACAGGCGCTTTAACCAACTAAGCCACGGCGGCAACAAGCAGAGTGCTCTTTATATTTTTCAAAACATAATTTTCGAAGAATTTCCAAAAATTGAAATGATTGCTTAAGACATTCCTTTACATATTTCAATAAAATTTTTACACATTTCTTTTAAAACATTTGCGAGTAATTCAAAATCGTCAATCAATATCATTCAATGTGCAGGCACCGGCGTGATTCGAACACGCGATGTCCTGTTTACAAGACAGGCGCTTTAACCAACTAAGCCACGGCGCCAATGAGAAGAGGGCTCTTTATATTTTTCAAAACAAAATTCTCGAAGAATTTTCAAAAATTGAAATGATTGCATAAGACATTACTTTACATATTTCAATAAAATTTTTACACATTTCTTTTAAAACATTTGCGAGTAATTCAAAACCGTCAAGCAATATCATTCAACGACCAGGCACCGGCGTAATTCGAACACGCGATCTCCTGTTTACTAGACAGGTGCTTTAACAAACTAAGCCACGGCGCTAACAAGTAGAGGGCTCTTTATATTTTTCAAAACATAATTCTCGAAGAATTTCCAAAAATTGAAATGATTGCTTAAGACATTCCTTTACATATTTCAATAAAATTTTTACACATTTCTTTTAAATCATTTGCGAGTAATTCAAAAGCGTCAATCAATATCATTCAATGTGCAGGCACCGGCGTGATTCGAACACGCGATCTCCTGTTTACTAGACAGGCGCTCTAACCAACTAAGCCACGGCGCCAACAAGCAGAGGGCTCTTTATATTTTTCAAAACAAAATTCTCGAAGAAATTTCAAAAATTGAAGTGATTGCGTAATACATTCCTTTACATATTTCAATAAAATTTTTACACATTTCTTTTAAAACATTTGCGAATAATTCAAAATCGTCAATCAATATCATTCAATGTGCAGGCACCGGCGTGATTCGAACACGCGATCTCCTGTTTACTAGACAGGCGCTTTAACCAACTAAACCACGGCGCCAACGAGAAGAGGGCTCTTTATATTTTTCAAAACAAAATTCTCGAAGAATTTCCAAAAATTGAAATGATTGCGTAAGACATTCCTTTACATATTTCAATAAAATTTTTACACATTTCTTTTAAAACATTTGTGAGTAATTCAAAACCGTCAAGCAATATCATTCAACGACCAGGAACCGGCGTGATTCGAACACGCGATCTCCTGTTTACTAGACAGGCGCTTTAACCAACTAAGCCACGGCGCCAACGAGACGAGGGCTCTTTATATTTTTCAAAACAAAATTCTCGAAGAATTTTCAAAAATTGAAATGATTGCATAAGACATTACTTTACATATTTCAATAAAATTTTTACACATTTCTTTTAAAACATTTGCGAGTAATTCAAAACCGTCAAGCAATATCATTCAACGACCAGGCACCGGCGTAATTCGAACACGCGATCTCCTGTTTACTAGACAGGCGCTTTAACCAACTAAGCCACGGCGGCAACAAGCAGAGTGCTCTTTATATTTTTCAAAACATAATTTTCGAAGAATTTCCAAAAATTGAAATGATTGCTTAAGACATTCCTTTACATATTTCAATAAAATTTTTACACATTTCTTTTAAAACATTTGCGAGTAATTCAAAATCGTCAATCAATATCATTCAATGTGCAGGCACCGGCGTGATTCGAACACGCGATGTCCTGTTTACAAGACAGGCGCTTTAACCAACTAAGCCACGGCGCCAATGAGAAGAGGGCTCTTTATATTTTTCAAAACAAAATTCTCGAAGAATTTTCAAAAATTGAAATGATTGCATAAGACATTACTTTACATATTTCAATAAAATTTTTACACATTTCTTTTAAAACATTTGCGAGTAATTCAAAACCGTCAAGCAATATCATTCAACGACCAGGCACCGGCGTAATTCGAACACGCGATCTCCTGTTTACTAGACAGGTGCTTTAACAAACTAAGCCACGGCGCTAACAAGTAGAGGGCTCTTTATATTTTTCAAAACATAATTCTCGAAGAATTTCCAAAAATTGAAATGATTGCTTAAGACATTCCTTTACATATTTTAATAAAATTTTTACACATTTCTTTTAAATCATTTGCGAGTAATTCAAAAGCGTCAATCAATATCATTCAATGTGCAGGTACCGGCGTGATTCGAACACGCGATCTCCTGTTTACTAGACAGGCGCTTTAACCAACTAAGCCACGGCGCCCGACAGTTTTTTTAAAATTTCCTTCTATGAATGTTAAATTTATTTTTAGTTTAAAATAAATAGCAGAGTTATTATTTTAAATTTTATAATTGATAAACTCTTTTTACGCCATTTCAATTTTTAAAGGAAGGTTCAGAAAAATACTTACACCGATGGCACCGGCGTGATTCGAACACGCGATCTCCTGTTTACAAGACAGGCGCTTTAACCAACTAAGCCACGGCGCCAACAAGAAGACCGCTCTTTATATTTTTCAAAACAAAATTCTCGAAGAATTTCGAAAAATTGAAAGGATTGCCTAAGACATTCCTTTACATATTTCATTAAAATGTTTACACATTTCTTTTAAAACATTTGCGAGTAATTCAAAAACGTCAAGCAATATTATTCAACGACCAGGCACCGGCGTGATTCGAACACTCGATCTCCTTTTTGCAAGAACGGCGCTCTAACCAACAAAGCCACGGCGCCAACGAGAAGAGAGCTCTTTATATTTTTCAAAACAAAATTCTCGAAGAATTTCCAAAAATTGAAATGATTGCGTAAGACATTCCTTTACCTTATTTCAATAAAATTTTTACACATTTCTTTAAAAACATTTGCGAGTAATTCAAAAACGCCAAGCAATATTATTCAACGACCAGGCACCGGCGTGATTCGAACACGCGATCACCTGTTTACAAGACAATCACTTTAACCAACTAAGCCACGGCGCCAAAGAGAAGGGGGCTCTTTATATTTTTCAAAACAAAATTCTCGAAGAATTTTCAAAAATTCAAATGATTGCATCAGACATTGCTTCACATATTTCATTAAAATATTTACACATTTCTTTTAAAACATTTGCGAGTAATTCAAAACCGTCAAGCAATATCATTCAACGACCAGGCACCGGCGTGATTCGAACACGCGATCTCCTGTTTACTAGACAGGCGCTTTAACCAACTAAGCCACGGCGCCAATGAGAAGAGGGCTCTTTATATTTTTCAAAACAAAATTCTCGAAGAATTTTCAAAAATTGAAATGTTTGCAATAAGACATTACTTCACATATTTCATTAAAATATTTACACATTTCTTTTAAAACATTTGCGAGTAATTCAAAACCGCCAAGCAATATCATTCAACGACCAGGCACCGGCGTGATTCGAACACGCGATCTCCTGTTTACTAGACAGGCGCTTTAACCAACTAAGCCACGGCGCCAACAAGAAGAGGGCTCTTTATATTTTTTAAAACCAAATTCTCGAAGAATTTCCAAAAATTGAAACGATTGCGTAAGACATTCTTATACATATTTCAATAAAATTTTTAGACGTTTCTTTCAAAACACTTGCGAGTAATTCAAAACCGTCAAGAAACATCATTCAACGACCAGGCACCGGCGTGATTTGAACACGAGATATCCTGTTTACAACACAGGTGCTTTAACCAACCAAGCCACGGCGCCATTGAGAAGAGGGCTCTTTATATTTTTCAAAACAAAATTCTCGAAGAATTTTCAAAAATTGAAGTGATTGCAATAAGACATTACTTCACATATTTCATTAAAATATTTGCACATTTCTTTTAAAACATTTGCGAGTAATTCAAAATCGTGAAGCAATATCATTCAACGACCAGGCACCGGCGTGATTCGAACACGCGATCTCCTGTTTACTAGACAGGCGCTTTAACCAACTAAGCCACGGCGCCAACGAAAAGAGGGCTCTTTATATTTTTTAAAACCAAATTCTCGAAGAATTTCCAAAAATTGAAATGATTGCGTAAGACATTCCTTTACATATTTCAATAAAATTTTTACACATTTCTTTTAAAACATTTGCGAGTAATTCAAAATCGTCAATCAATATCATTCAATGTGCAGGCACCGGCGTGATTCGAACACGGGATCTCCTGTTTACTAGACAGGCGCTTTAACCAGCTAAGCCACGGAGCCAACAAGCAGAGCGCTCTTTATATTTTTCGAACACGCGATCTCCTGTTTACAAGACAGGCGCTTTAACCAACTAAGCCACGGCGCCAACGAGAAGAGAGCTCTTTATATTTTTCAAAACAAAATTCTCGAAGAAATTCCAAAAATTGAAATGATTGCGTAATACATTCCTTTACACATTTCAATAAAATTTTTACACATTTCTTTTAAAACATTTGCGAGTAATTCAAAACCGTCAAGCAATATCATTCAACGACGAGGCAGCGCCGTGATTCGAACACGCGATCTCCTGTTTAGTAGACAGGCGCTTTAACCAACTAAGCCACGGCGCGAATATGAAGAAGGCTCTTTATATTTTTCAAAAGAAAATTCTCGAAGAAATTCCAAAAATTGAAATGATTGCGTAATACATTACTTTACATATTTCAATAAAATTTTTACACATTTCTTTTAAAACATTTGCGAGTAATTCAAAACCGTCAAGCAATATCATTCAACGACCAGGCACCGGCGTGATTCGAACACGCGATCTCCTGTTTACTAGACAGGCGCTTTAACCAACTAAGCGACGGCGCCAACGAGAAGAGGGCTCTTTATATTTTTCAAAACAAAATTCTGAAAGAATTTTCAAAAATTGAAATGATTGCGTAAGACATTCTTATACATATTTCAATAAAATTTTTACACGTTTCTTTCAAAACACTTGCGAGTAATTCAAAACCGTCAAGCAACATCATTCAACGACCAGGCACCGGCGTGATTCGAACACGCGATCTCCTGTTTACTAAACAGGCGCTTTAACCAACTAAGCCACGGCGCCAACGAGAAGAGAGCTCTTTATATTTTACAAAACAAAATTCTCGAAGAATTTTCAAAAATTGAAATGATTGCATAAGACATTACTTTACATATTTCAGTAATATTTTTACACATTTCTTTTAAAACATTTGCAAGTAATTCAAAATCGTAAATCAATATCATTCAATGTGCAGGCACCGGCGTGATTCGAACACGCGATCTCCTGTTTACAAGACAGGTGCTTTAACCAACTAAGCCACGGCGCCAACAAGAAGAGGGCTCTTTATATTTTTCAAAACAAAATTCTCGAAGAATTTCGAAAAATTGAAATGATTGCGTAAGACATTCCTTTACATATTTCAATAAAATTTTTACACATTTCTTTTAAAACAATTGCGAGTAATTCAAAATCTTCAATCAATATCATTCAATGTGTAGGCACCGGCGTGATTCGAACACGCGATCTCCTGTTTACGAGACAGGCGCTTTAACCATGTAAGCCACGGCGCCAACGAGAAGAGAGCTCTTTATATTTTACAAAACAAAATTCTCGAAGAATTTTCAAAAATTGAAATGATTGCATAAGACATTACTTTACATATTTCAGTAATATTTTTACACATTTCTTTTAAAACATTTGCGAGTAATTCAAAATCGTCAATCAATATCATTCAATTTGCAGGCACCGGCGTGATTCGAACACGCGATCTCCTGTTTACAAGACAGGCGCTCTAACCAACTAAGCCACGGCGCCAACAAGAAGAGGGCTCTTTATATTTTTCAAATCAAAATTCTCAAAGAATTTCCAAAAATTGAAATGATTGCGTAATATAATCCTTTACATATTTCAATAAAATTTTTACACATTTCTTTTAAAACAATTGCGAGTAATTCAAAATCTTCAATCAATATCATTCAATGTGTAGGCACCGGCGTGATTCGAACACGCGATCTCCTGTTTACGAGACAGGCGCTTTAACCATCTAAGCCACGTCGCCAGACAGTTTTTTTTAAATTTCCTTCTATGAATGTTAAATTTATTTTTAGTTTAAAATAAATAGCAGAGTTAATATTTTAAATTTATAAATGATAAACTCTTTTTACGCCATTTCAATTTTTAAAAGAAGGTTCAGAAAAATACTTACACCGATGGCACCGGCGTGATTCGAACACGCGATCTCCTGTTTATAAGAACGGCGCTCTAACCAACTAGGCCACGGCGCAACGACAAGAGAGCTCTTTATATTTTTCAAAACAAAATTCTCCAAGAATTTTCAAAAATTGAAATGATTGCATAAGACATTACTTTACATATTTCATTAAAATGTTTACACATTTTCTTTAAAACATTTGCGAGTAATTCAAAAACGTCAAGCAATATTATTCAACGACCAGGCACCGGCGTGATTCGAACACGCGATCTCCTGTTTACAAGACAGGCGCTTTAACCAACTAAGCCACGGCGCCAATGAGATGAGGGCTCTTTATATTTTTCAAAACAAAATTCTCGAAGAATTTCAAAAAATTGAAATGATTCCGTAATACATTCCTTTACATATTTCAATAATATTTTTACACATTTCTTTTAAAACATTCGAGAGTAATTCAAAACCGTCAAGCAATATCATTCAACGACGAGGCACCGGCGTGATTCGAACACGCGATCTCCTGTTTACTAGACAGGCGCTTTAACCAACTAAGCCACGGCGCGAATATGAAGAAGGCTCTTTATATTTTTCAAAAGAAAATTCTCGAAGAAATTCCAAAAATTGAAATGATTGCGTAATACATTACTTTAAATATTTCAATAAAATTTTTACACATTTCTTTTAAAACATTTGCGAGTAATTCAAAACCGTCAAGCAATATCATTCAACGACCAGGCACCGGCGTGATTCGAACACGCGATCTCCTGTTTACTAGACAGGCGCTTTAACCAACTAAGCGACGGCGCCAACGAGAAGAGGGCTCTTTATATTTTTAAAAACAAAATTCTGAAAGAATTTCCAAAAATTGAAATGATTGCGTAAGACATTCCTTTACATATTTCAATAAAATTTTTACACATTTCTTTTAAAAAATTTGCGAGTAATTCAAAATCGTCAATCAATATCATTCAATGTGCAGGCACCGGCGTGATTCGAACACGGGATCTCCTGTTTACTAGACAGGCGCTTTAACCAACTAAGCCACGGAGCCAACAAGAAGAGCGCTCTTTATATTTTTCGAACACGCGATCTCCTGTTTACAAGACAGGCGCTTTAGCCAACTAAGCCACGGCGCCAACGAGAAGAGAGCTCTTTATATTTTTCAAAACAAAATTCTCGAAGAAATTCCAAAAATTGAAATGATTGCGTAATACATTCCTTTACACATTTCAATAAAATTTTTACACATTTCTTTTAAAACATTTGCGAGTAATTCAAAACCGTCAAGCAATATCATTCAACGACGAGGCAGCGGCGTGATTCGAACACGCGTTCTCCTGTTTACTAGACAGGCGCTTTAACCAACTAAGCCACGGCGCGAATATGAAGAAGGCTCTTTATATTTTTCAAAAGAAAATTCTCGAAGAAATACCAAAAATTGAAATGATTGCGTAATACATTACTTTACATATTTCAATAAAATTTTTACACATTTCTTTTAAAACATTTGCGAGTAATTCAAAACTGTCAAGCAATATCATTCAACGACCAGGCACCGGCGTGATTCGAACACGCGATCTCCTGTTTACTAGACAGGCGCTTTAACCAACTAAGCGACGGCGCCAACGAGAAGAGGGCTCTTTATATTTTTCAAAACAAAATTCTGAAAGAATTTTCAAAAATTGAAATGATTGCGTAAGACATTCTTATACATATTACAATAAAATTTTTACACGTTTCTTTCAAAACACTTGCGAGTAATTCAAAACCGTCAAGCAACATCATTCAACGACCAGGCACCGGCGTGATTCGAACACGCGATCTCCTGTTTACTAGACAGGCGCTTTAACCAACTAAGCCACGGCGCCAACGAGAAGAGAGCTCTTTATATTTTACAAAACAAAATTCTCGAAGAATTTTCAAAAATTGAAATGATTGCATAAGACATTACTTTACATATTTCAGTAATATTTTTACACATTTCTTTTAAAACATTTGCAAGTAATTCAAAATCGTCAATCAATATCATTCAATGTGCAGGCACCGGCGTGATTCGAACACGCGATCTCCTGTTTACAAGACAGGTGCTTTAACCAACTAAGCCACGGCGCCAACAAGAAGAGGGCTCTTTATATTTTTCAAAACAAAATTCTCGAAGAATTTCGAAAAATTGAAATGATTGCGTAAGACATTCCTTTACATATTTCAATAAAATTTTTACACATTTCTTTTAAAACAATTGCGAGTAATTCAAAATCTTCAGTCAATATCATTCAATGTGTAGGCACCGGCGTGATTCGAACACGCGATCTCCTGTTTACGAGACAGGCGCTTTAACCATCTAAGCCACGGCGCCAACGAGAAGGGAGCTCTTTATATTTTACAAAACAAAATTCTCGAAGAATTTTCAAAAATTGAAATGATTGCATAACGCATTACTTTACATATTTCAGTAATATTTTTACACATTTCTTTTAAAACATTTGCGAGTAATTCAAAAACGTCAAGCAATATTAGTCAACGACCAGGCACCGGCGTGATTCGAACACGCGATCTCCTGTTTACAAGACAGGCGCTCTAACCAACTAAGCCCCGGCGCCAACAAGAAGAGGGCTCTTTATATTTTTCAAAACAAAATTCTCGAAGAATTTCGAAAAATTGAAATGATTGCGTAAGACATTCCTTTACATATTTCAATAAAATTTTTACACATTTCTTTTAAAACAATTGCGAGTAATTCAAAATCTTCAATCAATATCATTCAATGTGTAGGCACCGGCGTGATTCGAACACGCGATCTCCTGTTTACGAGACAGGCGCTTTAACCATGTAAGCCACGGCGCCAACGAGAAGAGAGCTCTTTATATTTTACAAAACAAAATTCTCGAAGAATTTTCAAAAATTGAAATGATTGCATAAGACATTACTTTACATATTTCAGTAATATTTTTACACATTTCTTTTAAAACATTTGCGAGTAATTCAAAATCGTCAATCAATATCATTCAATTTGCAGGCACCGGCGTGATTCGAACACGCGATCTCCTGTTTACAAGACAGGCGCTCTAACCAACTAAGCCACGGCGCCAACAAGAAGAGGGCTCTTTATATTTTTCAAATCAAAATTCTCAAAGAATTTCCAAAAATTGAAATGATTGCGTAATATAATCCTTTACATATTTCAATAAAATTTTTACACATTTCTTTTAAAACAATTGCGAGTAATTCAAAATCTTCAATCAATATCATTCAATGTGTAGGCACCGGCGTGATTCGAACACGCGATCTCCTGTTTACGAGACAGGCGCTTTAACCATCTAAGCCACGTCGCCAGACAGTTTTTTTTAAATTTCCTTCTATGAATGTTAAATTTATTTTTAGTTTAAAATAAATAGCAGAGTTAATATTTTAAATTTATAAATGATAAACTCTTTTTACGCCATTTCAATTTTTAAAAGAAGGTTCAGAAAAATACTTACACCGATGGCACCGGCGTGATTCGAACACGCGATCTCCTGTTTATAAGAACGGCGCTCTAACCAACTAGGCCACGGCGCAACGACAAGAGAGCTCTTTATATTTTTCAAAACAAAATTCTCCAAGAATTTTCAAAAATTGAAATGATTGCATAAGACATTACTTTACATATTTCATTAAAATGTTTACACATTTTCTTTAAAACATTTGCGAGTAATTCAAAAACGTCAAGCAATATTATTCAACGACCAGGCACCGGCGTGATTCGAACACGCGATCTCCTGTTTACAAGACAGGCGCTTTAACCAACTAAGCCACGGCGCCAATGAGATGAGGGCTCTTTATATTTTTCAAAACAAAATTCTCGAAGAATTTCAAAAAATTGAAATGATTCCGTAATACATTCCTTTACATATTTCAATAATATTTTTACACATTTCTTTTAAAACATTCGAGAGTAATTCAAAACCGTCAAGCAATATCATTCAACGACGAGGCACCGGCGTGATTCGAACACGCGATCTCCTGTTTACTAGACAGGCGCTTTAACCAACTAAGCCACGGCGCGAATATGAAGAAGGCTCTTTATATTTTTCAAAAGAAAATTCTCGAAGAAATTCCAAAAATTGAAATGATTGCGTAATACATTACTTTAAATATTTCAATAAAATTTTTACACATTTCTTTTAAAACATTTGCGAGTAATTCAAAACCGTCAAGCAATATCATTCAACGACCAGGCACCGGCGTGATTCGAACACGCGATCTCCTGTTTACTAGACAGGCGCTTTAACCAACTAAGCGACGGCGCCAACGAGAAGAGGGCTCTTTATATTTTTAAAAACAAAATTCTGAAAGAATTTCCAAAAATTGAAATGATTGCGTAAGACATTCCTTTACATATTTCAATAAAATTTTTACACATTTCTTTTAAAAAATTTGCGAGTAATTCAAAATCGTCAATCAATATCATTCAATGTGCAGGCACCGGCGTGATTCGAACACGGGATCTCCTGTTTACTAGACAGGCGCTTTAACCAACTAAGCCACGGAGCCAACAAGAAGAGCGCTCTTTATATTTTTCGAACACGCGATCTCCTGTTTACTAGACAGGCGCTTTAGCCAACTAAGCCACGGCGCCAACGAGAAGAGAGCTCTTTATATTTTTCAAAACAAAATTCTCGAAGAAATTCCAAAAATTGAAATGATTTCGTAATACATTCCTTTACACATTTCAATAAAATTTTTACACATTTCTTTTAAAACATTTGCGAGTAATTCAAAACCGTCAAGCAATATCATTCAACGACGAGGCAGCGGCGTGATTCGAACACGCGTTCTCCTGTTTACTAGACAGGCGCTTTAACCAACTAAGCCACGGCGCGAATATGAAGAAGGCTCTTTATATTTTTCAAAAGAAAATTCTCGAAGAAATACCAAAAATTGAAATGATTGCGTAATACATTACTTTACATATTTCAATAAAATTTTTACACATTTCTTTTAAAACATTTGCGAGTAATTCAAAACTGTCAAGCAATATCATTCAACGACCAGGCACCGGCGTGATTCGAACACGCGATCTCCTGTTTACTAGACAGGCGCTTTAACCAACTAAGCGACGGCGCCAACGAGAAGAGGGCTCTTTATATTTTTCAAAACAAAATTCTGAAAGAATTTTCAAAAATTGAAATGATTGCGTAAGACATTCTTATACATATTACAATAAAATTTTTACACGTTTCTTTCAAAACACTTGCGAGTAATTCAAAACCGTCAAGCAACATCATTCAACGACCAGGCACCGGCGTGATTCGAACACGCGATCTCCTGTTTACTAGACAGGCGCTTTAACCAACTAAGCCACGGCGCCAACGAGAAGAGAGCTCTTTATATTTTACAAAACAAAATTCTCGAAGAATTTTCAAAAATTGAAATGATTGCATAAGACATTACTTTACATATTTCAGTAATATTTTTACACATTTCTTTTAAAACATTTGCAAGTAATTCAAAATCGTCAATCAATATCATTCAATGTGCAGGCACCGGCGTGATTCGAACACGCGATCTCCTGTTTACAAGACAGGTGCTTTAACCAACTAAGCCACGGCGCCAACAAGAAGAGGGCTCTTTATATTTTTCAAAACAAAATTCTCGAAGAATTTCGAAAAATTGAAATGATTGCGTAAGACATTCCTTTACATATTTCAATAAAATTTTTACACATTTCTTTTAAAACAATTGCGAGTAATTCAAAATCTTCAATCAATATCATTCAATGTGTAGGCACCGGCGTGATTCGAACACGCGATCTCCTGTTTACGAGACAGGCGCTTTAACCATCTAAGCCACGGCGCCAACGAGAAGAGAGCTCTTTATATTTTACAAAACAAAATTCTCGAAGAATTTTCAAAAATTGAAATGATTGCATAAGACATTACTTTACATATTTCAGTAATATTTTTACACATTTCTTTTAAAACATTTGCGAGTAATTCAAAAACGTCAAGCAATATTAGTCAACGACCAGGCACCGGCGTGATTCGAACACGCGATCTCCTGTTTACAAGACAGGCGCTCTAACCAACTAAGCCACGGCGCCAACAAGAAGAGGGCTCTTTATATTTTTCAAATCAAAATTCTCAAAGAATTTCCAAAAATTGAAATGATTGCGTAATATAATCCTTTACATATTTCAATAAAATTTTTACACATTTCTTTTAAAACAATTGCGAGTAATTCAAAATCTTCAATCAATATCATTCAATGTGTAGACACCGGCGTGATTCGAACACGCGATCTCCTGTGTACGAGACAGGCGCTTTAACCATCTAAGCCACGTCGCCAGACAGTTTTTTTTAAATTTCCTTCTATGAATGTTAAATTTATTTTTAGTTTAAAATAAATAGCAGAGTTAATATTTTAAATTTATAAATGATAAACTCTTTTTACGCCATTTCAATTTTTAAAAGAAGGTTCAGAAAAATACTTACACCGATGGCACCGGCGTGATTCGAACACGCGATCTCCTGTTTATAAGAACGGCGCTCTAACCAACTAGGCCACGGCGCATCGACAAGAGAGCTCTTTATATTTTTCAAAACAAAATTCTCGAAGAATTTTCAAAAATTGAAATGATTGCATAAGACATTACTTTACATATTTCATTAAAATTTTTACACATTTTCTTTAAAACTTTTGCGAGTAATTCAAAAACGTCAAGCAATATTATTCAACGACCAGGCACCGGCGTGATTCGAACACGCGATCTCCTGTTTACAAGACAGGCGCTTTAACCAACTAAGCCACGGCGCCAATGAGATGAGGGCTCTTTATATTTTTCAAAACAAAATTCTCGAAGAATTTCCAAAAATTGAAATGATTGCGTAATACATTAATTTACATATTTCAATAAAAATTTTACACATTTCCTTTAAAACATTTGCGAGTAATTCAAAATCGTCAATCAATATCATTCAATTTGCAGGCACCGGCGTGATTCGAACACGCGATCTGCTGTTTACTAGACAGGCGCTTTAACCAACTAAGCCACGGCGCCAACAAGAAGAAGGCTCTTTATATTTTTCAAAACAAAATTCTCAAAGAATTTCCAAAAATTGAAATGATTGCGTAATATAATCCTTTACATATTTCAATAAAATTTTTACACATTTCTTTTAAAACATTTGCGAGTAATTCAAAAACGTCAAGCAATATTATTCAACGACCAGGCACCGGCGTGATTCGAACACGCGATCTCCTGTTTACAAGACAGGCGTTTTAACCAACTAAGCCACGGGGCCAACGAGAAGAGGGTTCTTTATATTTTTCAAAACAAAATTCTCGAAGAATTTTCAAAAATTGAAATGATTGCATAAGACATTACTTTACATATTTCAATAAACTTTTTACACATTTCTTTTAAAACATTTGCAAGTAATTCAAAATCGTCAATCTATATCATTCAATGTGCAGGCACCGGCGTGATTCGAACACGCGATCTCCTGTTTACAAGACAGGTGCTTTAACCAACTAAGCCACGACGCCAACAAGAAGAGGGGACTTTATATTTTTCAAAACAAAATTCTCGAAGAATTTCGAAAAATTGAAATGATTGCGTAAGACATTCCTTTACATATTTCAATAAAATTTTTACACATTTCTTTTAAAACATTTGCGAGTAATTCAAAAACGTCAAGCAATATTATTCAACGACCAGGCACCGGCGTGATTCGAACACGCGATCTCCTGTTTATAAGAACGGCGCTCTAACCAACTAGGCCACGGCGCAACGACAAGAGAGCTCTTTATATTTTTCAAAACAAAATTCTCGAAGAATTTTCAAAAATTGAAATGATTGCATAAGACATTACTTTACATATTTCATTAAAATGTTTACACATTTTCTTTAAAACTTTTGCGAGTAATTCAAAAACGTCAAGCAATATTATTCAACGACCAGGCACCGGCGTCATTCGAACACGCGATCTCCTGTTTACAAGACAGGCGCTATAACCAACTAAGCCACGGCGCCAATGAGATGAGGGCTCTTTATATTTTTCAAAACAAAATTCTCGAAGAATTTCCAAAAATTGAAATGATTGCGTAATACATTCCTTTACATATTTCAATAAAAATTTTACACATTTCTTTTAAAACATTTGCGAGTAATTCAAAATCGTCAATCAATATCATTCAATTTGCAGGCACCGGCGTGATTCGAACACGCGATCTGCTGTTTACTAGACAGGCGCTTTAACCAACTAAGCCCCGGCGCCAACAAGAAGAAGGCTCTTTATATTTTTCAAAACAAAATTCTCAAAGAATTTCCAAAAATTGTAATGATTGCGTAATATAATCCTTTACATATTTCAATAAAATTTTTACACATTTCTTTTAAAACATTTGCGAGTAATTCAAAATCGTCAATCAATATCATTCAATTTGCAGGCACCGGCGTGATTCGAACACGCGATCTCCTGTTTACGAGACAGGCGCTTTAACCATCTAAGCCACGGCGCCAGACAGTTTTTTTTAAATTTCCTTCTATGAATGTTAAATTTATTTTTAGTTTAAAATAAATAGCAGAGTTAATATTTTAAATTTATAATTGATAAACTCTTTTTACGCCATTTCAATTTTTAAAAGAAGGTTCAGAAATATACTTACACCGATGGCACCGGCGTGATTCAAACACGCGATCTCCTGTTTACAAGACAGGCGCTTTAACCAACTAAGCCACGGCGCCAACAAGAAGAGGGCTCTTTATATTTTTCAAAACCAAATTCTCGAAGAATTTATAAAAATTGAAACGATTGCGTAAGACATTCTTATACATATTTCAATAAAATTTTTACACGTTTCTTTCAAAACACTTGCGAGTAATTCAAAATCGTCAAGTTGTATTATTCAACGAACAGGCACCGGTGTGATTCGAACACGCGACCTCCTGTTTACAAGACAAGCGCTTTAACTAACTAAGCCACTGGGCCTACAATAACAGGGCTCTTTATATTTTTCAAAACAAAATTCTCGAAGAATTTTCAAAAATTGAAATGATTACATAAGACATTACTTTACATATTTCATTAAAATGTTTACACATTTTCTTTAAAACATTTGCGAGTAATTCAAAAACGTCAAGCAATATTATTCAACGACCAGGCACCGGCGTGATTCGAACACGCGATCTCCTGTTTACAAGACAGGCGCTTTAACCATCTAAGCCACGGCGCCAATGAGAAGAGGGCTCTTTATATTTTTCAAAACAAAATTCTCGAAGAAATTCCAAAAATTGAAATGATTGCGTAATACATTCCTTTACATATTTCAATAAAAATTTTACACATTTCTTTTAAAACATTTGCGAGTAATTCAAAATCGTCAATCAATATCATTCAATTTGCAGGCACCGGCGAGATTCGAACACGCGATCTGCTGTTTACTACACAGGCGCTTTAACCAACTAAGCCACGGCGCCAACAAGAAGAGGGCTCTTTATATTTTTCAAAACAAAATTCTCAAAGAATTTCCAAAAATTGAAATAATTGCGTAATATAATCCTTTACATATTTCAATAAAATTTTTACACATTTCTTTTAAAACAATTGCGAGTAATTCAAAATCTTCTATCAATATCATTCAATGTGTAGGCACCGGCGTGATTCGAACACGCGATCTCCTGTTTACGAGACAGGCGCTTTAACCATCTAAGCCACGGCGCCAGACAGTTTTTTTAAAATTTCCTTCTATGAATGTTAAATTTATTTTTAGTTTAAAATAAATAGCAGAGTTAATATTTTAAATTTATAATTGATAAACTCTTTTTACGCCATTTCAATTTTTAAAAGAAGGTTCAGAAAAATACTTACACCGATGGCACCGGCGTGATTCGAACACGCAATCTCCTGTTTACAAGACAGGCGCTTTAACCAACTAATCCACGGCGCCAACAAGAAGAGGGCTCTTTATATTTTTCAAAACAAAATTCTCGAAGAATTTCCAAAAATTGAAATGATTGCGTAAGACATTCCTTTACATATTTCAATAAAATTTTTACACATTTCTTTTAAAATATTTGCGAGTAATTTAAAAACGTTAAGCAATATTATTCAACGACCAGGCACCGGCGTGATTCGAACACGCGATCTCCTGTTTACTAGACAGGCGCTTTATCCAACTAACCCACGGTGCCAACAAGAAGAGGGCTCTTTATATTTTTCAAAACCAAATTCTCGAAGAATTTATAAAAATTGAAACGATTGCGTAAGACATTCTTATACATATTTCAATAAAATTTTTACACGTTTCTTTC
This sequence comes from Salticus scenicus, assembly GCA_963930645.1. Lineage (NCBI taxonomy): Eukaryota > Metazoa > Arthropoda > Arachnida > Araneae > Salticidae > Salticus > Salticus scenicus. Next base: position 95,343,269 of record OZ005655.1, read on the forward strand.
AAAACACTTGCGAGTAATTCAAAATCGTCAAGTTGTATTATTCAACGAACAGGCACCGGCGTGATTCGAACACGCGACCTCCTGTTTACAAGACAAGCGCTTTAACTAACTAAGCCACTGGGCCTACAACAACAGGGCTCTTTATATTTTTCAAAACTTAATTCTCGAAGAATTTCCAAAAATTGAAATGATTGCGTAAGACATTCCTTTACATATTTCAATAAAATTTTTACACATTTCTTTTAAAACATTTGCGAGTAATTCAAAATCGTCAATCAATATCATTCAATGTGCAGGCACCGGCGTGATTCGAACACGGGATCTCCTGTTTACTAGACAGGCGCTTTAACCAACTAAGCCACGGAGCCAACAAGAAGAGCGCTCTTTATATTTTTCGAACACGCGATCTCCTGTTTACAAGACAGGCGCTTTAACCAACTAAGCCACGGCGCCAACGAGAAGAGAGCTCTTTATATTTTTCAAAACAAAATTCTCGAAGAAATTCCAAAAATTGAAATGATTGCGTAATACATTCCTTTACACATTTCAATAAAATTTTTACACATTTCTTTTAAAACATTTGCGAGTAATTCAAAAACATCGAGCAGTATTATTCAACGACCAGGCACCCGCGTGATTCGAACACGCGATATCCTGTTTACAACACAGGTGCTTTAACCAACTAAGCCACGGCGCCAACGAGAAGAGGGCTCTTTATATTTTTCAAAACAAAATTCTCGAAGAATTTTCAAAAATTAAAGTGATTGCAATAAGACATTACTTCACATATTTCATTAAAATATTTACACATTTCTTTTAAAACATTTGCGAGTAATTCAAAAACGCCAAGCAATATTATTCAACGACCAGGCACCGGCGTGATTCGAACACGCGATCACCTGTTTACAAGACAATCGCTTTAACCAACTAAGCCACGGCGCCAAAGAGAAGGGGGCTCTTTATATTTTTCAAAACAAAATTCTCGAAGAATTTTCAAAAATTCAAATGATTGCATCAGACATTGCTTCACATATTTCATTAAAATATTTACACATTTCTTTTAAAACATTTGCGAGTAATTCAAAACCGTCAAGCAATATCATTCAACGACCAGGCACCGGCGTGATTCAAACACGCGATCTCCTGTTTACTAGACAGGCGCTATAACCAACTAAGCCACGGCGCCAACGAGAAGAGGGCTCTTTATATTTTTCAAAACAAAATTCTCGAAGAATTTCCAAAAATTGAAATGATTGCGTAAGACATTCCTTTACATATTTCAATAAAAATTTTACACATTTCTTTTAAAACATTTGCGAGTAATTCAAAATCGTCAATCAATATCATTCAATTTGCAGGCACCGGCGAGATTCGAACACGCGATCTCCTGTTTACGAGACAGGCGCTTTAACCATCTAAGCCACGGCGCCAGACAGTTTTTTTTAAATTTCCTTCTATGAATGTTAAATTTATTTTTAGTTTAAAATAAATAGCAGAGTTAATATTTTAAATTTATAATTGATAAACTCTTTTTACGCCATTTCAATTTTTAAAAGAAGGTTCAGAAAAATACTTACACCGATGGCACCGGCGTGATTCGAACACGCAATCTCCTGTTTACAAGACAGGCGCTTTAACCAACTAATCCACGGCGCCAACAAGAAGAGGGCTCTTTATATTTTTCAAAACAAAATTCTCGAAGAATTTCCAAAAATTGAAATGATTGCGTAAGACATTCCTTTACATATTTCAATAAAATTTTTACACATTTCTTTTAAAACATTTGCGAGTAATTTAAAAACGTCAAGCAATATTATTCAACGACCAGGCACCGGCGTGATTCGAACACGCGATCTCCTGTTTACTAGACAGGCGCTTTAACCAACTAAGCCACGGCGCCAACGAAAAGAGGGCTCTTTATATTTTTCAAAACAAAATTCTCGAAGAATTTCCAAAAATTGAAATGATTGCGTAAGACATTCCTTTACATATTTCAATAAATTTTTTACACATTCCTTTTAAAACATTTGCGAGTAATTCAAAATCATCAATCAATATCATTCAATGTGCAGGCACCGGCGTGATTCGAACACGCGATCTCCTGTTTACTAGACAGGCGCTTTAACCAACTAAGCCACGGCGCCAACGAAAAGAGGGCTCTTTATATTTTTCAAAACAAAATTCTCGAAGAATTTCCAAAAATTGAAATGATTGCGTAAGACATTCCTTTACATATTTCAATAAATTTTTTACACATTCCTTTTAAAACATTTGCGAGTAATTCAAAATCATCAATCAATATCATTCAATGTGCAGGCACCGGCGTGATTCGAACACGCGATCTCCTGTTTACTAGACAGGCGCTTTAACCAACTAAGCCACGGCGCCAACAAGAAGAGGGCTCTTTATATTTTTCAAAACAAAATTCTCGAAGAATTTTCAAAAATTGAAATGATTGCATAAGACATTACTTTACATATTTCAATAAACTTTTTACACATTTCTTTTAAAACATTTGCAAGTAATTCAAAATCGAACAATCAATATCATTCAATGTGCAGGCACCGGCGTGATTCGAACACGCGTTCTCCTGTTTACAAGAACGGCGCTCTAACCAACTAGGCCACGGCGCAACGACAAGAGATCTCTTTATATTTTTCAAAACAAAATTCTCGAAGAATTTTCAAAAATTGAAATGATTGCATAAGACATTACTTTACATATTTCATTAAAATGTTTACACATTTTCTTTAAAACATTTGCGAGTAATTCAAAAACGTCAAGCAATATTATTCAACGACCAGGCACCGGCGTGATTCGAACACGCGATCTCCTGTTTACAAGACAGGCGCTTTAACCATCTAAGCCACGGCGCCAATGAGAAGAGGGCTCTTTATATTTTTCAAAACAAAATTCTCGAAGAAATTCCAAAAATTGAAATGATTGCGTAATACATTCCTTTACATATTTCAATAAAAATTTTACACATTTCTTTTAAAACATTTGCGAGTAATTCAAAATCGTCAATCAATATCATTTAATTTGCAGGCACCGGCGAGATTCGAACACGCGATCTGCTGTTTACTACACAGGCGCTTTAACCAACTAAGCCACGGCGCCAACAAGAAGAGGGCTCTTTATATTTTTCAAAACAAAATTCTCAAAGAATTTCCAAAAATTGAAATGATTGCGTAATATAATCCTTTACATATTTCAATAAAATTTTTACACATTTCTTTTAAAACAATTGCGAGTAATTCAAAATCTTCTATCAATATCATTCAATGTGTAGGCACCGGCGTGATTCGAACACGCGATCTCCTGTTTACGAGACAGGCGCTTTAACCATCTAAGCCACGGCGCCAGACAGTTTTTTTAAAATTTCCTTCTATGAATGTTAAATTTATTTTTAGTTTAAAATAAATAGCAGAGTTAATATTTTAAATTTATAATTGATAAACTCTTTTTACGCCATTTCAATTTTTAAAAGAAGGTTCAGAAAAATACTTACACCGATGGCACCGGCGTGATTCGAACACGCAATCTCCTGTTTACAAGACAGGCGCTTTAACCAACTAATCCACGGCGCCAACAAGAAGAGGGCTCTTTATATTTTTCAAAACAAAATTCTCGAAGAATTTCCAAAAATTGAAATGATTGCGTAAGACATTCCTTTACATATTTCAATAAAATTTTTACACATTTCTTTTAAAACATTTGCGAGTAATTTAAAAACGTCAAGCAATATTATTCAACGACCAGGCACCGGCGTGATTCGAACACGCGATCTCCTGTTTACTAGACAGGCGCTTTATCCAACTAACCCACGGTGCCAACAAGAAGAGGGCTCTTTATATTTTTCAAAACCAAATTCTCGAAGAATTTATAAAAATTGAAACGATTGCGTAAGACATTCTTATACATATTTCAATAAAATTTTTACACGTTTCTTTCAAAACACTTGCGAGTAATTCAAAATCGTCAAGTTGTATTATTCAACGAACAGGCACCGGCGTGATTCGAACACGCGACCTCCTGTTTACAAGACAAGCGCTTTAACTAACTAAGCCACTGGGCCTACAACAACAGGGCTCTTTATATTTTTCAAAACTTAATTCTCGAAAAATTTTCAAAAATTGAAATGATTGCATAAGACATTACTTTACATATTTCATTAAAATTTTTACACATTTTCTTTAAAACTTTTGCGAGTAATTCAAAAACGTCAAGCAATATTATTCAACGACCAGGCACCGGCGTGATTCGAACACGCGATCTCCTGTTTACAAGACAGGCGTTTTAACCAACTAAGCCACGGGGCCAAAGAGAAGAGGGTTCTTTATATTTTTCAAAACAAAATTCTCGAAGAATTTTCAAAAATTGAAATGATTGCATAAGACATTACTTTACATATTTCAATAAACTTTTTACACATTTCTTTTAAAACATTTGCAAGTAATTCAAAATCGTCAATCTATATCATTCAATGTGCAGGCACCGGCGTGATTCGAACACGCGATCTCCTGTTTACAAGACAGGTGCTTTAACCAACTAAGCCACGACGCCAACAAGAAGAGGGGACTTTATATTTTTCAAAACAAAATTCTCGAAGAATTTCGAAAAATTGAAATGATTGCGTAAGACATTCCTTTACATATTTCAATAAAATTTTTACACATTTCTTTTAAAACATTTGCGAGTAATTCAAAAACGTCAAGCAATATTATTCAACGACCAGGCACCGGCGTGATTCGAACACGCGATCTCCTGTTTACAAGACAGGTGCTTTAACCAACTAAGCCATGGTGCCATCAAGAAGAGGGCTCTTTATATTTTTCAAAACAAAATTCTCAAAGAATTTTCAAAAATTGAAATGATTGCATAAGACATTCCTTTACATATTTCAATAAAATTTTTACACATTTCTTTTAAAACATTTGCGAGTAATTCAAAAACGTCAAGCAATATTATTCAACGACCAGGCACCGGCGTGATTCGAACACGCGATCTCCTGTTTACAAGACAGGCGCTTTAACCAACTAAGCCACGGCGCCAACAAGAAGAGGGCTCTTTATATTTTTCAAAACAAAATTCTCGAAGAATTTCCAAAAATTGAAATGATTGCGTAAGACATTCCTTTACATATTTCAATAAAATTTTTACACATTTCTTTTAAAACATTTGCGAGTAATTCAAAAACGTCAAGCAATATTATTCAACGACCAGGCACCGGCGTGATTCGAACACGCAATCTCCTGTTTACAAGACAGGCGCTTTAACCAACTAAGCCACGGTGCCATCAAGAAGAGGGCTCTTTATATTTTTCAAAACAAAATTCTCAAAGAATTTTCAAAAATTGAAATGATTGCATAAGACTTTACTTAACATATTTCATTAAAATGTTTACACATTTCTTTTAAAACATTTCCGAGTAATTCAAAACCGTCAAGCAACATCATTCAACGACCAGGCAACGGCGTGATTCGAACACGCGATCTCCTGTTTACTAGACAGTCGCTTTGTCCAACTAAGCCACGGTGCCAACAAGAAGAGGGCTCTTTATATTTTTCAAAACCAAATTCTCGAAGAATTTATAAAAATTGAAACGATTGCGTAAGACATTCTTATACATATTTCAATAAAATTTTTACACGTTTCTTTCAAAACACTTGCGAGTAATTCAAAATCGTCAAGTTGTATTATTCAACGAACAGGCACCGGCGTGATTCGAACACGCGACCTCCTGTTTACAAGACAAGCGCTTTAACTAACTAAGCCACTGGGCCTACAACAACAGGGCTCTTTATATTTTTCAAAACTTAATTCTCGAAGAATTTCCAAAAATTGAAATGATTGCGTAAGACATTCTTTTACATATTTCAATAAAATTTTTACACGTTTCTTTCAAAACACTTGCGAGTAATTCAAAATCGTCAAGTTGTATTATTGAACGAACAGGCACCGGCGTGATTCGAACACGCGATCTCCTGTTTACTAGACAAGCGCTTTAACCAACTAAGCCACGGCGCCAACGAGAAGAGAGCTCTTTATATTTTTCAAAACTTAATTCTCGAAGAATTTCCAAAAATTGAAATGATTGCGTAAGACATTCTTTTACATATTTCAATAAAATTTTTACACGTTTCTTTCAAAACACTTGCGAGTAATTCAAAATCGTCAAGTTGTATTATTCAACGAACAGGTACCGGCGTGATTCGAACACGCGATCTCCTGTTTACTAGACAGGCGCTTTAACCAACTAAGCCACGGCGCAAACGAGAAGAGAGTTCTTTATATTTTTCAAAACTTAATTCTCGAAGAATTTCCAAAAATTGGAATGATTGCGTAAGACATTCTTTTACATATTTCAATAAAATTTTTACACGTTTCTTTCAAAACATTTGCGAGTAATTCAAAATCGTCAAGTTGTATTATTCAACGAACAGGCACAGGCGTGATTCGAACACGCGATCTCCTGTTTACTAGACAAGCGCTTTAACCAACTAAGCCACGGCGCCAACGAGAAGAGAGCTCCTTATATTTTTCAAAACTTAATTCTCGAAGAATTTCCAAAAATTGAAATGATTGCGTAAGACATTCTTTTACATATTTCAATAAAATTTTTACACGTTTCTTTCAAAACACTTGCGAGTAATTCAAAATCGTCAAGTTGTATTATTCAACGAACAGGTACCGGCGTGATTCGAACACGCGATCTCCTGTTTACTAGACAGGCGCTTTAACCAACTAAGCCACGGCGCAAACGAGAAGAGAGTTCTTTATATTTTTCAAAACAAAATTCTCGAAGAAATTCCAAAAATTGAAATGATTGCGTAAGACATTCCTTTACATATTTCAATAAAATTTTTACACATTTCTTTTAAAACATTTGCGAGTAATTCAAAATCGTCAATCAATATCATTCAATGTGCAGGCACCGGCGTGATTCGAACACGCGATCTCCTGTTTACCAGACAGGCGCTTTAACCAACTAATCCACGGCGCCAACGAGAAGAGGGCTCTTTATATTTTTCAAAACAAAATTCTCGAAGAATTTCCAAAAATTGAAATGATTGCGTAAGACATTCCTTTACATATTTCAATAAAATTTTTACACATTTCTTTTAAAACATTTGCGAGTAATTCAAAATCGTCAATCAATATCATTCAATTTGCAGGCACCGGCGAGATTCGAACACGCGATCTGCTGTTTACTACACAGGCGCTTTAACCAACTAAGCCACGGCGCCAACAAGAAGAGGGCTCTTTATATTTTTCAAAACAAAATTCTCAAAGAATTTCCAAAAATTGAAATGATTGCGTAATATAATCCTTTACATATTTCAATAAAATTTTTACACATTTCTTTTAAAACAATTGCGAGTAATTCAAAATCTTCTATCAATATCATTCAATGTGTAGGCACCGGCGTGATTCGAACACGCGATCTCCTGTTTACGAGACAGGCGCTTTAACCATCTAAGCCACGGCGCCAGACAGTTTTTTTAAAATTTCCTTCTATGAATGTTAAATTTATTTTTAGTTTAAAATAAATAGCAGAGTTAATATTTTAAATTTATAATTGATAAACTCTTTTTACGCCATTTCAATTTTTAAAAGAAGGTTCAGAAAAATACTTACACCGATGGCACCGGCGCGATTCGAACACGCAATCTCCTGTTTACAAGACAGGCGCTTTAACCAACTAATCCACGGCGCCAACAAGAAGAGGGCACTTTATATTTTTCAAAACAAAATTCTCGAAGAATTTCCAAAAATTGAAATGATTTCGTAAGACATTCCTTTACATATTTCAATAAAATTTTTACACATTTCTTTTAAAACATTTGCGAGTAATTTAAAAACGTCAAGCAATATTATTCAACGACCAGGCACCGGCGTGATTCGAACACGCGATCTCCTGTTTACTAGACAGGCGCTTTATCCAACTAACCCACGGTGCCAACAAGAAGAGGGCTCTTTATATTTTTCAAAACCAAATTCTCGAAGAATTTATAAAAATTGAAACGATTGCGTAAGACATTCTTATACATATTTCAATAAAATTTTTACACGTTTCTTTCAAAACACTTGCGAGTAATTCAAAATCGTCAAGTTGTATTATTCAACGAACAGGCACCGGCGTGATTCGAACACGCGACCTCCTGTTTACAAGACAAGCGCTTTAACTAACTAAGCCACTGGGCCTACAACAACAGGGCTCTTTATATTTTTCAAAACTTAATTCTCGAAGAATTTCCAAAAATTGAAATGATTGCGTAAGACATTCCTTTACATATTTCAATAAAATTTTTACACATTTCTTTTAAAACATTTGCGAGTAATTCAAAATCGTCAATCAATATCATTCAATGTGCAGGCACCGGCGTGATTCGAACACGGGATCTCCTGTTTACTAGACAGGCGCTTTAACCAACTAAGCCACGGAGCCAACAAGAAGAGCGCTCTTTATATTTTTCGAACACGCGATCTCCTGTTTACAAGACAGGCGCTTTAACCAACTAAGCCACGGCGCCAACGAGAAGAGAGCTCTTTATATTTTTCAAAACAAAATTCTCGAAGAAATTCCAAAAATTGAAATGATTGCGTAATACATTCCTTTACACATTTCAATAAAATTTTTACACATTTCTTTTAAAACATTTGCGAGTAATTCAAAAACATCGAGCAGTATTATTCAACGACCAGGCACCCGCGTGATTCGAACACGCGATATCCTGTTTACAACACAGGTGCTTTAACCAACCAAGCCACGGCGCCATTGAGAAAAGGGCTCTTTATATTTTTCAAAACAAAATTCTCGAAGAATTTTCAAAAATTAAAGTGATTGCAATAAGACATTACTTCACATATTTCATTAAAATATTTACACATTTCTTTTAAAACATTTGCGAGTAATTCAAAAACGCCAAGCAATATTATTCAACGACCAGGCACCGGCGTGATTCGAACACGCGATCACCTGTTTACAAGACAATCGCTTTAACCAACTAAGCCACGGCGCCAAAGAGAAGGGGGCTCTTTATATTTTTCAAAACAAAATTCTCGAAGAATTTTCAAAAATTCAAATGATTGCATCAGACATTGCTTCACATATTTCATTAAAATATTTACACATTTCTTTTAAAACATTTGCGAGTAATTCAAAACCGTCAAGCAATATCATTCAACGACCAGGCACCGGCGTGATTCGAACACGCGATCTCCTGTTTACTAGACAGGCGCTTTAACCAACTAAGCCACGGCGCCAACGAGAAGAGGGCTCTTTATATTTTTCAAAACAAAATTCTCGAAGAATTTCCAAAAATTGAAATGATTGCGTAAGACATTCCTTTACATATTTCAATAAAAATTTTACACATTTCTTTTAAAACATTTGCGAGTAATTCAAAATCGTCAATCAATATCATTCAATTTGCAGGCACCGGCGAGATTCGAACACGCGATCTGCTGTTTACTACACAGGCGCTTTAACCAACTAAGCCACGGCGCCAACAAGAAGAGGGCTCTTTATATTTTTCAAAACAAAATTCTCAAAGAATTTCCAAAAATTGAAATGATTGCGTAATATAATCCTTTACATATTTCAATAAAATTTTTACACATTTCTTTTAAAACAATTGCGAGTAATTCAAAATCTTCTATCAATATCATTCAATGTGTAGGCACCGGCGTGATTCGAACACGCGATCTCCTGTTTACGCGACAGGCGCTTTAACCATCTAAGCCACGGCGCCAGACAGTTTTTTTAAAATTTCCTTCTATGAATGTTAAATTTATTTTTAGTTTAAAATAAATAGCAGAGTTAATATTTTAAATTTATAATTGATAAACTCTTTTTACGCCATTTCAATTTTTAAAAGAAGGTTCAGAAAAATACTTACACCGATGGCACCGGCGTGATTCGAACACGCAATCTCCTGTTTACAAGACAGGCGCTTTAACCAACTAATCCACGGCGCCAACAAGAAGAGGGCTCTTTATATTTTTCAAAACAAAATTCTCGAAGAATTTCCAAAAATTGAAATGATTGCGTAAGACATTCCTTTACATATTTCAATAAAATTTTTACACATTTCTTTTAAAACATTTGCGAGTAATTTAAAAACGTCAAGCAATATTATTCAACGACCAGGCACCGGCGTGATTCGAACACGCGATCTCCTGTTTACTAGACAGGCGCTTTATCCAACTAACCCACGGTGCCAACAAGAGGAGGGCTCTTTATATTTTTCAAAACCAAATTCTCGAAGAATTTATAAAAATTGAAACGATTGCGTAAGACATTCTTATACATATTTCAATAAAATTTTTACACGTTTCTTTCAAAACACTTGCGAGTAATTCAAAATCGTCAAGTTGTATTATTCAACGAACAGGCACCGGCGTGATTCGAACACGCGACCTCCTGTTTACAAGACAAGCGCTTTAACTAACTAAGCCACTGGGCCTACAACAACAGGGCTCTTTATATTTTTCAAAACTTAATTCTCGAAGAATTTCCAAAAATTGAAATGATTGCGTAAGACATTCCTTTACATATTTCAATAAAATTTTTACACATTTCTTTTAAAACATTTGCGAGTAATTCAAAATCGTCAATCAATATCATTCAATGTGCAGGCACCGGCGTGATTCGAACACGGGATCTCCTGTTTACTAGACAGGCGCTTTAACCAACTAAGCCACGGAGCCAACAAGAAGAGCGCTCTTTATATTTTTCGAACACGCGATCTCCTGTTTACAAGACAGGCGCTTTAACCAACTAAGCCACGGCGCCAACGAGAAGAGAGCTCTTTATATTTTTCAAAACAAAATTCTCGAAGAAATTCCAAAAATTGAAATGATTGCGTAATACATTCCTTTACACATTTCAATAAAATTTTTACACATTTCTTTTAAAACATTTGCGAGTAATTCAAAAACATCGAGCAGTATTATTCAACGACCAGGCACCCGCGTGATTCGAACACGCGATATCCTGTTTACAACACAGGTGCTTTAACCAACCAAGCCAAGGCGCCATTGAGAAAAGGGCTCTTTATATTTTTCAAAACAAAATTCTCGAAGAATTTTCAAAAATTAAAGTGATTGCAATAAGACATTACTTCACATATTTCATTAAAATATTTACACATTTCTTTTAAAACATTTGCGAGTAATTCAAAAACGCCAAGCAATATTATTCAACGACCAGGCACCGGCGTGATTCGAACACGCGATCACCTGTTTACAAGACAATCGCTTTAACCAACTAAGCCACGGCGCCAAAGAGAAGGGGGCTCTTTATATTTTTCAAAACAAAATTCTCGAAGAATTTTCAAAAATTCAAATGATTGCATCAGACATTGCTTCACATATTTCATTAAAATATTTACACATTTCTTTTAAAACATTTGCGAGTAATTCAAAACCGTCAAGCAATATCATTCAACGACCAGGCACCGGCGTGATTCGAACACGCGATCTCCTGTTTACTAGACAGGCGCTTTAACCAACTAAGCCACGGCGCCAACGAGAAGAGGGCTCTTTATATTTTTCAAAACAAAATTCTCGAAGAATTTCCAAAAATTGAAATGATTGCGTAAGACATTCCTTTACATATTTCAATAAAATTTTTACACATTTCTTTTAAAACATTTGCGAGTAATTCAAAAACGCCAAGCAATATTATTCAACGACCAGGCACCGGCGTGATTCGAACACGCGATCTCCTGTTTACTAGACAGGCGCTTTAACCATCTAAGCCACGGCGCCCGACAGTTTCTTTTAAATTTCCTTCTATGAATGTTAAATTTATTTTTAGTTTAAAATAAATGGCAGAGTTAATATTTTAAATTTTATAATTGAAAAACTCTTTTTACGACATTTCAATTTTTAAAAGAACGTTCAGAAAAATACTTACACCGATGGCACCGGCGCGATTCGAACACGCGATCTCATGTTTAAAAGACTGGCGCTTTAACCAACTAAGCCATGGCGCCAACAAGGAGAGGGCTCTTTATATTTTTGAAAACAAAATTCTCGAAGAATTTCCAAAAATTGAAATGATTGCGTAAGACATTCATTTACATATTTCAACAAAATTTTTACACAATTCTTTTAAAACATTTCCGAGTAATTCAAAATCGTCAATCAATATCATTCAATGTGCAGGCACCGTCGTGATTCGAACACGCGATCTCCTGTTTACTAGACAGGCGCTTTAACCAACTAAGCCACGGCGCCAACGAAAAGAGGGCTCTTTATATTTTTCAAAACAAAATTCTCGAAGAATTTCCAAAAATTGAAATGATTTCGTAAGACATTCCTTTACATATTTCAATAAATTTTTTACACATTCCTTTTAAAACATTTGCGAGTAATTCAAAATCATCAATCAATATCATTCAATGTGCAGGCACCGGCGTGATTCGAACACGCGATCTACTGTTTACAAGACAGGCGCTTTAACCAACTATGCCACGGCCCCAACGAGAAGAGGGCTCTTTACATTTTTCAAAACAAAATTCTCGAAGAATTTCCAAAGATTGAAATGATTGCATCAGACATTGCTTCACATATTTCATTAAAATATTTACTCATTTCTTTTAAAACATTTGCGAGTAATTCAAAACCGTCAAACAATATCCTTCAACGACCAGGCACCGGCGTGATTCGAACACGCGATCTCCTGTTTACTAGACAGGCGCTTTAACCAACTAAGCCACGGCGCCAACAAGAAGAGGGCTCTTTATATTTTTCAAAACAAAATTCTCAAAGAATTTCCAAAAATTGAAATGATTGCGTAAGACATTCTTTTACATATTTCAATAAAATTTTTAAACATTTCTTTTAAAACATTTGCGAGTAATTCAAAAACGTCAAGCAATATTATTCAACGACCAGGCACCGGCGTGATTCGAACACGCGATCTCCTGTTTACAAGACAGGCGCTTTAACCAACTAAGCCACGGCGCCAACGAGAAGAGGGTTCTTTATATTTTTCAAAACAAAATTCTCGAAGAATTTTCAAAAATTGAAATGATTGCATAAGACATTACTTTACATATTTCAATAAACTTTTTACACATTTCTTTTAAAACATTTGCAAGTAATTCAAAATCGAACAATCAATATCATTCAATGTGCAGGCACCGGCGTGATTCGAACACGCGTTCTCCTGTTTACAAGAACGGCGCTCTAACCAACTAGGCCACGGCGCAACGACAAGTTGGTTGGTTGGTTGTTGGGTTTAAGGCCGATTGACTCCGTACGTGTCCTAGGCCTATAGGGGGAATGCCCTCCATGAGGGTCTTTCTAAGGGGTCCTAGCCCGTATTTACGCGAGTTTCGGAGGAAACCATGGAAAACTCCGAACGGCTAGGTCGATGAGCGCGACCAGGGATCGAACCCGGCACCTCCCATCTACCAGCTTTGAGCGCAGAACCGCTCGGCCGCTGGTGGGCCTACGCGCAACGACAAGAGATCTCTTTATATTTTTCAAAACAAAATTCTCGAAGAATTTTCAAAAATTGAAATGATTGCATAAGACATTACTTTACATATTTCATTAAAATGTTTACACATTTTCTTTAAAACATTTGCGAGTAATTCAAAAACGTCAAGCAATATTATTCAACGACCAGGCACCGGCGTGATTCGAACACGCGATCTCCTGTTTACAAGACAGGCGCTTTAACCATCTAAGCCACGGCGCCAATGAGAAGAGGGCTCTTTATGTTTTTCAAAACAAAATTCTCGAAGAAATTCCAAAAATTGAAATGATTGCGTAATACATTCCTTTACATATTTCAATAAAAATTTTACACATTTCTTTTAAAACATTTGCGAGTAATTCAAAATCGTCAATCAATATCATTTAATTTGCAGGCACCGGCGAGATTCGAACACGCGATCTGCTGTTTACTACACAGGCGCTTTAACCAACTAAGCCACGGCGCCAACAAGAAGAGGGCCCTTTATATTTTTCAAAACAAAATTCTCAAAGAATTTCCAAAAATTGAAATGATTGCGTAATATAATCCTTTACATATTTCAATAAAATTTTTACACATTTCTTTTAAAACAATTGCGAGTAATTCAAAATCTTCTATCAATATCATTCAATGTGTAGGCACCGGCGTGATTCGAACACGCGATCTCCTGTTTACGAGACAGGCGCTTTAACCATCTAAGCCACGGCGCCAGACAGTTTTTTTAAAATTTCCTTCTATGAATGTTAAATTTATTTTTAGTTTAAAATAAATAGCAGAGTTAATATTTTAAATTTATAATTGATAAACTCTTTTTACGCCATTTCAATTTTTAAAAGAAGGTTCAGAAAAATACTTACACCGATGGCACCGGCGTGATTCGAACACGCAATCTCCTGTTTACAAGACAGGCGCTTTAACCAACTAATCCACGGCGCCAACAAGAAGAGGGCTCTTTATATTTTTCAAAACAAAATTCTCGAAGAATTTCCAAAAATTGAAATGATTGCGTAAGACATTCCTTTACATATTTCAATAAAATTTTTACACATTTCTTTTAAAACATTTGCGAGTAATTTAAAAACGTCAAGCAATATTATTCAACGACCAGGCACCGGCGTGATTCGAACACGCGATCTCCTGTTTACTAGACAGGCGCTTTATCCAACTAACCCACGGTGCCAACAAGAAGAGGGCTCTTTATATTTTTCAAAACCAAATTCTCGAAGAATTTATAAAAATTGAAACGATTGCGTAAGACATTCTTATACATATTTCAATAAAATTTTTACACGTTTCTTTCAAAACACTTGCGAGTAATTCAAAATCGTCAAGTTGTATTATTCAACGAACAGGCACCGGCGTGATTCGAACACGCGACCTCCTGTTTACAAGACAAGCGCTTTAACTAACTAAGCCACTGGGCCTACAACAACAGGGCTCTTTATATTTTTCAAAACTTAATTCTCGAAGAATTTCCAAAAATTGAAATGATTGCGTAAGACATTCCTTTACATATTTCAATAAAATTTTTACACATTTCTTTTAAAACATTTGCGAGTAATTCAAAATCGTCAATCAATATCATTCAATGTGCAGGCACCGGCGTGATTCGAACACGGGATCTCCTGTTTACTAGACAGGCGCTTTAACCAATTAAGCCACGGAGCCAACAATAAGAGCGCTCTTTATATTTTTCGAACACGCGATCTCCTGTTTACAAGACAGGCGCTTTAACCAACTAAGCCACGGCGCCAACGAGAAAAGAGCTCTTTATATTTTTCAAAACAAAATTCTCGAAGAAATTCCAAAAATTGAAATGATTGCGTAATACATTCCTTTACACATTTCAATAAAATTTTTACACATTTCTTTTAAAACATTTGCGAGTAATTCAAAAACATCGAGCAGTATTATTCAACGACCAGGCACCCGCGTGATTCGATCACGCGATCTCCTGTTTACAAGACAGGCGCTTTAACCAACTAAGCCACGGCGCCAACGAGAAGAGGGCTCTTTATATTTTACAAAACAAAATTCTCGAAGAATTTTCAAAAATTGAAATGATTGCATAAGACATTACTTTACATATTTCAATAATATTTTTACACATTTCTTTTAAAACATTTGCGAGTAATTCAAAACCGTCAAGCAAAATCATTCAACGACGAGGCACCGGCGTGATTCGAACACGCGATCTCCTGTTTACTAGACAGGCG
This sequence comes from Salticus scenicus, assembly GCA_963930645.1. Classification (NCBI taxonomy): domain Eukaryota; kingdom Metazoa; phylum Arthropoda; class Arachnida; order Araneae; family Salticidae; genus Salticus; species Salticus scenicus. The sequence goes on from OZ005655.1 coordinate 95,358,983, forward strand.
CTTTAACCATCTAAGCCACGGCGCCAGACAGTTTTTTTAAAATTTCCTTCTATGAATGTTAAATTTATTTTTAGTTTAAAATAAATAGCAGAGTTAATATTTTAAATTTATAATTGATAAACTCTTTTTACGCCATTTCAATTTTTAAAAGAAGGTTCAGAAAAATACTTACACCGATGGCACCGGCGTGATTCGAACACGCGATCTCCTGTTTACAAGACAGGCGCTTTAACCAACTAATCCACGGCGCCAACAAGAAGAGGGCTCTTTATATTTTTCAAAACAAAATTCTCGAAGAATTTCCAAAAATTGAAATGATTGCGTAAGACATTCCTTTACATATTTCAATAAAATTTTTACACATTTCTTTTAAAACATTTGCGAGTAATTTAAAAACGTCAAGCAATATTATTCAACGACCAGGCACCGGCGTGAATCGAACACGCGATCTCCTGTTTACTAGACAGGCGCTTTATCCAACTAACCCACGGTGCCAACAAGAAGAGGGCTCTTTATATTTTTCAAAACCAAATTCTCGAAGAATTTATAAAAATTGAAACGATTGCGTAAGACATTCTTATACATATTTCAATAAAATTTTTACACGTTTCTTTCAAAACACTTGCGAGTAATTCAAAATCGTCAAGTTGTATTATTCAACGAAAAGGCACCGGCGTGATTCGAACACGCGACCTCCTGTTTACAAGACAAGCGCTTTAACTAACTAAGCCACTGGGCCTACAACAACAGGGCTCTTTATATTTTTCAAAACTTATTTCTCGAAGAATTTCCAAAAATTGAAATGATTGCGTAAGACATTCCTTTACATATTTCAATAAAATTTTTACACATTTCTTTTAAAACATTTGCGAGTAATTCAAAATCGTCAATCAATATCATTCAATGTGCAGGCACCGGCGTGATTCGATCACGGGATCTCCTGTTTACTAGACAGGCGCTTTAACCAACTAAGCCACGGAGCCAACAAGAAGAGCGCTCTTTATATTTTTCGAACACGCGATCTCCTGTTTACAAGACAGGCGCTTTAACAAACTAAGCCACGGCGCCAACGAGAAGAGAGCTCTTTATATTTTTCAAAACAAAATTCTCGAAGAAATTCCAAAAATTGAAATGATTGCGTAATACATTCCTTTACACATTTCAATAAAATTTTTACACATTTCTTTTAAAACATTTGCGAGTAATTCAAAAACATCGAGCAGTATTATTCAACGACCAGGCACCCGCGTGATTCGAACACGCGATCTCCTGTTTACAAGACAGGCGCTTTAACCAACTAAGCCACGGCGCCAACGAGAAGAGGGCTCTTTATATTTTACAAAACAAAATTCTCGAAGAATTTTCAAAAATTGAAATGATTGCATAAGACATTACTTTACATATTTCAATAATATTTTTACACATTTCTTTTAAAACATTTGAGAGTAATTCAAAACCGTCAAGCAATATCATTCAACGACGAGGCACCGGCGTGATTCGAACACGCGATCTCCTGTTTACTAGACAGGCGCTTTAACCAACTGAGCCACGGCGCGAATATGAAGAAGGCTCTTTATATTTTTCAAAAGAAAATTCTCGAAGAAATTCCAAAAATTGAAATGATTGCGTAATACATTACTTTACATATTTCAATAAAATTTTTACACATTTCTTTTAAAACATTTGCGAGTAATTCAAAACCGTCAAGCAATATCACTCAACGACCAGGCACCGGCGTGATTCGAACACGCGATCTCCTGTTTACTAGACAGGCCCTTTAACCAACTAAGCGACGGCGCCAACGAGAAGAGGGCTCTTTATATTTTTAAAAACAAAATTCTGAAAGAATTTTCAAAAATTGAAATGATTGCGTAAGACATTCTTATACATATTTCAATAAAATTTTTACACGTTTCTTTCAAAACACTTGCGAGTAATTCAAAATCGTCAAGTTGTATTATTCAACGAACAGGCACCGGCGTGATTCGAACACGCGACCTCCTGTTTACAAGACAAGCGCTTTAACTAACTAAGCCACTGGGCCTACAACAACAGAGCTCTTTATATTTTTCAAAACTTAATTCTCGAAGAATTTCCAAAAATTGAAATGATTGCGTAAGACATTCCTTTACATATTTCAATAAAATTTTTACACATTTCTTTTAAAACATTTGCGAGTAATTCAAAATCGTCAATCAATATCATTCAATGTGCAGGCACCGGCGTGATTCGAACACGGGATCTCCTGTTTACTAGACAGGCGCTTTAACCAACTAAGCCACGGAGCCAACAAGAAGAGCGCTCTTTATATTTTTCGAACACGCGATCTCCTGTTTACAAGACAGGCGCTTTAATCAACTAAGCCACGGCGCCAACGAGAAGAGAGCTCTTTAAATTTTTCAAAACAAAATTCTCGAAGAAATTCCAAAAATTGAAATGGTTGCGTAATACATTCCTTTACACATTTCAATAAAATTTTTACACATTTCTTTTAAAACATTTGCGAGTAATTCAAAACCGTCAAGCAATATCATTCAACGACGAGGCAGCGGCGTGATTCGAACACGCGATCTCCTGTTTACTAGTCAGGCGCTTTAACCAACTAAGCCACGGCGCGAATATGAAGAAGGCTCTTTATATTTTTCAAAAGAAAATTCTCGAAGAAATTCCAAAAATTGAAATGATTGCGTAATACATTACTTTACATATTTCAATAAAATTTTTACACATTTCTTTTAAAACATTTGCGAGTAATTCAAAACCGTCAAGCAATATCATTCAACGACCAGGCACCGGCGTGATTCGAACACGCGATCTCCTGTTTACTAGACAGGCGCTTTAACCAACTAAGCGACGGCGCCAACGAGAAGAGGGCTCTTTATATTTTTCAAAACAAAATTCTGAAAGAATTTTCAAAAATTGAAATGATTGCTTAAGACATTCTTATACATATTTCAATAAAATTTTTACACGTTTCTTTCAAAACACTTGCGAGTAATTCAAAACCGTCAAGCAGCATCATTCAACGACCAGGCACCGGCGTGATTCGAACACGCGATCTCCTGTTTACTAGACAGGCGCTTTAACCAACTAAGCCACGGCGCCAACGAGAAGAGAGCTCTTTATATTTTTCAAAACAAAATTCTCGAAGAAATTCCAAAAATTGAAATGATTGCGTAATACATTCCTTTACACATTTCAATAAAATTTTTACACATTTCTTTTAAAACATTTGCGAGTTATTCAAAAACATCGAGCAGTATTATTCAACGACCAGGCACCCGCGTGATTCGAACACGCGATCTCCTGTTTACAAGACAGGCGCTTTAACCAACTAAGCCACGGCGCCAACGAGAAAAGGGCTCTTTATATTTTACAAAACAAAATTCTCGAAGAATTTTCAAAAATTGAAATGATTGCATAAGACATTACTTTACATATTTCAATAATATTTTTACACATTTCTTTTAAAACATTTGAGAGTAATTCAAAACCGTCAAGCAATATCATTCAACGACGAGGCACCGGCGTGATTCGAACACGCGATCTCCTGTTTACTAGACAGACGCTTTAACCAACTAAGCCACGGCGCGAATATGAAGAAGGCTCTTTATATTTTTCAAAAGAAAATTCTCGAAGAAATTCCAAAAATTGAAATGATTGCGTAATACATTCCTTTACATATTTCAATAAAATTTTTACACATTTCTTTTAAAACATTTGCGAGTAATTTAAAAACGTCAAGCAATATTATTGAACGACCAGGCACCGGCGTGATTCGAACACGCGATCTCCTGTTTACTAGACAGGCGCTTTATCCAACTAACCCACGGTGCCAACAAGAAGAGGGCTCTTTATATTTTTCAAAACCAAATTCTCGAAGAATTTATAAAAATTGAAACGATTGCGTAAGACATTCTTATACATATTTCAATAAAATTTTTACACGTTTCTTTCAAAACACTTGCGAGTAATTCAAAATCGTCAAGTTGTATTATTCAACGAAAAGGCACCGGCGTGATTCGAACACGCGACCTCCTGTTTACAAGACAAGCGCTTTAACTAACTAAGCCACTGGGCCTACAACAACAGGGCTCTTTATATTTTTCAAAACTTATTTCTCGAAGAATTTCCAAAAATTGAAATGATTGCGTAAGACATTCCTTTACATATTTCAATAAAATTTTTACACATTTCTTTTAAAACATTTGCGAGTAATTCAAAATCGTCAATCAATATCATTCAATGTGCAGGCACCGGCGTGATTCGATCACGGGATCTCCTGTTTACTAGACAGGCGCTTTAACCAACTAAGCCACGGAGCCAACAAGAAGAGCGCTCTTTATATTTTTCGAACACGTGATCTCCTGTTTACAAGACAGGCGCTTTAACAAACTAAGCCACGGCGCCAACGAGAAGAGAGCTCTTTATATTTTTCAAAACAAAATTCTCGAAGAAATTCCAAAAATTGAAATGATTGCGTAATACATTCCTTTACACATTTCAATAAAATTTTTACACATTTCTTTTAAAACATTTGCGAGTAATTCAAAAACATCGAGCAATATTATTCAACGACCAGGCACCCGCGTGATTCGAACACGCGATCTCCTGTTTACAAGACAGGCGCTTTAACCAACTAAGCCACGGCGCCAACGAGAAGAGGGCTCTTTATATTTTACAAAACAAAATTCTCGAAGAATTTTCAAAAATTGAAATGATTGCATAAGACATTACTTTACATATTTCAATAATATTTTTACACATTTCTTTTAAAACATTTGAGAGTAATTCAAAACCGTCAAGCAATATCATTCAACGACGAGGCACCGGCGTGATTCGAACACGCGATCTCCTGTTTACTAGACAGGCGCTTTAACCAACTAAGCCACGGCGCGAATATGAAGAAGGCTCTTTATATTTTTCAAAAGAAAATTCTCGAAGAAATTCCAAAAATTGAAATGATTGCGTAATACATTACTTTACATATTTCAATAAAATTTTTACACATTTCTTTTAAAACATTTTCGAGTAATTCAAAACCGTCAAGCAATATCATTCAACGACCAGGCACCGGCGTGATTCGAACACGCGATCTCCTGTTTACTAGACAGGCGCTTTAACCAACTAAGCGACGGCGCCAACGAGAAGAGGGCTCTTTATATTTTTAAAAACAAAATTCTGAAAGAATTTTCAAAAATTGAAATGATTGCGTAAGACATTCTTATACATATTTCAATAAAATTTTTACACGTTTCTTTCAAAACACTTGCGAGTAATTCAAAATCGTCAAGTTGTATTATTCAACGAACAGGCACCGGCGTGATTCGAACACGCGACCTCCTGTTTACAAGACAAGCGCTTTAACTAACTAAGCCACTGGGCCTACAACAACAGGGCTCTTTATATTTTTCAAAACTTAATTCTCGAAGAATTTCCAAAAATTGAAATGATTGCGTAATACATTCCTTTACACATTTCAATAAAATTTTTACACATTTCTTTTAAAACATTTGCGAGTAATTCAAAACCGTCAAGCAATATCATTCAACGACGAGGCAGCGGCGTGATTCGAACACGCGATCTCCTGTTTACTAGACAGGCGCTTTAATCAACTAAGCCACGGCGCGAATATGAAGAAGGCTCTTTATATTTTTCAAAAGAAAATTCTCGAAGAAATTCCAAAAATTGAAATGATTGCGTAATACATTACTTTACATATTTCAATAAAATTTTTACACATTTCTTTTAAAACATTTGCGAGTAATTCAAAACCGTCAAGCAATATCATTCAATGTGCAGGCACCGGCGTGATTCGAACACGGGATCTCCTGTTTACTAGACAGGCGCTTTAACCAACTAAGCCACGGAGCCAACAAGAAGAGCGCTCTTTATATTTTTCGAACACGCGATCTCCTGTTTACAAGACAGGCGCTTTAACCAACTAAGCCACGGCGCCAACGAGAAGAGGGCTCTTTATATTTTACAAAACAAAATTCTCGAAGAATTTTCAAAAATTGAAATGATTGCATAAGACATTACTTTACATATTTCAATAATATTTTTACACATTTCTTTTAAAACATTTGCGAGTAATTCAAAACCGTCAAGCAAAATCATTCAACGACGAGGCACCGGCGTGATTCGAACACGCGATCTCCTGTTTACTAGACAGGCGCTTTAACCATCTAAGCCACGGCGCCAGACAGTTTTTTTAAAATTTCCTTCTATGAATGTTAAATTTATTTTTAGTTTAAAATAAATAGCAGAGTTAATATTTTAAATTTATAATTGATAAACTCTTTTTACGCCATTTCAATTTTTAAAAGAAGGTTCAGAAAAATACTTACACCGATGGCACCGGCGTGATTCGAACACGCGATCTCCTGTTTACAAGACAGGCGCTTTAACCAACTAATCCACGGCGCCAACAAGAAGAGGGCTCTTTATATTTTTCAAAACAAAATTCTCGAAGAATTTCCAAAAATTGAAATGATTGCGTAAGACATTCCTTTACATATTTCAATAAAATTTTTACACATTTCTTTTAAAACATTTGCGAGTAATTTAAAAACGTCAAGCAATATTATTCAACGACCAGGCACCGGCGTGATTCGAACACGCGATCTCCTGTTTACTAGACAGGCGCTTTATCCAACTAACCCACGGTGCCAACAAGAAGAGGGCTCTTTATATTTTTCAAAACCAAATTCTCGAAGAATTTATAAAAATTGAAACGATTGCGTAAGACATTCTTATACATATTTCAATAAAATTTTTACACGTTTCTTTCAAAACACTTGCGAGTAATTCAAAATCGTCAAGTTGTATTATTCAACGAAAAGGCACCGGCGTGATTCGAACACGCGACCTCCTGTTTACAAGACAAGCGCTTTAACTAACTAAGCCACTGGGCCTACAACAACAGGGCTCTTTATATTTTTCAAAACTTATTTCTCGAAGAATTTCCAAAAATTGAAATGATTGCGTAAGACATTCCTTTACATATTTCAATAAAATTTTTACACATTTCTTTTAAAACATTTGCGAGTAATTCAAAATCGTCAATCAATATCATTCAATGTGCAGGCACCGGCGTGATTCGAACACGGGATCTCCTGTTTACTAGACAGGCGCTTTAACCAACTAAGCCACGGAGCCAACAAGAAGAGCGCTCTTTATATTTTTCGAACACGCGATCTCCTGTTTACAAGACAGGCGCTTTAACCAACTAAGCCACGGCGCCAACGAGAAGAGAGCTCTTTATATTTTTCAAAACAAAATTCTCGAAGAAATTCCAAAAATTGAAATGATTGCGTAATACATTCCTTTACACATTTCAATAAAATTTTTACACATTTCTTTTAAAACATTTGCGAGTAATTCAAAACCGTCAAGCAATATCATTCAACGACGAGGCAGCGGCGTGATTCGAACACGCGATCTCCTGTTTACTAGACAGGCGCTTTAACCAACTAAGCCACGGCGCGAATATGAAGAAGGCTCTTTATATTTTTCAAAAGAAAATTCTCGAAGAAATTCCAAAAATTGAAATGATTGCGTAATACATTACTTTACATATTTCAATAAAATTTTTACACATTTCTTTTAAAACATTTGCGAGTAATTCAAAACCGTCAAGCAATATCATTCAATGTGCAGGCACCGGCGTGATTCGAACACGGGATCTCCTGTTTACTAGACAGGCGCTTTAACCAACTAAGCCACGGAGCCAACAAGAAGAGCGCTCTTTATATTTTTCGAACACGCGATCTCCTGTTTACAAGACAGGCGCTTTAACCAACTAAGCCACGGCGCCAACGAGAAGAGGGCTCTTTATATTTTACAAAACAAAATTCTCGAAGAATTTTCAAAAATTGAAATGATTGCATAAGACATTACTTTACATATTTCAATAATATTTTTACACATTTCTTTTAAAACATTTGCGAGTAATTCAAAACCGTGAAGCAAAATCATTCAACGACGAGGCACCGGCGTGATTCGAACACGCGATCTCCTGTTTACTAGACAGGCGCTTTAACCATCTAAGCCACGGCGCCAGACAGTTTTTTTAAAATTTCCTTCTATGAATGTTAAATTTATTTTTAGTTTAAAATAAATAGCAGAGTTAATATTTTAAATTTATAATTGATAAACTCTTTTTACGCCATTTCAATTTTTAAAAGAAGGTTCAGAAAAATACTTACACCGATGGCACCGGCGTGATTCGAACACGCGATCTCCTGTTTACAAGACAGGCGCTTTAACCAACTAATCCACGGCGCCAACAAGAAGAGGGCTCTTTATATTTTTCAAAACAAAATTCTCGAAGAATTTCCAAAAATTGAAATGATTGCGTAAGACATTCCTTTACATATTTCAATAAAATTTTTACACATTTCTTTTAAAACATTTGCGAGTAATTTAAAAACGTCAAGCAATATTATTCAACGACCAGGCACCGGCGTGATTCGAACACGCGATCTCCTGTTTACTAGACAGGCGCTTTATCCAACTAACCCACGGTGCCAACAAGAAGAGGGCTCTTTATATTTTTCAAAACCAAATTCTCGAAGAATTTATAAAAATTGAAACGATTGCGTAAGACATTATTATACATATTTCAATAAAATTTTTACACGTTTCTTTCAAAACACTTGCGAGTAATTCAAAATCGTCAAGTTGTATTATTCAACGAAAAGGCACCGGCGTGATTCGAACACGCGACCTCCTGTTTACAAGACAAGCGCTTTAACTAACTAAGCCACTGGGCCTACAACAACAGGGCTCTTTATATTTTTCAAAACTTATTTCTCGAAGAATTTCCAAAAATTGAAATGATTGCGTAAGACATTCCTTTACATATTTCAATAAAATTTTTACACATTTCTTTTAAAACATTTGCGAGTAATTCAAAATCGTCAATCAATATCATTCAATGTGCAGGCACCGGCGTGATTCGATCACGGGATCTCCTGTTTACTAGACAGGCGCTTTAACCAACTAAGCCACGGAGCCAACAAGAAGAGCGCTCTTTATATTTTTCGAACACGCGATCTCCTGTTTACAAGACAGGCGCTTTAACAAACTAAGCCACGGCGCCAACGAGAAGAGAGCTCTTTATATTTTTCAAAACAAAATTCTCGAAGAAATTCCAAAAATTGAAATGATTGCGTAATACATTCCTTTACACATTTCAATAAAATTTTTACACATTTCTTTTAAAACATTTGCGAGTAATTCAAAAACATCGAGCAGTATTATTCAACGACCAGGCACCCGCGTGATTCGAACACGCGATCTCCTGTTTACAAGACAGGCGCTTTAACCAACTAAGCCACGGCGCCAACGAGAAGAGGGCTCTTTATATTTTACAAAACAAAATTCTCGAAGAATTTTCAAAAATTGAAATGATTGCATAAGACATTACTTTACATATTTCAATAATATTTTTACACATTTCTTTTAAAACATTTGAGAGTAATTCAAAATCGTCAAGCAATATCATTCAACGACGAGGCACCGGCGTGATTCGAACACGCGATCTCCTGTTTACTAGACAGGCGCTTTAACCAACTAAGCCACGGCGCGAATATGAAGAAGGCTCTTTATATTTTTCAAAAGAAAATTCTCGAAGAAATTCCAAAAATTGAAATGATTGCGTAATACATTACTTTACATATTTCAATAAAATTTTTACACATTTCTTTTAAAACATTTGCGAGTAATTCAAAACCGTCAAGCAATATCATTCAATGACCAGGCACCGGCGTGATTCGAACACGCGATCTCCTGTTTACTAGACAGGCGCTTTAACCAACTAAGCGACGGCGCCAACGAGAAGAGGGCTCTTTATATTTTTAAAAACAAAATTCTGAAAGAATTTTCAAAAATTGAAATGATTGCGTAAGACATTCTTATACATATTTCAATAAAATTTTTACACGTTTCTTTCAAAACACTTGCGAGTAATTCAAAATCGTCAAGTTGTATTATTCAACGAACAGGCACCGGCGTGATTCGAACACGCGACCTCCTGTTTACAAGACAAGCGCTTTAACTAACTAAGCCACTGGGCCTACAACAACAGGGCTCTTTATATTTTTCAAAACTTAATTCTCGAAGAATTTCCAAAAATTGAAATGATTGCGTAAGACATTCCTTTACATATTTCAATAAAATTTTTACACATTTCTTTTAAAACATTTGCGAGTAATTCAAAATCGTCAATCAATATCATTCAATGTGCAGGCACCGGCGTGATTCGAACACGGGATCTCCTGTTTACTAGACAGGCGCTTTAACCAACTAAGCCACGGAGCCAACAAGAAGAGCGCTCTTTATATTTTTCGAACACGCGATCTCCTGTTTACAAGACAGGCGCAAGGCCTACCAGCGGCCGAGCGGTTCTGCGCTCAAAGCTGGTAGACGTGAGGTGCCGGGTTCGATCCCCGGTCGCGCTCGTCGGCCTAGCCGTTCGGAGTTTTCCGTGGTTTCCTCCGAAACTTGCGTAAATACGGGCTAGGACCCCTTAGAAAGACCTCCACGGAAGGCACTCCCCCTCAGGCTTAAGACCCCAGTGTTGTCAATCGGCCTTAATCCCTAACACCAACACCAACTAACACCAAGACAGGCGCTTTAACCAACTAAGCCACGGCGCCAACGAGAAGAGAGCTCTTTATATTTTTCAAAACAAAATTCTCGAAGAAATTCCAAAAATTGAAATGATTGCGTAATACATTCCTTTACACATTTCAATAAAATTTTTACACATTTCTTTTAAAACATTTGCGAGTAATTCAAAACCGTCAAGCAATATCAATCAACGACGTGGCAGCGGCGTGATTCGAACACGCGATCTCCTGTTTACTAGACAGGCGCTTTAACCAACTAAGCCACGGCGCGAATATGAAGAAGGCTCTTTATATTTTTCAAAAGAAAATTCTCGAAGAAATTCCAAAAATTGAAATGATTGCGTAATACATTACTTTACATATTTCAATAAAATTTTTACACATTTCTTTTAAAACATTTGCGAGTAATTCAAAACCGTCAAGCAATATCATTCAATGACCAGGCACCGGCGTGATTCGAACACGCGATCTCCTGTTTACTAGACAGGCGCTTTAACCAACTAAGCGACGGCGCCAACGAGAAGAGGGCTCTTTATATTTTTAAAAACAAAATTCTGAAAGAATTTTCAAAAATTGAAATGATTGCGTAAGACATTCTTATACATATTTCAATAAAATTTTTACACGTTTCTTTCAAAACACTTGCGAGTAATTCAAAATCGTCAAGTTGTATTATTCAACGAACAGGCACCGGCGTGATTCGAACACGCGACCTCCTGTTTACAAGACAAGCGCTTTAACTAACTAAGCCACTGGGCCTACAACAACAGGGCTCTTTATATTTTTCAAAACTTAATTCTCGAAGAATTTCCAAAAATTGAAATGATTGCGTAAGACATTCCTTTACATATTTCAATAAAATTTTTACACATTTCTTTTAAAACATTTGCGAGTAATTCAAAATCGTCAATCAATATCATTCAATGTGCAGGCACCGGCGTGATTCGAACACGGGATCTCCTGTTTACTAGACAGGCGCTTTAACCAACTAAGCCACGGAGCCAACAAGAAGAGCGCTCTTTATATTTTTCGAACACGCGATCTCCTGTTTACAAGACAGGCGCAAGGCCTACCAGCGGCCGAGCGGTTCTGCGCTCAAAGCTGGTAGACGTGAGGTGCCGGGTTCGATCCCCGGTCGCGCTCGTCGGCCTAGCCGTTCGGAGTTTTCCGTGGTTTCCTCCGAAACTTGCGTAAATACGGGCTAGGACCCCTTAGAAAGACCTCCACGGAAGGCACTCCCCCTCAGGCTTAAGACCCCAGTGTTGTCAATCGGCCTTAATCCCTAACACCAACACCAACTAACACCAAGACAGGCGCTTTAACCAACTAAGCCACGGCGCCAACGAGAAGAGAGCTCTTTATATTTTTCAAAACAAAATTCTCGAAGAAATTCCAAAAATTGAAATGATTGCGTAATACATTCCTTTACACATTTCAATAAAATTTTTACACATTTCTTTTAAAACATTTGCGAGTAATTCAAAACCGTCAAGCAATATCAATCAACGACGTGGCAGCGGCGTGATTCGAACACGCGATCTCCTGTTTACTAGACAGGCGCTTTAACCAACTAAGCCACGGCGCGAATATGAAGAAGGCTCTTTATATTTTTCAAAAGAAAATTCTCGAAGAAATTCCAAAAATTGAAATGATTGCGTAATACATTACTTTACATATTTCAATAAAATTTTTACACATTTCTTTTAAAACATTTGCGAGTAATTCAAAACCGTCAAGCAATATCATTCAACGACCAGGCACCGGCGTGATTCGAACACGCGATCTCCTGTTTACTAGACAGGCGCTTTAACCAACTAAGCGACGGCGCCAACGAGAAGAGGGCTCTTTATATTTTTCAAAACAAAATTCTGAAAGAATTTTCAAAAATTGAAATGATTGCTTAAGACATTCTTATACATATTTCAATAAAATTTTTACACGTTTCTTTCAAAACACTTGCGAGTAATTCAAAACCGTCAAGCAGCATCATTCAACGACCAGGCACCGGCGTGATTCGAACACGCGATCTCCTGTTTACTAGACAGGCGCTTTAACCAACTAAGCCACGGCGCCAACGAGAAGAGACCTCTTTATATTTTACAAAACAAAATTCTCGAAGAATTTTCAAAAATTGAAATGATTGCATAAGACATTACTTTACATATTTCAGTAATATTTTTACACATTTCTTTTAAAACATTTGCAAGTAATTCAAAATCGTCAATCAATATCATTCAATGTGCAGGCACCGGCGTGATTCGAACACGCGATCTCCTGTTTACAAGACAGGTGCTTTAACCAACTAAGCCACGGCGCCAGACAGTTTTTTTTAAATTTCCTTCTATGAATGTTAAATTTATTTTTAGTTTAAAATAAATAGCAGAGTTAATATTTTAAATTTATACATGATAAACTCTTTTTACGCCATTTCAATTTTTAAAAGAAGATTCAGAAAAATACTTACACCGATGGCACCGGCGTGATTCGAACACGCGATCTCCTGTTTATAAGAACGGCGCTCTAACCAACTAGGCCACGGCGCAACGACAAGAGAGCTCTTTATATTTTTCAAAACAAAATTCTCGAAGAATTTTCAAAAATTGAAATGATTGCATAAGACATTCCTTTACATATTTCATTAAAATGTTTACACATTTTCTTTAAAACTTTTGCGATTAATTCAAAAACGTCAAGCAATATTATTCAACGACCAGGCACCGGCGTGATTCGAACACGCGATCTCCTGTTTACAAGACAGGCGTTTTAACCAACTAAGCCACGGCGCCAATGAGATGAGGGCTCTTTATATTTTTCAAAACAAAATTCTCGAAGAATTTCCAAAAATTGAAATGATTGCGTAATACATTCCTTTACATATTTCAATAAAAATTTTACACATTTCTTTTAAAACATTTGCGAGTAATTCAAAATCGTCAATCAATATCATTCAATTTGCAGGCACCGGCGTGATTCGAACACGCGATCTGCTGTTTACTAGACAGGCGCTTTAACCAACTAAGCCACGGCGCCAACAAGAAGAAGGCTCTTTATATTTTTCAAAACAAAATTCTCAAAGAATTTCCAAAAATTGAAATGATTGCGTAATATAAACCTTTACATATTTCAATAAAATTTTTACACATTTCTTTTAAAACAATTGCGAGTAATTTAAAAACGTCAAGCAATATTATTCAACGACCAGGCACCGGCGTGATTCGAACACGCGATCTCCTGTTTACAAGACAGGCGTTTTAACCAACTAAGCAACGGGGCCAACGAGAAGAGGGTTCTTTATATTTTTCAAAACAAAATTCTCGAAGAATTTTCAAAAATTGAAATGATTGCATAAGACATTACTTTACATATTTCAATAAACTTTTTACACATTTCTTTTAAAACATTTGCAAGTAATTCAAAATCGTCAATCTATATCATTCAATGTGCAGGCACCGGCGTGATTCGAACACGCGATCTCCTGTTTACAAGACAGGCGTTCTAACCAACTAAGCCACGGGGCCAACGAGAAGAGGGTTCTTTATATTTTTCAAAACAAAATTCTCGAAGAATTTTCAAAAATTGAAATGATTGCATAAGACATTCCTTTACATATTTCAATAAAATTTTTACACATTTCTTTTAAAACATTTGCGAGTAATTCAAAAACGTCAAACAATATTATTCAACGACCAGGCACCGGCGTGATTCGAACACGCGATCTCCTGTTTATAAGAACGGCGCTCTAACCAACTAGGCCACGGCGCAACGACAAGAGAGCTCTTTATATTTTTCAAAACAAAATTCTCGAAGAATTTTCAAAAATTGAAATGATTGCATAAGACATTACTTTACATATTTCATTAAAATGTTTACACATTTTCTTTAAAACTTTTGCGAGTAATTCAAAAACGTCAAGCAATATTATTCAACGACCAGGCACCGGCGTGATTCGAACATGCGATCTCCTGTTTACAAGACAGGCGCTATAACCAACTAAGACACGGCGCCAATGAGATGAATGCTCTTTATATTTTTCAAAACAAAATTCTCGAAGAATTTCCAAAAATTGAAATGATTGCGTAATACATTCCTTTACATATTTCAATAAAAATTTTACACATTTCTTTTAAAACATTTGCGAGTAATTCAAAATCGTCAATCAATATCATTCAATTTGCAGGCACCGGCGTGATTCGAACACGCGATCTGCTGTTTACTAGACAGGCGCTTTAACCAACTAAGCCACGGCGCCAACAAGAAGAAGGCTCTTTATATTTTTCAAAACAAAATTCTCAAAGAATTTCCAAAAATTGTAATGATTGCGTAATATAATCCTTTACATATTTCAATAAAATTTTTACACATTTCTTTTAAAACAATTGCGAGTAATTCAAAATCTTCTATCAATATCATTCAATGTATAGGCACCGGCGTGATTCGAACACGCGATCTCCTGTTTACGAGACAGGCGCTTTAACCATCTAAGCCACGGCGCCAGACAGTTTTTTTTAAATTTCCTTCTATGAATGTTAAATTTATTTTTAGTTTAAAATAAATAGCAGAGTTAATATTTTAAATTTATAATTGATAAACTCTTTTTACGCCATTTCAATTTTTAAAAGAAGGTTCAGAAAAATACTTACACCGATGGCACCGGCGTGATTCGAACACGCGATCTCCTGTTTACAAGACAGGTGCTTTAACCAACTAAGCCACGGTGCCAACAAGAAGACGGCTCTTTATATTTTTCAAAACAAAATTCTCAAAGAATTTTCAAAAATTGAAATGATTGCATTAGACTTTACTTAACATATTTCATTAAAATGTTTACACATTTCTTTTAAAACATTTCCGAGTAATTCAAAACCGTCAAGCAACATCATTCAACGACCAGGCACCGGCGTGATTCGAACACGCGATCTCCTGTTTACTAGACAGGCGCTTTATCCAACTAAGCCACGGTGCCAACAAGAAGAGGGCTCTTTATATTTTTCAAAACCAAATTCTCGAAGAATTTATAAAAATTGAAACGATTGCGTAAGACATTCTTATACATATTTCAATAAAATTTTTACACGTTTCTTTCAAAACACTTGCGAGTAATTCAAAATCGTCAAGTTGTATTATTCAACGAACAGGCACCGGCGTGATTCGAACACGCGACCTCCTGTTTACAAGACAAGCGCTTTAACTAACTAAGCCACTGGGCCTACAACAACAGGGCTCTTTATATTTTTCAAAACTTAATTCTCGAAGAATTTCCAAAAATTGAAATGATTGCGTAAGACATTCTTTTACATATTTCAATAAAATTTTTACACGTTTCTTTCAAAACACTTGCGAGTAATTCAAAATCGTCAAGTTGTATTATTCAACGAACAGGCACCGGCGTGATTCGAACACGCGATCTCCTGTTTACTAGACAGGCGCTTTAACCAACTAAGCCACGGCGCCAACGAGAAGAGAGCTCTTTATATTTTTCAAAACAAAATTCTCGAAGAAATTCCAAAAATTGAAATGATTGCGTAAGACATTCCTTTACATATTTCAATAAAATTTTTACACATTTCTTTTAAAACATTTGCGAGTAATTCAAAATCGTCAATCAATATCATTCAATGTGCAGGCACCGGCGTGATTCGAACACGCGATCTCGTGTTTATTAGACAGGCGCTTTATCCAACTAACCCACGGTGCCAACAAGAAGAGGGCTCTTTATATTTTTCAAAACCAAATTCTCGAAGAATTTATAAAAATTGAAACGATTGCGTAAGACATTCTTATACATATTTCAATAAAATTTTTACACGTTTCTTTCAAAACACTTGCGAGTAATTCAAAATCGTCAAGTTGTATTATTCAACGAACAGGCACCGGCGTGATTCGAACACGCGACCTCCTGTTTACAAGACAAGCGCTTTAACTAACTAAGCCACTGGGCCTACAACAACGGGGCTCTTTATATTTTTCAAAAC
This sequence comes from Salticus scenicus, assembly GCA_963930645.1. Taxonomy (NCBI): domain Eukaryota; kingdom Metazoa; phylum Arthropoda; class Arachnida; order Araneae; family Salticidae; genus Salticus; species Salticus scenicus. Next base: position 95,375,592 of record OZ005655.1, read on the forward strand.
TTAATTCTCGAAGAATTTCCAAAAATTGAAATGATTGCGTAAGACATTCCTTTACATATTTCAATAAAATTTTTACACATTTCTTTTAAAACATTTGCGAGTAATTCAAAATCGTCAATCAATATCATTCAATGTGCAGGCACCGGCGTGATTCGAACACGGGATCTCCTGTTTACTAGACAGGCGCTTTAACCAACTAAGCCACGGAGCCAACAAGAAGAGCGCTCTTTATATTTTTCGAACACGCGATCTCCTGTTTACAAGACAGGCGCTTTAACCAACTAAGCCACGGCGCCAACGACAAGAGAGCTCTTGATATTTTTCAAAACAAAATTCTCGAAGAAATTCCAAAAATTGAAATGATTGCGTAATACATTCCTTTACACATTTGAATAAAATTTTTACACATTTCTTTTAAAACATTTGCGAGTAATTCAAAAACATCGAGCAGTATTATTCAACGACCAGGCACCCGCGTGATTCGAACACGCGATCTCCTGTTTACAAGACAGGCGCTTTAACCAACTAAGCCACGGCGCCAACGAGAAGAGGGCTCTTTATATTTTACAAAACAAAATTCTCGAAGAATTTTCAAAAATTGAAATGATTGCATAAGACATTACTTTACATATTTCAATAAAATTTTTACACATTTCTTTTAAAACATTTGCGAGTAATTCAAAATCTTCAATCAATATCATTCAATGTGTAGGCACCGGCGTGATTCGAACACGCGATCTCCTGTTTACTAGACAGGCGCTTTAACCAACTAAGCCACGGCGGTAACAAGTAGAGGGCTCTTTATATTTTTCAAAACAAAATTCTCGAAGAATTTCCAAAAATTGAAATGATTGCGTAAGACATTCCTTTACATATTTCAATAAAATTTTTACACATTTCTTTTAAAACATTTGCGAGTAATTCAAAATCGTCAATCAATATCATTCAATGTGCAGGCACCGGCGTGATTCGAACACGCGATCTCCTGTTTACTAGACAGGCGCTTTAACCAACTAAGCCACGGCGCCAACGAAAAGAGGGCTCTTTATATTTTTCAAAACAAAATTCTCGAAGAATTTCCAAAAATTGAAATGATTGCGTAAGACATTCCTTTACATGTTTCAATAAAATTTTTACACATTTCTTTTAAAACATTTGCGAGTAATTCAAAAACGCCAAGCAATATTTTTCAACGACCAGGCACCGGCGTGATTCGAACACGCGATCTCCTGTTTACGAGACAGGCGCTTTAACCATCTAAGCCACGGCGCCCGACAGTTCTTTTTAAATTTCCTTCTATGAATGTTAAGTTTATTTTTAGTTTAAAATAAATAGCAGAGTTAATATTTTGAATTTTATAATTGATAAACTCTTTTTACGCCATTTCAATTTTTAAAAGAAGGTTCAGAAAAATACTTACGCCGATGGCACCGGCGTGATTCGAACACGCGATCTCCTGTTTACAAGACAGGCGCTTAAACCAACTAAGCCACGGCGCCCGACAGTTTTTTTAAAATTTCCTTCTATGAATGTTAAATTTATTTTTAGTTTAAAATAAATAGCAGAGTTAATATTTTAAATTTTATAATTGAAAAACTCTTTTTACGCCATTTCAATTTTTAAAAGAAGGTTCAGAAAAATACTTACACCGATGGCACCGGCGCGATTCGAACACGCGATCTCATGTTTACAAGACTGGCGCTTTAACCAACTAAGCCGTGGCGCCAACAAGGAGAGGGATCTTTATATTTTTGAAAACAAAATTCTCGAAGAATTTCCAAAAATTGAAATGATTGCGTAAGACATGCATTTACATATTTCAACAAAATTTTTACACAATTCTTTTAAAACATTTCCGAGTAATTCAAAATCGTCAATCAATATCATTCAATGTGCAGGAACCGTCGTGATTCGAACACGCGATCTCCTGTTTACTAGACAGGCGCTTTAACCAACTAAGCCACGGCGCCAACGAGAAGAGGGCTCTTTATATTTTTCAAAACAAAATTCTCGAAGAATTTCCAAAAATTGAAATGATTGCGTAAGACATTCCTTTACATATTTCAATAAATTTTTTACACATTCCTTTTAAAACATTTGCGAGTAATTCAAAATCATCAATCAATATCATTCAATGTGCAGGCACCGGCGTGATTCGAACACGCGATCTACTGTTTACAAGACAGGCGCTTTAACCAACTATGCCACAGCGCCAACGAGATGAGGGCTCTTTACATTTTTCAAAACAAAATTCTCGAAGAATTTCCAAAGATTGAAATGATTGCGTAATGCAATCCTTTACATATTTCAATAAAATTTTTACACATTTCTTTTAAAACATTTGCGAGTAATTCAAAATCTTCAATCAGTATCATTCAATGTGTAGGCACCGGCGAGATTCGAACACGCGATCTCCTGTTTACTAGACAGGCGCTTTAACCAACTAAGCCACGGCGCCAACGAGAAGAGGGCTCTTTATATTTTTCAAAACAAAATTGTCGAAGAATTTCCAAAAATTGAAATGATTGCGTAAGACATTCCTTTATATATTTCAATAAAATTTTTACACATTTCTTTTAAAACATTTGCGAGTAATTAGAAAACGCCAAGCAATATTATTCAACGACCAGGCACCGGCGTGATTCGAACACGCGATCACCTGTTTACAAGACAATCGCTTTAACCAACTAAGCCACGGCGCCAAAGAGAAGGGGGCTCTTTATATTTTTCAAAACAAAATTCTCGAAGAATTTTCAAAAATTCAAATGATTGCATCAGACATTGCTTCACATATTTCATTAAAATATTTACACATTTCTTTTAAAACATTTGCGAGTAATTCAAAACCGTCAAGCAATATCATTCAACGACCAGGCACCGGCGTGATTCGAACACGCGATCTCATGTTTACTAGACAGGCGCTTTAACCAACTAAGCCACGGCGCCAATGAGAAGAGGGCTCTTTATATTTTTCAAAACAAAATTCTCGAAGAATTTTCAAAAATTGAACTGTTTGCAATAAGACATTACTTCACATATTTCATTAAAATATTTACACGTTTCTTTCAAAACACTTGCGAGTAATTCAAAACCGTCAAGCAACATCATTCAACGACCAGGCACCGGCGTGATTCGAACACGCGATCTCCTGTTTACTAGACAGGCGCTTTAACCAACTAAGCCACGGCGCCAACGAGAAGAGGGCTCTTTATATTTTTTAAAACCAAATTCTCGAAGAATTTCCAAAAATTGAAATGATTGCGTAAGACATTCCTTTACATATTTCAATAAAATTTTTACACATTTCTTTTAAAACATTTGCGAGTAATTCAAAATCGTCAATCAATATCAGTCAACGTGCAGGCACCAGCGTGATTCGAACACGCGATCTCCTGTTTACTAAACAGGCGCTTTAACCAACTAAGCCAAGGCGCCAACGAGAAGAGGGCTCTTTATATTTTTCAAAACAAAATTCTCGAAGAATTTCCAAAAATTGAAATGATTGCGTAAGACATTCCGTTACATATTTCAATAAAATTTTTACACATTTCTTTTAAAACATTTGCGAATAATTCAAAATCGTCAATCAATATCATTCAATGCGCACGCACCGGCGTGATTCGAACACGCGATCTCCTGTTTACTAGACAGGCGCTTTAACCAACTAAGCCACGGCGCCATCGAGAAGAGAGCTCTTTATATTTTTCAAAACATAATTCTCGAAGAATTTCCAAAAATTGAAATGATTGCGTAATACAATCCTTTACATATTTCAATAATTTTTCACACATTTCTTTTAAAACATTTGCGAGTGATTCAAAATCTTCAATCAGTATCATTCAATGTGTAGGCACCGGCGTGATTCGAACACGCGATCTCCTGTTTACGAGACAGGCGCTTTTTCCATCTAAGCCACGGCGAACGACAGTTTTTTTAAAATTTCCTTCTATGAATGTTAAATTTATTTTTAGTTTAAAATAAATAGCAGAGTTATTATTTTAAATTTTATAATTGATAAACTCTTTTTACGCCATTTCAGTTTTTAAAGGAAGGTTCAGAAAAATACTTACACCGATGGCACCGGCGTGATTCGAACACGCGAACTCCTGTTTACAAGACATGCGCTTTAACCAACTAAGCCACGGCGCCAACAAGAAGAGGGCTCTTTATATATTTCAAAACAAAATTCTCGAAGAATTTCCAAAAATTGTAATGATTGCGTAAGACATTCCTTTACATATTTCAATAAAATTTTTAAACATTTCTTTTAAAACATTTGCGAGTAATTCAAAATCGTCAATCAATATCATTCAATGTGCAGGCACCGGCGTGATTCGAACACGCGATCTCCTGTGTACTAGACAGGCGCTTTAACCAACTAAGCCACGGCGCCAACGAGAAGTGGGCTCTTTATATTTTTGAAAACAAAATTCTCGAAAAATTTTCAAAAATTGAAATGATTGCATAAGACATTACTTTAGTTAATATTTTAAATTTTATAATTGATAAACTCTTTTTACGCCATTTCAATTTTTAAAAGAAGGTTCAGAAAAATACTTACACCGATGGCACCGGCGTGATTCGAACGCGCGATCTCCTGTTTACAAGACAGGTGCTTTAACCAACTAAGCCACGGCGCCAACAAGTAGAGGGCTCTTTATATTTTTCAAAACAAAATTCTCGAAGAATTTCCAAAAATTGAAATGATTGCGTAAGACATTCCTTTACATATTTCAATAAAATTTTTACACATTTCTTTTAAAACCCTTGTGAGTAATTGAAAAACGCCAAGCAATATTATTCAACGACCAGGCACCGGCGTGATTCGAACACGCGATCACCTGTTTACAAGACAGGCGCTTTAACCAACTAAGCCACGACGCCAAAGAGAAGAGGGCTCTTTATGTTTTTCAAAACAAAATTCTCGAAGAATTTTACAAAATTGAAATGATTGCAATAAGACATTACTTCACATATTTCATTAAAATATTTACACATTTCTTTTAAAACATTTGCGAGTAATTCAAAACCGTCAAGCAATATCATTCAACGACCAGGCACAGGCGTGATTCGAACCCCCGATCTCCTGTTTACCAGACAGGCGCTTTAACCAACTAAGCCACGGTGCCATTAAGAAGAGGGCTCTTTATATTTTTCAAAACCAAATTCTCGAAGAATTTCCAAAAATTGAAACGATTGCGCACGACATTCCTTTACATATTTCAATAAAATTTCTACACGTTTCTTTCAATACACTTGCGCGTAATTCAAAATCGTCAAGGAATAACATTCAACGACCAGGCACCGACGTGATTCGAACACGCGATCGCCTGTTTACTTAACAAGCGCTTTAACCATTTAAGCCACGGCGCCAACAACAGCAGGTCTCTTTATATTTTTCAAAAGAAAATTCTCGAAGAATTTTCAAAAATTGAAATGATTGCATAAGCCATTACTTTACATATTTCAATAAAATGTTTACACATTTCTTTTAAATCATTTGCGAATAATTCAAAATCGTCAAGCAATAACATTCAACGACCAGGCACCGACGTGATTCGAACAAGCAATCGCCTGTCTACTAGACAAGCGCTTTAACTAACTACGCCACTGGGGCTACAAGAACAGGGCTCTTTATATTTTTCAAAACATAATTCTCGAAGAATTTCCAAAAATTGAAATGATTGCGTAAGACATTCCTTTACATATTTCAATAAAATGTTTACACATTTCTTTTAAAACATTTGCGAGTAATTCAAAAACGTCAACTAATATTATTTAACGACCAGGCACCGGCGTGATTCGAACACGCGATCTCCTGTTTACTAGACAGGCGCTCTAACCAACTAAGCCACGGCGCCAACAAGCAGAGGGCTCTTTATATTTTTCAAAACAAAATTCTCGAAGAAATTTCAAAAATTGAAGTGATTGCGTAATACATTTCTTTACATATTTCAATAAAATTTTTACACATTTCTTTTAAAACATTTGCGAATAATTCAAAATCGTCAATCAATATCATTCAATGTGCAGGCACCGGCGTGATTCGAACACGCGATCTCCTGTTTACTAGACAGGCGCTTTAACCAACTAAACCACGGCGCCAACGAGAAGAGGGCTCTTTATATTTTTCAAAACAAAATTCTCGAAGAATTTCCAAAAATTGAAATGATTGCGTAAGACATTCCTTTACATATTTCAATAAAATTTTTACACATTTCTTTTAAAACATTTGTGAGTAATTCAAAACCGTCAAGCAATATCATTCAACGACCAGGAACCGGCGTGATTCGAACACGCGATCTCCTGTTTACTAGACAGGCGCTTTAACCAACTAAGCCACGGCGCCAACGAGACGAGGGCTCTTTATATTTTTCAAAACAAAATTCTCGAAGAATTTCCAAAAATTGAAATGATTGCGTAAGACATTCTTTTACATATTTCAATAAAATTTTTACACATTTCTTTTAAAACATTTGCAAGTAATTCGAAATCTTCAATCAATATCATTCAATGTGCAGGCACCGGCGTGATTCGAACTCGCGATCTCCTGTTTCCAAGACAGGCGCTTTAACCAACTAAGCCACGGCGCCAATGAGAAGAGGGCTCTTTATATTTTTCAAAACAAAATTCTCGAAGAATTTCCAAAAATTGAAATGATTGCATAAGACATTACTTTACATATTTCAATAAAATTTTTACACATTTCTTTTAAAACATTTGCGAGTAATTCAAAACCGTCAAGCAATATCATTCAACGACCAGGCACCGGCGTAATTCGAACACGCGATCTCCTGTTTACTAGACAGTCGCTTTATCCAACTAAGCCACGGCGGCAACAAGCAGAGTGCTCTTTATATTTTTCAAAACATAATTTTCGAAGAATTTCCAAAAATTGAAATGATTGCTTAAGACATTCCTTTACATATTTCAATAAAATTTTTACACATTTCTTTTAAAACATTTGCGAGTAATTCAAAATCGTCAATCAATATCATTCAATGTGCAGGCACCGGCGTGATTCGAACACGCGATGTCCTGTTTACAAGACAGGCGCTTTAACCAACTAAGCCACGGCGCCAATGAGAAGAGGGCTCTTTATATTTTTCAAAACAAAATTCTCGAAGAATTTTCAAAAATTGAAATGATTGCATAAGACATTACTTTACATATTTCAATAAAATTTTTACACATTTCTTTTAAAACATTTGCGAGTAATTCAAAACCGTCAAGCAATATCATTCAACGACCAGGCACCGGCGTAATTCGAACACGCGATCTCCTGTTTACTAGACAGGTGCTTTAACAAACTAAGCCACAGCGCTAACAAGTAGAGGGCTCTTTATATTTTTCAAAACATAATTCTCGAAGAATTTCCAAAAATTGAAATGATTGCTTAAGACATTCCTTTACATATTTCAATAAAATTTTTACACATTTCTTTTAAATCATTTGCGAGTAATTCAAAAGCGTCAATCAATATCATTCAATGTGCAGGCACCGGCGTGATTCGAACACGCGATCTCCTGTTTACTAGACAGGCGCTTTAACCAACTAAGCCACGGCGCCCGACAGTTTTTTTAAAATTTCCTTCTATGAATGTTAAATTTATTTTTAGTTTAAAATAAATAGCAGAGTTATTATTTTAAATTTTATAATTGATAAACTCTTTTTACGCCATTTCAATTTTTAAAGGAAGGTTCAGAAAAATACTTACACCGATGGCACCGGCGTGATTCGAACACGCGATCTCCTGTTTACAAGACAGGCGCTTTAACCAACTAAGCCACGGCGCCAACAAGAAGACCGCTCTTTATATTTTTCAAAACAAAATTCTCGAAGAATTTCGAAAAATTGAAAGGATTGCCTAAGACATTCCTTTACATATTTCATTAAAATGTTTACACATTTCTTTTAAAACATTTGCGAGTAATTCAAAAACGTCAAGCAATATTATTCAACGACCAGGCACCGGCGTGATTCGAACACTCGATCTCCTTTTTGCAAGAATGGCGCTCTAACCAACAAAGCCACGGCGCCAACGAGAAGAGAGCTCTTTATATTTTTCAAAACAAAATTCTCGAAGAATTTCCAAAAATTGAAATGATTGCGTAAGACATTCCTTTACCTTATTTCAATAAAATTTTTACACATTTCTTTAAAAACATTTGCGAGTAATTCAAAAACGCCAAGCAATATTATTCAACGACCAGGCACCGGCGTGATTCGAACACGCGATCACCTGTTTACAAGACAATCACTTTAACCAACTAAGCCACGGCGCCAAAGAGAAGGGGGCTCTTTATATTTTTCAAAACAAAATTCTCGAAGAATTTTCAAAAATTCAAATGATTGCATCAGACATTGCTTCACATATTTCATTAAAATATTTACACATTTCTTTTAAAACATTTGCGAGTAATTCAAAACCGTGGAGCAATATCATTCAACGACCAGGCACCGGCGTGATTCGAACACGCGATCTCCTGTTTACTAGACAGGCGCTTTAACCAACTAAGCCACGGCGCCAATGAGAAGAGGGCTCTTTATATTTTTCAAAACAAAATTCTCGAAGAATTTTCAAAAATTGAAATGTTTGCAATAAGACATTACTTCACATATTTCATTAAAATATTTACACATTTCTTTTAAAACATTTGCGAGTAATTCAAAACCGCCAAGCAATATCATTCAACGACCAGGCACCGGCGTGATTCGAACACGCGATCTCCTGTTTACTAGACAGGCGCTTTAACCAACTAAGCCACGGCGCCAACAAGAAGAGGGCTCTTTATATTTTTTAAAACCAAATTCTCGAAGAATTTCCAAAAATTGAAACGATTGCGTAAGACATTCTTATACATATTTCAATAAAATTTTTACACGTTTCTTTCAAAACACTTGCGAGTAATTCAAAACCGTCAAGAAACATCATTCAACGACCAGGCACCGGCGTGATTTGAACACGAGATATCCTGTTTACAACACAGGTGCTTTAACCAACCAAGCCACGGCGCCATTGAGAAGAGGGCTCTTTATATTTTTCAAAACAAAATTCTCGAAGGATTTTCAAAAATTGAAGTGATTGCAATAAGACATTACTTCACATATTTCATTAAAATATTTGCACATTTCTTTTAAAACATTTGCGAGTAATTCAAAATCGTGATGCAATATCATTGAACGACCAGGCACCGGCGTGATCCGAACACGCGATCTCCTGTTTACTAGACAGGCGCTTTAACCAACTAAGCCACGGCGCCAACGAGAAGAGGGCTCTTTATATTTTTTAAAACCAAATTCTCGAAGAATTTCCAAAAATTGAAATGATTGCGTAAGACATTCCTTTACATATTTGAATAAAATTTTTACACATTCCTTTTAAAACATTTGCGAGTAATTCAAAATCATCAATCAATATCATTCAATGTGCAGGAACCGGCGTGATACGAACACGCGATCTACTGTTTACAAGACAGGTGCTTTAACCAACTATGCCACGGCGCCAACGAGAAGAGGGCTCTTTACATTTTTCAAAACCAAATTCTCGAAGAATTTCCAAAGATTGAAATGATTGCGTAATGCAATCCTTTACATATTTCAATAAAATTTTTACACATTTCTTTTAAAACATTTGCGAGTAATTCAAAATCTTCAATCAATATCATTCAATGTGTAGGCACCGGCGTGATTCGAACACGCGATCTCCTGTTTACTAGACAGGCGCTTTAACCAACTAAGCCACGGCGGTAACAAGTAGAGGGCTCTTTATATTTTTCAAAACAAAATTCTCGAAGAATTTCCAAAAATTGAAATGATTGCGTAAGACATTCCTTTACATATTTCAATAAAATTTTTACACATTTCTTTTAAAACATTTGCGAGTAATTCAAAATCGTCAATCAATATCATTCAATGTGCAGGCACCGGCGTGATTCGAACACGCGATCTCCTGTTTACTAGACAGGCGCTTTAACCAACTAAGCCACGGCGCCAACGAAAAGAGGGCTCTTTATATTTTTCAAAACAAAATTCTCGAAGAATTTCCAAAAATTGAAATGATTGCGTAAGACATTCCTTTACATGTTTCAATAAAATTTTTACACATTTCTTTTAAAACATTTGCGAGTAATTCAAAAACGCCAAGCAATATTTTTCAACGACCAGGCACCGGCGTGATTCGAACACGCGATCTCCTGTTTACGAGACAGGCGCTTTAACCATCTAAGCCACGGCGCCCGACAGTTCTTTATAAATTTCCTTCTATGAATGTTAAGTTTATTTTTAGTTTAAAATAAATAGCAGAGTTAATATTTTAAATTTTATAATTGATAAACTCTTTTTACGCCATTTCAATTTTTAAAAGAAGGTTCAGAAAAATACTTACGCCGATGGCACCGGCGTGATTCGAACACGCGATCTCCTGTTTACAAGACAGGCGCTTAAACCAACTAAGCCACGGCGCCCGACAGTTTTTTTAAAATTTCCTTCTATGAATGTTAAATTTATTTTTAGTTTAAAATAAATAGCAGAGTTAATATTTTAAATTTTATAATTGAAAAACTCTTTTTACGCCATTTCAATTTTTAAAAGAAGGTTCAGAAAAATACTTACACCGATGGCACCGGCGCGATTCGAACACGCGATCTCATGTTTACAAGACTGGCGCTTTAACCAACTAAGCCGTGGCGCCAACAAGGAGAGGGATCTTTATATTTTTGAAAACAAAATTCTCGAAGAATTTCCAAAAATTGAAATGATTGCGTAAGACATTCATTTACATATTTCAACAAAATTTTTACACAATTCTTTTAAAACATTTCCGAGTAATTCAAAATCGTCAATCAATATCATTCAATGTGCAGGAACCGTCGTGATTCGAACACGCGATCTCCTGTTTACTAGACAGGCGCTTTAACCAACTAAGCCACGGCGCCAACGAGAAGAGGGCTCTTTATATTTTTCAAAACAAAATTCTCGAAGAATTTCCAAAAATTGAAATGATTGCGTAAGACATTCCTTTACATATTTCAATAAATTTTTTACACATTCCTTTTAAAACATTTGCGAGTAATTCAAAATCATCAATCAATATCATTCAATGTGCAGGCACCGGCGTGATTCGAACACGCGATCTACTGTTTACAAGACAGGCGCTTTAACCAACTATGCCACAGCGCCAACGAGATCAGGGCTCTTTACATTTTTCAAAACAAAATTCTCGAAGAATATCCAAAGATTGAAATGATTGCGTAATGCAATCCTTTACATATTTCAATAAAATTTTTACACATTTCTTTTAAAACATTTGCGAGTAATTCAAAATCTTCAATCAGTATCATTCAATGTGTAGGCACCGGCGAGATTCGAACACGCGATCTCCTGTTTACTAGACAGGCGCTTTAACCAACTAAGCCACGGCGCCAACGAGAAGAGGGCTCTTTATATTTTTCAAAACAAAATTCTCGAAGAATTTCCAAAAATTGAAATGATTGCGTAAGACATTCCTTTATATATTTCAATAAAATTTTTACACATTTCTTTTAAAACATTTGCGAGTAATTAGAAAACGCCAAGCAATATTATTCAACGACCAGGCACCGGCGTGATTCGAACACGCGATCACCTGTTTACAAGACAATCGCTTTAACCAACTAAGCCACGGCGCCAAAGAGAAGGGGGCTCTTTATATTTTTCAAAACAAAATTCTCGAAGAATTTTCAAAAATTCAAATGATTGCATCAGACATTGCTTCACATATTTCATTAAAATATTTACACATTTCTTTTAAAACATTTGCGAGTAATTCAAAACCGTCAAGCAATATCATTCAACGACCAGGCACCGGCGTGATTCGAACACGCGATCTCATGTTTACTAGACAGGCGCTTTAACCAACTAAGCCACGGCGCCAATGAGAAGAGGGCTCTTTATATTTTTCAAAACAAAATTCTCGAAGAATTTTCAAAAATTGAACTGTTTGCAATAAGACATTACTTCACATATTTCATTAAAATATTTACACATTTCTTTTAAAACATATGCGAGTAATTCAAAACCGCCAAGCAATATCATTCAACGACCAGGCACCGGCGTGATTCGAACACGCGATCTCCTGTTTACTAGACAGGAGCTTTAACCAACTAAGCCACGGCGCCAACAAGAAGAGGGCTCTTTATATTTTTTGAAACCAAATTCTCGAAGAATTTCCAAAAATTGAAACGATTGCTTAAGACATTCTTATACATATTTCAATAAAATTTTTACACGTTTCTTTCAAAACACTTGCGAGTAATTCAAAACCGTCAAGCAACATCATTCAACGACCAGGCACCGGCGTGATTCGAACACGCGATCTCCTGTTTACTAGACAGGCGCTTTAACCAACTAAGCCACGCCGCCAACGAGAAGAGGGCTCTTTATATTTTTTAAAACCAAATTCTCGAAGAATTTCCAAAAATTGAAATGATTGCGTAAGACATTCCTTTACATATTTCAATAAAATTTTTACACATTTCTTTTAAAACATTTGCGAGTAATTCAAAATCGTCAATCAATATCAGTCAACGTGCAGGCACCAGCGTGATTCGAACACGCGATCTCCTGTTTACTAAACAGGCGCTTTAACCAACTAAGCCAAGGCGCCAACGAGAAGAGGGCTCTTTATATTTTTCAAAACAAAATTCTCGAAGAATTTCCAAAAATTGAAATGATTGCGTAAGACATTCCGTTACATATTTCAATAAAATTTTTACACATTTCTTTTAAAACATTTGCGAATAATTCAAAATCGTCAATCAATATCATTCAATGCGCACGCACCGGCGTGATTCGAACACGCGATCTCCTGTTTACTAAACAGGCGCTTTAACCAACTAAGCCAAGGCGCCAACGAGAAGAGGGCTCTTTATATTTTTCAAAACAAAATTCTCGAAGAATTTCCAAAAATTGAAATGATTGCGTAAGACATTCCGTTACATATTTCAATAAAATTTTCACACATTTCTTTTAAAACATTTGCGAGTGATTCAAAATCTTCAATCAGTATCATTCAATGTGTAGGCACCGGCGTGATTCGAACACGCGATCTCCTGTTTACGAGACAGGCGCTTTTTCCATCTAAGCCACGGCGAACGACAGTTTTTTTAAAATTTCCTTCTATGAATGTTAAATTTATTTTTAGTTTAAAATAAATAGCAGAGTTATTATTTTAAATTTTATAATTGATAAACTCTTTTTACGCCATTTCAGTTTTTAAAGGAAGGTTCAGAAAAATACTTACACCGATGGCACCGGCGTGATTCGAACACGCGAACTCCTGTTTACAAGACATGCGCTTTAACCAACTAAGCCACGGCGCCAACAAGAAGAGGGCTCTTTATATTTTTCAAAACAAAATTCTCGAAGAATTTCCAAAAATTGTAATGATTGCGTAAGACATTCCTTTACATATTTCAATAAAATTTTTAAACATTTCTTTTAAAACATTTGCGAGTAATTCAAAATCGTCAATCAATATCATTCAATGTGCAGGCACCGGCGTGATTCGAACACGCGATCTCCTGTGTACTAGACAGGCGCTTTAACCAACTAAGCCACGGCGCCAACGAGAAGTGGGCTCTTTATATTTTTGAAAACAAAATTCTCGAAAAATTTTCAAAAATTGAAATGATTGCATAAGACATTACTTTAGTTAATATTTTAAATTTTGTAATTGATAAACTCTTTTTACGCCATTTCAATTTTTAAAAGAAAGTTCAGAAAAATACTTACACCGATGGCACCGGCGTGATTCGAACGCGCGATCTCCTGTTTACAAGACAGGTGCTTTAACCAACTAAGCCACGGCGCCAACAAGTAGAGGGCTCTTTATATTTTTCAAAACAAAATTCTCGAAGAATTTCCAAAAATTGAAATGATTGCGTAAGACATTCCTCTACATATTTCAATAAAATTTTTACACATTTCTTTTCAAACCCTTGTGAGTAATTGAAAAACGCCAAGCAATATTATTCAACGACCAGGCACCGGCGGGATTCGAACACGCGATCACCTGTTTACAAGACAGGCGCTTTAACCAACTAAGCCACGACGCCAAAGAGAAGAAGGCTCTTTATGTTTTTCAAAACAAAATTCTCGAAGAATTTTACAAAATTGAAATGATTGCAATAAGACATTACTTCACATATTTCATTAAAATATTTACACATTTCTTTTAAAACATTTGCGAGTAATTCAAAACCGTCAAGCAATATCATTCAACGACCAGGCACAGGCGTGATTCGAACCCCCGATCTCCTGTTTACCAGACAGGCGCTTTAACCAACTAAGCCACGGTGCCAACAAGAAGAGGGCTCTTTATATTTTTCAAAACCAAATTCTCGAAGAATTTCCAAAAATTGAAACGATTGCGCACGACATTCCTTTACATATTTCAATAAAATTTCTACACGTTTCTTTCAATACACTTGCGCGTAATTCAAAATCGTCAAGGAATAACATTCAACGACCAGGCACCGACGTGATTCGAACACGCGATCGCCTGTTTACTTAACAAGCGCTTTAACCATTTAAGCCACGGCGCCAACAACAGCAGGTCTCTTTATATTTTTCAAAAGAAAATTCTCGAAGAATTTTCAAAAATTGAAATGATTGCATAAGCCATTACTTTACATATTTCAATAAAATGTTTACACATTTCTTTTAAATCATTTGCGAATAATTCAAAATCGTCAAGCAATAACATTCAACGACCAGGCACCGACGTGATTCGAACAAGCAATCGCCTGTCTACTAGACAAGCGCTTTAACTAACTAAGCCACTGGGGCTACAAGAACAGGGCTCTTTATATTTTTCAAAACATAATTCTCGAAGAATTTCCAAAAATTGAAATGATTGCGTAAGACATTCCTTTACATATTTCAATAAAATGTTTACACATTTCTTTTAAAACATTTGCGAGTAATTCAAAAACGTCAACTAATATTATTTAACGACCAGGCACCGGCGTGATTCAAACACGCGATCTCCTGTTTACTAGACAGGCGCTCTAACCAACTAAGCCACGGCGCCAACAAGCAGAGGGCTCTTTATATTTTTCAAAACAAAATTCTCGAAGAAATTTCAAAAATTGAAGTGATTGCGTAATACATTCCTTTACATATTTCAATAAAATTTTTACACATTTCTTTTAAAACATTTGCGAATAATTCAAAATCGTCAATCAATATCATTCAATGTGCAGGCACCGGCGTGATTCGAACACGCGATCACCTGTTTACAAGACAATCGCTTTAACCAACTAAGCCACGGCGCCAAAGAGAAGGGGGCTCTTTATATTTTTCAAAACAAAATTCTCGAAGAATTTTCAAAAATTCAAATGATTGCATCAGACATTGCTTCACATATTTCATTAAAATATTTACACATTTCTTTTAAAACATTTGCGAGTAATTCAAAACCGTCAAGCAATATCATTCAACGACCAGGCACCGGCGTGATTCGAACACGCGATCTCATGTTTACTAGACAGGCGCTTTAACCAACTAAGCCACGGCGCCAATGAGAAGAGGGCTCTTTATATTTTTCAAAACAAAATTCTCGAAGAATTTTCAAAAATTGAACTGTTTGCAATAAGACATTACTTCACATATTTCATTAAAATATTTACACATTTCTTTTAAAACATATGCGAGTAATTCAAAACCGCCAAGCAATATCATTCAACGACCAGGCACCGGCGTGATTCGAACACGCGATCTCCTGTTTACTAGACAGGAGCTTTAACCAACTAAGCCACGGCGCCAACAAGAAGAGGGCTCTTTATATTTTTTGAAACCAAATTCTCGAAGAATTTCCAAAAATTGAAACGATTGCTTAAGACATTCTTATACATATTTCAATAAAATTTTTACACGTTTCTTTCAAAACACTTGCGAGTAATTCAAAACCGTCAAGCAACATCATTCAACGACCAGGCACCGGCGTGATTCGAACACGCGATCTCCTGTTTACTAGACAGGCGCTTTAACCAACTAAGCCACGCCGCCAACGAGAAGAGGGCTCTTTATATTTTTTAAAACCAAATTCTCGAAGAATTTCCAAAAATTGAAATGATTGCGTAAGACATTCCTTTACATATTTCAATAAAATTTTTACACATTTCTTTTAAAACATTTGCGAGTAATTCAAAATCGTCAATCAATATCAGTCAACGTGCAGGCACCAGCGTGATTCGAACACGCGATCTCCTGTTTACTAAACAGGCGCTTTAACCAACTAAGCCAAGGCGCCAACGAGAAGAGGGCTCTTTATATTTTTCAAAACAAAATTCTCGAAGAATTTCCAAAAATTGAAATGATTGCGTAAGACATTCCGTTACATATTTCAATAAAATTTTTACACATTTCTTTTAAAACATTTGCGAATAATTCAAAATCGTCAATCAATATCATTCAATGCGCACGCACCGGCGTGATTCGAACACGCGATCTCCTGTTTACTAGACAGGCGCTTTAACCAACTAAGCCACGGCGCCATCGAGAAGAGAGCTCTTTATATTTTTCAAAACATAATTCTCGAAGAATTTCCAAAAATTGAAATGATTGCGTAATACAATCCTTTACATATTTCAATAAAATTTTCACACATTTCTTTTAAAACATTTGCGAGTGATTCAAAATCTTCAATCAGTATCATTCAATGTGTAGGCACCAGCGTGATTCGAACACGCGATCTCCTGTTTACGAGACAGGCGCTTTTTCCATCTAAGCCACGGCGAACGACAGTTTTTTTAAAATTTCCTTCTATGAATGTTAAATTTATTTTTAGTTTAAAATAAATAGCAGAGTTATTATTTTAAATTTTATAATTGATAAACTCTTTTTACGCCATTTCAGTTTTTAAAGGAAGGTTCAGAAAAATACTTACACCGATGGCACCGGCGTGATTCGAACACGCGAACTCCTGTTTACAAGACATGCGCTTTAACCAACTAAGCCACGGCGCCAACAAGAAGAGGGCTCTTTATATTTTTCAAAACAAAATTCTCGAAGAATTTCCAAAAATTGTAATGATTGCGTAAGACATTCCTTTACATATTTCAATAAAATTTTTAAACATTTCTTTTAAAACATTTGCGAGTAATTCAAAATCGTCAATCAACATCATTCAATGTGCAGGCACCGGCGTGATTCGAACACGCGATCTCCTGTGTACTAGACAGGCGCTTTAACCAACTAAGCCACGGCGCCAACGAGAAGTGGGCTCTTTATATTTTTGAAAACAAAATTCTCGAAAAATTTTCAAAAATTGAAATGATTGCATAAGACATTACTTTAGTTAATATTTTAAATTTTATAATTGATAAACTCTTTTTACGCCATTTCAATTTTTAAAAGAAAGTTCAGAAAAATACTTACACCGATGGCACCGGCGTGATTCGAACGCGCGATCTCCTGTTTACAAGACAGGTGCTTTAACCAACTAAGCCACGGCGCCAACAAGTAGAGGGCTCTTTATATTTTTCAAAACAAAATTCTCGAAGAATTTCCAAAAATTGAAATGATTGCGTAAGACATTCCTCTACATATTTCAATAAAATTTTTACACATTTCTTTTCAAACCCTTGTGAGTAATTGAAAAACGCCAAGCAATATTATTCAACGACCAGGCACCGGCGGGATTCGAACACGCGATCACCTGTTTACAAGACAGGCGCTTTAACCAACTAAGCCACGACGCCAAAGAGAAGAAGGCTCTTTATGTTTTTCAAAACAAAATTCTCGAAGAATTTTACAAAATTGAAATGATTGCAATAAGACATTACTTCACATATTTCATTAAAATATTTACACATTTCTTTTAAAACATTTGCGAGTAATTCAAAACCGTCAAGCAATATCATTCAACGACCAGGCACAGGCGTGATTCGAACCCCCGATCTCCTGTTTACCAGACAGGCGCTTTAACCAACTAAGCCACGGTGCCAACAAGAAGAGGGCTCTTTATATTTTTCAAAACCAAATTCTCGAAGAATTTCCAAAAATTGAAACGATTGCGCACGACATTCCTTTACATATTTCAATAAAATTTCTACACGTTTCTTTCAATACACTTGCGCGTAATTCAAAATCGTCAAGGAATAACATTCAACGACCAGGCACCGACGTGATTCGAACACGCGATCGCCTGTTTACTTAACAAGCGCTTTAACCATTTAAGCCACGGCGCCAACAACAGCAGGTCTCTTTATATTTTTCAAAAGAAAATTCTCGAAGAATTTTCAAAAATTGAAATGATTGCATAAGCCATTACTTTACATATTTCAATAAAATGTTTACACATTTCTTTTAAATCATTTGCGAATAATTCAAAATCGTCAAGCAATAACATTCAACGACCAGGCACCGACGTGATTCGAACAAGCAATCGCCTGTCTACTAGACAAGCGCTTTAACTAACTAAGCCACTGGGGCTACAAGAACAGGGCGCTTTATATTTTTCAAAACATAATTCTCGAAGAATTTCCAAAAATTGAAATGATTGCGTAAGACATTCCTTTACATATTTCAATAAAATGTTTACACATTTCTTTTAAAACATTTGCGAGTAATTCAAAAACGTCAACTAATATTATTTAACGACCAGGCACCGGCGTGATTCGAACACGCGATCTCCTGTTTACTAGACAGGCGCTCTAACCAACTAAGCCACGGCGCCAACAAGCAGAGGGCTCTTTATATTTTTCAAAACAAAATTCTCGAAGAAATTTCAAAAATTGAAGTGATTGCGTAATACATTCCTTTACATATTTCAATAAAATTTTTACACATTTCTTTTAAAACATTTGCGAATAATTCAAAATCGTCAATCAATATCATTCAATGTGCAGGCACCGGCGTGATTCGAACACGCGATCTCCTGTTTACTAGACAGGCGCTTTAACCAACTAAACCACGTCGCCAACGAGAAGAGGGCTCTTTATATTTTTCAAAACAAAATTCTCGAAGAATTTCCAAAAATTGAAATGATTGCGTAAGACATTCCTTTACATATTTCAATAAAATTTTTACACATTTCTTTTAAAACATTTGTGAGTAATTCAAAACCGTCAAGCAATATCATTCAACGACCAGGAACCGGCGTGATTCGAACACGCGATCTCCTGTTTACTAGTCAGGCGCTTTAACCAACTAAGCCACGGCGCCAACGAGACGAGGGCTCTTTATATTTTTCAAAACGAAATTCTCGAAGAATTTCCAAAAATTGAAATGATTGCGTAAGACATTCTTTTACATATTTCAATAAAATTTTTACACATTTCTTTTAAAACATTTGCAAGTAATTCGAAATCTTCAATCAATATCATTCAATGTGCAGGCACCGGCGTGATTCGAACACGCGATCTCCTGTTTCCAAGACAGGCGCATTAACCAACTAAGCCACGGCGCCAATGAGAAGAGGGCTCTTTATATTTTTCAAAACAAAATTCTCGAAGAATTTCCAAAAATTGAAATGATTGCATAAGACATTACTTTACATATTTCAATAAAATTTTTACACATTTCTCTTAAAACATTTGCGAGTAATTCAAAACCGTCAATCAATATCATTTAAAAACCAATGCACCGGCGTGATTCGAACACGCGATCTCCTGTTTACAAGACAGGCGCTTTAACCAACTAAGCCACGGCGCCAATGAGAAGAGGGCTCTTTATATTTTTCAAAACAAAATTCTCGAAGAATTTTCAAAAATTGAAATGATTGCATAAGACATTACTTTACATATTTCAATAAAATTTTTACACATTTCTTTTAAAACATTTGCGAGTAATTCAAAACCGTCAAGCAATATCATTCAACGACCAGGCACCGGCGTAATTCGAACACGCGATCTCCTGTTTACTAGACAGGCGCTTTAACCAACTAAGCCACGGCGGCAACAAGCAGAGTGCTCTTTATATTTTTCAAAACATAATTTTCGAAGAATTTCCAAAAATTGAAATGATTGCTTAAGACATTCCTTTACATATTTCAATAAAATTTTTACACATTTCTTTTAAAACATTTGCGAGTAATTCAAAATCGTCAATCAATATCATTCAATGTGCAGGCACCGGCGTGATTCGAACACGCGATGTCCTGTTTACAAGACAGGCGCTTTAACCAACTAAGCCACGGCGCCAATGAGAAGAGGGCTCTTTATATTTTTCAAAACAAAATTCTCGAAGAATTTTCAAAAATTGAAATGATTGCATAAGACATTACTTTACATATTTCAATAAAATTTTTACACATTTCTTTTAAAACATTTGCGAGTAATTCAAAACCGTCAAGCAATATCATTCAACGACCAGGCACCGGCGTAATTCGAACACGCGATCTCCTGTTTACAAGACAGGTGCTTTAACCAACTAAGCCACGGCGCCAACAAGTAGAGGGCTCTTTATATTTTTCAAAACAAAATTCTCGAAGAATTTCCAAAAATTGAAATGATTGCGTAAGACATTCCTTTATATATTTCAATAAAATTTTTACACATTTCTTTTAAAACATTTCCGAGTAATTCAAAAACGCCAAGCAATATTATTCAACGACCAGGCACCGGCGTGATTCGAACACGCGATCTCCTGTTTACTTGACAGGCGCTTTAACCAACTAAGCCACGGCGCCCGACAGTTTTTTTAAAATTTCCTTCTATGAATGTTAAATTTATTTTTAGTTTAAAATAAATAGCAGAGTTATTATTTTAAATTTTATAATTGATAAACTCTTTTTACGCCATTTCAATTTTTAAAGGAAGGTTCAGAAAAATACTTACACCGATGGCACCGGCGTGATTCGAACACGCGGTCTCCTGTTTACAAGACAGGCGCTTTAACCAACTAAGCCACGGCGCCAACAAGAAGACCGCTCTTTATATTTTTCAAAACAAAATTCTCGAAGAATTTCGAAAAATTGAAAGGATTGCCTAAGACATTCCTTTACATATTTCATTAAAATGTTTACACATTTCTTTTAAAACATTTGCGAGTAATTCAAAAACGTCAAGCAATATTATTCAACGACCAGGCACCGGCGTGATTCGAACACTCGATCTCCTTTTTGCAAGAATGGCGCTCTAACCAACAAAGCCACGGCGCCAACGAGAAGAGAGCTCTTTATATTTTTCAAAACAAAATTCTCGAAGAATTTCGAAAAATTGAAACGATTGCGTAAGACATTCTTATACATATTTCAATAAAATTTTTACACGTTTCTTTCAAAACACTTGCGAGTAATTCAAAACCGTCAAGCAACATCATTCAACGACCAGGCACCGGCGTGATTCGAACACGCGATATCCTGTTTACAAGACAGGTGCTTTAACCAACCAAGCCACGGCGCCATTGAGAAGAGGGCTCTTTATATTTTTCAAAACAAAATTCTCGAAGAATTTTCAAAAATTGAAGTGATTGCAATAAGACATTACTTCACATATTTCATTAAAATAATTACACATTTCTTTTAAAACATTTGCGAGTAATTCAAAACCGTCAAGCAATATCATTCAACGACCAGGCACCGGCGTGATTCGAACACGCGATCTCCTGTTTACTAGACTGGCGCCTTAACCAACTAAGCCCCGGCGCCAACGAGAAGAGGGATCTTTATATTTTTTAAAACCAAATTCTCGAAGAATTTCCAAAAATTGAAATGATTGCGTAAGACATTCCTTTACATATTTCAATAAAATTTTTACACATTTCTTTTAAAACATTTGCGAGTAATTCAAAATCGTCAATCAATATCAGTCAATGTGCAGGCACCAGCGTGATTCGAACACGCGATCTCCTGTTTACTAGACAGGCGCTTTAACCAACTAAGCCAAGGCGCCAACGAGAAGAGGGCTCTTTATATTTTTCAAAACAAAATTCTCCAAGAATTTCCAAAAATTGAAATGATTGCGTAAGACATTCCGTTACATATTTCAATAAAATTTTTACACATTTCTTTTAAAACATTTGCGAATAATTCAAAATCGTCAATCAATATCATCCAATGCGCACGCACCGGCGTGATTCGAACACGCGATCTCCTGTTTACTAGACTGGCGCTTTAACCAACTAAGCCACGGCGCCAACGAGAACAGAGCTCTTTATATTTTTCAAAACATAATTCTCGAAGAATTTGCAAACATTGAAATGATTGCGTAAGACATTCCTTTACATATTTCAATAAAATTTTTACACATTTCTTTTAAAACATTTGCGAGTAATTCAAAAACATCAAGCAATATTATTCAACGACCAGGCACCGGCGTGATTCGAACACGCGATCTCCTGTTTACAAGACAGGCGCTTTAACCAACTAAGCCACGGCGCCAACGAGATAAGGGTTCTTTATATTTTTCAAAACAAAATTCTCGAAGAATTTTCAAAAATTGAAATGATTGCATAATACATTACTTTACATATTTCAATAAAATTTTTACACATTTCTTTTAAAACATTTGCAAGTAATTCAAAATCGTCAATCAATATCATCCAATGTGCAGGCACCGGCGTGATTCGAACACGCGATCTCCTGTTTACTAGACTCTCGCTTTAACCAACTAAGCCACGGCGCCAACAAGAAGCGGGCTCTTTATATTTTTCAAAGCAAAATTCTCGAAGAATTTCCAAAAAATGAAATGATTGCGTAAGACATTCCTTTACATATTTCAATAAAATTTTTACACATTTCTTTTAAAACATTTGCGAGTAATTCAAAAACGTCAAGCAATATTATTCAACGACCAGGCACCGGCGCGATTCGAACACGCGATTTCCTGTTTACAAGACAGGCGCTTTAACCAACTAAGCCACGGCGCCAACGAGATAAGGGTTCTTTATATTTTTCAAAACAAAATTCTCGAAGAATTTTCAAAAATTGAAATGATTGCATAATACATTACTTTACATATTTCAATAAAATTTTTACACATTTCTTTTAAAACATTTGCGAGTAATTCAAAATCTTCAATCAATATCATTCAATGTGTAGGCACCGGCGTGATTCGAACACGCGATCTCCTGTTTACGAGACAGGCGCTTTAACCATCTACACTGTTAAAAAATCGCAGAAAAAATACAGAAATTCTCTGTAATTTCAGAAAAAAAGTCGTAAATTACGGAAAAATTACGTAGACAAAAAGTATTTTACGACTTTTTTTCTGAAATTACAGAGAATTTCTGTATTTTTTCTGCATTTTTTTAACAGTGAAGCGACGGCGCCCGACAGTTTTTTTAAAATTTCCTTCTATGAATGCTAAATTTATATTTAGTTTAAAATAAATAGCAGAGTTAATATTTTAAATTTTATAATTGATAAACTCTTTTTACGCCATTTCAATTTTTAAAGGAAGGTTCAGAAAAAAACTTACACCGATGGCACCGGCGTGATTCGAACACGCGATCTCCTGTTTACAAGACAGGAGCTTTAACCAACTAAGCCACGGCGCCAGCAAGAGGGTGGGGCTCTTTATATTTTTCAAAACAAAATTCTCGAAGAATTTCCAAAAGTTGAAATGATTGCGTAAGATATTCCTTTACATATTTCAATAAAATTTTTACACATTTCTTTTAAAACATTTGCGAGTATTTCAAAAACGCCAAGCAATATTATTCACCGACCAGGCACCGACGTGATTCGAACACGCGATCTCCTGTTTACAACACAGGCGCTTTAACCAACTAAGCCACGGCGCCACTGAGAAGAGGGCTCTTTATATTTTTCAAAACAAAATTCTCGAAGAATTTTCAAAAATTGAAATGATTGCATAAGACATTACTTCACATATTTCATTAAAATATTTACACATTTCTTTTAAAACATTTGCGAGTAAATCAAAATCGTCAATCAATATCATTCAATGTGCAGGCACCGGCGTGATTCGAACACGCGATCTCCTGTTTACTAGAGAGGCGCTTTAACCAACTAAGCCACGGCGCCAACAAGAAAAGGGCTCTTTATATTTTTCAAAACAAAATTCTCGAAGAATTTCCAAAGATTGAAATGATTGCGTAATGCAATCCTTTACATATTTCAATAAAAATTTTACACATTTCTTTTAAAACATTTGCGAGTAATTCAAAATCTTCAATCAATATCATTCAATGTGTAGGCACAGGCGTGATTTGAACACGCGATCTCCTGTTTACGAGACAGGCGCTTTAACCATCCCATACAGCACAGAATGTTTCAGTTATGTTGCAAAAAGCTTACAATCTTTTAAAAACGTAACACGTTTTAGTATGCTCTCTGATACCTTTCTGAAACATTCGCCCTTTTTGATTTTCTATTTGTTAAGTGATTGTAACGTTTCTGTTAAGTATCTGATTTTTTGTTACGATCGCGGACATTTCTACGTTTTTGAAACTAATCGGAAAGTAATCTGAACGGTTTTAAACGTTTCGGAAGGTTTCATAATGTTTCAATGTTATATGATTCTTACGTTTCTGGAATATTTTGTGCTGTTAGTGATCTAAGCCACGGTGCCCGACAGTTTTTTAAAAATTTCCTTCTATGAATGTTAAATTTATTTTTAGTTTAAAATAAATAGCAGATTTAATATTTTAAATTTTATAATTGATAAACTCTTTTTACGCCATTTCAATTTTTAATGGAAGGTTCAGAAAAATACTTACACCGATTGCACCGGCGTGATTCGAACACGCGATCTCTTGTTTACTAGACAGGCGCTTTAACCAACTAAGCCACGGCGCCAACAAGTAGAGGGTTCTTTATATTTTTCAAAACATAATTCTCGATGAATTTCCAAAAATTGAAATGATTGCTTAAGACATTCCTTTATATATTTCAATAAAATTTTTACACATTTCCTTTAAAACATTTGTGAGTAATTCAAAATCGTCAAGCAATAACATTCAACGACCAGGCACCGACGTGATTCGAACAAGCATTCGCCTGTCTACTAGACAAGCGCTTTAACTAACTAAGCCACTGGGGCTACAAGAACAGAGCTCTTTATATTTTTCAAAACATAATTCTCGAAGAATCTCCAAACATTGAAATGATTGCGTAAGACATTCCTTTACATATTTCAATAAAATGTTTACACATTTCTTTTAAAACATTTGCGAGTAATTCAAAAACGTCAAGCAATATCATTTAACGACCAGGCACCGGCGTGATTCGAACACGCGATCTCCTGTTAACTAGACAGGCGCTTTAACCAACTAAGCCACGGCGCCAACGAGAAGAGGGACCTTTATATTTTTCAAAACAAAATTCTCGAAGAATTTCCAAAAATTGAAATGATTGCGTAAGACATTCCTTCACATATTTCATTAAAATATTTACACATTTCTTTTAAAACATTTGCGAGTAATTCAAAATCGTCAATCAATATCATTCAATGTGCAGGCACCGGCGTGATTCGAACACGCGATCTCCTGTTTACTTGACAGGCGCTTTAACCAACTAAACCACGGCGCCAACAAGAAGAGGGCTCTTTATATTTTCCAACACAAAATTCTCGAAGAATTTCCAAAGATTGAAATGATTGCGTAATGCAATCCTTTACATATTTCAATAAAATTTTTACACATTTCTTTTAAAACATTTGCGAGTAATTCAAAACCTTCAATCAATATCATTCAATGTGTAGGCACCGGCGTGATTCCAACACGCGATCTCCTGTTTACTAGACAGGCGCTTTAACAAACTAAGCCACGGCGCCAACAAGTAGAGGGCTCTTTATATTTTTCAAAACATAATTCTCGAAAAATTTCCAAAAATTCAAATGATTGCTTAAGACATTCCTTTACATATTTCAATAAAATTTTTACACGTTTCTTTTAAAACATTTGCGAGTAATTCAAAATCGTCAATCAATATCATTCAATATGCAGGCACCGGTGTGATTCGAACACGCGATCTCCTGTTTACAAGACAGGCGCTTTAACCAACTAAGCATCGGCGCCAACGAGAAGAGGGCTCTTTATATTTTTCAAAACTAAATTCTCGAAGAATTTCCAAAAATTGAAATGATTGCGTAATACAATCCTTTACATATTTCAATAAAATTTTTACACATTTCTTTTAAAACATTTGCGAGTGATTCGAAATCTTCAATCAATATCATTCAATGTGTAGGCACCGGCGTGATTCGAACACGCGATCTCCTGTTTAAGAGACAGGCGCTTTAACCATCTAAGCCACGGCGCCCGACAGTTTTTTTAAAATTTCCTTCTATGAATGTTAAATTTATTTTCAGTTTAAAATAAATAGCAGAGTTATTATTTTAAATTTTATAATTGATAAACTCTTTTTACGCCATTTCAATTTTTAAAGGAAGGTTCAGAAAAATACTTACACCGATGGCACCGGCGTGATTCGAACACGCGATCTCCTGTTTACAAGACAGGCGCTTTAACCAACTAAGCATCGGCGCCAATGAGAAGAGGGCTCTTTATATTTTTCAAAACATAATTCTCGAAGAATTTCCAAAAATTGAAATGATTGCTTAAGACATTCCTTTACATATTTCAATAAAATTTTTACACATTTCTTTTAAAACATTTGCAAATAATTGAAAATCGTCAATCAATATCATTCAATGTGCAGACACCGGCGTGATTCGAACACGCGATCTCCTATTTACTAGACAGGCGCTTTAACCAACTAAGCCACGGCGCCAACGAGAAGAGGGCTCTTTATATTTTTCAAAACAAAATTCTCGAAGAATTTCCAAAAATTGAAATGATTGCGTAAGACATTCCTTTACATATTTCAATAAAATTTTTACACATTTCTTTTAAAACATTTGCGAGTAATTCAAAATCGTCAATCAATATCATTCAATGTGCAGGCACCGGCGTGATTCGAACACGCGATCTCCTGTTTACAAGACAGGCGCTTTAACCAACTAAGCCACGGCGCCAATGAGAAGTGGGCTCTTTATATTTTTCAAAACAAAATTCTCGAAGAAATTCCAAAAATTGAAATGATTGCTTAAGACATTCCTTTACATATTTCAATAAAATTTTTACACATTTCTTTTAAAATATTTGCGAGTAATTCAAAATCGTCAATCAATATCATTCAATGTGCAGGCACCGGCGTGATTCGAACACGCGATCTCCTGTAGACAGGCGCTTTAACCAACTAAGCATCGGCGCCAACGAAAAGAGGGCTCTTTATATTGTTCAAAACTAAATTCTCGAAGAATTTCCAAAAATTGAAATGATTTCGTAATACAATCCTTTACATATTTCAATAAAATTTTTACACATTTCTTTTAAAACATTTGCGAGTGATTCGAAATCTTCAACCAATATCATTCAATGTGTAGGCACCGGCGTGATTCGAACACGCGATCTCCTGTTTACGAGACAGGCGCTTTAACCATCTAAGCCACGGCGCCCGACAGTTTATTCAAAATTTCCTTCTATGAATGTTAAATTTATTTTTAGTTTAAAATAAATAGCAGAGTTATAATTTTAAATTTTATAATTGATAAACTCTTTTTACGCCATTTCAATTTTTAAAGGAAGGTTCAGAAAAATACTTACACCGATGGCACCGGCGTGATTCGAACACGCGATCTCCTGTTTACAAGACAGGCGCTTTAACCAACTAAGCCACGGCGCCATCAAGAAGATGGCTCTTTATATTTTTCAAAACAAAATTCTCGAAGAATTTCGAAAAATTGAAAGGATTGCCTAAGACATTCCTTTACATATTTCAATAAAATTTTTACACATTTCTTTTAAAACATTTGCGAGAAATTCAAAAACGTCAAGCAATATTATTCAACGACCAGGCACCGGCGTGATTCGAACACGCGATCTCCTGTTTACGAGACAGGCGCTTTAACCAACTAAACCACGGCGCCAATGAGAAGAGGGCTCTTTATATTTTTCAAAACAAAATTCTCGAAGAATTTCCAAAAATTGAAATGATTGCGTAAGACATTCCTTTATATATTTCAATAAAATTTTTACACATTTCTTTTAAAACATTTGCGAGTAATTCAAAATCGTCAATCAATATCATTCAATGTGCAGGCTCCGGCGTGATTCGAACACGCGATCTCCTGTTTACTAGACAGGCGCTTTAACCAACTAAGCCACGGCGCCAACAAGAAGAGGGCTCTTTATATTTTACAAAACAAAATTCTCGAAGAATTTTCAAAAATTGAAATGATTGCATAAGACATTACTTTACATATTTCAATAATATTTTTACACATTTCTTTTAAAACATTTGCGAGTAATTCAAAACCGTCAAGCAATATCATCCAACGACCAGGCACCGGCGTGATTCGAACACGCGATCTCCTGTTTACTAGGCCGGCGCTTTAACCAACTAAGCCACGGCGCCAACGAGAAGGGAGCTCTTTATATTTTTCAAAACAAAATTCTCGAAGAAATTTCAAAAATTGAAATGATTGCGTAATACATTCCTTTACACATTTCAATAAAATTTTTACACATTTCTTTTAAAACATTTGCGAGTAATTCAAAATCGTCAATCATTATCATTCAATGTGCGGGCACCGGCGTGATTCGAACACGTGATCTCCTGTTTACTAGACAGGCGCTTTAACCATCTAAGCCACAGCGCCCGACAGTTTTTTAAAAATTTCCTTCTATGAATGTTAAATTTATTTTTAGTTTAAAATAAATAGCAGACTTAATATTTTAAATTTTATAATTGATAAACTCTTTTTACGCCATTTCAATTTTTAAAGGAAGGTTCAGAAAAAAACTTAACTCCGATGGCACCGGCGTGATTCGAACACGCGATCTCCTGTTTACTATACAGGCGCTTTAACCAACTAAGCCACGGCGCCAACGAGAAGAGGTCTCTTTATATTTTTCAAAACAAAATTCTGAAAGAATTTTCAAAAATTGAAATAATTGCGTAAGACATTCTTATACATATTTCAATAAAATTTTTACACGTTTCTTTCAAAACACTTGCGAGTAATTCAAAACCGTCAAGCAACATTATTCAACGACCAGGCTCCGGCGTGATTCGAACATGCGATCTCCTGTTTACTAGACAGGCGCTTTAACCAACTAAGACTCGGCGCCAACGTGAAGAGAGCTTTTTATATTTTTCAAAACAAAATTCTCGAAGAAATTCCAAAAATTGAAATGATTGCGTAATACATTCCTTTACACATTTCAATAAAATTTTTGCACATTTCTTTTAAAACATTTGCGAGTAATTCAAAATCGTCAATCAATATCATTCAATGTGTGGGCGCCGGCGTGATTCGGACACGTGATCTCCTGTTTTCTAGACAGGCGCTTTAACCATCTAAGCCACAGCGCCCGACAGTTTTTTAAAAATTTCCTTCTATGAATGTTAAATTTATTTTTAGTTTAAAATAAATAGCAGAGTTAATATTTTAAATTTTATAATTGATAAACTCTTTTTACGCCATTTCAATTTTTAAAGGAAGGTTCAGAAAAAAACTTACTCCGATGGCACCGGCGTGATTCGAACACGCGATCTCCTGTTTAGAAGACGGGCGCTTTAACCAGCTAAGCCACGGCGCCAACAAGAAGATGGCTCTTTATATTTTTCAAAACAAAATTCTTAAAGAATTTCCAAAAATTGAAATGATTGCGTAAGACATTCCTTTACATATTTCAATAAAATTTTTACACATTTCTTTTAAAACATTTGCGAGTAATTCAAAATCGTCAATCAATATCATCCAATGTGCAGGCACCGGCGTGATTCGAACACGCGATCTCCTGTTTACAAGACAGGCGCTTTAACCAACTAAGCCACGGCGCCAGCGAGATAAGGGTTCTTTATATTTTTCAAAACAAAATTCTCGAAGAATTTTCAAAAATTGAAATGATTGCATAATACATTACTTTACATATTTTAATAAAATTTTTACACATTTCTTTTAAAACATTTGCAAGTAATTCAAAATCGTCAATCAATATCATCCAATGTGCAGGCACCGGCGTGATTCGAACACGCGATCTCCTGTTTACTAGACTCTCGCTTTAACCAACTAAGCCACGGCGCCAACAAGAAGCGGGCTCTTTATATTTTTCAAAGCAAAATTCTCGAAGAATTTCCAAAAATTGAAATGATTGCGTAAGACATTCCTTTACATATTTCAATAAAATTTTTACACATTTCTTTTAAAACATTTGCGAGTAATTCAAAAACGTCAAGCAATATTATTCAACGACCAGGCACCGGCGTGATTCGAACACGCGATTTCCTGTTTACAAGACAGGCGCTTTAACCAACTAAGCCACGGCGCCAACGAGATACGGGTTCTTTATATTTTTCAAAACAAAATTCTCGAAGAATTTTCAAAAATTGAAATGATTGCATAATACATTACTTTACATATTTCAATAAAATTTTTACACATTTCTTTTAAAACATTTGCGAGTAATTCAAAATCTTCAATCAATATCATTCAATGTGTAGGCACCGGCGTGATTCGAACACGCGATCTCCTGTTTACGAGACAGGCGCTTTAACCATCTACACTGTTAAAAAATCGCAGAAAAAATACAGAAATTCTCTGTAATTTCAGAAAAAAAGTCGTAAATTACGGAAAAATTACGTAGACAAAAAGTATTTTACGACTTTTTTTCTGAAATTACAGAGAATTTCTGTATTTTTTCTGCATTTTTTTAACAGTGAAGCGACGACGCCCGACAGTTTTTTTAAAATTTCCTTCTATGAATGTTAAATTTATATTTAGTTTAAAATAAATAGCAGAGTTAATATTTTAAATTTTATAATTGATAAACTCTTTTTACGCCATTTCAATTTTTAAAGGAAGGTTCAGAAAAAAACTTACACCGATGGCACCGGCGTGATTCGAACACGCGATCTCCTGTTTACAAGACAGGAGCTTTAACCAACTAAGCCACGGCGCCAGCAAGAGGGGGGGCTCTTTATATTTTTCAAAACAAAATTCTCGAAGAATTTCCAAAAGTTGAAATGATTGCGTAAGATATTCCTTTACATATTTCAATAAAATTTTTACACATTTCTTTTAAAACATTTGCGAGTATTTCAAAAACGCCAAGCAATATTATTCACCGACCAGGCACCGACGTGATTCGAACACGCGATCTCCTGTTTACAACACAGGCGCTTTAACCAACTAAGCCACGGCGCCACTGAGAAGAGGGCTCTTTATATTTTTCAAAACAAAATTCTCGAAGAATTTTCAAAAATTGAAATGATTGCATAAGACATTACTTCACATATTTCATTAAAATATTTACACATTTCTTTTAAAACATTTGCGAGTAAATCAAAATCGTCAATCAATATCATTCAATGTGCAGGCACCGGCTTGATTCGAACACGCGATCTCCTGTTTACTAGAGAGGCGCTTTAACCAACTAAGCCACGGCGCCAACAAGAAAAGGGCTCTTTATATTTTTCAAAACAAAATTCTCGAAGAATTTCCAAAGATTGAAATGATTGCGTAATGCAATCCTTTACATATTTCAATAAAAATTTTACACATTTCTTTTAAAACATTTGCGAGTAATTCAAAATCTTCAATCAATATCATTCAATGTGTAGGCACAGGCGTGATTTGAACACGCGATCTCCTGTTTACGAGACAGGCGCTTTAACCATCCCATACAGCACAGAATGTTTCAGTTATGTTGCAAAAAGCTTACAATCTTTTAAAAACGTAACACGTTTTAGTATGCTCTCTGATACCTTTCTGAAACATTCGCCCTTTTTGATTTTCTATTTGTTAAGTGATTGTAACGTTTCTGTTAAGTATCTGATTTTTTGTTACGATCGCGGACATTTCTACGTTTTTGAAACTAATCGGAAAGTAATCTGAACGGTTTTAAACGTTTCGGAAGGTTTCATAATGTTTCAATGTTATATGATTCTTACGTTTCTGGAATATTTTGTGCTGTTAGTGATCTAAGCCACGGTGCCCGACAGTTTTTTAAAAATTTCCTTCTATGAATGTTAAATTTATTTTTAGTTTAAAATAAATAGCAGATTTAATATTTTAAATTTTATAATTGATAAACTCTTTTTACGCCATTTCAATTTTTAATGGAAGGTTCAGAAAAATACTTACACCGATTGCACCGGCGTGATTCGAACACGCGATCTCCTGTTTACAAGACTGGCGCTTTAACCAACTAAGCCACGGCGCCAACGAGAAGAGGGCCCTTTATATTTTTAAAAACAAAATTCTCGAAGAATTTCCAAAAATTGAAATGATTGCGTAAGACATTCCTTTACATATTTCAATAAAATTTTTACACATTTCTTTTAAAACATTTGCGAGTAATTCAAAATCGTCAATCAATATCATTCAATGTGCAGGCACCGGCGTGATTCGAACACGCGATCTACTGTTTACAAGACAGGCGCTTTAACCAACTAAGGCACGGCGCCAATGAGAAGAGGGCTCTTTATATTTTTCAAAACAAAATTCTCGAAAAATTTTCAAAAATTGAAATGATTGCGTAAGACATTCCTTTACATATTTCAATAAAATGTTTACACATTTCTTTTAAAACATTTGCGAGTAATTCAAAAACGTCAAGCAATATTATTTAACGACGAGGCACCGGCGTGATTCGAACACGCGATCTCTTGTTTACTAGACAGGCGCTTTAACCAACTAAGCCACGGCGCCAACAAGTAGAGGGTTCTTTATATTTTTCAAAACATAATTCTCGATGAATTTCCAAAAATTGAAATGATTGCTTAAGACATTCCTTTATATATTTCAATAAAATTTTTACACATTTCCTTCAAAACATTTGTGAGTAATTCAAAATCGTCAAGCAATAACATTCAACGACCAGGCACCGACGTGATTCGAACAAGCATTCGCCTGTCTACTAGACAAGCGCTTTAACTAACTAAGCCACTGGGGCTACAAGAACAGAGCTCTTTATATTTTTCAAAACATAATTCTCGAAGAATCTCCAAACATTGAAATGATTGCGTAAGGCATTCCTTTACATATTTCAATAAAATGTTTACACATTTCTTTTAAAACATTTGCGAGTAATTCAAAAACGTCAAGCAATATCATTTAACGACCAGGCACCGGCGTGATTCGAACACGCGATCTCCTGTTAACTAGACAGGCGCTTTAACCAACTAAGCCACGGCGCCAACGAGAAGAGGGACCTTTATATTTTTCAAAACAAAATTCTCGAAGAATTTCCAAAAATTGAAATGATTGCGTAAGACATTCCTTCACATATTTCATTAAAATATTTACACATTTCTTTTAAAACATTTGCGAGTAATTCAAAATCGTCAATCAATATCATTCAATGTGCAGGCACCGGCGTGATTCGAACACGCGATCTCCTGTTTACTTGACAGGCGCTTTAACCAACTAAACCACGGCGCCAACAAGAAGAGGGCTCTTTATATTTTCCAACACAAAATTCTCGAAGAATTTCCAAAGATTGAAATGATTGCGTAATGCAATCCTTTACATATTTCAATAAAATTTTTACACATTTCTTTTAAAACATTTGCGAGTAATTCAAAATCTTCAATCAATATCATTCAATGTGTAGGCACCGGCGTGATTCCAACACGCGATCTCCTGTTTACTAGACAGGCGCTTTAACCAACTAAGCCACGGCGCCAATGAGACGAGGGCTCTTTATATTTTTCAAAACAAAATTCTCGAAGAAATTTCAAAAATTGAAATGATTGCATAAGACATTACTTTACATATTTCAATAAAATTTTTACACATTTCTTTTAAAACATTTGCGAGTAATTCAAAACCGTCAAGCAATATCATTCAACGACCAGGCACCGGCGTAATTCGAACACGCGATCTCCTGTTTACTAGACAGGCGCTTTAACAAACTAAGCCACGGCGCCAACAAGTAGAGGGCTCTTTATATTTTTCAAAACATAATTCTCGAAAAATTTCCAAAAATTCAAATGATTGCTTAAGACATTCCTTTACATATTTCAATAAAATTTTTACACATTTCTTTTAAAACATTTGCGAATAATTCAAAATCGTCAATCAATATCATTCAATGTGCAGGCACCGGCGTGATTCGAACACGCGATCTCCTGATTACTAGACAGGCGCTTTAACCAACTAAGCCACGGCGCCAACGAGAAGAGGGCTTTTTATATTTTTCAAAACAAAATTCTCGAAGAATTTCCAAAAATTGAAATGATTGCGTAAGACATTCCTTTACATATTTCAATAAAATTTTTACACATTTCTTTTAAAACATTTGCGAGTAATTCAAAATCGTCAATCAATATCATTCAATATGCAGGCACCGGTGTGATTCGAACACGCGATCTCCTGTTTACAAGACAGGCGCTTTAACCAACTAAGCCACGGCGCCAGCGAGATAAGGGTTCTTTATATTTTTCAAAACAAAATTCTCGAAGAATTTTCAAAAATTGAAATGATTGCATAATACATTACTTTACATATTTTAATAAAATTTTTACACATTTCTTTTAAAACATTTGCAAGTAATTCAAAATCGTCAATCAATATCATCCAATGTGCAGGCACCGGCGTGATTCGAACACGCGATCTCCTGTTTACTAGACTCTCGCTTTAACCAACTAAGCCACGGCGCCAACAAGAAGCGGGCTCTTTATATTTTTCAAAGCAAAATTCTCGAAGAATTTCCAAAAATTGAAATGATTGCGTAAGACATTCCTTTACATATTTCAATAAAATTTTTACACATTTCTTTTAAAACATTTGCGAGTAATTCAAAAACGTCAAGCAATATTATTCAACGACCAGGCACCGGCGTGATTCGAACACGCGATTTCCTGTTTACAAGACAGGCGCTTTAACCAACTAAGCCACGGCGCCAACGAGATAAGGGTTCTTTATATTTTTCAAAACAAAATTCTCGAAGAATTTTCAAAAATTGAAATGATTGCATAATACATTACTTTACATATTTCAATAAAATTTTTACACATTTCTTTTAAAACATTTGCGAGTAATTCAAAATCTTCAATCAATATCATTCAATGTGTAGGCACCGGCGTGATTCGAACACGCGATCTCCTGTTTACGAGACAGGCGCTTTAACCATCTACACTGTTAAAAAATCGCAGAAAAAATACAGAAATTCTCTGTAATTTCAGAAAAAAAGTCGTAAATTACGGAAAAATTACGTAGACAAAAAGTATTTTACGACTTTTTTTCTGAAATTACAGAGAATTTCTGTATTTTTTCTGCATTTTTTTAACAGTGAAGCGACGACGCCCGACAGTTTTTTTAAAATTTCCTTCTATGAATGTTAAATTTATATTTAGTTTAAAATAAATAGCAGAGTTAATATTTTAAATTTTATAATTGATAAACTCTTTTTACGCCATTTCAATTTTTAAAGGAAGGTTCAGAAAAAAACTTACACCGATGGCACCGGCGTGATTCGAACACGCGATCTCCTGTTTACAAGACAGGAGCTTTAACCAACTAAGCCACGGCGCCAGCAAGAGGGGGGGCTCTTTATATTTTTCAAAACAAAATTCTCGAAGAATTTCCAAAAGTTGAAATGATTGCGTAAGATATTCCTTTACATATTTCAATAAAATTTTTACACATTTCTTTTAAAACATTTGCGAGTATTTCAAAAACGCCAAGCAATATTATTCACCGACCAGGCACCGACGTGATTCGAACACGCGATCTCCTGTTTACAACACAGGCGCTTTAACCAACTAAGCCACGGCGCCACTGAGAAGAGGGCTCTTTATATTTTTCAAAACAAAATTCTCGAAGAATTTTCAAAAATTGAAATGATTGCATAAGACATTACTTCACATATTTCATTAAAATATTTACACATTTCTTTTAAAACATTTGCGAGTAAATCAAAATCGTCAATCAATATCATTCAATGTGCAGGCACCGGCTTGATTCGAACACGCGATCTCCTGTTTACTAGAGAGGCGCTTTAACCAACTAAGCCACGGCGCCAACAAGAAAAGGGCTCTTTATATTTTTCAAAACAAAATTCTCGAAGAATTTCCAAAGATTGAAATGATTGCGTAATGCAATCCTTTACATATTTCAATAAAAATTTTACACATTTCTTTTAAAACATTTGCGAGTAATTCAAAATCTTCAATCAATATCATTCAATGTGTAGGCACAGGCGTGATTTGAACACGCGATCTCCTGTTTACGAGACAGGCGCTTTAACCATCCCATACAGCACAGAATGTTTCAGTTATGTTGCAAAAAGCTTACAATCTTTTAAAAACGTAACACGTTTTAGTATGCTCTCTGATACCTTTCTGAAACATTCGCCCTTTTTGATTTTCTATTTGTTAAGTGATTGTAACGTTTCTGTTAAGTATCTGATTTTTTGTTACGATCGCGGACATTTCTACGTTTTTGAAACTAATCGGAAAGTAATCTGAACGGTTTTAAACGTTTCGGAAGGTTTCATAATGTTTCAATGTTATATGATTCTTACGTTTCTGGAATATTTTGTGCTGTTAGTGATCTAAGCCACGGTGCCCGACAGTTTTTTAAAAATTTCCTTCTATGAATGTTAAATTTATTTTTAGTTTAAAATAAATAGCAGATTTAATATTTTAAATTTTATAATTGATAAACTCTTTTTACGCCATTTCAATTTTTAATGGAAGGTTCAGAAAAATACTTACACCGATTGCACCGGCGTGATTCGAACACGCGATCTCCTGTTTACAAGACTGGCGCTTTAACCAACTAAGCCACGGCGCCAACGAGAAGAGGGCCCTTTATATTTTTAAAAACAAAATTCTCGAAGAATTTCCAAAAATTGAAATGATTGCGTAAGACATTCCTTTACATATTTCAATAAAATTTTTACACATTTCTTTTAAAACATTTGCGAGTAATTCAAAATCGTCAATCAATATCATTCAATGTGCAGGCACCGGCGTGATTCGAACACGCGATCTACTGTTTACAAGACAGGCGCTTTAACCAACTAAGGCACGGCGCCAATGAGAAGAGGGCTCTTTATATTTTTCAAAACAAAATTCTCGAAAAATTTTCAAAAATTGAAATGATTGCGTAAGACATTCCTTTACATATTTCAATAAAATGTTTACACATTTCTTTTAAAACATTTGCGAGTAATTCAAAAACGTCAAGCAATATTATTTAACGACGAGGCACCGGCGTGATTCGAACACGCGATCTCTTGTTTACTAGACAGGCGCTTTAACCAACTAAGCCACGGCGCCAACAAGTAGAGGGTTCTTTATATTTTTCAAAACATAATTCTCGATGAATTTCCAAAAATTGAAATGATTGCTTAAGACATTCCTTTATATATTTCAATAAAATTTTTACACATTTCCTTCAAAACATTTGTGAGTAATTCAAAATCGTCAAGCAATAACATTCAACGACCAGGCACCGACGTGATTCGAACAAGCATTCGCCTGTCTACTAGACAAGCGCTTTAACTAACTAAGCCACTGGGGCTACAAGAACAGAGCTCTTTATATTTTTCAAAACATAATTCTCGAAGAATCTCCAAACATTGAAATGATTGCGTAAGGCATTCCTTTACATATTTCAATAAAATGTTTACACATTTCTTTTAAAACATTTGCGAGTAATTCAAAAACGTCAAGCAATATCATTTAACGACCAGGCACCGGCGTGATTCGAACACGCGATCTCCTGTTAACTAGACAGGCGCTTTAACCAACTAAGCCACGGCGCCAACGAGAAGAGGGACCTTTATATTTTTCAAAACAAAATTCTCGAAGAATTTCCAAAAATTGAAATGATTGCGTAAGACATTCCTTCACATATTTCATTAAAATATTTACACATTTCTTTTAAAACATTTGCGAGTAATTCAAAATCGTCAATCAATATCATTCAATGTGCAGGCACCGGCGTGATTCGAACACGCGATCTCCTGTTTACTTGACAGGCGCTTTAACCAACTAAACCACGGCGCCAACAAGAAGAGGGCTCTTTATATTTTCCAACACAAAATTCTCGAAGAATTTCCAAAGATTGAAATGATTGCGTAATGCAATCCTTTACATATTTCAATAAAATTTTTACACATTTCTTTTAAAACATTTGCGAGTAATTCAAAATCTTCAATCAATATCATTCAATGTGTAGGCACCGGCGTGATTCCAACACGCGATCTCCTGTTTACTAGACAGGCGCTTTAACCAACTAAGCCACGGCGCCAATGAGACGAGGGCTCTTTATATTTTTCAAAACAAAATTCTCGAAGAAATTTCAAAAATTGAAATGATTGCATAAGACATTACTTTACATATTTCAATAAAATTTTTACACATTTCTTTTAAAACATTTGCGAGTAATTCAAAACCGTCAAGCAATATCATTCAACGACCAGGCACCGGCGTAATTCGAACACGCGATCTCCTGTTTACTAGACAGGCGCTTTAACAAACTAAGCCACGGCGCCAACAAGTAGAGGGCTCTTTATATTTTTCAAAACATAATTCTCGAAAAATTTCCAAAAATTCAAATGATTGCTTAAGACATTCCTTTACATATTTCAATAAAATTTTTACACATTTCTTTTAAAACATTTGCGAATAATTCAAAATCGTCAATCAATATCATTCAATGTGCAGGCACCGGCGTGATTCGAACACGCGATCTCCTGATTACTAGACAGGCGCTTTAACCAACTAAGCCACGGCGCCAACGAGAAGAGGGCTTTTTATATTTTTCAAAACAAAATTCTCGAAGAATTTCCAAAAATTGAAATGATTGCGTAAGACATTCCTTTACATATTTCAATAAAATTTTTACACATTTCTTTTAAAACATTTGCGAGTAATTCAAAATCGTCAATCAATATCATTCAATATGCAGGCACCGGTGTGATTCGAACACGCGATCTCCTGTTTACAAGACAGGCGCTTTAACCAACTAAGCATCGGCGCCAACGAGAAGAGGGCTCTTTATATTTTTCAAAACTAAATTCTCGAAGAATTTCCAAAAATTGAAATGATTGCGTAAGACATTCCTTTACATATTTCAATAAAATTTTTACACATTTCTTTTAAAACATTTGCGAGTAATTCAAAATCGTCAATCAATATCATTCAATGTGCAGGCACCGGCGTGATTCGAACACGCGATCTACTGTTTACAAGACAGGCGCTTTAACCAACTAAGGCACGGCGCCAATGAGAAGAGGGCTCTTTATA
Organism: Salticus scenicus; assembly: GCA_963930645.1. Lineage (NCBI taxonomy): Eukaryota > Metazoa > Arthropoda > Arachnida > Araneae > Salticidae > Salticus > Salticus scenicus. The sequence goes on from OZ005655.1 coordinate 95,414,812, forward strand.
TTTTTCAAAACAAAATTCTCGAAAAATTTTCAAAAATTGAAATGATTGCGTAAGACATTCCTTTACATATTTCAATAAAATGTTTACACATTTCTTTTAAAACATTTGCGAGTAATTCAAAAACGTCAAGCAATATTATTTAACGACGAGGCACCGGCGTGATTCGAACACGCGATCTCTTGTTTACTAGACAGGCGCTTTAACCAACTAAGCCACGGCGCCAACAAGTAGAGGGTTCTTTATATTTTTCAAAACATAATTCTCGATGAATTTCCAAAAATTGAAATGATTGCTTAAGACATTCCTTTATATATTTCAATAAAATTTTTACACATTTCCTTCAAAACATTTGTGAGTAATTCAAAATCGTCAAGCAATAACATTCAACGACCAGGCACCGACGTGATTCGAACAAGCATTCGCCTGTCTACTAGACAAGCGCTTTAACTAACTAAGCCACTGGGGCTACAAGAACAGAGCTCTTTATATTTTTCAAAACATAATTCTCGAAGAATCTCCAAACATTGAAATGATTGCGTAAGACATTCCTTTACATATTTCAATAAAATGTTTACACATTTCTTTTAAAACATTTGCGAGTAATTCAAAAACGTCAAGCAATATCATTTAACGACCAGGCACCGGCGTGATTCGAACACGCGATCTCCTGTTAACTAGACAGGCGCTTTAACCAACTAAGCCACGGCGCCAACGAGAAGAGGGACCTTTATATTTTTCAAAACAAAATTCTCGAAGAATTTCCAAAAATTGAAATGATTGCGTAAGACATTCCTTCACATATTTCATTAAAATATTTACACATTTCTTTTAAAACATTTGCGAGTAATTCAAAATCGTCAATCAATATCATTCAATGTGCAGGCACCGGCGTGATTCGAACACGCGATCTCCTGTTTACTTGACAGGCGCTTTAACCAACTAAACCACGGCGCCAACAAGAAGAGGGCTCTTTATATTTTCCAACACAAAATTCTCGAAGAATTTCCAAAGATTGAAATGATTGCGTAATGCAATCCTTTACATATTTCAATAAAATTTTTACACATTTCTTTTAAAACATTTGCGAGTAATTCAAAATCTTCAATCAATATCATTCAATGTGTAGGCACCGGCGTGATTCCAACACGCGATCTCCTGTTTACTAGACAGGCGCTTTAACCAACTAAGCCACGGCGCCAATGAGACGAGGGCTCTTTATATTTTTCAAAACAAAATTCTCGAAGAAATTTCAAAAATTGAAATGATTGCATAAGACATTACTTTACATATTTCAATAAAATTTTTACACATTTCTTTTAAAACATTTGCGAGTAATTCAAAACCGTCAAGCAATATCATTCAACGACCAGGCACCGGCGTAATTCGAACACGCGATCTCCTGTTTACTAGACAGGCGCTTTAACAAACTAAGCCACGGCGCCAACAAGTAGAGGGCTCTTTATATTTTTCAAAACATAATTCTCGAAAAATTTCCAAAAATTCAAATGATTGCTTAAGACATTCCTTTACATATTTCAATAAAATTTTTACACATTTCTTTTAAAACATTTGCGAATAATTCAAAATCGTCAATCAATATCATTCAATGTGCAGGCACCGGCGTGATTCGAACACGCGATCTCCTGATTACTAGACAGGCGCTTTAACCAACTAAGCCACGGCGCCAACGAGAAGAGGGCTTTTTATATTTTTCAAAACAAAATTCTCGAAGAATTTCCAAAAATTGAAATGATTGCGTAAGACATTCCTTTACATATTTCAATAAAATTTTTACACATTTCTTTTAAAACATTTGCGAGTAATTCAAAATCGTCAATCAATATCATTCAATATGCAGGCACCGGTGTGATTCGAACACGCGATCTCCTGTTTACTAGACAGGCGCTTTAACCATATAAACCACTTCGCCCGACAGTTTTTTTAAAATTTCCTTCTATGAATGTTAAATTTATTTTTAGTTTAAAATAAATAGAAGAGTTAATATTTTAAATTTTATAATTGATAAACTCTTTTTACGCCATTTCAGTTTTTAAAAGAAGGTTCAGAAAAATACTTAAACCGATGGCACCGGCGTGATTCGAACACGCGATCTCCTGTTCACAAGACAGGCGCTTTAACCAACTAAGCCACGGCGCCAACGAGAAGAGGGTTCTTTATATTTTTCAAAACAAAATCCTCGAAGAAATTCCAAAATTTGAAATGATTGCGTAATACATTCTTATGCATATTTCAATAAAATTTTTACACGTTTCTTTCAAAACACTTGCGAGTAATTCAAAACCGTCAAGCAACATCCTTCAACGACCAGGCACCGGCGTGATTCGAACACGCGATCTCCTGTTTACTAGACAGGCGCTTTAACCAACTAAGCCACGGCGCCAACGAGAAGAGAGCTCTTTATATTTTTCAAAACAAAATTCTCGAAGAAATTCCAAAAATTGAAATGATTGCGTAATACTTTCCTTTACACATTTCAATAAAATTTTTACACATTTATTTTAAAACATTTGCGAGTAATTCAAAAACATCGAGCAGTATTATTCAACGACCAAGTACCCGCGTGATTCGAACACGCGATCTCCTGTTTACAAGACCGGCGCTTTAACCAACTAAGCCACGGCGCCAACGAGAAGAGGGCTCTTTATATTTTACAAAACAAAATTCTCGAAGAATTTTCAAAAATTGAAATGATTGCATAAGACATTACTTTACATATTTCAATAATATTTTTACACATTTCTTTTAAAACATTTGCGAGTAATTCAAAACCGTCAAGCAATATCATTCAATGTGCGGGCACCGGCGTGATTCGATCACGTGATCCCCTGTTTACGAGACAGGTGCTTTAACCAACTAAGCCACAGTGCCCGACAGTATTTTAAAAATTTCCTTCTATGAATGTTAAATTTATTTTTAGTTTAAAATAAATAGCAGAGTTAATATTTTAAATTTTATAAATGATAAACTATTTTTACGCCATTTCAATTTTTAAAGGAATGTTCAGAAAAAAACTTACTCCTATGGCACCGGCGTGATTCGAACACGCGATCTCCTGTTTAGAAGACGGGCGCTTTAACCAGCTAAGCCACGGCGCCAACAAGAAGATGGCTCTTTATATTTTTCAAAACAAAATTCTCGAAGAATTTCCAAAAATTGAAATGATTGCGTAAGACATTCCTTTACATATTTCAATAAAATTTTTACACATTTCTTTTAAAACATTTGCGAGTAATTCAAAAACGTCAAGCAATATTATTCAACGACCAGGCACCGGCGTGATTCGAACACGCGATCCCCTGTTTACGAGACAGGTGCTTTAACCAACTAAGCCACGGCGCCAATGAGAAGAGAGCTCTTTATATTTTTCAAAACAAAATTCTCGAAGAATTTCCAAAAATTGAAATGATTGCGTAAGACATTTCTTTACATATTTCAATAAAATTTTTACACATTTCTTTTAAAACATTTGCGAGTAATTCAAAATCGTCAATCAATATCATTCAATGTGCAGGCTCCGGCGTGATTCGAACACGCGATCTCCTGTTTACTAGACAGGCGCTTCAACCAACTAAGCCACGGCGCCAACATGAAGTGGGCTCTTTATATTTTTCAAAACAAAATTCTCGAAGAATTTCCAAAAATTGAAATGATTGCGTAATACAATCCTTTACCTATTTCAATAAAATTTTTACACATTTCTTTTAAAACATTTGGGAGTAATTCAAAAACGCCAAGCAATATTATTCAACGACCAGGCACCGGCGTGATTCGAACACGCGATCTCCTGTTTACTAGACAGGCGCTTTAACCATCTAAGCCACGGCGCCCGACAGTTTTTTTTAAATTTCCTTCTATGAATGTTAAATTTATTTTTAGTTTAAAATAAATGGCAGAGTTAATATATTAAATTTTATAATTGAAGAACTCTTTTTACGCCATTTCAATTTTTAAAAGAAGGTTCAGAAAAATACTTACACCGATGGCACCGGCGTGATTCGAACACGCGATCTCATGTTTACAAGACTGGCGTTTTAACCAACTAAGACATGGCGCCAACAAGGAGAGGGCTCTTTATATTTTTGAAAACAAAATTCTCGAAGAATTTCCAAAAATTGAAATGATTGCGTAAGACATTCATTTACATATTTCAACAAAATTTTTACACAAATCTTTTAAAACATTTCCGAGTAATTCAAAATCGTCAATCAATATCATTCAATGTGCAGGCACCGGCGTGATTCGAACACGCGATCTCCTGTTTACTAGACAGGCGCTTTAACCAACTAAGCGACGGCGCCAACGAGCAGAGGGCTCTTTATATTTTTCAAAACAAAATTCTCGAAGAATTTCCAAAAATTGAAAAGATTGCGTAAGACATTCATTTACATATTTCAACAAAATTTTTACACAATTCTTTTAAAACATTTGCGAGTAATTCAAAATCTTCAATCAATATCATTCAATGTGTAGGCACCGGCGTGATTCGAACACGCGATCTCCTGTTTACGAGACAGGCACTTTAACCATATAAACGACTTCGCCAACAGTTTGTTTAAAATTTCCTTCTATGAATGTTAAATTTATTTTTAGTTTAAAATAAATAGCAGAGTTAATATTTTAAATTTTATAATTGATAAACTCTTTTTACGCCATTTCAATTTTTAAAAGAAGGTTCAGAAAAATACTTAAACCGATGGCACCGGCCTGCTTGGAACACGCGATCTCCTGTTTACAAGACAGGCGCTTTAACCAACTAAGCCACGGCGCCAACGAGAAGAGGGTTCTTTATATTTTTCAAAACAAAATTCTCGAAGAATTTTCAAAAATTGAAATGATTGCATAAGACATTACTTTACATATTTCATTAAAATGTTTACACATTTCTTTCAAAACATTTGCGAGTAATTCAAAAACGTCAAGCAATATCATTCAACGACCAGGCACCGGCGTGATTCGAACACGCGATCTCCTGTTTACTAGACAGGCGCTTAAACCAACTAAGCCACGGCGCCAATGAGAAGAGGGCTCTTTATATTTTTCAAAACAAAATCCTCGAAGAAATTCCAAAATTTGAAATGATTGCGTAATACATTCCTTTACACATTTCAATAAAATTTTTACAAATTTCTTTTAAAACATTTGCGAGTAATTCAAAATCGTCAATCAATATCATTCAATGTGCAGGCACCGGCGAGATTCGAACACGCGATCTACTGTTTAGAAGACAGGCGCTTTAACCAACTATGCCACGGCGCCAACGAGAAGAGGGCTCTTTACATTTTTCAAAACAAAATTCTCGAAGAATTTCCAAAGATTGAAATGATTGCGTAATGCAATCCTTTACATATTTCAATAAAATTTTTACACATTTCTTTTAAAACATTTGCGAGTAATTCAAAATCTTCAATCAATATCATTCAATGTGTAGGCACCGGCGTGATTCGAACACGCGATCTCCTGTTTACGAGACAGGCGCTTTAACCATCTAAGCCACGGCGCCCGACAGTTTTTTTTAAATTTCCTTCTATGAATGTTAAGTTTATTTTTAGTTTAAAATAAATAGCAGAGTTAATATTTTAAATTTTATAATTGATAAACTCTTTTTACCCCATTTCAATTTTTAAAAGAAGGTTCTGAAAAATACTTACACCGATGGCACCGGCGTGATTCGAACACGCGATCTCCTGTTTACAAGACAGGCGCTTAAACCAACTAAGCCACGGCGCCCGACAGTTTTTTTTAAATTTACTTCTATGAATGTTAAATTTATTTTTAGTTTAAAATAAATAGCAGAGTTGATATTTTAAATTTTATAATTGATAAACTCTTTTTACGCCATTTCAATTTTTAAAAGAAGGTTCAGAAAAATACTTACACCGATGGCACCGGCGTGATTCGAACAAGCGATCTCGTGTTTACAAGACAGGTGCTTTAACCAACTAAGCCACGGCGCTAACAAGTAGAGGGCTCTTTATATTTTTCAAAACAAAATTCTCGAAGAATTTCCAAAAATTGAAATAATTGCGTAAGACATTCCTTTACGTATTTCAATAAAATTTTTACACATTTCTTTTAAAACATTTGCGAGTAATTCAAAAACGCCAAGCAATATTATTCAACGACCAGGCACCGGCGTGATTCGAACACGCGATCTCCTGTTTACTAGACAGGCGCTTTAACCATCTAAGCCACGGCGCCCGACAGTTTTTTTTAAATTTCCTTCTATGAATGTTAAATTTATTTTTAGTTTAAAATAAATGGCAGAGTTAATATTTTAAATTTTATAATTGAAGAACTCTTTTTACGCCATTTCAATTTTTAAAAGAAGGTTCAGAAAAATACTTACACCGATGGCACCGGCGTGATTCGAACACGCGATCTCATGTTTACAAGACTGGCGCTTTAACCAACTAAGACATGGCGCCAACAAGTAGAGCGCTCTTTATATTTTTCAAAACAAAATTCTCGAAGAATTTCCAAAAATTGAAATGATTGCGTAAGACATTCCTTTACATATATCAATAAAATTTTTACACCTTTCTTTTAAAACATTTGCGAGTAATTCAAAATCGTCAATCAATATCATTCAATGTGCAGGCACCGGCGTGATTCGAACACGCGATCTCCTGTTTACAAGACAGGCGCTTTAACCAACTAAGCCACGGCGCCAACGAGCAGAGGGCTCTTTATATTTTTCAAAACAAAATTCTCGAAGAATTTCGAAAATTTGAAATGATTGCATAAGACATTACTTTACATATTTCAATAAAATGTTTACACATTTCTTTTAAATCATTTGCGAATAATTCAAAATCGTCAAGCAATAACATTCAACGACCAGGCACCGACGTGATTCGAACAAGCAATCGCCTGTCTACTAGACAAGCGCTTTAACTAACTAAGCCACTGGGGCTACAAGAACAGGGCTCTTTATATTTTTCAAAACATAGTTCTCGAAGAGTTTCCAAAAATTGGAATGATTGCGTAAGACATTCCTTTACATATTTCAATAAATTGTTTACACATTTCTTTTAAAACATTTGCGAGTAATTCAAAAACGTCAAGCAGTATTATTTAACGACCAGGCACCGGCGTGATTCGAACACGCGATCTCCTGTTTACTAGACAGGCGCTTTAACCAACTAAGCCACGGCGCCAACAAGCAGAGGGCTCTTTATATTTTTCAAAACAAAATTCTCGAAGAAATTTCAAAAATTGAAGTGATTGCGTAATACATTCCTTTACATATTTCAATAAAATTTTTACACATTTCTTTTAAAACATTTGCGAGTAATTCAAAATCGTCAATCAATATCATTCAATGTGCAGGCACCGGCGTGATTCGAACACGCTATCTCCTGTTTACAAGACAGGCGCTTAAACCAACTAAGCCACGGCGCCAATGAGAAGAGGGCTCTTTATATTTTTCAAAACAAAATTCTCGAAGAATTTCCAAAAATTGAAATAATTGCGTAAGACATTCCTTTACGTATTTCAATAAAATTTTTACACATTTCTTTTAAAACATTTGCGAGTAATTCAAAAACGCCAAGCAATATTATTCAACGACCAGGCACCGGCGTGATTCGAACACGCGGTCTCCTGTTTACTAGACAGGCGCTTTAACCATCTAAGCCACGGCGCCCGACAGTTTTTTTTTAATTTCCTTCTATGAATGTTAAATTTATTTTTAGTTTAAAATAAATGGCAGAGTTAATATTTTAAATTTTATAATTGAAGAACTCTTTTTACGCCATTTCAATTTTTAAAAGAAGGTTCAGAAAAATACTTACACCGATGGCACCGGCGTGATTCGAACACGCGATCTCATGTTTACAAGACTGGCGCTTTAACCAACTAAGACATGGCGCCAACAAGTAGAGCGCTCTTTATATTTTTCAAAACAAAATTCTCGAAGAATTTCCAAAAATTGAAATGATTGCGTAAGACATTCCTTTACATATATCAATAAAATTTTTACACCTTTCTTTTAAAACATTTGCGAGTAATTCAAAATCGTCAATCAATATCATTCAATGTGCAGGCAACGGCGTGATTCGAACACGCGATCTCCTGTTTACAAGACAGGCGCTTTAACCAACTAAGCCACGGCGCCAACGAGCAGAGGGCTCTTTATATTTTTCAAAACAAAATTCTCGAAGAATTTCGAAAATTTGAAATGATTGCATAAGACATTACTTTACATATTTCAATAAAATGTTTACACATTTCTTTTAAATCATTTGCGAATAATTCAAAATCGTCAAGCAATAACATTCAACGACCAGGCACCGACGTGATTCGAACAAGCAATCGCCTGTCTACTAGACAAGCGCTTTAACTAACTAAGCCACTGGGGCTACAAGAACAGGGCTCTTTATATTTTTCAAAACATAGTTCTCGAAGATTTTCCAAAAATTGGAATGATTGCGTAAGACATTCCTTTACATATTTCAATAAATTGTTTACACATTTCTTTTAAAACATTTGCGAGTAATTCAAAAACGTCAAGCAGTATTATTTAACGACCAGGCACCGGCGTGATTCGAACACGCGATCTCCTGTTTACTAGACAGGCGCTTTAACCAACTAAGCCACGGCGCCATCAAGCAGAGGGCTCTTTATATTTTTCAAAACAAAATTCTCGAAGAAATTTCAAAAATTGAAGTGATTGCGTAATACATTCCTTTACATATTTCAATAAAATTTTTACACATTTCTTTTAAAACATTTGCGAGTAATTCAAAATCGTCAATCAATATCATTCAATGTGCAGGCACCGGCGTGATTCGAACACGCTATCTCCTGTTTACAAGACAGGCGCTTAAACCAACTAAGCCACGGCGCCAATGAGAAGAGGGCTCTTTATATTTTTCAAAACAAAATTCTCGAAGAATTTTCAAAAATTGAAATGATTGCATAAGTCATTACTTTACATATTTCAATAAAATTTTTACACATTTCTTTTAAAACATTTGCGAGTAATTCAAAAACGTCAAGCAATATTATTCAACGACCAGGCACCGGCGTGATTCGAACACGCGATCTCCTGTTTACAAGACAGGCGCTTTAACCAACTAAGCCACGGCACCAATGAGATAAGGGCTCTTTATATTTTTCAAAACAAAATTCTCGAAGAATTTCCAAAAATTGAAACGATTGCGTAAGACATTCCTTTACATATTTCAATAAAATTTCTACACGTTTCTTTCAATACACTTGCGCGTAATTCAAAATCGTCAAGGAATAACACTCAACGACCAGGAACCGACGTGATTCGAACACGCGATCGCCTATTTACTTGACAAGCGCTTTAACCAACTAAGCCACGTCGCCAAAAACAACAGGTCTCTTTATATTTTTCAAAAGAAAATTCTCGAAGAATTTCCAAAAATTGAAATGATTGCATAAGACATTACTTTACATATTTCAATAAAATGTTTACACATTTCTTTTAAATCATTTGCGAATAATTCAAAATCTTCAAGCAATAACATTCAACGACTAGGCACCGACGTGATTCGAACAAGCAATCGCCTGTCTACTAGACAAGCGCTTTAACCAACTAAGCCACGGCGCCAACAAGCAGAGGGCTCTTTATATTTTTCAAAACAAAATTCTCGAAGAAATTTCAAAAACTGAAGTGATTGCGTAATACATTCCTTTACATATTTCAATAAAATTTTTACACATTTCTTTTAAAACATTTGCGAGTAATTCAAAATCGTCAATTAATTTCATTCAATGTGCAGGCACCGGCGTGATTCGAACACGCGATCTCCTGTTTACAAGACAGGCGCTTTAACCAACTAAGCCACGGCGCCAATGAGAAGAGGGCTCTTTATATTTTTCAAAACAAAATTCTCGAAGAATTTTCAAAAATTGAAATGATTGCATAAGACATTATTTTACATATTTCAATAAAATTTTTACACATTTCTTTTAAAACATTTGCGAGTAATTCAAAACCGTCAAGCAATATTATTCAACAACCAGGCACCGGCGTGATTCGAACACGCGATCTTCTTTTTGCAAGAACGGCGCTCTAACCAACTAAGCCACGGCGCCAACGAGAAGAGAGTTCTTTATATTTTTCAAAACAAAATTCTCGAAAAATTTTCAAAAATTGAAATGATTGCTTAAGACATTACATTACATATTTCATTAAAATGTTTATACATTTCTTTTAAAACATTTGCGAGTAATTCAAAAACGTCAAGCAATATTATTCAACGACCAGGCACCGGCGTTATTCGAACACGCGATCTCCTGTTTACTAGACAGGCGCTTTAACCAACAAAGCCACGGCGCCAACGAGAAGAGGGCTCTTTATATTTTTCAAAACAAAATTCTCGAAGAATTTCCAAAAATTGAAATGATTGCGTAAGACATTCCTTTACATATTGCAATAAAATTTTTACACATTTCTTTTAAAACATTTGCAAGTAATTCAAAACCGTCAAGCAATATCATTCAACGACCAGGCACCGGCGTGATTCGAACACGCGATCTCCTGTTTACTAGACAGGCGCATTAACCAACTAAGCCACGGCGCCAACAAGAAGAGGGCTCTTTATATTTTTCAAAACCAAATTCTCGAAGAATTTCCAAAAATTGAAACGATTGCGTAAGACATTCCTTTACATATTTCAATAAAATTTCTACACGTTTCTTTCAATACACTTGCGCGTAATTCAAAATCGTCAAGGAATAACACTCAACGACCAGGAACCGACGTGATTCGAACACGCGATCGCCTGTTTACTTGACAAGCGCTTTAACCAACTAAGCCACGTCGCCAAAAACAACAGGTCTCTTTATATATTTCAAAAGAAAATTCTCGAAGAATTTCCAAAAATTGAAATGATTGCATAAGACATTACTTTACATATTTCAATAAAACGTTTACACATTTCTTTTAAACCATTTGCGAATAATTCAAAATCGTCAAGCAATAACATTCAACGACCAGGCACCGACGTGATTCGAACAAGCAATCGCCTGTCTACTAGACAAGCGCTTTAACCAACTAAGCCACGACGCCAACAAGCAGAGGGCTCTTTATATTTTTCTAAACAAAATTCTCGAAGAAATTTCAAAAACTGAAGTGATTGCGTAATACATTCCTTTACATATTTCAATAAAATTTTTACACATTTCTTTTAAAACATTTGCGAGTAATTCAAAATCGTCAATTAATATCATTCAATGTGCAGGCACCGACGTGATTCGAACAAGCAATCGCCTGTCTACTAGACAAGCGCTTTAACCAACTAAGCCACGGCGCCAACAAGCAGAGGGCTCTTTATATTTTTCAAAACAAAATTCTCGAAGAATTTTCAAAAATTGAAATGATTGCATAAGACATTATTTTACATATTTCAATAAAATTTTTACACATTTCTTTTAAAACATTTGCGAGTAATTCAAAACCGTCAAGCAATATTATTCAACAACCAGGTACCGGCGTGATTCGAGCACGCGATCTTCTTTTTGCAAGAACGGCGCTCTAACCAACTAAGCCACGGCGCCAACGAGAAGAGAGTTCTTTATATTTTTCAAAACAAAACTCTCGAAAAATTTTCAAAAATTGAAATGATTGCTTAAGACATTACATTACATATTTCATTAAAATGTTTATACATTTCTTTTAAAACATTTGCGAGTAATTCAAAAACGTCAAGCAATATTATTCAACGACCAGGCACCGGCGTTATTCGAACACGCGATCTCCTGTTTACTAGACAGGCGCTTTAACCATCTAAGCCATGGCGCCAACAAGTAGAGGGTTCTTTATATTTTTCAAAACATAATTCTCGAAGAATTTCCAAAAATTGAAATGATTGCTTAAGACATTCCTTTACATATTTCAATAAAATTTTTACACATTTCTTTAAAAACATTTGCGAATATTTCAAAATCGTCAATCAATATCATTCAATGTGCAGGCACCGGCGTGATTCGAACACGCGATCTCCTGTTTACTAGACAGGCGCTTTAACCAACTAAGCCACGGCGCCAACGAGAAGAGGGCTCTTTATATTTTTCAAAACAAAATTCTCGAAGAATTTACAAAAATTGAAATGATTGCGTAAGACATTTCTTTACATATTGCAGTAAAATTTTTACACATTTCTTTTAAAACATTTGCGAGTGATTCAAAATCTTCAATCAATATCATTCTATGTGTAGGCACCGGCGTGATTCGAACACGCGATCTCCTGTTTACGAGACAGGCGCTTTAACCATCTAAGCCACGGCGTCCGACAGTTTTTTAAAATTTCCTTCTATGAATGTTAAATTTATTTTTAGTTTAAAATTGATAAACTCTTCTTACGCCATTTCAATTTTTAAAGGAAGGTTCAGAAAAATACTTACACCGATGGCACCGGCGTGATTCGAACACGCGATCTCCTGTTTACAAGACAGGCGCTTTAACCAGCTAAGCCACGGCGCCAACAAGAAGAGGGCTCTTTATATCTTTCAAAACAAAATTCTAGAAGAATTTCGAAAAATTGAAAGGATTGCCTAAGACATTCCTTTACATATCTCAATAAAATTTTTACACATTTGTTTTAAAACATTTGCAAGTAATTCAAAATCGTCAATCAATATCATTCAACGACCAGGCACCGGCGTAATTCGAACACGCGATCTCCTGTTTACAAGACAGGCGCTTTAACCAACTAAGCCACGGCGCCAACAAGCAAAGGGCTCTTTATATTTTTCAAAACATAATTCTCGAAGAATTTCCAAAAATTGAAATGATTGCTTAAGACATTCCTTTACATATTTCAATAAAATTCTTACACATTTCTTTTAAAACATTTGTGAATAATTCAAAATCGTCAATCAATATCATTCAATGTGCAAGCACCGGCGTGATTCGAACACGCGATCTCCTGTTTACTAGAAAGGCGCTTTAACCAACTAAGCCACGGCGCCAACGAGAAGAGGCCTCTTTATATTTTTCAAAACAAAATTCTCGAAGAATTTCCAAAAATTGAAATGATTGCGTAAGACATTCCTTTACATATTTCAATAAAATTTTTACACATTTCTTTTAAAACATTTGCGAGTAATTCAAAATCGTCCATCAATATCATTCAATGTGCAGGCACCGGCGTGATTCGAACACGCGATCTCCTGTTTACAAGACAGGCGCTTTAATCAACTAAGCCATGGCGCCAACAATGGGAGGGCCCTTTATATTTTTGAAAACAAAATTCTCGAAGAATTTCCAAAAATTGAAATGATTGCGTAAGACATTCCTTTACATATTTCAATAATATTTTAACACATTCCTTTTAAAACATTTGCGAGTAATTCAAAATCATCAATCAATATCATTCAATGTGCAGGCACCGGCGTGATTCGAACACGCGATCTACTGTTTACAAGACAGGCGCTTTAACCAACTATGCCACGGCACCAACGAGAAGAGGGCTCTTTACATTTTTCAAAACAAAATTCTCGAAGAATTTCCAAAGATTGAAATGATTGCGTAATGCAATCCTTTACATATTTCAATAAAAATTTTACACATTTCTTTTAAAACATTTGCGAGTAATTCAAAATCTTCAATCAATATCATTCAGTGTGTAGGCACCGGCGTGATTCGAACACGCGATCTCCTGTTTACGAGACAGGCGCTTTAACCATCTAAGCCACGGCGCCCGACAGTTTTTTTTTAAATTTCCTTCTATGAATGTTAAGTTTATTTTTAGTTTAAAATAAATAGCAGAGTTAATATATTAAATTTTATAATTGATAAACTCTTTTTACGCCATTTCAATTTTTAAAAGAAGGTTCAGAAAAATACTTACACCGATGGCACCGGCGTGATTCGAACACGCGATCTCCTGTTTACAAGACAGGCCCTTAAACCAACTAAGCCACGGCATCCGACAGTTTTTTTAAAATTTCCTTCTATGAATGTTAAATTTATTTTTAGTTTAAAATAAATTCAGAGTTAATATTTTAAATTTTATAATTGAAGAACTCTTTTTACGCCATTTCAATTTTTAAAAGAAGGTTCAGAAAAATACTTACACCGATGGCACCGGCGTGATTCGAACACGCGAACTCCTGTTTACAAGACATTCGCTTTAACCAACTAAGCCACGGCGCCAACAAGAAGAGGGCTCTTTATATTTTTCAAAACAAAATTCTCGAAGAATTTCCAAAAATTGTAATGATTGCGTAAGACATTCCTTTACATATTTCAATAAAATTTTTAAACATTTCTTTTAAAACATTTGCGAGTAATTCAAAATCGTCAATCAACATCATTCAATGTGCAGGCACCGGCGTGATTCGAACACGCGATCTCCTGTGTACTAGACAGGCGCTTTAACCAACTAAGCCACGGCGCCAACAAGAAGAGGGCTCTTTATATTTTTCAAAACAAAATTCTCGAAGAATTTCCAAAAATTGAAATGATTGCGTAATACACTCCTTTACCTATTTCAATAAAATTTTTACACATTTCTTTTAAAATATTTGCGAGTAATTCAAAATCTTAAATCAATATCATTCAATGTGCAGGCACCGGCGTGATTCGAACACGCGATCTCCTGTTTACGAGACAGGCACTTTAACCATATAAACCACTTCGCCCGACAGTTTTTTTAAAATTTCCTTCTATGAATGTTAAATTTATTTTTAGTTTAAAATAAATAGAAGAGTTAATATTTTAAATTTTATAATTGATAAACTCTTTTTACGCCATTTCAATTTTTAAAAGAAGGTTCAGAAAAATACTTAAACCGATGGCACCGGCGTGATTCGAACACGCGATCTCCTGTTCACAAGACAGGCGCTTTAACCAACTAAGCCACGGCGCCAACGAGAAGAGGGTTCTTTATATTTTTCAAAACAAAATCCTCGAAGAAATTCCAAAATTTGAAATGATTGCGTAATACATTCTTATGCATATTTCAATAAAATTTTTACACGTTTCTTTCAAAACACTTGCGAGTAATTCAAAACCGTCAAGCAACATCCTTCAACGACCAGGCACCGGCGTGATTCGAACACGCGATCTCCTGTTTACTAGACAGGCGCTTTAACCAACTAAACCACGGCGCGAACGAGAAGAGAGCTCTTTATATTTTTCAAAACAAAATTCTCGAAGAAATTCCAAAAATTGAAATGATTGCGTAATACTTTTCTTTACACATTTCAATAAAATTTTTACACATTTCTTTTAAAACATTTGCGAGTAATTCAAAAACATCGAGCAGTATTATTCAACGACCAGGCACCCGCGTGATTCGAACACGCGATCTCCTGTTTACTAAACAGGCGCTTTAACCAACTAAGTCACGACGCCAACAAGAAGAGGGCTCTTTATATTTTTCAAAACAAAATTCTCGAAGAATTTCGAAAATTTGAAATGATTGCGTAAGACATTCCTTTACATATTTCAATAAAATTTTTACACATTTCTTTTAAAACATTTGCGAGTAATTCAAAACCGTCAAGCAATATCATTCAATGTGCGGGCACCGGCGTGATTCGATCACGTGATCCCCTGTTTACGAGACAGGTGCTTTAACCAACTAAGCCACAGTGCCCGACAGTATTTTAAAAATTTCCTTCTATGAATGTTAAATTTATTTTTAGTTTAAAATAAATAGCAGAGTTAATATTTTAAATTTTATAAATGATAAACTCTTTTTACGCCATTTCAATTTTTAAAGGAATGTTCAGAAAAAAACTTACTCCTATGGCACCGGCGTGATTCGAACACGCGATCTCCTGTTTAGAAGACGGGCGCTTTAACCAGCTAAGCCACGGCGCCAACAAGAAGATGGCTCTTTATATTTTTCAAAACAAAATTCTCGAAGAATTTCCAAAAATTGAAATGATTGCGTAAGACATTCCTTTACATATTTCAATAAAATTTTTACACATTTCTTTTAAAACATTTGCGAGTAATTCAAAAACGTCAAGCAATATTATTCAACGACCAGGCACCGGCGTGATTCGAACACGCGATCCCCTGTTTACGAGACAGGTGCTTTAACCAACTAAGCCACGGCGCCAATGAGAAGAGAGCTCTTTATATTTTTCAAAACAAAATTCTCGAAGAATTTCCAAAAATTGAAATGATTGCGTAAGACATTTCTTTACATATTTCAATAAAATTTTTACACATTTCTTTTAAAACATTTGCGAGTAATTCAAAATCGTCAATCAATATCATTCAATGTGCAGGCTCCGGCGTGATTCGAACACGCGATCTCCTGTTTACTAGATAGGCGCTTCAACCAACGAAGCCACGGCGCCAACAAGAAGTGGGCTCTTTATATTTTTCAAAACAAAATTCTCGAAGAATTTCCAAAAATTGAAATGATTGCGTAATACAATCCTTTACCTATTTCAATAAAATTTTTACACATTTCTTTTAAAACATTTGCGAGTAATTCAAAATCTTCAATCAATATCATTCAATGTGTAGGCACCGGCGTGATTCGAACACGCGATCTCCTGTTTACGAGACAGGCACTTTAACCATATAAACCACTTCGCCCGACAGTTTTTTAAAAATTTCCTTCTATGAATGTTAAATTTATTTTTAGTTTAAAATAAATAGCAGAGTTAATATTTTAAATTTTATAATTGATAAACTCTTTTTACGCCATTTCAATTTTTAAAAGAAGGTTCAGAAAAATACTTAAACCGATGGCTAGGCGTGATTCGAACACGCGATCTCGTGTTTACAAGACAGGTGCTTTAACCAACTAAGCCACGGCGCTAACAAGTAGAGGGCTCTTTATATTTTTCAAAACAAAATTCTCGAAGAATTTCCAAAAATTGAAATGATTGCGTAAGACATTCCTTTACATATTTCAATAAAATTTTTACACATTTCTTTTAAAACAATTGCGAGTAATTCAAAAACGCCAAGCAATATTATTCAACGACCAGGCACCGGCGTGATTCGAACACGCGATCGCCTGTTTACTAGACAGGCGCTTTAACCATCTAAGCCACGGCGCCCGACAGTTTTTTTTAAATTTCCTTCTATGAATGTTAAATTTATTTTTAGTTTAAAATAAATGGCAGAGTTAATATTTTAAATTTTATAATTGAAGAACTCTTTTTACGCCATTTCAATTTTTAAAAGAAGGTTCAGAAAAATACTTACACCGATGGCACCGGCGTGCTTCGAACACGCGATCTCATGTTTACAAGACTGGCGCTTTAATCAACTAAGCCATGGCGCCAACAATGGGAGGGCCCTTTATATTTTTGAAAACAAAATTCTCGAAGAATTTCCAAAAATTGAAATGATTGCGTAAGACATTCCTTTACATATTTCAATAATATTTTAACACATTCCTTTTAAAACATTTGCGAGTAATTCAAAATCATCAATCAATATCATTCAATGTGCAGGCACCGGCGTGATTCGAACACGCGATCTACTGTTTACAAGACAGGCGCTTTAACCAACTATGCCACGGCACCAACGAGAAGAGGGCTCTTTACATTTTTCAAAACAAAATTCTCGAAGAATTTCCAAAGATTGAAATGATTGCGTAATGCAATCCTTTACATATTTCAATAAAAATTTTACACATTTCTTTTAAAACATTTGCGAGTAATTCAAAATCTTCAATCAATATCATTCAGTGTGTAGGCACCGGCGTGATTCGAACACGCGATCTCCTGTTTACGAGACAGGCGCTTTAACCATCTAAGCCACGGCGCCCGACAGTTTTTTTTTAAATTTCCTTCTATGAATGTTAAGTTTATTTTTAGTTTAAAATAAATAGCAGAGTTAATATATTAAATTTTATAATTGATAAACTCTTTTTACGCCATTTCAATTTTTAAAAGAAGGTTCAGAAAAATACTTACACCGATGGCACCGGCGTGATTCGAACACGCGATCTCCTGTTTACAAGACAGGCCCTTAAACCAACTAAGCCACGGCATCCGACAGTTTTTTTAAAATTTCCTTCTATGAATGTTAAATTTATTTTTAGTTTAAAATAAATTCAGAGTTAATATTTTAAATTTTATAATTGAAGAACTCTTTTTACGCCATTTCAATTTTTAAAAGAAGGTTCAGAAAAATACTTACACCGATGGCACCGGCGTGATTCGAACACGCGATCTCATGTTTACAAGACTGGCGCTTTAATCAACTAAGCCATGGCGCCAACAATGGGAGGGCCCTTTATATTTTTGAAAACAAAATTCTCGAAGAATTTCCAAAAATTGAAATGATTGCGTAAGACATTCCTTTACATATTTCAATAATATTTTAACACATTCCTTTTAAAACATTTGCGAGTAATTCAAAATCATCAATCAATATCATTCAATGTGCAGGCACCGGCGTGATTCGAACACGCGATCTACTGTTTACAAGACAGGCGCTTTAACCAACTATGCCACGGCACCAACGAGAAGAGGGCTCTTTACATTTTTCAAAACAAAATTCTCGAAGAATTTCCAAAGATTGAAATGATTGCGTAATGCAATCCTTTACATATTTCAATAAAAATTTTACACATTTCTTTTAAAACATTTGCGAGTAATTCAAAATCTTCAATCAATATCATTCAGTGTGTAGGCACCGGCGTGATTCGAACACGCGATCTCCTGTTTACGAGACAGGCGCTTTAACCATCTAAGCCACGGCGCCCGACAGTTTTTTTTAAAATTTCCTTCTATGAATGTTAAGTTTATTTTTAGTTTAAAATAAATAGCAGAGTTAATATATTAAATTTTATAATTGATAAACTCTTTTTACGCCATTTCAATTTTTAAAAGAAGGTTCAGAAAAATACTTACACCGATGGCACCGGCGTGATTCGAACACGCGATCTCCTGTTTACAAGACAGGCCCTTAAACCAACTAAGCCACGGCATCCGACAGTTTTTTTAAAATTTCCTTCTATGAATGTTAAATTTATTTTTAGTTTAAAATAAATTCAGAGTTAATATTTTAAATTTTATAATTGAAGAACTCTTTTTACGCCATTTCAATTTTTAAAAGAAGGTTCAGAAAAATACTTACACCGATGGCACCGGCGTGATTCGAACACGCAATCTCATGTTTACAAGACTGGCTCTTTAACCAACTAAGCCACGGCGCCAACAACAAGAGGGCTCTTTATATTTTTCAAAACAAAATTCTCGAAGAATTTCGAAAAATTGAAATGATTGCGTAATATAATCCTTTACATATTTCAATAAAATTTTTACACATTTCTTTTAAAACAATTGCGAGTAATTCAAAATCTTCAATCAATATCATTCAATGTGTAGGCACCGGCGTGATTCCAACACGCGATCTCCTGTTTACGAGACAGGCGCTTTAACCAACTAAGCCACGGCGACAACGAGAAGAGGGTTCTTTATATTTTTCAAAACAAAATTCTCGAAGAATTTTCAAAAATTGAAATGATTGCATAAGACATTACTTTACATATTTCAATAAACTTTTTACACATTTCTTTTAAAACATTTGCGAGTAATTCAAAATCGTCAATCAATATCATTCAATGTGCAGGCACCGGCGTGATTCGAACACGCGATCTCCTGTTTACAAGACAGGTGCTTTAACCAACTAAGTCACGACGCCAACAAGAAGAGGGCTCTTTATATTTTTCAAAACAAAATTCTCGAAGAATTTCGAAAAATTGAAATGATTGCGTAAGACATTCCTTTACATATTTCAATAAAATTTTTACACATTTCTTTTAAAACATTTGCGAGTAATTCAAAAACGTCAAGCAATATTATTCAACGACCAGGCACCGGCGTGATTCGAACACGCGATCTCCTGTTTACAAGAACGGCGCTCTAACCAACTAAGTAACGCCAACAAGAAGAGGGCTCTTTATATTTTTCAAAACAAAATTCTCGAAGAATTTCGAAAATTTGAAATGATTGCGTAAGACATTCCTTTACATATTTCAATAAAATTTTTACACATTTCTTTTAAAACATTTGCGAGTAATTCAAAAACGTCAAGCAATATTATTCAACGACAAGGCACCGGCGTGAATCGAACACGCGATCTCCTGTTTACAAGAACGGCGCTCTAACCAACTAGGCCACGGCGCAACGACAAGAGAGCTCTTTATATTTTTCAAAACAAAATTCTCGAAGAATTTCCAAAAATTGAAATGATTGCATAAGACATTCCTTTACATATTTCAATAAAATTTTTACACATTTCTTTTAAAACATTTGCGAGTAATTAAAAAACGTCAAGCAACATTATTCAACGACCAGGCACCGGCGTGATTCGAACACGCGATCTCCTGTTTACAAGACAGGCGCTTTTACCAACTAAGCCACGGCGCCAACAAGAAGTGGGTTCTTTATATTTTTCAAAACAAAATCCTCGAAGAAATTCCAAAATTTGAAATGATTGCGTAATACATTCTTATGCATATTTCAATAAAATTTTTACACGTTTCTTTCAAAACACTTGCGAGTAATTCAAAACCGTCAAGCAACATCCTTCAACGACCAGGCACCGGCGTGATTCGAACACGCGATCTCCTGTTTACTAGACAGGCGCTTTAACCAACTAAGCCACGGCGCGAACGAGAAGAGAGCTCTTTATATTTTTCAAAACAAAATTCTCGAAGAAATTCCAAAAATTGAAATGATTGCGTAATACTTTTCTTTACACATTTCAATAAAATTTTTACACATTTCTTTTAAAACATTTGCGAGTAATTCAAAAACATCGAGC
The DNA here is from genome assembly GCA_963930645.1 of Salticus scenicus. NCBI lineage: Eukaryota > Metazoa > Arthropoda > Arachnida > Araneae > Salticidae > Salticus > Salticus scenicus. The sequence goes on from OZ005655.1 coordinate 95,435,564, forward strand.
AGTATTATTCAACGACCAGGCACCCGCGTGATTCGAACACGCGATCTCCTGTTTACTAGACAGGCGCTTTAACCAACTAAGTCACGACGCCAACAAGAAGAGGGCTCTTTATATTTTTCAAAACAAAATTCTCGAAGAATTTCGAAAATTTGAAATGATTGCGTAAGACATTCCTTTACATATTTCAATAAAATTTTTACACATTTCTTTTAAAACATTTGCGAGTAATTCAAAAACGTCAAGCAATATTATTCAACGACAAGGCACCGGCGTGATTCGAACACGCGATCTCCTGTTTACAAGAACGGCGCTCTAACCAACTAGGCCACGGCGCAACGACAAGAGAGCTCTTTATATTTTTCAAAACAAAATTCTCGAAGAATTTCCAAAAATTGAAATGATTGCATAAGACATTCCTTTACATATTTCAATAAAATTTTTACACATTTCTTTTAAAACATTTGCGAGTAATTAAAAAACGTCAAGCAACATTATTCAACGACCAGGCACCGGCGTGATTCGAACACGCGATCTCCTGTTTACAAGACAGGCGCTTTTACCAACTAAGCCACGGCGCCAATGAGAAGAGGGCTCTTTATATTTTTCAAAACAAAATTCTCGAAGAATTTCCAAAAATTGAAATGATTGCGTAAGACATTCCTTTACATATTTCAATAAAATTTTACACATTTCTTTTAAAACATTTGCGAGTAATTCAAAATCGTCAATCAATATCATTCAATGCGCAGGCTCCGGCGTGATTCGAACACGCGATCTCCTGTTTACTAGACAGGCGCTTTAACCAACTAAGCCACGGCGCCAACAAGAAGTGGGCTCTTTATATTTTTCAAAACAAAATTCTCGAAGAATTTCCAAAAATTGAAATGATTGCGTAATACACTCCTTTACCTATTTCAATAAAATTTTTACACATTTCTTTTAAAATATTTGCGAGTAATTCAAAATCTTAAATCAATATCATTCAATGTGCAGGCACCGGCGTGATTCGAACACGCGATCTCCTGTTTACGAGACAGGCACTTTAACCATATAAACCACTTCGCCCGACAGTTTTTTAAAAATTTCCTTCTATGAATGTTAAATTTATTTTTAGTTTAAAATAAATAGAAGAGTTAATATTTTAAATTTTATAATTGATAAACTCTTTTTACGCCATTTCAGTTTTTAAAAGAAGGTTCAGAAAAATACTTAAACCGATGGCACCGGCGTGATTCGAACACGCGATCTCCTGTTCACAAGACAGGCGCTTTAACCAACTAAGCCACGGCGCCAACGAGAAGAGGGTTCTTTATATTTTTCAAAACAAAATCCTCGAAGAAATTCCAAAATTTGAAATGATTGCGTAATACATTCTTATGCATATTTCAATAAAATTTTTACACGTTTCTTTCAAAACACTTGCGAGTAATTCAAAACCGTCAAGCAACATCCTTCAACGACCAGGCACCGGCGTGATTCGAACACGCGATCTCCTGTTTACTAGACAGGCGCTTTAACCAACTAAACCACGGCGCCAACGAGAAGAGAGCTCTTTATATTTTTCAAAACAAAATTCTCGAAGAAATTCCAAAAATTGAAATGATTGCGTAATACTTTCCTTTACACATTTCAATAAAATTTTTACACATTTATTTTAAAACATTTGCGAGTAATTCAAAAACATCGAGCAGTATTATTCAACGACCAAGTACCCGCGTGATTCGAACACGCGATCTCCTGTTTACAAGACCGGCGCTTTAACCAACTAAGCCACGGCGCCAACGAGAAGAGGGCTCTTTATATTTTACAAAACAAAATTCTCGAAGAATTTTCAAAAATTGAAATGATTGCATAAGACATTACTTTACATATTTCAATAATATTTTTACACATTTCTTTTAAAACATTTGCGAGTAATTCAAAACCGTCAAGCAATATCATTCAATGTGCGGGCACCGGCGTGATTCGATCACGTGATCCCCTGTTTACGAGACAGGTGCTTTAACCAACTAAGCCACAGTGCCCGACAGTATTTTAAAAATTTCCTTCTATGAATGTTAAATTTATTTTTAGTTTAAAATAAATAGCAGAGTTAATATTTTAAATTTTATAAATGATAAACTATTTTTACGCCATTTCAATTTTTAAAGGAATGTTCAGAAAAAAACTTACTCCTATGGCACCGGCGTGATTCGAACACGCGATCTCCTGTTTAGAAGACGGGCGCTTTAACCAGCTAAGCCACGGCGCCAACAAGAAGATGGCTCTTTATATTTTTTAAAACAAAATTCTCGAAGAATTTCCAAAAATTGAAATGATTGCGTAAGACATTCCTTTACATATTTCAATAAAATTTTTACACATTTCTTTTAAAACATTTGCGAGTAATTCAAAAACGTCAAGCAATATTATTCAACGACCAGGCACCGGCGTGATTCGAACACGCGATCCCCTGTTTACGAGACAGGTGCTTTAACCAACTAAGCCACGGCGCCAATGAGAAGAGAGCTCTTTATATTTTTCAAAACAAAATTCTCGAAGAATTTCCAAAAATTGAAATGATTGCGTAAGACATATCTTTACATATTTCAATAAAATTTTTACACATTTCTTTTAAAACATTTGCGAGTAATTCAAAATCGTCAATCAATATCATTCAATGTGCAGGCTCCGGCGTGATTCGAACACGCGATCTCCTGTTTACTAGACAGGCGCTTCAACCAACTAAGCCACGGCGCCAACATGAAGTGGGCTCTTTATATTTTTCAAAACAAAATTCTCGAAGAATTTCCAAAAATTGAAATGATTGCGTAATACAATCCTTTACCTATTTCAATAAAATTTTTACACATTTCTTTTAAAACATTTGGGAGTAATTCAAAAACGCCAAGCAATATTATTCAACGACCAGGCACCGGCGTGATTCGAACACGCGATCTCCTGTTTACTAGACAGGCGCTTTAACCAACTAAGCCACAGTGCCCGACAGTATTTTAAAAATTTCCTTCTATGAATGTTAAATTTATTTTTAGTTTAAAATAAATAGCAGAGTTAATATTTTAAATTTTATAAATGATAAACTATTTTTACGCCATTTCAATTTTTAAAGGAATGTTCAGAAAAAAACTTACTCCTATGGCACCGGCGTGATTCGAACACGCGATCTCCTGTTTAGAAGACGGGCGCTTTAACCAGCTAAGCCACGGCGCCAACAAGAAGATGGCTCTTTATATTTTTTAAAACAAAATTCTCGAAGAATTTCCAAAAATTGAAATGATTGCGTAAGACATTCCTTTACATATTTCAATAAAATTTTTACACATTTCTTTTAAAACATTTGCGAGTAATTCAAAAACGTCAAGCAATATTATTCAACGACCAGGCACCGGCGTGATTCGAACACGCGATCCCCTGTTTACGAGACAGGTGCTTTAACCAACTAAGCCACGGCGCCAATGAGAAGAGAGCTCTTTATATTTTTCAAAACAAAATTCTCGAAGAATTTCCAAAAATTGAAATGATTGCGTAAGACATATCTTTACATATTTCAATAAAATTTTTACACATTTCTTTTAAAACATTTGCGAGTAATTCAAAATCGTCAATCAATATCATTCAATGTGCAGGCTCCGGCGTGATTCGAACACGCGATCTCCTGTTTACTAGACAGGCGCTTCAACCAACTAAGCCACGGCGCCAACATGAAGTGGGCTCTTTATATTTTTCAAAACAAAATTCTCGAAGAATTTCCAAAAATTGAAATGATTGCGTAATACAATCCTTTACCTATTTCAATAAAATTTTTACACATTTCTTTTAAAACATTTGGGAGTAATTCAAAAACGCCAAGCAATATTATTCAACGACCAGGCACCGGCGTGATTCGAACACGCGATCTCCTGTTTACTAGACAGGCGCTTTAACCATCTAAGCCACGGCGCCCGACAGTTTTTTTTAAATTTCCTTCTATGAATGTTAAATTTATTTTTAGTTTAAAATAAATGGCAGAGTTAATATATTAAATTTTATAATTGAAGAACTCTTTTTACGCCATTTCAATTTTTAAAAGAAGGTTCAGAAAAATACTTACACCGATGGCACCGGCGTGATTCGAACACGCGATCTCATGTTTACAAGACTGGCGTTTTAACCAACTAAGACATGGCGCCAACAAGGAGAGGGCTCTTTATATTTTTGAAAACAAAATTCTCGAAGAATTTCCAAAAATTGAAATGATTGCGTAAGACATTCATTTACATATTTCAACAAAATTTTTACACAAATCTATTAAAACATTTCCGAGTAATTCGAAATCGTCAATCAATATCATTCAATGTGCAGGCACCGGCGTGATTCGAACACGCGATCTCCTGTTTACTAGACAGGCGCTTTAACCAACTAAGCGACGGCGCCAACGAGCAGAGGGCTCTTTATATTTTTCAAAACAAAATTCTCGAAGAATTTCCAAAAATTGAAAAGATTGCGTAAGACATTCATTTACATATTTCAACAAAATTTTTACACAATTCTTTTAAAACATTTGCGAGTAATTCAAAATCTTCAATCAATATCATTCAATGTGTAGGCACCGGCGTGATTCGAACACGCGATCTCCTGTTTACGAGACAGGCACTTTAACCATATAAACGACTTCGCCAACAGTTTGTTTAAAATTTCCTTCTATGAATGTTAAATTTATTTTTAGTTTAAAATAAATAGCAGAGTTAATATTTTAAATTTTATAATTGATAAACTCTTTTTACGCCATTTCAATTTTTAAAAGAAGGTTCAGAAAAATACTTAAACCGATGGCACCGGCCTGCTTGGAACACGCGATCTCCTGTTTACAAGACAGGCGCTTTAACCAACTAAGCCACGGCGCCAACGAGAAGAGGGTTCTTTATATTTTTCAAAACAAAATTCTCGAAGAATTTTCAAAAATTGAAATGATTGCATAAGACATTACTTTACATATTTCATTAAAATGTTTACACATTTCTTTCAAAACATTTGCGAGTAATTCAAAAACGTCAAGCAATATCATTCAACGACCAGGCACCGGCGTGATTCGAACACGCGACCTCCTGTTTACTAGACAGGCGCTTAAACCAACTAAGCCACGGCGCCAATGAGAAGAGGGCTCTTTATATTTTTCAAAACAAAATCCTCGAAGAAATTCCAAAATTTGAAATGATTGCGTAATACATTCCTTTACACATTTCAATAAAATTTTTACAAATTTCTTTTAAAACATTTGCGAGTAATTCAAAATCGTCAATCAATATCATTCAATGTGCAGGCACCGGCGAGATTCGAACACGCGATCTACTGTTTAGAAGACAGGCGCTTTAACCAACTATGCCACGGCGCCAACGAGAAGAGGGCTCTTTACATTTTTCAAAACAAAATTCTCGAAGAATTTCCAAAGATTGAAATGATTGCGTAATGCAATCCTTTACATATTTCAATAAAATTTTTACACATTTCTTTTAAAACATTTGCGAGTAATTCAAAATCTTCAATCAATATCATTCAATGTGTAGGCACCGGCGTGATTCGAACACGCGATCTCCTGTTTACGAGACAGGCGCTTTAACCATCTAAGCCACGGCGCCCGACAGTTTTTTTTAAATTTCCTTCTATGAATGTTAAGTTTATTTTTAGTTTAAAATAAATAGCAGAGTTAATATTTTAAATTTTATAATTGATAAACTCTTTTTACCCCATTTCAATTTTTAAAAGAAGGTTCTGAAAAATACTTACACCGATGGCACCGGCGTGATTCGAACACGCGATCTCCTGTTTACAAGACAGGCGCTTAAACCAACTAAGCCACGGCGCCCGACAGTTTTTTTAAAATTTACTTCTATGAATGTTAAATTTATTTTTAGTTTAAAATAAATAGCAGAGTTGATATTTTAAATTTTATAATTGATAAACTCTTTTTACGCCATTTCAATTTTTAAAAGAAGGTTCAGAAAAATACTTACACCGATGGCACCGGCGTGATTCGAACAAGCGATCTCGTGTTTACAAGACAGGTGCTTTAACCAACTAAGCCACGGCGCTAACAAGTAGAGGGCTCTTTATATTTTTCAAAACAAAATTCTCGAAGAATTTCCAAAAATTGAAATAATTGCGTAAGACATTCCTTTACGTATTTCAATAAAATTTTTACACATTTCTTTTAAAACATTTGCGAGTAATTCAAAAACGCCAAGCAATATTATTCAACGACCAGGTACCGGCGTGATTCGAACACGCGATCTCCTGTTTACTAGACAGGCGCTTTAACCATCTAAGCCACGGCGCCCGACAGTTTTTTTTAAATTTCCTTCTATGAATGTTAAATTTATTTTTAGTTTAAAATAAATGGCAGAGTTAATATTTTAAATTTTATAATTGAAGAACTCTTTTTACGCCATTTCAATTTTTAAAAGAAGGTTCAGAAAAATACTTACACCGATGGCACCGGCGTGATTCGAACACGCGATCTCATGTTTACAAGACTGGCGCTTTAACCAACTAAGACATGGCGCCAACAAGTAGAGCGCTCTTTATATTTTTCAAAACAAAATTCTCGAAGAATTTCCAAAAATTGAAATGATTGCGTAAGACATTCCTTTACATATATCAATAAAATTTTTACACCTTTCTTTTAAAACATTTGCGAGTAATTCAAAATCGTCAATCAATATCATTCAATGTGCAGGCACCGGCGTGATTCGAACACGCGATCTCCTGTTTACAAGACAGGCGCTTTAACCAACTAAGCCACGGCGCCAACGAGCAGAGGGCTCTTTATATTTTTCAAAACAAAATTCTCGAAGAATTTCGAAAATTTGAAATGATTGCATAAGACATTACTTTACATATTTCAATAAAATGTTTACACATTTCTTTTAAATCATTTGCGAATAATTCAAAATCGTCAAGCAATAACATTCAACGACCAGGCACCGACGTGATTCGAACAAGCAATCGCCTGTCTACTAGACAAGCGCTTTAACTAACTAAGCCACTGGGGCTACAAGAACAGGGCTCTTTATATTTTTCAAAACATAGTTCTCGAAGAGTTTCCAAAAATTGGAATGATTGCGTAAGACATTCCTTTACATATTTCAATAAATTGTTTACACATTTCTTTTAAAACATTTGCGAGTAATTCAAAAACGTCAAGCAGTATTATTTAACGACCAGGCACCGGCGTGATTCGAACACGCGATCTCCTGTTTACTAGACAGGCGCTTTAACCAACTAAGCCACGGCGCCAACAAGCAGAGGGCTCTTTATATTTTTCAAAACAAAATTCTCGAAGAAATTTCAAAAATTGAAGTGATTGCGTAATACATTCCTTTACATATTTCAATAAAATTTTTACACATTTCTTTTAAAACATTTGCGAGTAATTCAAAATCGTCAATCAATATCATTCAATGTGCAGGCACCGGCGTGATTCGAACACGCTATCTCCTGTTTACAAGACAGGCGCTTAAACCAACTAAGCCACGGCGCCAATGAGAAGAGGGCTCTTTATATTTTTCAAAACAAAATTCTCGAAGAATTTCCAAAAATTGAAATAATTGCGTAAGACATTCCTTTACGTATTTCAATAAAATTTTTACACATTTCTTTTAAAACATTTGCGAGTAATTCAAAAACGCCAAGCAATATTATTCAACGACCAGGCACCGGCGTGATTCGAACACGCGATCTCCTGTTTACTAGACAGGCGCTTTAACCATCTAAGCCACGGCGCCCGACAGTTTTTTTTTAATTTCCTTCTATGAATGTTAAATTTATTTTTAGTTTAAAATAAATGGCAGAGTTAATATTTTAAATTTTATAATTGAAGAACTCTTTTTACGCCATTTCAATTTTTAAAAGAAGGTTCAGAAAAATACTTACACCGATGGCACCGGCGTGATTCGAACACGCGATCTCATGTTTACAAGACTGGCGCTTTAACCAACTAAGACATGGCGCCAACAAGTAGAGCGCTCTTTATATTTTTCAAAACAAAATTCTCGAAGAATTTCCAAAAATTGAAATGATTGCGTAAGACATTCCTTTACATATATCAATAAAATTTTTACACCTTTCTTTTAAAACATTTGCGAGTAATTCAAAATCGTCAATCAATATCATTCAATGTGCAGGCACCGGCGTGATTCGAACACGCGATCTCCTGTTTACAAGACAGGCGCTTTAACCAACTAAGCCACGGCGCCAACGAGCAGAGGGCTCTTTATATTTTTCAAAACAAAATTCTCGAAGAATTTCGAAAATTTGAAATGATTGCATAAGACATTACTTTACATATTTCAATAAAATGTTTACACATTTCTTTTAAATCATTTGCGAATAATTCAAAATCGTCAAGCAATAACATTCAACGACCAGGCACCGACGTGATTCGAACAAGCAATCGCCTGTCTACTAGACAAGCGCTTTAACTAACTAAGCCACTGGGGCTACAAGAACAGGGCTCTTTATATTTTTCAAAACATAGTTCTCGAAGAGTTTCCAAAAATTGGAATGATTGCGTAACACATTCCTTTACATATTTCAATAAATTGTTTACACATTTCTTTTAAAACATTTGCGAGTAATTCAAAAACGTCAAGCAGTATTATTTAACGACCAGGCACCGGCGTGATTCGAACACGCGATCTCCTGTTTACTAGACAGGCGCTTTAACCAACTAAGCCACGGCGCCAACAAGCAGAGGGCTCTTTATATTTTTCAAAACAAAATTCTCGAAGAAATTTCAAAAATTGAAGTGATTGCGTAATACATTCCTTTACATATTTCAATAAAATTTTTACACATTTCTTTTAAAACATTTGCGAGTAATTCAAAATCGTCAATCAATATCATTCAATGTGCAGGCACCGGCGTGATTCGAACACGCCATCTCCTGTTTACAAGACAGGCGCTTAAACCAACTAAGCCACGGCGCCAATGAGAAGAGGGCTCTTTATATTTTTCAAAACAAAATTCTCGAAGAATTTTCAAAAATTGAAATGATTGCATAAGTCATTACTTTACATATTTCAATAAAATTTTTACACATTTCTTTTAAAACATTTGCGAGTAATTCAAAAACGTCAAGCAATATTATTCAACGACCAGGCACCGGCGTGATTCGAACACGCGATCTCCTGTTTACAAGACAGGCGCTTTAACCAACTAAGCCACGGCACCAATGAGATAAGGGCTCTTTATATTTTTCAAAACAAAATTCTCGAAGAATTTCCAAAAATTGAAACGATTGCGTAAGACATTCCTTTACATATTTCAATAAAATTTCTACACGTTTCTTTCAATACACTTGCGCGTAATTCAAAATCGTCAAGGAATAACACTCAACGACCAGGAACCGACGTGATTCGAACACGCGATCGCCTATTTACTTGACAAGCGCTTTAACCAACTAAGCCACGTCGCCAAAAACAACAGGTCTCTTTATATTTTTCAAAAGAAAATTCTCGAAGAATTTCCAAAAATTGAAATGATTGCATAAGACATTACTTTACATATTTCAATAAAATGTTTACACATTTCTTTTAAATCATTTGCGAATAATTCAAAATCTTCAAGCAATAACATTCAACGACTAGGCACCGACGTGATTCGAACAAGCAATCGCCTGTCTACTAGACAAGCGCTTTAACCAACTAAGCCACGGCGCCAACAAGCAGAGGGCTCTTTATATTTTTCAAAACAAAATTCTCGAAGAAATTTCAAAAACTGAAGTGATTGCGTAATACATTCCTTTACATATTTCAATAAAATTTTTACACATTTCTTTTAAAACATTTGCGAGTAATTCAAAATCGTCAATTAATTTCATTCAATGTGCAGGCACCGGCGTGATTCGAACACGCGATCTCCTGTTTACAAGACAGGCGCTTTAACCAACTAAGCCACGGCGCCAATGAGAAGAGGGCTCTTTATATTTTTCAAAACAAAATTCTCGAAGAATTTTCAAAAATTGAAATGATTGCATAAGACATTATTTTACATATTTCAATAAAATTTTTACACATTTCTTTTAAAACATTTGCGAGTAATTCAAAACCGTCAAGCAATATTATTCAACAACCAGGCACCGGCGTGATTCGAACACGCGATCTTCTTTTTGCAAGAACGGCGCTCTAACCAACTAAGCCACGGCGCCAACGAGAAGAGAGTTCTTTATATTTTTCAAAACAAAATTCTCGAAAAATTTTCAAAAATTGAAATGATTGCTTAAGACATTACATTACATATTTCATTAAAATGTTTATACATTTCTTTTAAAACATTTGCGAGTAATTCAAAAACGTCAAGCAATATTATTCAACGACCAGGCACCGGCGTTATTCGAACACGCGATCTCCTGTTTACTAGACAGGCGCTTTAACCAACAAAGCCACGGCGCCAACGAGAAGAGGGCTCTTTATATTTTTCAAAACAAAATTCTCGAAGAATTTCCAAAAATTGAAATGATTGCGTAAGACATTCCTTTACATATTGCAATAAAATTTTTACACATTTCTTTTAAAACATTTGCAAGTAATTCAAAACCGTCAAGCAATATCATTCAACGACCAGGCACCGGCGTGATTCGAACACGCGATCTCCTGTTTACTAGACAGGCGCATTAACCAACTAAGCCACGGCGCCAACAAGAAGAGGGCTCTTTATATTTTTCAAAACCAAATTCTCGAAGAATTTCCAAAAATTGAAACGATTGCGTAAGACATTCCTTTACATATTTCAATAAAATTTCTACACGTTTCTTTCAATACACTTGCGCGTAATTCAAAATCGTCAAGGAATAACACTCAACGACCAGGAACCGACGTGATTCGAACACGCGATCGCCTGTTTACTTGACAAGCGCTTTAACCAACTAAGCCACGTCGCCAAAAACAACAGGTCTCTTTATATTTTTCAAAAGAAAATTCTCGAAGAATTTCCAAAAATTGAAATGATTGCATAAGACATTACTTTACATATTTCAATAAAACGTTTACACATTTCTTTTAAATCATTTGCGAATAATTCAAAATCGTCAAGCAATAACATTCAACGACCAGGCACCGACGTGATTCGAACAAGCAATCGCCTGTCTACTAGACAAGCGCTTTAACCAACTAAGCCACGACGCCAACAAGCAGAGGGCTCTTTATATTTTTCAAAACAAAATTCTCGAAGAAATTTCAAAAACTGAAGTGATTGCGTAATACATTCCTTTACATATTTCAATAAAATTTTTACACATTTCTTTTAAAACATTTGCGAGTAATTCAAAATCGTCAATTAATATCATTCAATGTGCAGGCACCGACGTGATTCGAACAAGCAATCGCCTGTCTACTAGACAAGCGCTTTAACCAACTAAGCCACGGCGCCAACAAGCAGAGGGCTCTTTATATTTTTCAAAACAAAATTCTCGAAGAATTTTCAAAAATTGAAATGATTGCATAAGACATTATTTTACATATTTCAATAAAATTTTTACACATTTCTTTTAAAACATTTGCGAGTAATTCAAAACCGTCAAGCAATATTATTCAACAACCAGGTACCGGCGTGATTCGAGCACGCGATCTTCTTTTTGCAAGAACGGCGCTCTAACCAACTAAGCCACGGCGCCAACGAGAAGAGAGTTCTTTATATTTTTCAAAACAAAATTCTCGAAAAATTTTCAAAAATTGAAATGATTGCTTAAGACATTACATTACATATTTCATTAAAATGTTTATACATTTCTTTTAAAACATTTGCGAGTAATTCAAAAACGTCAAGCAATATTATTCAACGACCAGGCACCGGCGTTATTCGAACACGCGATCTCCTGTTTACTAGACAGGCGCTTTAACCATCTAAGCCATGGCGCCAACAAGTAGAGGGTTCTTTATATTTTTCAAAACATAATTCTCGAAGAATTTCCAAAAATTGAAATGATTGCTTAAGACATTCCTTTACATATTTCAATAAAATTTTTACACATTTCTTTAAAAACATTTGCGAATATTTCAAAATCGTCAATCAATATCATTCAATGTGCAGGCACCGGCGTGATTCGAACACGCGATCTCCTGTTTACTAGACAGGCGCTTTAACCAACTAAGCCACGGCGCCAACGAGAAGAGGGCTCTTTATATTTTTCAAAACAAAATTCTCGAAGAATTTACAAAAATTGAAATGATTGCGTAAGACATTTCTTTACATATTGCAGTAAAATTTTTACACATTTCTTTTAAAACATTTGCGAGTGATTCAAAATCTTCAATCAATATCATTCTATGTGTAGGCACCGGCGTGATTCGAACACGCGATCTCCTGTTTACGAGACAGGCGCTTTAACCATCTAAGCCACGGCGTCCGACAGTTTTTTAAAATTTCCTTCTATGAATGTTAAATTTATTTTTAGTTTAAAATTGATAAACTCTTCTTACGCCATTTCAATTTTTAAAGGAAGGTTCAGAAAAATACTTACACCGATGGCACCGGCGTGATTCGAACACGCGATCTCCTGTTTACAAGACAGGCGCTTTAACCAACTAAGCCACGGCGCCAACAAGCAAAGGGCTCTTTATATTTTTCAAAACATAATTCTCGAAGAATTTCCAAAAATTGAAATGATTGCTTAAGACATTCCTTTACATATTTCAATAAAATTCTTACACATTTCTTTTAAAACATTTGTGAATAATTCAAAATCGTCAATCAATATCATTCAATGTGCAAGCACCGGCGTGATTCGAACACGCGATCTCCTGTTTACTAGAAAGGCGCTTTAACCAACTAAGCCACGGCGCCAACGAGAAGAGGCCTCTTTATATTTTTCAAAACAAAATTCTCGAAGAATTTCCAAAAATTGAAATGATTGCGTAAGACATTCCTTTACATATTTCAATAAAAATTTTACACATTTCTTTTAAAACATTTGCGAGTAATTCAAAATCGTCCATCAATATCATTCAATGTGCAGGCACCGGCGTGATTCGAACACGCGATCTCCTGTTTACAAGACAGGCGCTTTAACCAACTAAGCCACGGCGCCAATGAGAAGAGGGCTCTTTATATTTTTCAAAACAAAATTCTCGAAGAATTTTCAAAAATTGAAATGATTGCATAAGACATTACTTTACATATTTCAATAAAAATTTTACACATTTCTTTTAAAACATTTGCGAGTAATTCAAAACCGTCAAGCAATATCATTCAACGACCAGGCACCGGCGTAATTCGAACACGCGATCTCCTGTTTACTAGACAGGCGCTTTAACCAACTAAGCCACGGCGCCAACAAGTAGAGGGCTCTTTATATTTTTCAAAACAAAATTCTCGAAGAATTTCCAAAAATTGAAATGATTGCTTAAGACATTCCTTTACATATTTCAATAAAATTTTTACACATTTCTTTTAAAACATTTGCGAATAATTCAAAAAACCTCAATCAATATCATTCAATGCGCTGGCACCGGCGTGATTCGAACACGCGATCTCCTGTTTACTAGACAGGCGTTTTAACCAACTAAGCCACGGCGCCAATGAGAAGAGGGCTCTTTATATTTTTCAAAACAAAATTCTCGAAGAATTTTCAAAAATTGAAATGATTGCTTAAGACGTTCCTTTACATATTTCAATAAAATTTTTACACATTTCTTTTAAAACATTTGCGAGTAATTCAAAATCGTCAATCAATATCATTCAATGTGCAGGCTCCGGCGTGATTCGAACACGCGATCTCCTGTTTACTAGATAGGCGCTTCAACCAACGAAGCCACGGCGCCAACAAGAAGTGGGCTCTTTATATTTTTCAAAACAAAATTCTCGAAGAATTTCCAAAAATTGAAATGATTGCGTAATACAATCCTTTACCTATTTCAATAAAATTTTTACACATTTCTTTTAAAACATTTGCGAGTAATTCAAAATCTTCAATCAATATCATTCAATGTGTAGGCACCGGCGTGATTCGAACACGCGATCTCCTGTTTACGAGACAGGCACTTTAACCATATAAACCACTTCGCCCGACAGTTTTTTAAAAATTTCCTTCTATGAATGTTAAATTTATTTTTAGTTTAAAATAAATAGCAGAGTTAATATTTTAAATTTTATAATTGATAAACTCTTTTTACGCCATTTCAATTTTTAAAAGAAGGTTCAGAAAAATACTTAAACCGATGGCTAGGCGTGATTCGAACACGCGATCTCGTGTTTACAAGACAGGTGCTTTAACCAACTAAGCCACGGCGCTAACAAGTAGAGGGCTCTTTATATTTTTCAAAACAAAATTCTCGAAGAATTTCCAAAAATTGAAATGATTGCGTAAGACATTCCTTTACATATTTCAATAAAATTTTTACACATTTCTTTTAAAACAATTGCGAGTAATTCAAAAACGCCAAGCAATATTATTCAACGACCAGGCACCGGCGTGATTCGAACACGCGATCGCCTGTTTACTAGACAGGCGCTTTAACCATCTAAGCCACGGCGCCCGACAGTTTTTTTTAAATTTCCTTCTATGAATGTTAAATTTATTTTTAGTTTAAAATAAATGGCAGAGTTAATATTTTAAATTTTATAATTGAAGAACTCTTTTTACGCCATTTCAATTTTTAAAAGAAGGTTCAGAAAAATACTTACACCGATGGCACCGGCGTGATTCGAACACGCGATCTCATGTTTACAAGACTGGCGCTTTAATCAACTAAGCCATGGCGCCAACAATGGGAGGGCCCTTTATATTTTTGAAAACAAAATTCTCGAAGAATTTCCAAAAATTGAAATGATTGCGTAAGACATTCCTTTACATATTTCAATAATATTTTAACACATTCCTTTTAAAACATTTGCGAGTAATTCAAAATCATCAATCAATATCATTCAATGTGCAGGCACCGGCGTGATTCGAACACGCGATCTACTGTTTACAAGACAGGCGCTTTAACCAACTATGCCACGGCACCAACGAGAAGAGGGCTCTTTACATTTTTCAAAACAAAATTCTCGAAGAATTTCCAAAGATTGAAATGATTGCGTAATGCAATCCTTTACATATTTCAATAAAAATTTTACACATTTCTTTTAAAACATTTGCGAGTAATTCAAAATCTTCAATCAATATCATTCAGTGTGTAGGCACCGGCGTGATTCGAACACGCGATCTCCTGTTTACGAGACAAGCGCTTTAACCATCTAAGCCACGGCGCCCGACAGTTTTTTTTTAAATTTCCTTCTATGAATGTTAAGTTTATTTTTAGTTTAAAATAAATAGCAGAGTTAATATTTTAAATTTTATAATTGATAAACTCTTTTTACGCCATTTCAATTTTTAAAAGAAGGTTCAGAAAAATACTTACACCGATGGCACCGGCGTGATTCGAACACGCGATCTCCTGTTTACAAGACAGGCCCTTAAACCAACTAAGCCACGGCATCCGACAGTTTTTTTAAAATTTCCTTCTATGAATGTTAAATTTATTTTTAGTTTAAAATAAATTCAGAGTTAATATTTTAAATTTTATAATTGAAGAACTCTTTTTACGCCATTTCAATTTTTAAAAGAAGGTTCAGAAAAATACTTACACCGATGGCACCGGCGTGATTCGAACACGCAATCTCATGTTTACAAGACTGGCTCTTTAACCAACTAAGCCACGGCGCCAACAACAAGAGGGCTCTTTATGTTTTTCAAAACAAAATTCTCGAAGAATTTCGAAAAATTGAAATGATTGCGTAATATAATCCTTTACATATTTCAATAAAATTTTTACACATTTCTTTTAAAACAATTGCGAGTAATTCAAAATCTTCAATCAATATCATTCAATGTGTAGGCACCGGCGTGATTCCAACACGCGATCTCCTGTTTACGAGACAGGCGCTTTAACCAACTAAGCCACGGCGACAACGAGAAGAGGGTTCTTTATATTTTTCAAAACAAAATTCTCGAAGAATTTTCAAAAATTGAAATGATTGCATAAGACATTACTTTACATATTTCAATAAACTTTTTACACATTTCTTTTAAAACATTTGCGAGTAATTCAAAATCGTCAATCAATATCATTCAATGTGCAGGCACCGGCGTGATTCGAACACGCGATCTCCTGTTTACAAGACAGGTGCTTTAACCAACTAAGTCACGACGCCAACAAGAAGAGGGCTCTTTATATTTTTCAAAACAAAATTCTCGAAGAATTTCGAAAAATTGAAATGATTGCGTAAGACATTCCTTTACATATTTCAATAAAATTTTTACACATTTCTTTTAAAACATTTGCGAGTAATTCAAAAACGTCAAGCAATATTATTCAACGACCAGGCACCGGCGTGATTCGAACACGCGATCTCCTGTTTACAAGAACGGCGCTCTAACCAACTAAGTAACGCCAACAAGAAGAGGGCTCTTTATATTTTTCAAAACAAAATTCTCGAAGAATTTCGAAAATTTGAAATGAATTCGTAAGACATTCCTTTACATATTTCAATAAAATTTTTACACATTTCTTTTAAAACATTTGCGAGTAATTCAAAAACGTCAAGCAATATTATTCAACGACAAGGCACCGGCGTGAATCGAACACGCGATCTCCTGTTTACAAGAACGGCGCTCTAACCAACTAGGCCACGGCGCAACGACAAGAGAGCTCTTTATATTTTTCAAAACAAAATTCTCGAAGAATTTCCAAAAATTGAAATGATTGCATAAGACATTCCTTTACATATTTCAATAAAATTTTTACACATTTCTTTTAAAACATTTGCGAGTAATTAAAAAACGTCAAGCAACATTATTCAACGACCAGGCACCGGCGTGATTCGAACACGCGATCTCCTGTTTACAAGACAGGCGCTTTTACCAACTAAGCCACGGCGCCAATGAGAAGAGGGCTCTTTATATTTTTCAAAACAAAATTCTCGAAGAATTTCCAAAAATTGAAATGATTGCGTAAGACATTCCTTTACATATTTCAATAAAAATTTTACACATTTCTTTTAAAACATTTGCGAGTAATTCAAAATCGTCAATCAATATCATTCAATGTGCAGGCTCCGGCGTGATTCGAACACGCGATCTCCTGTTTACTAGACAGGCGCTTTAACCAACTAAGCCACGGCGCCAACAAGAAGTGGGCTCTTTATATTTTTCAAAACAAAATTCTCGAAGAATTTCCAAAAATTGAAATGATTGCGTAATACACTCCTTTACCTATTTCAATAAAATTTTTACACATTTCTTTTAAAATATTTGCGAGTAATTCAAAATCTTAAATCAATATCATTCAATGTGCAGGCACCGGCGTGATTCGAACACGCGATCTCCTGTTTACGAGACAGGCACTTTAACCATATAAACCACTTCGCCCGACAGTTTTTTTTAAATTTCCTTCTATGAATGTTAAATTTATTTTTAGTTTAAAATAAATAGAAGAGTTAATATTTTAAATTTTATAATTGATAAACTCTTTTTACGCCATTTCAATTTTTAAAAGAAGGTTCAGAAAAATACTTAAACCGATGGCACCGGCGTGATTCGAACACGCGATCTCCTGTTCACAAGACAGGCGCTTTAACCAACTAAGCCACGGCGCCAACGAGAAGAGGGTTCTTTATATTTTTCAAAACAAAATCCTCGAAGAAATTCCAAAATTTGAAATGATTGCGTAATACATTCTTATGCATATTTCAATAAAATTTTTACACGTTTCTTTCAAAACACTTGCGAGTAATTCAAAACCGTCAAGCAACATCCTTCAACGACCAGGCACCGGCGTGATTCGAACACGCGATCTCCTGTTTACTAGACAGGCGCTTTAACCAACTAAGCCACGGCGCGAACGAGAAGAGAGCTCTTTATATTTTTCAAAACAAAATTCTCGAAGAAATTCCAAAAATTGAAATGATTGCGTAATACTTTTCTTTACACATTTCAATAAAATTTTTACACATTTCTTTTAAAACATTTGCGAGTAATTCAAAAACATCGAGCAGTATTATTCAACGACCAGGCACCCGCGTGATTCGAACACGCGATCTCCTGTTTACTAGACAGGCGCTTTAACCAACTAAGTCACGACGCCAACAAGAAGAGGGCTCTTTATATTTTTCAAAACAAAATTCTCGAAGAATTTCGAAAATTTGAAATGATTGCGTAAGACATTCCTTTACATATTTCAATAAAATTTTTACACATTTCTTTTAAAACATTTGCGAGTAATTCAAAAACGTCAAGCAATATTATTCAACGACAAGGCACCGGCGTGATTCGAACACGCGATCTCCTGTTTACAAGAACGGCGCTCTAACCAACTAGGCCACGGCGCAACGACAAGAGAGCTCTTTATATTTTTCAAAACAAAATTCTCGAAGAATTTCCAAAAATTGAAATGATTGCATAAGACATTCCTTTACATATTTCAATAAAATTTTTACACATTTCTTTTAAAACATTTGCGAGTAATTAAAAAACGTCAAGCAACATTATTCAACGACCAGGCACCGGCGTGATTCGAACACGCGATCTCCTGTTTACAAGACAGGCGCTTTTACCAACTAAGCCACGGCGCCAATGAGAAGAGGGCTCTTTATATTTTTCAAAACAAAATTCTCGAAGAATTTCCAAAAATTGAAATGATTGCGTAAGACATTCCTTTACATATTTCAATAAACATTTTACACATTTCTTTTAAAACATTTGCGAGTAATTCAAAATCGTCAATCAATATCATTCAATGTGCAGGCTCCGGCGTGATTCGAACACGCGATCTCCTGTTTACTAGACAGGCGCTTTAACCAACTAAGCCACGGCGCCAACAAGAAGTGGGCTCTTTATATTTTTCAAAACAAAATTCTCGAAGAATTTCCAAAAATTGAAATGATTGCGTAATACACTCCTTTACCTATTTCAATAAAATTTTTACACATTTCTTTTAAAATATTTGCGAGTAATTCAAAATCTTAAATCAATATCATTCAATGTGCAGGCACCGGCGTGATTCGAACACGCGATCTCCTGTTTACGAGACAGGCACTTTAACCATATAAACCACTTCGCCCGACAGTTTTTTTAAAATTTCCTTCTATGAATGTTAAATTTATTTTTAGTTTAAAATAAATAGAAGAGTTAATATTTTAAATTTTATAATTGATAAACTCTTTTTACGCCATTTCAGTTTTTAAAAGAAGGTTCAGAAAAATACTTAAACCGATGGCACCGGCGTGATTCGAACACGCGATCTCCTGTTCACAAGACAGGCGCTTTAACCAACTAAGCCACGGCGCCAACGAGAAGAGGGTTCTTTATATTTTTCAAAACAAAATCCTCGAAGAAATTCCAAAATTTGAAATGATTGCGTAATACATTCTTATGCATATTTCAATAAAATTTTTACACGTTTCTTTCAAAACACTTGCGAGTAATTCAAAACCGTCAAGCAACATCCTTCAACGACCAGGCACCGGCGTGATTCGAACACGCGATCTCCTGTTTATTAGACAGGCGCTTTAACCAACTAAGCCACGGCGCCAACGAGAAGAGAGCTCTTTATATTTTTCAAAACAAAATTCTCGAAGAAATTCCAAAAATTGAAATGATTGCGTAATACTTTCCTTTACACATTTCAATAAAATTTTTACACATTTATTTTAAAACATTTGCGAGTAATTCAAAAACATCGAGCAGTATTATTCAACGACCAAGTACCCGCGTGATTCGAACACGCGATCTCCTGTTTACAAGACCGGCGCTTTAACCAACTAAGCCACGGCGCCAACGAGAAGAGGGCTCTTTATATTTTACAAAACAAAATTCTCGAAGAATTTTCAAAAATTGAAATGATTGCATAAGACATTACTTTACATATTTCAATAATATTTTTACACATTTCTTTTAAAACATTTGCGAGTAATTCAAAACCGTCAAGCAATATCATTCAATGTGCGGGCACCGGCGTGATTCGATCACGTGATCCCCTGTTTACGAGACAGGTGCTTTAACCAACTAAGCCACAGTGCCCGACAGTATTTTAAAAATTTCCTTCTATGAATGTTAAATTTATTTTTAGTTTAAAATAAATAGCAGAGTTAATATTTTAAATTTTATAAATGATAAACTATTTTTACGCCATTTCAATTTTTAAAGGAATGTTCAGAATAAAACTTACTCCTATGGCACCGGCGTGATTCGAACACGCGATCTCCTGTTTAGAAGACGGGCGCTTTAACCAGCTAAGCCACGGCGCCAACAAGAAGATGGCTCTTTATATTTTTCAAAACAAAATTCTCGAAGAATTTCCAAAAATTGAAATGATTGCGTAAGACATTCCTTTACATATTTCAATAAAATTTTTACACATTTCTTTTAAAACATTTGCGAGTAATTCAAAAACGTCAAGCAATATTATTCAACGACCAGGCACCGGCGTGATTCGAACACGCGATCCCCTGTTTACGAGACAGGTGCTTTAACCAACTAAGCCACGGCGCCAATGAGAAGAGAGCTCTTTATATTTTTCAAAACAAAATTCTCGAAGAATTTCCAAAAATTGAAATGATTGCGTAAGACATTTCTTTACATATTTCAATAAAATGTTTACACATTTCTTTTAAAACATTTGCGAGTAATTCAAAATCGTCAATCAATATCATTCAATGTGCAGGCTCCGGCGTGATTCGAACACGCGATCTCCTGTTTACTAGACAGGCGCTTCAACCAACTAAGCCACGGCGCCAACATGAAGTGGGCTCTTTATATTTTTCAAAACAAAATTCTCGAAGAATTTCCAAAAATTGAAATGATTGCGTAATACAATCCTTTACCTATTTCAATAAAATTTTTACACATTTCTTTTAAAACATTTGGGAGTAATTCAAAAACGCCAAGCAATATTATTCAACGACCAGGCACCGGCGTGATTCGAACACGCGATCTCCTGTTTACTAGACAGGCGCTTTAACCATCTAAGCCACGGCGCCCGACAGTTTTTTTTAAATTTCCTTCTATGAATGTTAAATTTATTTTTAGTTTAAAATAAATGGCAGAGTTAATATATTAAATTTTATAATTGAAGAACTCTTTTTACGCCATTTCAATTTTTAAAAGAAGGTTCAGAAAAATACTTACACCGATGGCACCGGCGTGATTCGAACACGCGATCTCATGTTTACAAGACTGGCGTTTTAACCAACTAAGACATGGCGCCAACAAGGAGAGGGCTCTTTATATTTTTGAAAACAAAATTCTCGAAGAATTTCCAAAAATTGAAATGATTGCGTAAGACATTCATTTACATATTTCAACAAAATTTTTACACAAATCTTTTAAAACATTTCCGAGTAATTCAAAATCGTCAATCAATATCATTCAATGTGCAGGCACCGGCGTGATTCGAACACGCGATCTCCTGTTTACTAGACAGGCGCTTTAACCAACTAAGCGACGGCGCCAACGAGCAGAGGGCTCTTTATATTTTTCAAAACAAAATTCTCGAAGAATTTCCAAAAATTGAAAAGATTGCGTAAGACATTCATTTACATATTTCAACAAAATTTTTACACAATTCTTTTAAAACATTTGCGAGTAATTCAAAATCTTCAATCAATATCATTCAATGTGTAGGCACCGGCGTGATTCGAACACGCGATCTCCTGTTTACGAGACAGGCACTTTAACCATATAAACGACTTCGCCAACAGTTTGTTTAAAATTTCCTTCTATGAATGTTAAATTTATTTTTAGTTTAAAATAAATAGCAGAGTTAATATTTTAAATTTTATAATTGATAAACTCTTTTTACGCCATTTCAATTTTTAAAAGAAGGTTCAGAAAAATACTTAAACCGATGGCACCGGCCTGCTTGGAACACGCGATCTCCTGTTTACAAGACAGGCGCTTTAACCAACTAAGCCACGGCGCCAACGAGAAGAGGGTTCTTTATATTTTTCAAAACAAAATTCTCGAAGAATTTTCAAAAATTGAAATGATTGCATAAGACATTACTTTACATATTTCATTAAAATGTTTACACATTTCTTTCAAAACATTTGCGAGTAATTCAAAAACGTCAAGCAGTATCATTCAACGACCAGGCACCGGCGTGATTCGAACACGCGATCTCCTGTTTACTAGACAGGCGCTTAAACCAACTAAGCCACGGCGCCAATGAGAAAAGGGCTCTTTATATTTTTCAAAACAAAATCCTCGAAGAAATTCCAAAATTTGAAATGATTGCGTAATACATTCCTTTACACATTTCAATAAAATTTTTACAAATTTCTTTTAAAACATTTGCGAGTAATTCAAAATCGTCAATCAATATCATTCAATGTGCAGGCACCGGCGAGATTCGAACACGCGATCTACTGTTTAGAAGACAGGCGCTTTAACCAAATATGCCACGGCGCCAACGAGAAGAGGGCTCTTTACATTTTTCAAAACAAAATTCTCGAAGAATTTCCAAAGATTGAAATGATTGCGTAATGCAATCCTTTACATATTTCAATAAAATTTTTACACATTTCTTTTAAAACATTTGCGAGTAATTCAAAATCTTCAATCAATATCATTCAATGTGTAGGCACCGGCGTGATTCGAACACGCGATCTCCTGTTTACGAGACAGGCGCTTTAACCATCTAAGCCACGGCGCCCGACAGTTTTTTTTAAATTTCCTTCTATGAATGTTAAGTTTATTTTTAGTTTAAAATAAATAGCAGAGTTAATATTTTAAATTTTATAATTGATAAACTCTTTTTACCCCATTTCAATTTTTAAAAGAAGGTTCTGAAAAATACTTACACCGATGGCACCGGCGTGATTCGAACACGCGATCTCCTGTTTACGAGACAGGCGCTTAAACCAACTAAGCCACGGCGCCCGACAGTTTTTTTAAAATTTACTTCTATGAATGTTAAATTTATTTTTAGTTTAAAATAAATAGCAGAGTTGATATTTTAAATTTTATAATTGATAAACTCTTTTTACGCCATTTCAATTTTTAAAAGAAGGTTCAGAAAAATACTTACACCGATGGCACCGGCGTGATTCGAACAAGCGATCTCGTGTTTACAAGACAGGTGCTTTAACCAACTAAGCCACGGCGCTAACAAGTAGAGGGCTCTTTATATTTTTCAAAACAAAATTCTCGAAGAATTTCCAAAAATTGAAACAATTGCGTAAGACATTCCTTTACGTATTTCAATAAAATTTTTACACATTTCTTTTAAAACATTTGCGAGTAATTCAAAAACGCCAAGCAATATTATTCAACGACCAGGCACCGGCGTGATTCGAACACGCGATCTCCTGTTTACTAGACAGGCGCTTTAACCATCTAAGCCACGGCGCCCGACAGTTTTTTTTAAATTTCCTTCTATGAATGTTAAATTTATTTTTAGTTTAAAATAAATGGCAGAGTTAATATTTTAAATTTTATAATTGAAGAACTCTTTTTACGCCATTTCAATTTTTAAAAGAAGGTTCAGAAAAATACTTACACCGATGGCACCGGCGTGATTCGAACACGCGATCTCATGTTTACAAGACTGGCGCTTTAACCAACTAAGACATGGCGCCAACAAGTAGAGCGCTCTTTATATTTTTCAAAACAAAATTCTCGAAGAATTTCCAAAAATTGAAATGATTGCGTAAGACATTCCTTTACATATATCAATAAAATTTTTACACCTTTCTTTTAAAACATTTGCGAGTAATTCAAAATCGTCAATCAATATCATTCAATGTGCAGGCACCGGCGTGATTCGAACACGCGATCTCCTGTTTACAAGACAGGCGATTTAACCAACTAAGCCACGGCGCCAACGAGCAGAGGGCTCTTTATATTTTTCAAAACAAAATTCTCGAAGAATTTCGAAAATTTGAAATGATTGCATAAGACATTACTTTACATATTTCAATAAAATGTTTACACATTTCTTTTAAATCATTTGCGAATAATTCAAAATCGTCAAGCAATAACATTCAACGACCAGGCACCGACGTGATTCGAACAAGCAATCGCCTGTCTACTAGACAAGCGCTTTAACTAACTAAGCCACTGGGGCTACAAGAACAGGGCTCTTTATATTTTTCAAAACATAGTTCTCGAAGAGTTTCCAAAAATTGGAATGATTGCGTAAGACATTCCTTTACATATTTCAATAAATTGTTTACACATTTCTTTTAAAACATTTGCGAGTAATTCAAAAACGTCAAGCAGTATTATTTAACGACCAGGCACCGGCGTGATTTGAACACGCGATCTCCTGTTTACTAGACAGGCGCTTTAACCAACTAAGCCACGGCGCCAACAAGCAGAGGGCTCTTTATATTTTTCAAAACAAAATTCTCGAAGAAATTTCAAAAATTGAAGTGATTGCGTAATACATTCCTTTACATATTTCAATAAAATTTTTACACATTTCTTTTAAAACATTTGCGAGTAATTCAAAATCGTCAATCAATATCATTCAATGTGCAGGCACCGGCGTGATTCGAACACGCTATCTCCTGTTTACAAGACAGGCGCTTAAACCAACTAAGCCACGGCGCCAATGAGAAGAGGGCTCTTTATATTTTTCAAAACAAAATTCTCGAAGAATTTCCAAAAATTGAAATAATTGCGTAAGACATTCCTTTACGTATTTCAATAAAATTTTTACACATTTCTTTTAAAACATTTGCGAGTAATTCAAAAACGCCAAGCAATATTATTCAACGACCAGGCACCGGCGTGATTCGAACACGCGATCTCCTGTTTACTAGACAGGCGCTTTAACCATCTAAGCCACGGCGCCCGACAGTTTTTTTTTAATTTCCTTCTATGAATGTTAAATTTATTTTTAGTTTAAAATAAATGGCAGAGTTAATATTTTAAATTTTATAATTGAAGAACTCTTTTTACGCCATTTCAATTTTTAAAAGAAGGTTCAGAAAAATACTTACACCGATGGCACCGGCGTGATTCGAACACGCGATCTCATGTTTACAAGACTGGCGCTTTAACCAACTAAGACATGGCGCCAACAAGTAGAGCGCTCTTTATATTTTTCAAAACAAAATTCTCGAAGAATTTCCAAAAATTGAAATGATTGCGTAAGACATTCCTTTACATATATCAATAAAATTTTTACACCTTTCTTTTAAAACATTTGCGAGTAATTCAAAATCGTCAATCAATATCATTCAATGTGCAGGCACCGGCGTGATTCGAACACGCGATCTCCCGTTTACAAGACAGGCGCTTTAACCAACTAAGCCACGGCGCCAACGAGCAGAGGGCTCTTTATATTTTTCAAAAGAAAATTCTCGAAGAATTTCGAAAATTTGAAATGATTGCATAAGACATTACTTTACATATTTCAATAAAATGTTTACACATTTCTTTTAAATCATTTGCGAATAATTCAAAATCGTCAAGCAATAACATTCAACGACCAGGCACCGACGTGATTCGAACAAGCAATCGCCTGTCTACTAGACAAGCGCTTTAACTAACTAAGCCACTGGGGCTACAAGAACAGGGCTCTTTATATTTTTCAAAACATAGTTCTCGAAGAGTTTCCAAAAATTGGAATGATTGCGTAAGACATTCCTTTACATATTTCAATAAATTGTTTACACATTTCTTTTAAAACATTTGCGAGTAATTCAAAAACGTCAAGCAGTATTATTTAACGACCAGGCACCGGCGTGATTCGAACACGCGATCTCCTGTTTACTAGACAGGCGCTTTAACCAACTAAGCCACGGCGCCAACAAGCAGAGGGCTCTTTATATTTTTCAAAACAAAATTCTCGAAGAAATTTCAAAAATTGAAGTGATTGCGTAATACATTCCTTTACATATTTCAATAAAATTTTTACACATTTCTTTTAAAACATTTGCGAGTAATTCAAAATCGTCAATCAATATCATTCAATGTGCAGGCACCGGCGTGATTCGAACACGCTATCTCCTGTTTACAAGACAGGCGCTTAAACCAACTAAGCCACGGCGCCAATGAGAAGAGGGCTCTTTATATTTTTCAAAACAAAATTCTCGAAGAATTTTCAAAAATTGAAATGATTGCATAAGTCATTACTTTACATATTTCAATAAAATTTTTACACATTTCTTTTAAAACATTTGCGAGTAATTCAAAAACGTCAAGCAATATTATTCAACGACCAGGCACCGGCGTGATTCGAACACGCGATCTCCTGTTTACAAGACAGGCGCTTTAACCAACTAAGCCACGGCACCAATGAGATAAGGGCTCTTTATATTTTTCAAAACAAAATTCTCGAAGAATTTCCAAAAATTGAAACGATTGCGTAAGACATTCCTTTACATATTTCAATAAAATTTCTACACGTTTCTTTCAATACACTTGCGCGTAATTCAAAATCGTCAAGGAATAACACTCAACGACCAGGAACCGACGTGATTCGAACACGCGATCGCCTATTTACTTGACAAGCGCTTTAACCAACTAAGCCACGTCGCCAAAAACAACAGGTCTCTTTATATTTTTCAAAAGAAAATTCTCGAAGAATTTCCAAAAATTGAAATGATTGCATAAGACATTACTTTACATATTTCAATAAAATGTTTACACATTTCTTTTAAATCATTTGCGAATAATTCAAAATCTTCAAGCAATAACATTCAACGACTAGGCACCGACGTGATTCGAACAAGCAATCGCCTGTCTACTAGACAAGCGCTTTAACCAACTAAGCCACGGCGCCAACAAGCAGAGGGCTCTTTATATTTTTCAAAACAAAATTCTCGAAGAAATTTCAAAAACTGAAGTGATTGCGTAATACATTCCTTTACATATTTCAATAAAATTTTTACACATTTCTTTTAAAACATTTGCGAGTAATTCAAAATCGTCAATTAATTTCATTCAATGTGCAGGCACCGGCGTGATTCGAACACGCGATCTCCTGTTTACAAGACAGGCGCTTTAACCAACTAAGCCACGGCACCAATGAGAAGAGGGCTCTTTATATTTTTCAAAACAAAATTCTCGAAGAATTTTCAAAAATTGAAATGATTGCATAAGACATTATTTTACATATTTCAATAAAATTTTTACACATTTCTTTTAAAACATTTGCGAGTAATTCAAAACCGTCAAGCAATATTATTCAACAACCAGGCACCGGCGTGATTCGAACACGCGATCTTCTTTTTGCAAGAACGGCGCTCTAACCAACTAAGCCACGGCGCCAACGAGAAGAGAGTTCTTTATATTTTTCAAAACAAAATTCTCGAAAAATTTTCAAAAATTGAAATGATTGCTTAAGACATTACATTACATATTTCATTAAAATGTTTATACATTTCTTTTAAAACATTTGCGAGTAATTCAAAAACGTCAAGCAATATTATTCAACGACCAGGCACCGGCGTTATTCGAACACGCGATCTCCTGTTTACTAGACAGGCGCTTTAACCAACAAAGCCACGGCGCCAACGAGAAGAGGGCTCTTTATATTTTTCAAAACAAAATTCTCGAAGAATTTCCAAAAATTGAAATGATTGCGTAAGACATTCCTTTACATATTGCAATAAAATTTTTACACATTTCTTTTAAAACATTTGCAAGTAATTCAAAACCGTCAAGCAATATCATTCAACGACCAGGCACCGGCGTGATTCGAACACGCGATCTCCTGTTTACTAGACAGGCGCATTAACCAACTAAGCCACGGCGCCAACAAGAAGAGGGCTCTTTATATTTTTCAAAACCAAATTCTCGAAGAATTTCCAAAAATTGAAACGATTGCGTAAGACATTCCTTTACATATTTCAATAAAATTTCTACACGTTTCTTTCAATACACTTGCGCGTAATTCAAAATCGTCAAGGAATAACACTCAACGACCAGGAACCGACGTGATTCGAACACGCGATCGCCTGTTTACTTGACAAGCGCTTTAACCAACTAAGCCACGTCGCCAAAAACAACAGGTCTCTTTATATTTTTCAAAAGAAAATTCTCGAAGAATTTCCAAAAATTGAAATGATTGCATAAGACATTACTTTACATATTTCAATAAAACGTTTACACATTTCTTTTAAATCATTTGCGAATAATTCAAAATCGTCAAGCAATAACATTCAACGACCAGGCACCGACGTGATTCGAACAAGCAATCGCCTGTCTACTAGACAAGCGCTTTAACCAACTAAGCCACGACGCCAACAAGCAGAGGGCTCTTTATATTTTTCAAAACAAAATTCTCGAAGAAATTTCAAAAACTGAAGTGATTGCGTAATACATTCCTTTACATATTTCAATAAAATTTTTACACATTTCTTTTAAAACATTTGCGAGTAATTCAAAATCGTCAATTAATATCATTCAAAGTGCAGGCACCGACGTGATTCGAACAAGCAATCGCCTGTCTACTAGACAAGCGCTTTAACCAACTAAGCCACGGCGCCAACAAGCAGAGGGCTCTTTATATTTTTCAAAACAAAATTCTCGAAGAATTTTCAAAAATTGAAATGATTGCATAAGACATTATTTTACATATTTCAATAAAATTTTTACACATTTCTTTTAAAACATTTGCGAGTAATTCAAAACCGTCAAGCAATATTATTCAACAACCAGGTACCGGCGTGATTCGAGCACGCGATCTTCTTTTTGCAAGAACGGCGCTCTAACCAACTAAGCCACGGCGCCAACGAGAAGAGAGTTCTTTATATTTTTCAAAACAAAATTCTCGAAAAATTTTCAAAAATTGAAATGATTGCTTAAGACATTACATTACATATTTCATTAAAATGTTTATACATTTCTTTTAAAACATTTGCGAGTAATTCAAAAACGTCAAGCAATATTATTCAACGACCAGGCACCGGCGTTATTCGAACACGCGATCTCCTGTTTACTAGACAGGCGCTTTAACCATCTAAGCCATGGCGCCAACAAGTAGAGGGTTCTTTATATTTTTCAAAACATAATTCTCGAAGAATTTCCAAAAATTGAAATGATTGCTTAAGACATTCCTTTACATATTTCAATAAAATTTTTACACATTTCTTTAAAAACATTTGCGAATATTTCAAAATCGTCAATCAATATCATTCAATGTGCAGGCACCGGCGTGATTCGAACACGCGATCTCCTGTTTACTAGACAGGCGCTTTAACCAACTAAGCCACGGCGCCAACGAGAAGAGGGCTCTTTATATTTTTCAAAACAAAATTCTCGAAGAATTTACAAAAATTGAAATGATTGCGTAAGACATTTCTTTACATATTGCAGTAAAATTTTTACACATTTCTTTTAAAACATTTGCGAGTGATTCAAAATCTTCAATCAATATCATTCTATGTGTAGGCACCGGCGTGATTCGAACACGCGATCTCCTGTTTACGAGACAGGCGCTTTAACCATCTAAGCCACGGCGTCCGACAGTTTTTTAAAATTTCCTTCTATGAATGTTAAATTTATTTTTAGTTTAAAATTGATAAACTCTTCTTACGCCATTTCAATTTTTAAAGGAAGGTTCAGAAAAATACTTACACCGATGGCACCGGCGTGATTCGAACACGCGATCTCCTGTTTACAAGACAGGCGCTTTAACCAGCTAAGCCACGGCGCCAACAAGAAGAGGGCTCTTTATATCTTTCAAAACAAAATTCTAGAAGAATTTCGAAAAATTGAAAGGATTGCCTAAGACATTCCTTTACATATTTCAATAAAATTTTTACACATTTGTTTTAAAACATTTGCAAGTAATTCAAAATCGTCAATCAATATCATTCAACGACCAGGCACCGGCGTAATTCGAACACGCGATCTCCTGTTTACAAGACAGGCGCTTTAACCAACTAAGCCACGGCGCCAACAAGCAAAGGGCTCTTTATATTTTTCAAAACATAATTCTCGAAGAATTTCCAAAAATTGAAATGATTGCTTAAGACATTCCTTTACATATTTCAATAAAATTCTTACACATTTCTTTTAAAACATTTGTGAATAATTCAAAATCGTCAATCAATATCATTCAATGTGCAAGCACCGGCGTGATTCGAACACGCGATCTCCTGTTTACTAGAAAGGCGCTTTAACCAACTAAGCCACGGCGCCAACGAGAAGAGGCCTCTTTATATTTTTCAAAACAAAATTCTCGAAGAATTTCCAAAAATTGAAATGATTGCGTAAGACATTCCTTTACATATTTCAATAAAATTTTTACACATTTCTGTTAAAACATTTGCGAGTAATTCAAAATCGTCAATCAATATCATTCAATGTGCAGGCACCGGCGTGATTCGAACACGCGATCTCCTGTTTACAAGACAGGCGCTTTAACCAACTAAGCCACGGCGCCAGTGAGAAGAGGGCTCTTTATATTTTTCAAAACAAAATTCTCGAAGAATTTTCAAAAATTGAAATGATTGCATAAGACATTACTTTACATATTTCAATAAAATTTTTACACATTTCTTTTAAAACATTTGCGAGTAATTCAAAACCGTCAAGCAATATCATTCAACGACCAGGCACCGGCGTAATTCGAACACGCGATCTCCTGTTTACTAGACAGGCGCTTTAACCAACTAAGCCACGGCGCCAACAAGTAGAGGGCTCTTTATATTTTTCAAAACAAAATTCTCGAAGAATTTTCAAAAATTGAAATGATTGCTTAAGACGTTCCTTTACATATTTCAATAAAATTTTTACACATTTCTTTTAAAACATTTGCGAATAATTCAAAATCGTCAATCAATATCATTCAATGTGCAAGCACCGGCGTGATTCGAACACGCGATCTCCTGTTTACTAGACAGGCGCTTTAACCAACTAATCTACGGCGCCAACAAGGCTCTTTATATTTTTCAAAACAAAATTCTCGAAGAATTTCCAAAAATTGAAATGATTGCGTAAGACATTCCTTTACATATTTCAATAAAATTTGTACACATTTCTTTTAAAACATTTGCGAGTAATTCAAAATTGTCAATCAATATCATTCAATGTGCAGGCACCGGCGTGATTCGAACACGCGATCTCCTAATTACGAGACAGGCGCTTTAAAGATCTAAGCCACGGCGCCAACGAGAAGAGGGATCTTTATATTTTTTAAACAAAATTCTCGAAGAATTTCCAAAAATAGAAATGATTGCGTAATACAATCCTTTACATATTTCAATAAAATTTTTACACATTTCTTTTAAAACATTTGCGAGTGATTCAAAATCTTCAATCAATATCATTCAATGTGTAGGCACCGGCGTGATTCGAACACGCGATCTCCTGTTTACGAGACAGGCGCTTTAACCATCTAAGCCACGGCGCCCGACAGTTTTTTTTAAATTTCCTTCTATGAATGTTAAATTTATTTTTAGTTTAAAATAAATAGCAGAGTTATTATTTTAAATTTTATAATTAATAAAGTCTTTTTACGCCATTTCAGTTTTTAAAGGAAGGTTCAGAAAAATACTTACACCGATGGCACCGGCATAATTCGAACACGCGATCTCCTGTTTACTAGACAGGCGCTTTAACCATCTAAGCCACGGCGCCAACAAATAGAAGGGCTCTTTATATTTTTCAAAACATAATTCTCGAAGAATTTCCAAAAATTGAAATGATTGCTTAAGACATTCCTGTACATATTTCAATAAAATTTTTACACATTTCTTTAAAAACATTTGCGAATATTTCAAAATCGTCAATCAATATCATTCAATGTGCAGGCACCGGCGTGATTCGAACACGCGATCTCCTGTTTACAAGACAGGCGCTTTAACCAACTAAGCCACGGCGCCAACAAAAAGAGGGCTCTTTATATTTTTCAAAACAAAATTCTCGAAGAATTTCGAAAAATTGAAAGGATTGCCTAAGACATTCCTTTACATATTTCAATAAAATTTTTACACATTTCTTTTAAAACATTTGCGAGTAATTCAAAAACGTCAAGCAATGTTATTCAACGACCAGGCACCGGCGTTATTCGAACACGCGATCTCCTGTTTAGTAGACAGGCGCTTTAACCAACTAAGCCACGGCGCCAACGAGAAGAGGGCTCTTTATATTTTTCAAAACAAAATTCTCGAAGAATTTTCAAAAATTGAAATGATTGCATAAGACATTACTTTACATATTTCAATAAAATTTTTACACATTTCTTTTAAAGCATTTGCGAGTAATTCAAAACCGTCAAGCAATATCATTCAACGACCAGGCACCGGCGTAATTCGAACACGCGATCTCCTGTTTACTAGACAGGCGCATTAACCATCTAAGCCACGGCGCCAACAAGTAGAGGGCTCTTTATATTTTTCAAAACATAATTCTCGAAGAATTTCCAAAAATTGAAATGATTGCTTAAGACATTCCTTTACATATTTCAATAAAATTTTTACACATTTCTTTTAAAACATTTGCGAGTAATTCAAAATCGTCAATCAATATCATTCTTCGACGAGGCACCGGCGTAATTCGAACACGCGATTTCCTGTTTACTAGACAGGCGCTTTAACCATATAAGCCACGGCGCCAACAAGTAGAGGGCTCTTTATATTTTTCAAAACATAATTCTCGAAGAATTTCCAAAAATTGAAATGATTGCTTAAGACATTCCTTTACGTATTTCAATAAAATTTTTACACATTTAAAACATTTGCGAATAATTCAAAATCGTCAATCAATATCATTCAATGGGAAAGCACCGGCGTGATTCGAACACGCGATCTCCTGTTTACTAGACAGGCGCTTTAACCAACTAAGCCACGGCGCCAACGAGAAGAGGGCTCTTTATATTTTTCAAAACAAAATTCTCGAAGAATTTTCAAAAATTGAAATGATTGCATAAGACATTACTTTACATATTTCAATAAAATTTTTACACATTTCTTTTAAAACATTTGCGAGTAATTCAAAACCGTCAAGCAATATCATTCAACTACCAGGCACCGGCGTAATTCGAACACGCGATCTCCTGTTTACTAGACAGGCGCTTTAACCAACTAAGCCACGGCGCCAACAAGTAGAGGGCTCTTTATATTTTTCAAAACATAATTCTCGAAGAATTTCCAAAAATTAAAATGATTGCTTAAGACATTCCTTTACATATTTCAATAAAATTTTTACACATTTCTTTTAAAACATTTGCGAATAATTCAAAATCGTCAATCAATATCATTCAATGTGCAAGCACCGGCGTGATTCGAACACGCGATCTCCTGTTTACTAGACAGGCGCTTTAACCAACTAAGCCCCGGCGCCAACAAGAAGAGGGCTCTTTATATTTTTCAAAACAAAATTCTCGAAGAATTTCCAAAAATTGAAATGATTGCGTAAGACATTCCTTTACATATTTCAATATAATTTGTACACATTTCTTTTAAATCATTTGCGAGTAATTCAAAATCGTCAATCAATATCATTCAATGTGCAGGCACCGGCGTGATTTGAACACGCGATCTCCTTTTTGCAAAAACGGCGCTCTAACCAACTAAACCACGGCGCCAACGAGAAGAGGGCTCTTTATATTTTTCAAAACAAAATTCTCGAAAAATTTCCAAAAATTGAAATGATTGCGTAATACAATCCTTTACATATTTCAATAAAATTTTTACACATTTCTTTTAAAACATTTGCGAGTGATTCAAAATCTTCAATCAATATCATTCTATGTGTAGGCACCGGCGTGATTCGAACACGCGATCTCCTGTTTACGAGACAGGCGCTTTAACCATCTAAACCACGGCGCCCGACAGTTTTTTAAAATTTCCCTCTATGAATGTTAAATTTATTTTTAGTTTAAAATAAATAGCAGAGTTATTATTTTAAATTTTATAATTGATAAACTCTTTTTACGCCATTTCAATTTTTAAAGGAAGGTTCAGAAAAATACTTACACCGATGTCACCGGCGTGATTCGAACACGCGATCTCCTGTTTACAAGACAGGCGCTTTAACCAACTAAGCCACGGCGCCAACAAGAAGAGGGCTCTTTATATTTTTCAAAACAAAATTCTCGAAGAATTTCGAAAAATTGAAAGGATTGCCTAAGACATTCCTTTACATATTTCAATAAAATTTTTACACATTTCTTTTAAAACATTTGCGAGTAATTCAAAAACGTCAAGCAATATTATTCAACGACCAGGCACCGGCGTGATTCGAACACGCGATCTCCTTTTTGCAAGAACGGCGCTCTAACCAACTAAGCCACGGCGCCAACGAGAAGAGAGCTCTTTATATTTTTCAAAACAAAATTCTCGAAGAATTTTCAAAAACTGAAATGATTGCATAAGACATTACTTTACATATTTCATTAAAATGTTTACACATTTCTTTTAAAACATTTGCGAGTAATTCAAAATCTTCAATCAATATCATTCAATGTGTAGGCACCAGCGTGATTCGAACACGCGAGCTCCTGTTTACGAGACAGGCGATTTAACCATCTACACTGTTAAAAAAATGCAGAAAAAATACAGAAATTCTCTGTAATTTCAGAAAAA
Source organism: Salticus scenicus (assembly GCA_963930645.1). Taxonomy (NCBI): domain Eukaryota; kingdom Metazoa; phylum Arthropoda; class Arachnida; order Araneae; family Salticidae; genus Salticus; species Salticus scenicus. The sequence goes on from OZ005655.1 coordinate 95,470,058, forward strand.
AAAGTCGTAAATTACGGAAAAATTACGTAGACAAAACGTATTTTACGACTTTTTTTCTGAAATTACAGAGAATTTCTGTATTTTTTCTGCATTTTTTTAACAGTGTAAGCCACGGCGCCTGACTGTTTTTTTAAAATTTCCTTCTATGAATGTTAAATTTATATTTAGTTTAAAATAAATAGCAGAGTTAATATTTTAAATTTTATAACTGATAAACTCTTTTTACGCCATTTCAATTTTAAAAGAAGGTTCAGAAAAATACTTACACCGATGGCACCGGCGTGATTCGATCACGCGATGTCCTATTTACAAGGGCCCACCAGCGGCCGAGCGGTTCTGCGCTCAAAGCTGGTAGATGGGAGGTGCCGGGTTCGATCCCAGGTCGCGCTCATCGGCCTAGCCGTTCGGAGTTTTCCGTGGTTTCCTCCGAAACTCGCGTAAATACGGGCTAGGACCCCTTAGAAAGACCCCCACGGAGGGCATTCCCCCTCTTGGCCTAGGACACATCAGGAGTCAATCGGCCTTAAATCCTACAACCAACCTATTTACAAGACAAGAGCTTTAACCAACTAAGCCACGGCGCCAACAAGTAGAGGGCTCTTTGTATTTTTCAAAACAAAATTCTCGAAGAATTTTCAAAAATTGAAATGATTGCATAAGACATTACTTTACATATTTCAATAACATTTTTACGCATTTCTTTTAAAACATTTGCAAGTAATTCAAAACCGTCAAGAAATATCATTCAACGACCAGGCACCGGCGTAATTCGAACACGCGATCTCTTGATTACTAGACAGGCGCTTTAACCAACTAAGCCACGGCGCGAACAAGTAGAGGGCTCTTTATATTTTTCAAAACAAAATTCTCGAAGAAATTCCAAAATTTGAAATGATTGCGTAATACATTCCTTTACATATTTCAATAAAATTTTTACACATTTCTTTTAAAACATTTGCGAGTAATTCAAAATCGTCAATCAATATCATTCAATGTGCAGGCACCGGCGTGATTCGAACACGCGATCTCCTGTTAACTAGACAGGCACTTTAACCAACTAAGCCACGGCGTCAACAAGTAGAGGGCTCTTTATATTTTTCAAAACAAAATTCTCGAAGAATTTCCAAAAATTGAAATGATTGCGTAAGACATTCCTTTACATATTTCAATAAAATTTGTACACATTTCTTTTAAAATATTTGCGGGTAATTCAAAATCGTCAATCAATATCATTCAATGTGTAGGCACCGGCGTGATTCGAACACGCGATCTCCTGTTTACGAGACAGGCGCTTTAACCAACTAAGCCACGGCGCCAACGAGAAGAGGGCTCTTTATATTTTTCAAAACAAAATTCTCGAAGAATTTCCAATAATTGAAATGATTGCGTAATACAATCCTTTACATATTTCAATAAAATTTTTACACATTTCTTTTAAAACATTTGCGAGTAATTCAAAATCGTCAATCAATATCATTCAATGACCAGGCACCGGCGTAATTCGAACACGCGATCTCCTGTTTACTAGACAGGCGCTATAACCATATAAGCCACGGCGCCAACAAGTAAAGGGCTCTTTATATTTTTCAAAACATAATTCTCGAAGAATTTCCAAAAATTAAAATGATTGGTTAAGACATTCCTTTACATATTTCAATAAAATTTTTACACATTTCTTTTAAAACATTTGCGAGTGATTCAAAATCTTCAATCAATATCATTCAATGTGTAGGCACCGGTGTGATTGGAACACGCGATCTCCTGTTTACGAGACAGGCGCTTTAACCATCTAAGCCACGGAGCCCGACAGTTTTTTTAAAATTTCCTTCTATGAATGTTAAATTTATTTTTAGTTTAAAATAAATAGCAGAGTTATTATTTTAAATTTTATAATTAATAAAGTCTTTTTACGCCATTTCAGTTTTTAAAGGAAGGTTCAGAAAAATACTTACACCGATGGCACCGGCGTGATTTGAACACGCGATCTCCTGTTTACGAGACCAGGCGCTTTAACCATCTAAGCCACGGCGCCCGACAGTTTTTTTAAAATTTCCTTCTATGAATGTTAAATTTACTTTTAGTTTAAAATAAATAGCAAAGTTATTACTTTAAATTTTATAATTGATAAAGTCTTTTTACGCCATATCAGTTTTTAAAGGAAGGTTCAGAAAAATACTTACACCGATGGCACCGGCGTGATTCGAACACGCGATCTCCTGTTTACAAGACAGGCGTTTTAACCAACTAAGCCACGGCGCCAACAAGAAGATGGCTCTTTATATTTTTCAAAACAAAATTCTCGAAGAATTTCGAAAAATTGAAAGGATTGCCTAAGACATTCCTTTACATATTTCAATAAAATTTTTACACATTTCTTTTAAAACATTTGCGAGTAATTCAAAAACGTCAAGCAATATTATTCAACGACCAGGCACCGGCGTTATTCGAACACGCGATCTCCTGTTTAAAAGACAGGCGCTTTAACCAACTAAGCCACGGCGCCAACGAGAAGAGGGCTCTTTATATTTTTCAAAACAAAATTCTCGAAGAATTTCCAATAATTGAAATGATTGCGTAATACAATCCTTTACATATTTCAATAAAATTTTTACACATTTCTTTTAAAACATTTGCGAGTAATTCAAAATCGTCAATCAATATCATTCAATGACCAGGCACCGGCGTAATTCGAACACGCGATCTCCTGTTTACTAGACAGGCGCTATAACCATATAAGCCACGGCGCCAACAAGTAAAGGGCTCTTTATATTTTTCAAAACATAATTCTCGAAGAATTTCCAAAAATTAAAATGATTGGTTAAGACATTCCTTTACATATTTCAATAAAATTTTTACACATTTCTTTTAAAACATTTGCGAGTGATTCAAAATCTTCAATCAATATCATTCAATGTGTAGGCACCGGTGTGATTGGAACACGCGATCTCCTGTTTACGAGACAGGCGCTTTAACCATCTAAGCCACGGAGCCCGACAGTTTTTTTAAAATTTCCTTCTATGAATGTTAAATTTATTTTTAGTTTAAAATAAATAGCAGAGTTATTATTTTAAATTTTATAATTAATAAAGTCTTTTTACGCCATTTCAGTTTTTAAAGGAAGGTTCAGAAAAATACTTACACCGATGGCACCGGCGTGATTTGAACACGCGATCTCCTGTTTACGAGACCAGGCGCTTTAACCATCTAAGCCACGGCGCCCGACAGTTTTTTTAAAATTTCCTTCTATGAATGTTAAATTTATTTTTAGTTTAAAATAAATAGCAGAGTTATTATTTTAAATTTTATAATTAATAAAGTCTTTTTACGCCATTTCAGTTTTTAAAGGAAGGTTCAGAAAAATACTTACACCGAAGGCACCGGCGTGATTCGAACACGCGATCTCCTGTTTACAAGACAGGCGCTTTAAGCAACTAAGCCACGGCGCCAACAAGAAGAGGGCTCTTTATATTTTTCAAAACAAAATTCTCGAAGAAATTCCAAAATTTGAAATGATTGCGTAATACATTCCTTTACATATTTCAATAAAATTTTTACACATTTCTTTTAAAACATTTGCGAGTAATTCAAAATCGTCAATCAATATCATTCAATGTGCAGGCACCGGCGTGATTCGAACACGCGATCTCCTGTTTACTAGACAGGCGCTTTAACCAACTAAGCCACGGCGCCAACAAGTAGAGGGCTCTTTATATTTTTCAAAACAAAATTCTCGAAGTATTTCCAAAAATTGAAATGATTCCGTAAGACATTCCTTTACATATTTCAATAAAATTTGTACACATTTCTTTTAAAACATTTGCGAGTAATTCAAAATCGTCAATCAATATCATTCAATGTGCAGGCACCGCCGTGATTCGAACACGCGATTTCCTGCTTACAAGACAGGCGCTTTAACCAACTAAGCCACGGCGCCAACGAGAAGAGGGATCTTTATATTTTTTAAACAAAATCCTCGAAGAATTTTCAAAAATTGAAATGATTGCGTAATACAATCCTTTACATATTTCAATAAAATTTTTACACATTTCTTTTAAAACATTTGCGAGTGATTCAAAATCTTCAATCAATATCATTCAATGTGTAGGCACCGGCGTGATTCGAACACGCGATCTCCTGTTTACGAGACAGGCGCTTCAACCAACTGAGCCACGGCGCCAACAAGAAGAGGGCTCTTTATATTTTTCAAAACAAAATTCTCGAAGAATTTCGAAAAATTGAAAGGATTGCCTAAGACATTCCTTTACATATATCAATAAAATTTTTACACATTTCTTTTAACACATTTGCGAGTAATTCAAAATCGTCAATCAATATCATTCAACGACCAGGCACCGGCGTTATTCGAACACGCGATCTCCTGTTAACTAGACAGGCGCTTTAACCAACTAAGCTACGGCGCCAACAAGTAGAGGGCTCTTTATATTTTTCAAAACAAAATTCTCGAAGAATTTCCAAAAATTGAAATGATTGCGTAAGACATTCCTTTACATATATCAATAAAATTTTTACACATTTCTTTTAAAACATTTGCGAGTAATTCAAAATCGTCAATCAATATCATTCAATATGCAGGCACCGGCGTGATTCGAACACGCGATCTCCTGTTTACAAGACAGGCGCTTTAAACATCTAAGCCACGGCGCCAATGAGAAGAGGGCTCTTTATATTTTTCAAAACAAAATTCTCGAAGAATTTTCAAAAATTGAAATGATTGCATAAGACATTACTTTACATATTTCAATAAAATGTTTACACATTTCTTTTAAATCATTTGCGAATAACTCAAAATCGTCAAGCAATAACATTCAACGACCAGGCACCGACGTGATTCGAACAAGCAATCGCCTATCTACTAGACAAGCGCTTTAACTAACTAAGCCACTGGGGCTACAATAACAGGGCTCTTTATATTTTTCAAAACATAATTCTCGATGAGTTTCCAAAACTTGAAATGATTGCGTAAGACATTCCTTTACATATTTCAATAAATTGTTTACACATTTCTTTTAAAACATTTGCGAGTAATTCAAAAACGTCAAGCAATATTATTTAACGACCAGGTACCGGCGTGATTTGAACACGCGATCTCCTGTTTACTAGACAAGCGCTTTAACCAACTAAGCCACGGCGCCAACAAGCAGAGGGCTCTTTATATTTTTCAAAACAAAATTCTCGAAGAAATTTCAAAATTTGAAGTGATTGCGTAATACATTCCTTTACATATTTCAATAAAATTTTTACACATTTCTTTTAAAACATTTGCGAGTAATTCAAAATCGTCAATCAATATCATTCAATGTGCAAGCACCGGCGTGATTCGAACACGCGATCTCCTGTTTACTAGAAAGGCGCTTTAACCAACTAAGCCACGGCGCCAACGAGAAGAGGCCTCTTTATATTTTTCAAAACAAAATTCTCGAAGAATTTCCAAAAATTGAAATGATTGCGTAAGACATTCCTTTACATATTTCAATAAAATTTTTACACATTTCTTTTAAAACATTTGCGAGTAATTCAAAATCGTCAATCAATATCATTCAATGTGCAGGCACCGGCGTGATTCGAAAACGCGATCTCCTGTTTACAAGACAGGCGCTTTAACCAACTAAGCCACGGCGCCAATGAGAAGAGGGCTCTTTATATTTTTCAAAACAAAATTCTCGAAGAATTTTCAAAAATTGAAATGATTGCATAAGACATTACTTTACATATTTCAATAAAATTTTTACACATTTCTTTTAAAACATTTGCGAGTAATTCAAAACCGTCAAGCAATATCATTCAACGACCAGGCACCGGCGTAATTCGAACACGCGATCTCCTGTTTACTAGACAGGCGCTTTAACCAACTAAGCCACGGCGCCAACAAGTAGAGGGCTCTTTATATTTTTCAAAACAAAATTCTCGAAGAATTTCCAAAAATTGAAATGATTGCTTAAGACATTCCTTTACATATTTCAATAAAATTTTTACACATTTCTTTTAAAACATTTGCGAATAATTCAAAAAACCTCAATCAATATCATTCAGTGCGCTGGCACCGGCGTGATTCGAACACGCGATCTCCTGTTTACTAGACAGGCGCTTTAACCCACTAAGCCACGGCGCCAATGAGAAGAGGGCTCTTTATATTTTTCAAAACAAAATTCTCGAAGAATTTTCAAAAATTGAAATGATTGCTTAAGACGTTCCTTTACATATTTCAATAAAATTTTTACACATTTCTTTTAAAACATTTGCGAATAATTCAAAATCGTCAATCAATATCATTCAATGTGCAAGCACCGGCGTGATTCGAACACGCGATCTCCTGTTTACTAGACAGGCGCTTTAACCAACTAATCTACGGCGCCAACAAGGCTCTTTATATTTTTCAAAACAAAATTCTCGAAGAATTTCCAAAAATTGAAATGATTGCGTAAGACATTCCTTTACATATTTCAATAAAATTTGTACACATTTCTTTTAAAACATTTGCGAGTAATTCAAAATCGTCAATCAATATCATTCAATGTGCAGGCACCGGCGTGATTCGAACACGCGATCTCCTAATTACGAGACAGGCGCTTTAAAGATCTAAGCCACGGCGCCAACGAGAAGAGGGATCTTTATATTTTTTAAACAAAATTCTCGAAGAATTTCCAAAAATAGAAATGATTGCGTAATACAATCCTTTACATATTTCAATAAAATTTTTACACATTTCTTTTAAAACATTTGCGAGTGATTCAAAATCTTCAATCAATATCATTCAATGTGTAGGCACCGGCGTGATTCGAACACGCGATCTCCTGTTTACGAGACAGGCGCTTTAACCATCTAAGCCACGGCGCCCGACAGTTTTTTTTAAATTTCCTTCTATGAATGTTAAATTTATTTTTAGTTTAAAATAAATAGCAGAGTTATTATTTTAAATTTTATAATTAATAAAGTCTTTTTACGCCATTTCAGTTTTTAAAGGAATGTTCAGAAAAATACTTACACCGATGGCACCGGCATAATTCGAACACGCGATCTCCTGTTTACTAGACAGGCGCTTTAACCATCTAAGCCACGGCGCCAATAAATAGAAGGGCTCGTTATATTTTTCAAAACATAATTCTCGAAGAATTTCCAAAAATTGAAATGATTGCTTAAGACATTCCTGTACATATTTCAATAAAATTTTTACACATTTCTTTAAAAACATTTGCGAATTTTTCAAAATCGTCAATCAATATCATTCAATGTGCAGGCACCGGCGTGATTCGAACACGCGATCTCCTGTTTACAAGACAGGCGCTTTAACCAACTAAGCCACGGCGCCAACAAGAAGAGGGCTCTTTATATTTTTCAAAACAAAATTCTCGAAGAATTTCGAAAAATTGAAAGGATTGCCTAAGACATTCCTTTACATATTTCAATAAAATTTTTACACATTTCTTTTAAAACATTTGCGAGTAATTCAAAAACGTCAAGCAATGTTATTCAACGACCAGGCACCGGCGTTATTCGAACACGCGATCTCCTGTTTAGCAGACAGGCGCTTTAACCAACTAAGCCACGGCGCCAACGAGAAGAGGGCTCTTTATATTTTTCAAAACAAAATTATCGAAGAATTTTCAAAAATTGAAATGATTGCATAAGACATTACTTTACATATTTCAATAAAATTTTTACACATTTCTTTTAAAGCATTTGCGAGTAATTCAAAACCGTCAAGCAATATCATTCAACGACCAGGCACCGGCGTAATTCGAACACGCGATCTCCTGTTTACTAGACAGGCGCATTAACCATCTAAGCCACGGCGCCAACAAGTAGAGGGCTCTTTATATTTTTCAAAACATAATTCTCGAAGAATTTCCAAAAATTGAAATGATTGCTTAAGACATTCCTTTACATATTTCAATAAAATTTTTACACATTTCTTTTAAAACATTTGCGAGTAATTCAAAATCGTCAATCAATATCATTCTTCGACGAGGCACCGGCGTAATTCGAACACGCGATTTCCTGTTTACTAGACAGGCGCTTTAACCATATAAGCCACGGCGCCAACAAGTAGAGGGCTCTTTATATTTTTCAAAACATAATTCTCGAAGAATTTCCAAAAATTGAAATGATTGCTTAAGACATTCCTTTACGTATTTCAATAAAATTTTTACACATTTAAAACATTTGCGAATAATTCAAAATCGTCAATCAATATCATTCAATGGGAAAGCACCGGCGTGATTCGAACACGCGATCTCCTGTTTACTAGACAGGCGCTTTAACCAACTAAGCCACGGCGCCAACGAGAAGAGGGCTCTTTATATTTTTCAAAACAAAATTCTCGAAGAATTTTCAAAAATTGAAATGATTGCATAAGACATTACTTTACATATTTCAATAAAATTTTTACACATTTCTTTTAAAACATTTGCGAGTAATTCAAAACCGTCAAGCAATATCATTCAACTACCAGGCACCGGCGTAATTCGAACACGCGATCTCCTGTTTACTAGACAGGCGCTTTAACCAACTAAGCCACGGCGCCAACAAGTAGAGGGCTCTTTATATTTTTCAAAACATAATTCTCGAAGAATTTCCAAAAGTTAAAATGATTGCTTAAGACATTCCTTTACATATTTCAATAAAATTTTTACACATTTCTTTTAAAACATTTGTGAATAATTCAAAATCGTCAATCAATATCATTCAATGTGCAAGCACCGGCGTGATTCGAACACGCGATCTCCTGTTTACTAGAAAGGCGCTTTAACCAACTAAGCCACGGCGCCAACAAGAAGAGGGCTCTTTATATTTTTCAAAACAAAATTCTCGAAGAATTTCCAAAAATTGAAATGATTGCGTAAGACATTCCTTTACATATTTCAATATAATTTGTACACATTTCTTTTAAATCATTTGCGAGTAATTCAAAATCGTCAATCAATATCATTCAATGTGCAGGCACCGGCGTGATTTGAACACGCGATCTCCTTTTTGCAAAAACGGCGCTCTAACCAACTAAGCCACGGCGCCAACGAGAAGAGAGCTCTTTATATTTTTCAAAACAAAATTATCGAAGAATTTTCAAAAATTGAAATGATTGCATAAGACATTACTTTACATATTTCATTAAAATGTTTACACATTTCTTTTAAAACATTTGCGCGTAATTCAAAAAACGTCAAGCAATATTATTCAACGACCAGGCACCGGCGTTATTCGAACACGCGATCTCCTGTTTACAAGACAGGCGCTTTAACCAACTAAGCCACGGCGCCAACGAGACGAGGGCTCTTTATATTTTTCAAAACAAAATTCTCGAAAAATTTCCAAAAATTGAAATGATTGCGTAATACAATCCTTTACATATTTCAATAAAATTTTTACACATTTCTTTTAAAACATTTGCGAGTGATTCAAAATCTTCAATCAATATCATTCTATGTGTAGGCACCAGCGTGATTCGAACACGCGATCTCCTGTTTACGAGACAGGCGCTTTAACCATCTAAGCCACGGCGCCCGACAGTTTTTTAAAATTTCCCTCTATGAATGTTAAATTTATTTTTAGTTTAAAATAAATAGCAGAGTTATTATTTTAAATTTTATAATTGATAAACTCTTTTTACGTCATTTCAATTTTTAAAGGAAGGTTCAGAAAAATACTTACACCGATGTCACCGGCGTGATTCGAACACGCGATCTCCTGTTTACAAGACAGGCGCTTTAACCAACTAAGCCACGGCGCCAACAAGAAAAGGGCTCTTTATATTTTTCAAAACAAAATTCTCGAAGAATTTTCAAAAATTGAAATGATTGCATAAGACATTACTTTACATATTTCAATAACATTTTTACGCATTTCTTTTAAAACATTTGCAAGTAATTCAAAACCGTCAAGAAATATCATTCAACGACCAGGCACCGGCGTAATTCGAACACGCGATCTCTTGTTTACTAGACAGGCGCTTTAACCAACTAAGCCACGGCGCGAACAAGTAGAGGGCTCTTTATATTTTTCAAAACAAAATTCTCGAAGAAATTCCAAAATTTGAAATGATTGCGTAATACATTCCTTTACATATTTCAATAAAATTTTTACACATTTCTTTTAAAACATTTGCGAGTAATTCAAAATCGTCAATCAATATCATTCAATGTGCAGGCACCGGCGTGATTCGAACACGCGATCTCCTGTTTACTAGACAGGCGCTTTAACCAACTAAGCCACGGCGCCAACAAGTAGAGGGCTCTTTATATTTTTCAAAACAAAATTCTCGAAGAACTTCCAAAAATTGAAATGATTGCGTAAGACATTCCTTTACATATTTCAATAAAATTTGTACACATTTCTTTTAAAATATTTGCGGGTAATTCAAAATCGTCAATCAATATCATTCAATGTGTAGGCACCGGCGTGATTCGAACACGCGATCTCCTGCTTACAAGACAGGCGCTTTAACCAATTAAGCCACGGCGCCAACGAGAAGAGGGTTGGTTGGTTGGTTGTAGGATTAAGGCCGATTGACTCCTGATGTGTCCTAGGCCTAGAGGGGGAATGCCCTTCGTGGGGGTCTTTCTAAGGGGTCCTAGCCCGTATTTACGCAAGTTTCGGAGGAAACCACGGAAAACTCCGAACGGCTAGGTCGATGAGCGCGACCTGGGATCGAACCCGGCACCTCCCATCTACCAGCTTTGAGCGCAGAACCGCTCGGCCGCTGGTGGGCCACCAACGAGAAGAGGGATCTTTATATTTTTAAAACAAAATTCTCGAAGAATTTCCAAAAATTGAAATGATTGCGTAAGACATTCCTTTACATATTTCAATAAAATTTTTACACATTTCTTTTAAAACATTAGCGAGTGATTCGAAATCTTCAATCAATATCATTCAATGTGCAGGCACCGGCGTGATTCGAACACGCGATCTCCTGTTTACGAGACAGGCGCTTTAACCATCTAAGCCACGGCGCCCGACAGTTTTTTCAAAATTTCCTTCTATGAATGTTAAATTTACTTTTAGTTTAAAATAAATAGCAAAGTTATTACTTTAAATTTTATAATTGATAAAGTCTTTTTACGCCATATCAGTTTTTAAAGGAAGGTTCAGAAAAATACTTACACCGATGGCACCGGCGTGATTCGAACACGCGATCTCCTGTTTACAAGACAGGCGTTTTAACCAACTAAGCCACGGCGCCAACAAGAAGATGGCTCTTTATATTTTTCAAAACAAAATTCTCGAAGAATTTCGAAAAATTGAAAGGATTGCCTAAGACATTCCTTTACATATTTCAATAAAATTTTTACACATTTCTTTTAAAACATTTGCGAGTAATTCAAAAACGTCAAGCAATATTATTCAACGACCAGGCACCGGCGTTATTCGAACACGCGATCTCCTGTTTACAAGACAGGCGCTTTAACCAACTAAGCCACGGCGCCAACGAGAAGAGGGCTCTTTATATTTTTCAAAACAAAATTCTCGAAGAATTTTCAATAATTGAAATGATTGCGTAATACAATCCTTTACATATTTCAATAAAATTTTTACACATTTCTTTTAAAACATTTGCGAGTAATTCAAAATCGTCAATCAATATCATTCAATGACCAGGCACCGGCGTAATTCGAACACGCGATCTCCTGTTTACTAGACAGGCGCTATAACCATATAAGCCACGGCGCCAACAAGTAAAGGGCTCTTTATATTTTTCAAAACATAATTCTCGAAGAATTTCCAAAAATTAAAATGATTGGTTAAGACATTCCTTTACATATTTCAATAAAATTTTTACACATTTCTTTTAAAACATTTGCGAGTGATTCAAAATCTTCAATCAATATCATTCAATGTGTAGGCACCGGTGTGATTGGAACACGCGATCTCCTGTTTACGAGACAGGCGCTTTAACCAACTAAGCCACGGAGCCCGACAGTTTTTTTAAAATTTCCTTCTATGAATGTTAAATTTATTTTTAGTTTAAAATAAATAGCAGAGTTATTATTTTAAATTTTATAATTAATAAAGTCTTTTTACGCCATTTCAGTTTTTAAAGGAAGGTTCAGAAAAATACTTACACCGATGGCACCGGCGTGATTTGAACACGCGATCTCCTGTTTATGAGACCGGCGCTTTAACCATCTAAGCCACGGCGCCCGACAGTTTTTTTAAAATTTCCTTCTATGAATGTTAAATTTATTTTTAGTTTAAAATAAATAGCAGAGTTATTATTTTAAATTTTATAATTAATAAAGTCTTTTTACGCCATTTCAGTTTTTAAAGGAAGGTTCAGAAAAATACTTACACCGATGGCACCGGCGTGATTCGAACACGCGATCTCCTGTTTACAAGACAGGCGCTTTAAGCAACTAAGCCACGGCGCCAACAAGAAGAGGGCACTTTATATTTTTCAAAACAAAATTCTCGAAGAAATTCCAAAATTTGAAATGATTGCGTAATACATTCCTTTACATATTTCAATAAAATTTTTACATATTTCTTTTAAAACATTTGCGAGTAATTCAAAATCGTCAATCAATATCATTCAATGTGCAGGCACCGGCGTGATTCGAACACGCGATCTCCTGTTTACTAGACAGGCGCTTTAACCAACTAAGCCACGGCGCCAACAAGTAGAGGGCTCTTTATATTTTTCAAAACAAAATTCTCGAAGAATTTCCAAAAATTGAAATGATTCCGTAAGACATTCCTTTACATATTTCAATAAAATTTGTACACATTTCTTTTAAAACATTTGCGAGTAATTCAAAATCGTCAATCAATATCATTCAATGTGCAGGCACCGCCGTGATTCGAACACGCGATTTCCTGCTTACAAGACAGGCGCTTTAACCAACTAAGCCACGGCGCCAACGAGAAGAGGGATCTTTATATTTTTTAAACAAAATCCTCGAAGAATTTTCAAAAATTGAAATGATTGCGTAATACAATCCTTTACATATTTCAATAAAATTTTTACACATTTCTTTTAAAACATTTGCGAGTGATTCAAAATCTTCAATCAATATCATTCAATGTGTAGGCACCGGCGTGATTCGAACACGCGATCTCCTGTTTACGAGACAGGCGCTTCAACCAACTGAGCCACGGCGCCAACAAGAAGAGGGCTCTTTATATTTTTCAAAACAAAATTCTCGAAGAATTTCGAAAAATTGAAAGGATTGCCTAAGACATTCCTTTACATATATCAATAAAATTTTTACACATTTCTTTTAACACATTTGCGAGTAATTCAAAATCGTCAATCAATATCATTCAACGACCAGGCACCGGCGTTATTCGAACACGCGATCTCCTGTTTACTAGACAGGCGCTTTAACCAACTAAGCTACGGCGCCAACAAGTAGAGGGCTCTTTATATTTTTCAAAACAAAATTCTCGAAGAATTTCGAAAAATTGAAAGGATTGCCTAAGACATTACTTTACATATTTCAATAAAATGTTTACACATTTCTTTTAAATCATTTGCGAATAACTCAAAATCGTCAAGCAATAACATTCAACGACCAGGCACCGACGTGATTCGAACAAGCAATCGCCTATCTACTAGACAAGCGCTTTAACTAACTAAGCCACTGGGGCTACAATAACAGGGCTCTTTATATTTTTCAAAACATAATTCTCGATGAGTTTCCAAAAATTGAAATGATTGCGTAAGACATTCCTTTACATATTTCAATAAATTGTTTACACATTTCTTTTAAAACATTTGCGAGTAATTCAAAAACGTCAAGCAATATTATTTAACGACCAGGCACCGGCGTGATTTGAACACGCGATCTCCTGTTTACTAGACAAGCGCTTTAACCAACTAAGCCACGGCGCCAACAAGCAGAGGGCTCTTTATATTTTTCAAAACAAAATTCTCGAAGAAATTTCAAAATTTGAAGTGATTGCGTAATACATTCCTTTACATATTTCAATAAAATTTTTACACATTTCTTTTAAAACATTTGCGAGTAATTCAAAATCGTCAATCAATATCATTCAATATGCAGGCACCGGCGTGATTCGAACACGCTATCTCCTGTTTACAAGACAGGCGCTTAAACCAACTAAGCCACGGCGCCAATGGGAAGAGGGCTCTTTATATTTTTCAAAACAAAATTCTCGAAGAATTTTCAAAAATTGAAATGATTGCATAAGACATTACTTTACATATTTCAATAAAATTTTTACACATTTCTTTTAAAACTTTTGCGAGTAATTCAAAACCGTCAAGCAATATCATTCAACAACCAGGCACCGGCGTAATTCGAACACGCGATCTCCTGTTTACTAGACCGGCGCTTTAACCAACTAAGCCACGGCGCCAACAAGCAGAGGGCTCTTTATATTTTTCAAAACATAATTCTCGAAGAATTTCCAAAAATTGAAATGATTGCTTAAGACATTCCTTTACATATTTCAATAAAATTTTTACACATTTCTTTTAAAACATTTGCGAGTAATTCAAAATCGTCAATCAATATCATTCAATGTGCAGGCACCGGCGTGATTCGAACACGCGATCTCCTGTTTACAAGACAGGCGCTTTAACCAACTAAGCCACGGCGCCAATGAGAAGAGGGCTCTTTATATTTTTCAAAACAAAATTCTCGAAGAATTTTCAAAAATAGAAATGATTGCATAAGACATTATTTTACATATTTCAATAAAATTTTTACACATTTCTTTTAAAACATTTGCGAGTAATTCAAAACCGTCAAGCAATATCATTCAACGACCAGGCACCGGCATAATTCGAACACGCGATCTCCTGTTTACTAGACAGGCGCTTTAACCATCTAAGCTACGGCGCCAACAAGTAGAGGGCTCTTTATATTTTTCAAAACATAATTCTCGAAGAATTTCCAAAAATTGAAATGATTGCTTAAGACATTCCTTTACATATTTCAATAAAATTTTTACACATTTCTTTAAAAACATTTGCGAATATTTCAAAATCGTCAATCAATATCATTCAATGTGCAGGCACCGGCGCGATTCGAACACGCGATCTCCTGTTTACTAGACAGGCGCTTTAACCAACTAAGCCACGGCGCCAACGAGAAGAGGGTTCTTTATATTTTTCAAAACAAAATTCTCGAAGAATTTACAAAAATTGAAATGATTGCGTAAGACATTCCTTTACATATTTCAATAAAATTTTTACACATTTCTTTTAAAATATTTGCGAGTGATTCAAAATCTTTAATCAATATCATTCTATGTGTAGGCACCGGCGTGATTCGAACACGCGATCTCCTGTTTACGAGACAGGCGCGTTAACCATCTAAGCCACGGCGCCCGACAGTTTTTTAAAATTTCCTTCTATGAATGTTAAATTTATTTTTAGTTTAAAATAAATAGCAGAGTTATTATTTTAAATTTTATAATTGATAAACTCTTTTTACGCCATTTCAATTTTTAAAGGAAGGTTCAGAAAAATACTTACATTGATGGCACCGGCGTGATTCGAACACGCGATCTCCTGTTTACAAGACAGGCGCTTTAACCAGCTAAGCCACGGCGCCAACAAGAAGAGGGCTCTTTATATCTTTCAAAACAAAATTCTAGAAGAATTTCGAAAAATTGAAAGGATTGCCTAAGACATTCCTTTACATATTTCAATAAAATTTTTACACATTTCTTTTAAAACATTTGCGAGTAATTCAAAATCGTCAATCAATATCATTCAACGACCAGGCACCGGCGTAATTCGAACACGCAATCTCCTATTTACAAGACAGGCGCTTTAACCAACTAAGCCACGGCGCCAACGAGAAGAGGGCTCTTTATATTTTTCAAAACAAAATTCTCGAAGAATTTCCAAAAATTGAAATGATTGCGTAAGACATTCCTTTACATATTTCAATAAAATTTTTACACATTTCTTTTAAAACATTTGCGAGTAATTCAAAATCGTCAATTAATATCATTCAATGTGCAGGCACCGGCGTGATTCGAACACGCGATCTCCTGTTTACAAGACAGGCGCTTTAACCAACTAAGCCACGGCGCCAAAGAGAAGAGGGCTCTTTATATTTTTCAAAACAAAATTCTCGAAGAATTTTGAAAAATTGAAATGATTGCATAAGACATTACTTTACATATTTCAATAAAATTTTTACACATTTCTTTTAAAACATTTGCGAGTAATTCAAAACCGTCAAGCAATATCATTCAACGACCAGGCACCGGCGTAATTCGAACACGCGATCTCCTGTTTACTAGACAGGCGCTTTAACCAACTAAGCCACGGCGCCAACAAGTAAAGGGCTCTTTATATTTTTCAAAACATAATTCTCGAAGAATTTCCAAAAATTGAAATGATTGCTTAAGACATTCCTTTACATATTTCAATAAAATTTTTACACATTTCTTTTAAAACATTTGCGAATAATTCAAAAAACCTCAATCAATATCATTCAATGCGCTGGCACCGGCGTGATTCGAACACGCGATCTCCTGTTTATTAGACAGGCGCTTTAACCAACTAAGCCACGGCGCCAACAAGTAGAGGGCTCTTTATATTTTTCAAAAAATAATTCTCGAAGAATTTCCAAAAATTAAAATGATTGCTTAAGACATTCCTTTACATATTTCAATAAAATTTTTACACATTTTTTTTAAAACATTTGCGAATAATTCAAAATCGTCAATCAATATCATTCAATGTGCAAGCACCGGCGTGATTGGAACACGCGATCTCCTGTTTACTAGACAGGCGCTTTAACCAACTAAGCTACGGCGCCAACAAGGCACTTTATATTTTTCAAAACAAAATTCTCGAAGAATTTCCAAAAATTGAAATGATTGCGTAAGACATTCCTTTACATATTTCAATAAAATTTGTACACAATTCTTTTAAAACATTTGCGAGTAATTCAAAATCGTCAATCAATATCATTCAATGTGCAGGCACCGGCGTGATTCGAACACGCGATCTCCTGCTTACGAGAGAGGCGCTTTAAAGAACTAAGCCACGGCGCCAACGAGAAGAGGGATCTTTATATTTTTTAAACAAAATTCTCGAAGAATTTCCAAAAATTGAAATGATTGCGTAATACAATCCTTTACATATTTCAATAAAATTTTTACACATTTCTTTTAAAACATTTGCGAGTGATTCAAAAAACCTCAATCAATATCATTCAATGCGCTGGCACCGGCGTGATTCGAACACGCGATCTCCTGTTTACTAGACAGGCGCTTTAACCAACTAAGCCACGGCGCCAATGAGAAGAGGGCTCTTTTTATTTTTCAAAACAAAATTCTCGAAGAATTTTCAAAAATTGAAATGATTGCATAAGACATTACTTTACATATTTCAATAAAATTTTTACACGTTTCTTTTAAAACATTTGCGAGTAATTCAAAACCGTCACGCAATATCATTCAACGACCAGGCGCCGGCGTAATTCGAACACGCGATCTCCTGTTTACTAGACAGGCGCTTTATCCAACTAAGCCACGGCGCCAACAAGTAGAGGGTTCTTTATATTTTTCAAAAAATAATTCTCGAAGAATTTCCAAAAATTAAAATGATTGCTTAAGACATTCCTTTACATATTTCAATAAAATTTTTACACATTTCTTTTAAAACATTTGCGAATAATTCAAAATCGTCAATCAATATCATTCAATGTGCAAGCACCGGCGTGATTCGAACACGCGATTTCCTGTTTACTAGACAGGCGCTTTAACCAACTAAGCTACGGCGCCAACAAGGCTCTTTATATTTTTCAAAACAAAATTCTCAAAGAATTTCCAAAAATTGAAATGATTGCGTAAGACATTCCTTTACATATTTCAATAAAATTTGTACAAATTTCTTTTAAAACATTTGCGAGTAATTCAAAATCGTCAATCAATATCATTCAATGTGCAGGCACCAGCGTGATTCGAACACGCGATATCCTGCTTACGAGACAGGCGCTTTAACCAACTAAGCCACGGCGCCAACGAGAAGAGGGATCTTTATATTTTTTAAAGAAAATTCTCGAAGAATTTCCAAAAATTGAAATGATTGCGTAAGACAATCCTTTACATATTTCAATAAAATTTGTACACATTTCTTTTAAAACATTTGCGAGTAATTCAAAATCGTCAATCAATATCATTCAATGTGCAGGCACCGGCGTGATTCGAACACGCGATCTCCCGCTTACAAGACAGGCGCTTTAACCAACTAAGCCACGGCGCCAACGAGAAGAGGGATCTTTATATTTTTTAAAGAAAATTCTCGAAGAATTTCCAAAAATTGAAATGATTGCGTAATACAATCCTTTACATATTTCAATAAAATTTTTACACATTTCTTTTAAAACATTTGCGAGTAATTCAAAATCGTCAATCAATGTCGTTCAACGACCAGGCACCGGCGTAATTCGAACACGTGATCTCCTGTTTACAAGACAGGCGCTTTAACCAACTAAGCCACGGCGCCAACAAGAAGAGGGCTCTTTATATTTTTCAAAACAAAATTCTCGAAGAATTTTCAAAAACTGAAATGATTGCATAAGACATTACTTTACATATTTCAATAAAATTTTTACACGTTTCTTTTAAAACTTTTGCGAGTAATTCAAAACCGTCAAGCAATATCATTCAACGACCAGGCGCCGGCGTAATTCGAACACGCGATCTCCTGTTTACTAGACAGGCGCTTTATCCAACTAAGCCACGGCGCCAGCAATTAGAGGGTTCTTTATATTTTTCAAAAAATAATTCTCGAAGAATTTCCAAAAATTAAAATGATTGCTTAAGACATTCCTTTGCATATTTCAATAAAATTTTTACACATTTCTTTTAAAACATTTGCGAATAATTCAAAATCGTCAATCAATATCATTCAATGTGCAAGCACCGGCGTGATTCGAACACGCGATCTCCTGTTTACTAGACAGGCGCTTTAACCAACTAAGCTACGGCGCAAACAAGGCTCTTTATATTTTTCAAAACAAAATTCTCGAAGAATTTCCAAAAATTGAAATGATTGCGTAAGACATTCCTTTACATATTTCAATAAAATTTTTACACTTTTCTTTTAAAACATTTGCGAATAATTCAAAATCGTCAATCAATATCATTCAATGTGCAGGCACCGGCGTGATTCGAACACGCGATCTCCTGTTTACTAGACAGGCGCTTTAACCAACTAAGCCACGGCGCCAACAAGAAGAGGGCTCTTTATATTTTTCAAAACAAAATTCTCGAAGAATTTCCAAAAATTGAAATGATTGCGTATGACATTCCTTTACATATTTCAATATAATTTGTACACATTTCTTTTAAAACATTTGCGAGTAATTCAAAATCGTCAATCAATATCATTCAATGTGCAGGCACCGGCGTGATTCGAACACGCGATCTCCCGCTTACAAGACAGGCGCTTTAACCAACTAAGCCACGGCGCCAACGAGAAGAGGGATCTTTATATTTTTTAAAGAAAATTCTCGAAGAATTTCCAAAAATTGAAATGATTGCGTAATACAATCCTTTACATATTTCAATAAAATTTTTACACATTTCTTTTAAAACATTTGCGAGTAATTCAAAATCGTCAATCAATGTCGTTCAACGACCAGGCACCGGCGTAATTCGAACACGCGATCTCCTGTTTACACGACAGGCGCTTTAACCAACTAAGCCACGGCGCCAACAAGAAGAGGGCTCTTTATATTTTTCAAAACAAAATTCTCGAAGAATTTTCAAAAATTGAAATGATTGCATAAGACATTACTTTACATATTTCAATAAAATTTTTACACGTTTCTTTTAAAACATTTGCGAATAATTCAAAAAACCTCAATCAATATCATTCAATGCGCTGGCACCGGCGTGATTCGAACACGCGATCTCCTGTTTACGAGACAGGCGCTTTAACCATCTAAGCCACGGCGCCCGACAGTTTTTTTAAAATTTCCTTCTATGAATGTTAAATTTATTTTTAGTTTAAAATAAATAGCAGAGTTATTATTTTAAATTTTATAATGGGGAAGTTGCACACGGAAAGAAAAACAATTTCTTTTAATTGTAATCGATAAAATCAATCTTGGGAATCCGAAAAATCCAATTAAAATCGTAAAATTATTTCAAATTAACTTTTAATTAACGTTTTAAAATCGCTAAAAACCAAAACAAAACCACGTGATCCGAAAATGCTCCGTGAGGGGTTGACGTCACAGTACACGAAGTGTGAATGTTTACACTCTTTTACCGCTTGCTTTTCTTTTTGTTCGCTCTATTCTAATCTGTATTTTATAGTTTATTCTTAAAATTTTTACCTTTTGTAAGAGATAACTTAAATCTTCCATAACTATACTATATCTTATATATATATGTTTCTATTTTTATTTGTATAATGTCGATTTTGGATTTGTAAAAGAGCAATCGGATAATGTTCCGAAAATAGATGCTCCTTCCATATTCTCATTTTTTGAGAAGAAACCTCGATTTTATTAGCGCATAAATATAAGAGTAGCTAAAGCTAAACGATCTAGATTTGTTCTGTATTCATATTTTGAAAATTATAAACGTCTTCATAATAGAATTTTAGCATTGCTTTAATATATTAGTAGTATTTTTTTACATTTCTCTAATTTTTTAGATGCTTGTATGTGAGAATATTTCTTTTTTCATAATGCATGCTTAAAGATTTAATTATAATTAAAATATTCATTAAAATTTCATAGTACATAAAAATATATTTTACTGATTATTTATTTTATTATTATTTTTTTTTTTTAACCGGAATTTTTTAATTATGTTATTTTATAAATTATATATGATTATTTTATAGAGCAGTCATTAATTATGTATTTAATATTTAATTCATGTTTTTGCAACGGAAAAAAAAATGTTATTTTCAAATTGCATTATTTATTTATTATTTTTATTTCATTTTATTAAAAAAAAAAAAAGTTTACTTTTTATAATTTTTTAAGTAATTTATATATATATATTTATATTTTATCCATTTATTTTTCCATTTAATTTTCTTAAATTTATTTGAATTATATTGTTCTACGTTGTTTACATTAGCAACGGCTGTTACACAACTATTTATTTATTTAATTAATTCATTTCAAAAGGAAAATATAATTAAATGTTTTTATCGGGAAAATGTTAATATCGCATAAAGGATTAGTCTTATTAAAATTTAAGTTTAATAAAAACTTATTTATTATTTATTTGATGCCTTTGAAAGGAAAATATTTTGTTATTTATTTATTTATTGTACTAATCGAAATGAAATGGTAATATAGCAGAAAAAGTGATTGCAATAAAGTACATGGTGCCAAAATTAAAGTATATTTAATAGATGCTGAGATACAGCTATCCTTAAAATCTTAGTTTTTGAATAATAGCAGCTTTCGCCTCCTGATATGTACACAAATAGAAGTGCCCACGAAAGACATTGCTGCGGGCAATAAGACCCAGATCCAAAAAAGCAGGGTACACTGGAGGGAAAGAAGTTGCCGCAGGCTGCGAATAACCAAAACTATGTTAAGAGCGATTTCAATGAATTTATTTTTTAATTATCTATTTATTTATTTTTTGTTTATAGAATGATATAAAAGAAATAAAAGTTTTTTTTTTTTTTTTTTGTTAATTTATTAAATTTAGCGATCAGCGAAGCAGGCGAAGACCGTCAGTTATAGTATATGCAAGGGTTGTTCAAGGTTTATTTTTGGGGTACATTTTTGTGAAAAACAATTTTTTTTTTTTTTTTTTTTTGTGAAAAACAAAATAATTTTGTGAAAATTTATTTCTTTTTGTGATAAAAAGAATTATCACACGAAACCTTCCACTTAAGAAGTTACTCTATCTAATGTTCATTATCAAGTTAACAGCATATTACTGAGCCAAGTATACACACTCATTAAAAATAATATTGTTAACGTGGAAAACTTTTACAAAATCATCATCTTTTAAAAAATAAATCTTGAGAAAGGCCTGTTGTTATGAATTTCAATTTTGTGAAAGGACCCATTTTATGGATTTGTATTTTCTAAAGGGGCCCATTTTAGATATTTGGATTTTGTGAAGGGGAAGCAAATGGGTCCCAGTTTTTACCTGGATCGACCCCTGACATATTCTAAACATATTTGGATTTTACATTAAGGCTTCATTGATAAATGAATTTAATATATATATATATATATATATATATATATATATATATACACTGGTGGACAATTGCTAAGGACGGATGGCAATATTTAATAATGAAGCATCACAAAACTGGCGTTGTAAAAATTATTACTTACAAACTTTGAATAAACACCATAAAATGCAATAAACTCGCAACAATTGTTTCGGGTCGAAAAAACACTCGACCCTTCATCAGGCGAACAAAGTAAGCACGAGTGCTGCAGTCAAAGCGGCAACGCAACCGAAAGAAGAGGGCTCTTTAAATTTTTCAAAACAAAATTTTCGAAGAATTTCGACAAATTGAGAGGATTGCCTAAGACATTCCTTTACATATTTCAATAAAATTTTTACACATTTCTTTTAAAACATTTGCGAGTAATTCAAAAACGTCAAGCAATATTATTCAACGACCAGGCACCGGCGTTATTCGAACACGCGATCTCCTGTTTAGTAGACAAGCGCTTTAACCAACTAAGCCACGGCGCCAACGAGAAGAGGGCTCTTTATATTTTTCAAAACAAAATTCTCGAAGAATTTTCAAAAATTGAAATGATTGCATAAGACATTACTTTACATATTTCAATAAAATTTTTACCCATTTCTTTTAAAGCATTTGCGAGTAATTCAAAACCGTCAAGCAATATCATTCAACGACCAGGCACCGGCGTAATTCGAACACGCGATCTCCTGTTTACTAGACAGGCGCTTTAACCATCTAAGCCACGGCGCCAACAAGTAGAGGGCTCTTTATATTTTTCAAAACATAATTCTCGAAGAATTTCCAAAAATTGAAATGATTGCTTAAGACATTCCTTTACATATTTCAATAAAATTTTTACACATTTCTTTTAAAACATTTGCGAGTAATTCAAAATCGTCAATCAATATCATTCTTCGACCAGGCACCGGCGTAATTCGAACACGCGATTTCCTGTTTACTAGACAGGCGCTTTAACCATATAAGCCACGGCGCCAACAAGTAGAGGGCTCTTTATATTTTTCAAAACATAATTCTCGAAGAATTTCCAAAAATTGAAATGATTGCTTAAGACATTCCTTTACATATTTCAATAAAATTTTTACACATTTCTTTTAAAACATTTGCGAATAATTCAAATTCGTCAATCAATATCATTCCATGGGAAAGCACCGGCGTGATTCGAACACGCGATCTCCTCTTTACTAGACAGGCGCTTTAACCAACTAAGCCACGGCGCCAACGAGAAGAGGGCTCTTTATATTTTTCAAAACAAAATTCTCGAAGAATTTCCAAATATTGAAATGATTGCGTAAGACATTCCTTTACATATTTCAATAAAATTTTTACACATTTCTTTTAAAACATTTGCGAGTAATTCAAAATCGTCAATCAATATCATTCAATGTGCAGGCACCGGCGTGATTCGAACACGCGATCTCCTGTTTACCAGACAGGCGCTTTAACCAACTAAGCCACGGCGCCAATGAGAAGTGGGCTCTTTATATTTTTCAAAACAAAATTCTCGAAGAATTTCCAAAAATTGAAATGATTGCTTAAGACATTCCTTTACATATTTCAATAAAATTTTTACATATTTCTTTTAAAACATTTGCGAATAATTCAAAATCGTCAATCAATATCATTCAATGTGCAAGCAACGGCGTGATCCGAACACGCGATCTCCTGTTTACTAGACAGGCGCTTTAACCAACTAAGCCACGGCGCCAACCAGAAGAGGTCTCTTTATATTTTTCAAAACAAAATTATCGAAGAATTTCCAAAAATTGAAATGATTGCGTAAGACATTCCTTTACATATTTCAATAAAAGTTTTACACATTTCTTTTAAAACATTTGCGAGTAATTTAAAATCGTCAATCAATATCATTCAATGTGCAGGCACCGGCGTGATTCGAACACGCGATCTCCTGTTTACAAGACAGGCGCTTTAACCAACTAAGCCATGGCGCCAATGAGAAGAGGGCTCTTTATATTTTTCAAAACAAAATTCTCGAAGAATTTTCAAAAATTGAAATGATTGCATAAGACATTACTTTACATATTTCAATAAAATTTTTACACGTTTCTTTTAAAACATTTGCGAGTAATTCAAAACCGTCAAGCAATATCATTCAACGACCAGGCGCCGGCGTAATTCGAACACGCAATCTCCTGTTTACTAGACAGGCGCTTTATCCAACTAAGCCACGGCGCCAACACGTAGAGGGTTCTTTATATTTTTCAAAAAATAATTCTCGAAGAATTTCCAAAAATTAAAATGATTGCTTAAGACATTCCTTTACATATTTCAATAAAATTTTTACACATTTCTTTTAAAACATTTGCGAATAATTCAAAATCGTCAATCAATATCATTCAATGTGCAAGCACCGGCGTGATTCGAACACGCGATTTCCTGTTTACTAGACAGGCGCTTTAACCAACTAAGCTACGGCGCCAACAAGGCTCTTTATATTTTTCAAAACAAAATTCTCAAAGAATTTCCAAAAATTGAAATGATTGCGTAAGACATTCCTTTACATATTTCAATAAAATTTGTACACATTTCTTTTAAAACATTTGCGAGTAATTCAAAATCGTCAATCAATATCATTCAATGTGCAGGCACCAGCGTGATTCGAACACGCGATATCCTGCTTATGAGACAGGCGCTTTAACCATCTAAGCCACGGCGCCCGACAGTTTTTTTAAAATTTCCTTCTATGAATGTTAAATTTATTTTTAGTTTAAAATAAATAGCAGAGTTATTATTTTAAATTTTATAATTGTTAAAGTCTTTTTACGCCATTTCAGTTTTTAAAGGAAGGTTCAGAAAAATACTTACACCGATGGCACCGGCGTGATTCGAACACGCGATCTCCTGTTTACTAGACAGGCGCTTTAACCAACTAAGCCACGGCGCCAACAAGAAGAGGGCTCTTTATATTTTTCAAAACAAAATTCTCGAAGAATTTCGAAAAATTGAAAGGATTGCCTAAGACATTCCTTTACATATTTCAATAAAATTTGTACACATTTCTTTTAAAATATTTGCGGGTAATTCAAAATCGTCAATCAATATCATTCAATGTGTAGGCACCGGCGTGATTCGAACACGCGATCTCCTGCTTACAAGACAGGCGCTTTAACCAATTAAGCCACGGCGCCAACGAGAAGAGGGTTGGTTGGTTGGTTGTAGGATTAAGGCCGATTGACTCCTGATGTGTCCTAGGCCTAGAGGGGGAATGCCCTCCGTGGGGGTCTTTCTAAGGGGTCCTAGCCCGTATTTACGCAAGTTTCGGAGGAAACCACGGAAAACTCCGAACGGCTAGGTCGATGAGCGCGACCTGGGATCGAACCCGGCACCTCCCATCTACCAGCTTTGAGCGCAGAACCGCTCGGCCGCTGGTGGGCCACCAACGAGAAGAGGGATCTTTATATTTTTAAAACAAAATTCTCGAAGAATTTCCAAAAATTGAAATGATTGCGTAAGACATTCCTTTACATATTTCAATAAAATTTTTACACATTTCTTTTAAAACATTAGCGAGTGATTCGAAATCTTCAATCAATATCATTCAATGTGCAGGCACCGGCGTGATTCGAACACGCGATCTCCTGTTTACGAGACAGGCGCTTTAACCATCTAAGCCACGGCGCCCGACAGTTTTTTCAAAATTTCCTTCTATGAATGTTAAATTTACTTTTAGTTTAAAATAAATAGCAAAGTTATTACTTTAAATTTTATAATTGATAAAGTCTTTTTACGCCATATCAGTTTTTAAAGGAAGGTTCAGAAAAATACTTACACCGATGGCACCGGCGTGATTCGAACACGCGATCTCCTGTTTACAAGACAGGCGTTTTAACCAACTAAGCCACGGCGCCAACAAGAAGATGGCTCTTTATATTTTTCAAAACAAAATTCTCGAAGAATTTCGAAAAATTGAAAGGATTGCCTAAGACATTCCTTTACATATTTCAATAAAATTTTTACACATTTCTTTTAAAACATTTGCGAGTAATTCAAAAACGTCAAGCAATATTATTCAACGACCAGGCACCGGCGTTATTCGAACACGCGATCTCCTGTTTACAAGACAGGCGCTTTAACCAACTAAGCCACGGCGCCAACGAGAAGAGGGCTCTTTATATTTTTCAAAACAAAATTCTCGAAGAATTTTCAATAATTGAAATGATTGCGTAATACAATCCTTTACATATTTCAATAAAATTTTTACACATTTCTTTTAAAACATTTGCGAGTAATTCAAAATCGTCAATCAATATCATTCAATGACCAGGCACCGGCGTAATTCGAACACGCGATCTCCTGTTTACTAGACAGGCGCTATAACCATATAAGCCACGGCGCCAACAAGTAAAGGGCTCTTTATATTTTTCAAAACATAATTCTCGAAGAATTTCCAAAAATTAAAATGATTGGTTAAGACATTCCTTTACATATTTCAATAAAATTTTTACACATTTCTTTTAAAACATTTGCGAGTGATTCAAAATCTTCAATCAATATCATTCAATGTGTAGGCACCGGTGTGATTGGAACACGCGATCTCCTGTTTACGAGACAGGCGCTTTAACCAACTAAGCCACGGAGCCCGACAGTTTTTTTAAAATTTCCTTCTATGAATGTTAAATTTATTTTTAGTTTAAAATAAATAGCAGAGTTATTATTTTAAATTTTATAATTAATAAAGTCTTTTTACGCCATTTCAGTTTTTAAAGGAAGGTTCAGAAAAATACTTACACCGATGGCACCGGCGTGATTTGAACACGCGATCTCCTGTTTATGAGACCGGCGCTTTAACCATCTAAGCCACGGCGCCCGACAGTTTTTTTAAAATTTCCTTCTATGAATGTTAAATTTATTTTTAGTTTAAAATAAATAGCAGAGTTATTATTTTAAATTTTATAATTAATAAAGTCTTTTTACGCCATTTCAGTTTTTAAAGGAAGGTTCAGAAAAATACTTACACCGATGGCACCGGCGTGATTCGAACACGCGATCTCCTGTTTACAAGACAGGCGCTTTAAGCAACTAAGCCACGGCGCCAACAAGAAGAGGGCACTTTATATTTTTCAAAACAAAATTCTCGAAGAAATTCCAAAATTTGAAATGATTGCGTAATACATTCCTTTACATATTTCAATAAAATTTTTACATATTTCTTTTAAAACATTTGCGAGTAATTCAAAATCGTCAATCAATATCATTCAATGTGCAGGCACCGGCGTGATTCGAACACGCGATCTCCTGTTTACTAGACAGGCGCTTTAACCAACTAAGCCACGGCGCCAACAAGTAGAGGGCTCTTTATATTTTTCAAAACAAAATTCTCGAAGAATTTCCAAAAATTGAAATGATTCCGTAAGACATTCCTTTACATATTTCAATAAAATTTGTACACATTTCTTTTAAAACATTTGCGAGTAATTCAAAATCGTCAATCAATATCATTCAATGTGCAGGCACCGCCGTGATTCGAACACGCGATTTCCTGCTTACAAGACAGGCGCTTTAACCAACTAAGCCACGGCGCCAACGAGAAGAGGGATCTTTATATTTTTTAAACAAAATCCTCGAAGAATTTTCAAAAATTGAAATGATTGCGTAATACAATCCTTTACATATTTCAATAAAATTTTTACACATTTCTTTTAAAACATTTGCGAGTGATTCAAAATCTTCAATCAATATCATTCAATGTGTAGGCACCGGCGTGATTCGAACACGCGATCTCCTGTTTACGAGACAGGCGCTTCAACCAACTGAGCCACGGCGCCAACAAGAAGAGGGC
This sequence comes from Salticus scenicus, assembly GCA_963930645.1. NCBI lineage: Eukaryota > Metazoa > Arthropoda > Arachnida > Araneae > Salticidae > Salticus > Salticus scenicus. The sequence continues at coordinate 95,498,017 of OZ005655.1, forward strand.
TCTTTATATTTTTCAAAACAAAATTCTCGAAGAATTTCGAAAAATTGAAAGGATTGCCTAAGACATTCCTTTACATATATCAATAAAATTTTTACACATTTCTTTTAACACATTTGCGAGTAATTCAAAATCGTCAATCAATATCATTCAACGACCAGGCACCGGCGTTATTCGAACACGCGATCTCCTGTTTACTAGACAGGCGCTTTAACCAACTAAGCTACGGCGCCAACAAGTAGAGGGCTCTTTATATTTTTCAAAACAAAATTCTCGAAGAATTTCGAAAAATTGAAAGGATTGCCTAAGACATTACTTTACATATTTCAATAAAATGTTTACACATTTCTTTTAAATCATTTGCGAATAACTCAAAATCGTCAAGCAATAACATTCAACGACCAGGCACCGACGTGATTCGAACAAGCAATCGCCTATCTACTAGACAAGCGCTTTAACTAACTAAGCCACTGGGGCTACAATAACAGGGCTCTTTATATTTTTCAAAACATAATTCTCGATGAGTTTCCAAAAATTGAAATGATTGCGTAAGACATTCCTTTACATATTTCACTAAATTGTTTACACATTTCTTTTAAAACATTTGCGAGTAATTCAAAAACGTCAAGCAATATTATTTAACGACCAGGCACCGGCGTGATTTGAACACGCGATCTCCTGTTTACTAGACAAGCGCTTTAACCAACTAAGCCACGGCGCCAACAAGCAGAGGGCTCTTTATATTTTTCAAAACAAAATTCTCGAAGAAATTTCAAAATTTGAAGTGATTGCGTAATACATTCCTTTACATATTTCAATAAAATTTTTACACATTTCTTTTAAAACATTTGCGAGTAATTCAAAATCGTCAATCAATATCATTCAATATGCAGGCACCGGCGTGATTCGAACACGCTATCTCCTGTTTACAAGACAGGCGCTTAAACCAACTAAGCCACGGCGCCAATGGGAAGAGGGCTCTTTATATTTTTCAAAACAAAATTCTCGAAGAATTTTCAAAAATTGAAATGATTGCATAAGACATTACTTTACATATTTCAATAAAATTTTTACACATTTCTTTTAAAACTTTTGCGAGTAATTCAAAACCGTCAAGCAATATCATTCAACAACCAGGCACCGGCGTAATTCGAAGACGCGATCTCCTGTTTACTAGACCGGCGCTTTAACCAACTAAGCCACGGCGCCAACAAGCAGAGGGCTCTTTATATTTTTCAAAACATAATTCTCGAAGAATTTCCAAAAATTGAAATGATTGCTTAAGACATTCCTTTACATATTTCAATAAAATTTTTACACATTTCTTTTAAAACATTTGCGAGTAATTCAAAATCGTCAATCAATATCATTCAATGTGCAGGCACCGGCGTGATTCGAACACGCGATCTCCTGTTTACAAGACAGGCGCTTTAACCAACTAAGCCACGGCGCCAATGAGAAGAGGGCTCTTTATATTTTTCAAAACAAAATTCTCGAAGAATTTTCAAAAATAGAAATGATTGCATAAGACATTATTTTACATATTTCAATAAAATTTTTACACATTTCTTTTAAAACATTTGCGAGTAATTCAAAACCGTCAAGCAATATCATTCAACGACCAGGCACCGGCATAATTCGAACACGCGATCTCCTGTTTACTAGACAGGCGCTTTAACCATCTAAGCTACGGCGCCAACAAGTAGAGGGCTCTTTATATTTTTCAAAACATAATTCTCGAAGAATTTCCAAAAATTGAAATGATTGCTTAAGACATTCCTTTACATATTTCAATAAAATTTTTACACATTTCTTTAAAAACATTTGCGAATATTTCAAAATCGTCAATCAATATCATTCAATGTGCAGGCACCGGCGCGATTCGAACACGCGATCTCCTGTTTACTAGACAGGCGCTTTAACCAACTAAGCCACGGCGCCAACGAGAAGAGGGTTCTTTATATTTTTCAAAACAAAATTCTCGAAGAATTTACAAAAATTGAAATGATTGCGTAAGACATTCCTTTACATATTTCAATAAAATTTTTACACATTTCTTTTAAAATATTTGCGAGTGATTCAAAATCTTTAATCAATATCATTCTATGTGTAGGCACCGGCGTGATTCGAACACGCGATCTCCTGTTTACGAGACAGGCGCGTTAACCATCTAAGCCACGGCGCCCGACAGTTTTTTAAAATTTCCTTCTATGAATGTTAAATTTATTTTTAGTTTAAAATAAATAGCAGAGTTATTATTTTAAATTTTATAATTGATAAACTCTTTTTACGCCATTTCAATTTTTAAAGGAAGGTTCAGAAAAATACTTACATTGATGGCACCGGCGTGATTCGAACACGCGATCTCCTGTTTACAAGACAGGCGCTTTAACCAGCTAAGCCACGGCGCCAACAAGAAGAGGGCTCTTTATATCTTTCAAAACAAAATTCTAGAAGAATTTCGAAAAATTGAAAGGATTGCCTAAGACATTCCTTTACATATTTCAATAAAATTTTTACACATTTCTTTTAAAACATTTGCGAGTAATTCAAAATCGTCAATCAATATCATTCAACGACCAGGCACCGGCGTAATTCGAACACGCAATCTCTAATTTACAAGACAGGCGCTTTAACCAACTAAGCCACGGCGCCAACGAGAAGAGGGCTCTTTATATTTTTCAAAACAAAATTCTCGAAGAATTTCCAAAAATTGAAATGATTGCGTAAGACATTCCTTTACATATTTCAATAAAATTTTTACACATTTCTTTTAAAACATTTGCGAGTAATTCAAAATCGTCAATTAATATCATTCAATGTGCAGGCACCGGCGTGATTCGAACACGCGATCTCCTGTTTACAAGACAGGCGCTTTAACCAACTAAGCCACGGCGCCAAAGAGAAGAGGGCTCTTTATATTTTTCAAAACAAAATTCTCGAAGAATTTTGAAAAATTGAAATGATTGCATAAGACATTACTTTACATATTTCAATAAAATTTTTACACATTTCTTTTAAAACATTTGCGAGTAATTCAAAACCGTCAAGCAATATCATTCAACGACCAGGCACCGGCGTAATTCGAACACGCGATCTCCTGTTTACTAGACAGGCGCTTTAACCAACTAAGCCACGGCGCCAACAAGTAAAGGGCTCTTTATATTTTTCAAAACATAATTCTCGAAGAATTTCCAAAAATTGAAATGATTGCTTAAGACATTCCTTTACATATTTCAATAAAATTTTTACACATTTCTTTTAAAACATTTGCGAATAATTCAAAAAACCTCAATCAATATCATTCAATGCGCTGGCACCGGCGTGATTCGAACACGCGATCTCCTGTTTATTAGACAGGCGCTTTAACCAACTAAGCCACGGCGCCAACAAGTAGAGGGCTCTTTATATTTTTCAAAAAATAATTCTCGAAGAATTTCCAAAAATTAAAATGATTGCTTAAGACATTCCTTTACATATTTCAATAAAATTTTTACACATTTTTTTTAAAACATTTGCGAATAATTCAAAATCGTCAATCAATATCATTCAATGTGCAAGCACCGGCGTGATTGGAACACGCGATCTCCTGTTTACTAGACAGGCGCTTTAACCAACTAAGCTACGGCGCCAACAAGGCACTTTATATTTTTCAAAACAAAATTCTCGAAGAATTTCCAAAAATTGAAATGATTGCGTAAGACATTCCTTTACATATTTCAATAAAATTTGTACACAATTCTTTTAAAACATTTGCGAGTAATTCAAAATCGTCAATCAATATCATTCAATGTGCAGGCACCGGCGTGATTCGAACACGCGATCTCCTGCTTACGAGAGAGGCGCTTTAAAGAACTAAGCCACGGCGCCAACGAGAAGAGGGATCTTTATATTTTTTAAACAAAATTCTCGAAGAATTTCCAAAAATTGAAATGATTGCGTAATACAATCCTTTACATATTTCAATAAAATTTTTACACATTTCTTTTAAAACATTTGCGAGTGATTCAAAAAACCTCAATCAATATCATTCAATGCGCTGGCACCGGCGTGATTCGAACACGCGATCTCCTGTTTACTAGACAGGCGCTTTAACCAACTAAGCCACGGCGCCAATGAGAAGAGGGCTCTTTTTATTTTTCAAAACAAAATTCTCGAAGAATTTTCAAAAATTGAAATGATTGCATAAGACATTACTTTACATATTTCAATAAAATTTTTACACGTTTCTTTTAAAACATTTGCGAGTAATTCAAAACCGTCACGCAATATCATTCAACGACCAGGCGCCGGCGTAATTCGAACACGCGATCTCCTGTTTACTAGACAGGCGCTTTATCCAACTAAGCCACGGCGCCAACAAGTAGAGGGTTCTTTATATTTTTCAAAAAATAATTCTCGAAGAATTTCCAAAAATTAAAATGATTGCTTAAGACATTCCTTTACATATTTCAATAAAATTTTTACACATTTCTTTTAAAACATTTGCGAATAATTCAAAATCGTCAATCAATATCATTCAATGTGCAAGCACCGGCGTGATTCGAACACGCGATTTCCTGTTTACTAGACAGGCGCTTTAACCAACTAAGCTACGGCGCCAACAAGGCTCTTTATATTTTTCAAAACAAAATTCTCAAAGAATTTCCAAAAATTGAAATGATTGCGTAAGACATTCCTTTACATATTTCAATAAAATTTGTACACATTTCTTTTAAAACATTTGCGAGTAATTCAAAATCGTCAATCAATATCATTCAATGTGCAGGCACCAGCGTGATTCGAACACGCGATATCCTGCTTACGAGACAGGCGCTTTAACCAACTAAGCCACGGCGCCAACGAGAAGAGGGATCTTTATATTTTTTAAAGAAAATTCTCGAAGAATTTCCAAAAATTGAAATGATTGCGTAAGACAATCCTTTACATATTTCAATAAAATTTGTACACATTTCTTTTAAAACATTTGCGAGTAATTCAAAATCGTCAATCAATATCATTCAATGTGCAGGCACCGGCGTGATTCGAACACGCGATCTACCGCTTACAAGACAGGCGCTTTAACCAACTAAGCCACGGCGCCAACGAGAAGAGGGATCTTTATATTTTTTAAAGAAAATTCTCGAAGAATTTCCAAAAATTGAAATGATTGCGTAATACAATCCTTTACATATTTCAATAAAATTTTTACACATTTCTTTTAAAACATTTGCGAGTAATTCAAAATCGTCAATCAATGTCGTTCAACGACCAGGCACCGGCGTAATTCGAACACGTGATCTCCTGTTTACAAGACAGGCGCTTTAACCAACTAAGCCACGGCGCCAACAAGAAGAGGGCTCTTTATATTTTTCAAAACAAAATTCTCGAAGAATTTTCAAAAACTGAAATGATTGCATAAGACATTACTTTACATATTTCAATAAAATTTTTACACGTTTCTTTTAAAACTTTTGCGAGTAATTCAAAACCGTCAAGCAATATCATTCAACGACCAGGCGCCGGCGTAATTCGAACACGCGATCTCCTGTTTACTAGACAGGCGCTTTATCCAACTAAGCCACGGCGCCAACAATTAGAGGGTTCTTTATATTTTTCAAAAAATAATTCTCGAAGAATTTCCAAAAATTAAAATGATTGCTTAAGACATTCCTTTTCATATTTCAATAAAATTTTTACACATTTCTTTTAAAACATTTGCGAATAATTCAAAATCGTCAATCAATATCATTCAATGTGCAAGCACCGGCGTGATTCGAACACGCGATCTCCTGTTTACTAGACAGGCGCTTTAACCAACTAAGCTACGGCGCAAACAAGGCTCTTTATATTTTTCAAAACAAAATTCTCGAAGAATTTCCAAAAATTGAAATGATTGCGTAAGACATTCCTTTACATATTTCAATAAAATTTTTACACTTTTCTTTTAAAACATTTGCGAATAATTCAAAATCGTCAATCAATATCATTCAATGTGCAGGCACCGGCGTGATTCGAACACGCGATCTCCTGTTTACTAGACAGGCGCTTTAACCAACTAAGCCACGGCGCCAACAAGAAGAGGGCTCTTTATATTTTTCAAAACAAAATTCTCGAAGAATTTCCAAAAATTGAAATGATTGCGTATGACATTCCTTTACATATTTCAATATAATTTGTACACATTTCTTTTAAAACATTTGCGAGTAATTCAAAATCGTCAATCAATATCATTCAATGTGCAGGCACCGGCGTGATTCGAACACGCGATCTCCCGCTTACAAGACAGGCGCTTTAACCAACTAAGCCACGGCGCCAACGAGAAGAGGGATCTTTATATTTTTTAAAGAAAATTCTCGAAGAATTTCCAAAAATTGAAATGATTGCGTAATACAATCCTTTACATATTTCAATAAAATTTTTACACATTTCTTTTAAAACATTTGCGAGTAATTCAAAATCGTCAATCAATGTCGTTCAACGACCAGGCACCGGCGTAATTCGAACACGCGATCTCCTGTTTACACGACAGGCGCTTTAACCAACTAAGCCACGGCGCCAACAAGAAGAGGGCTCTTTATATTTTTCAAAACAAAATTCTCGAAGAATTTTCAAAAATTGAAATGATTGCATAAGACATTACTTTACATATTTCAATAAAATTTTTACACGTTTCTTTTAAAACATTTGCGAATAATTCAAAAAACCTCAATCAATATCATTCAATGCGCTGGCACCGGCGTGATTCGAACACGCGATCTCCTGTTTACGAGACAGGCGCTTTAACCATCTAAGCCACGGCGCCCGACAGTTTTTTTAAAATTTCCTTCTATGAATGTTAAATTTATTTTTAGTTTAAAATAAATAGCAGAGTTATTATTTTAAATTTTATAATGGGGAAGTTGCACACGGAAAGAAAAACAATTTCTTTTAATTGTAATCGATAAAATCAATCTTGGGAATCCGAAAAATCCAATTAAAATCGTAAAATTATTTCAAATTAACTTTTAGGTTTGGTTTGGTTTGGTTTGTTGAGTACTGAGATTTTTTGCTTGCCTCGAAGGCCGCTTATATCTCGAAATATCCACACCACAAGGGTTTACAAGTTTTTTTATTTAATACACAGTAACAAGTACACAATATTTTGAAGACATAAGACAACACAAACATCCATGCCCGCACCAGGATTCGAACCTGGGACCATTAGATTCGGAAGGCAGCGCCCTACCGACCGAACCATCTGGCCGGCATTAACTTTTAATTAACGTTTTAAAATCGCTAAAAACCAAAACAAAACCACGTGATCCGAAAATGCTCCGTGAGGGGTTGACGTCACAGTACACGAAGTGTGAATGTTTACACTCTTTTACCGCTTGCTTTTCTTTTTGTTCGCTCTATTCTAATCTGTATTTTATAGTTTATTCTTAAAATTTTTACCTTTTGTAAGAGATAACTTAAATCTTCCATAACTATACTATATCTTATATATATATGTTTCTATTTTTATTTGTATAATGTCGATTTTGGATTTGTAAAAGAGCAATCGGATAATGTTCCGAAAATAGATGCTCCTTCCATATTCTCATTTTTTGAGAAGAAACCTCGATTTTATTAGCGCATAAATATAAGAGTAGCTAAAGCTAAACGATCTAGATTTGTTCTGTATTCATATTTTGAAAATTATAAACGTCTTCATAATAGAATTTTAGCATTGCTTTAATATATTAGTAGTATTTTTTTACATTTCTCTAATTTTTTAGATGCTTGTATGTGAGAATATTTCTTTTTTCATAATGCATGCTTAAAGATTTAATTATAATTAAAATATTCATTAAAATTTCATAGTACATAAAAATATATTTTACTGATTATTTATTTTATTATTATTTTTTTTTTTTAACCGGAATTTTTTAATTATGTTATTTTATAAATTATATATGATTATTTTATAGAGCAGTCATTAATTATGTATTTAATATTTAATTCATGTTTTTGCAACGGAAAAAAAAATGTTATTTTCAAATTGCATTATTTATTTATTATTTTTATTTCATTTTATTAAAAAAAAAAAAAAAGTTTACTTTTTATAATTTTTTAAGTAATTTATATATATATATTTATATTTTATCCATTTATTTTTCCATTTAATTTTCTTAAATTTATTTGAATTATATTGTTCTACGTTGTTTACATTAGCAACGGCTGTTACACAACTATTTATTTATTTAATTAATTCATTTCAAAAGGAAAATATAATTAAATGTTTTTATCGGGAAAATGTTAATATCGCATAAAGGATTAGTCTTATTAAAATTTAAGTTTAATAAAAACTTATTTATTATTTATTTGATGCCTTTGAAAGGAAAATATTTTGTTATTTATTTATTTATTGTACTAATCGAAATGAAATGGTAATATAGCAGAAAAAGTGATTGCAATAAAGTACATGGTGCCAAAATTAAAGTATATTTAATAGATGCTGAGATACAGCTATCCTTAAAATCTTAGTTTTTGAATAATAGCAGCTTTCGCCTCCTGATATGTACACAAATAGAAGTGCCCACGAAAGACATTGCTGCGGGCAATAAGACCCAGATCCAAAAAAGCAGGGTACACTGGAGGGAAAGAAGTTGCCGCAGGCTGCGAATAACCAAAACTATGTTAAGAGCGATTTCAATGAATTTATTTTTTAATTATCTATTTATTTATTTTTTGTTTATAGAATGATATAAAAGAAATAAAAGTTTTTTTTTTTTTTTTTGTTAATTTATTAAATTTAGCGATCAGCGAAGCAGGCGAAGACCGTCAGTTATAGTATATGCAAGGGTTGTTCAAGGTTTATTTTTGGGGTACATTTTTGTGAAAAACAATTTTTTTTTTTTTTTTTTTTTTTTGTGAAAAACAAAATAATTTTGTGAAAATTTATTTCTTTTTGTGATAAAAAGAATTATCACACGAAACCTTCCACTTAAGAAGTTACTCTATCTAATGTTCATTATCAAGTTAACAGCATATTACTGAGCCAAGTATACACACTCATTAAAAATAATATTGTTAACGTGGAAAACTTTTACAAAATCATCATCTTTTAAAAAATAAATCTTGAGAAAGGCCTGTTGTTATGAATTTCAATTTTGTGAAAGGACCCATTTTATGGATTTGTATTTTCTAAAGGGGCCCATTTTAGATATTTGGATTTTGTGAAGGGGAAGCAAATGGGTCCCAGTTTTTACCTGGATCGACCCCTGACATATTCTAAACATATTTGGATTTTACATTAAGGCTTCATTGATAAATGAATTTAATATATATATATATATATATATATATATATATATACACTGGTGGACAATTGCTAAGGACGGATGGCAATATTTAATAATGAAGCATCACAAAACTGGCGTTGTAAAAATTATTACTTACAAACTTTGAATAAACACCATAAAATGCAATAAACTCGCAACAATTGTTTCGGGTCGAAAAAACACTCGACCCTTCATCAGGCGAACAAAGTAAGCACGAGTGCTGCAGTCAAAGCGGCAACGCAACCGAAAGAAGAGGGCTCTTTAAATTTTTCAAAACAAAATTTTCGAAGAATTTCGACAAATTGAGAGGATTGCCTAAGACATTCCTTTACATATTTCAATAAAATTTTTACACATTTCTTTTAAAACATTTGCGAGTAATTCAAAAACGTCAAGCAATATTATTCAACGACCAGGCATCGGCGTTATTCGAACACGCGATCTCCTGTTTAGTAGACAAGCGCTTTAACCAACTAAGCCACGGCGCCAACGAGAAGAGGGCTCTTTATATTTTTCAAAACAAAATTCTCGAAGAATTTTCAAAAATTGAAATGATTGCATAAGACATTACTTTACATATTTCAATAAAATTTTTACCCATTTCTTTTAAAGCATTTGCGAGTAATTCAAAACCGTCAAGCAATATCATTCAACGACCAGGCACCGGCGTAATTCGAACACGCGATCTCCTGTTTACTAGACAGGCGCTTTAACCATCTAAGCCACGGCGCCAACAAGTAGAGGGCTCTTTATATTTTTCAAAACATAATTCTCGAAGAATTTCCAAAAATTGAAATGATTGCTTAAGACATTCCTTTACATATTTCAATAAAATTTTTACACATTTCTTTTAAAACATTTGCGAGTAATTCAAAATCGTCAATCAATATCATTCTTCGACCAGGCACCGGCGTAATTCGAACACGCGATTTCCTGTTTACTAGACAGGCGCTTTAACCATATAAGCCACGGCGCCAACAAGTAGAGGGCTCTTTATATTTTTCAAAACATAATTCTCGAAGAATTTCCAAAAATTGAAATGATTGCTTAAGACATTCCTTTACATATTTCAATAAAATTTTTACACATTTCTTTTAAAACATTTGCGAATAATTCAAATTCGTCAATCAATATCATTCCATGGGAAAGCACCGGCGTGATTCGAACACGCGATCTCCTCTTTACTAGACAGGCGCTTTAACCAACTAAGCCACGGCGCCAACGAGAAGAGGGCTCTTTATATTTTTCAAAACAAAATTCTCGAAGAATTTCCAAATATTGAAATGATTGCGTAAGACATTCCTTTACATATTTCAATAAAATTTTTACACATTTCTTTTAAAACATTTGCGAGTAATTCAAAATCGTCAATCAATATCATTCAATGTGCAGGCACCGGCGTGATTCGAACACGCGATCTCCTGTTTACCAGACAGGCGCTTTAACCAACTAAGCCACGGCGCCAATGAGAAGTGGGCTCTTTATATTTTTCAAAACAAAATTCTCGAAGAATTTCCAAAAATTGAAATGATTGCTTAAGACATTCCTTTACATATTTCAATAAAATTTTTACATATTTCTTTTAAAACATTTGCGAATAATTCAAAATCGTCAATCAATATCATTCAATGTGCAAGCAACGGCGTGATCCGAACACGCGATCTCCTGTTTACTAGACAGGCGCTTTAACCAACTAAGCCACGGCGCCAACCAGAAGAGGTCTCTTTATATTTTTCAAAACAAAATTATCGAAGAATTTCCAAAAATTGAAATGATTGCGTAAGACATTCCTTTACATATTTCAATAAAAGTTTTACATATTTCTTTTAAAACATTTGCGAGTAATTTAAAATCGTCAATCAATATCATTCAATGTGCAGGCACCGGCGTGATTCGAACACGCGATCTCCTGTTTACAAGACAGGCGCTTTAACCAACTAAGCCATGGCGCCAATGAGAAGAGGGCTCTTTATATTTTTCAAAACAAAATTCTCGAAGAATTTTCAAAAATTGAAATGATTGCATAAGACATTACTTTACATATTTCAATAAAATTTTTACACGTTTCTTTTAAAACATTTGCGAGTAATTCAAAACCGTCAAGCAATATCATTCAACGACCAGGCGCCGGCGTAATTCGAACACGCAATCTCCTGTTTACTAGACAGGCGCTTTATCCAACTAAGCCACGGCGCCAACACGTAGAGGGTTCTTTATATTTTTCAAAAAATAATTCTCGAAGAATTTCCAAAAATTAAAATGATTGCTTAAGACATTCCTTTACATATTTCAATAAAATTTTTACACATTTCTTTTAAAACATTTGCGAATAATTCAAAATCGTCAATCAATATCATTCAATGTGCAAGCACCGGCGTGATTCGAACACGCGATTTCCTGTTTACTAGACAGGCGCTTTAACCAACTAAGCTACGGCGCCAACAAGGCTCTTTATATTTTTCAAAACAAAATTCTCAAAGAATTTCCAAAAATTGAAATGATTGCGTAAGACATTCCTTTACATATTTCAATAAAATTTGTACACATTTCTTTTAAAACATTTGCGAGTAATTCAAAATCGTCAATCAATATCATTCAATGTGCAGGCACCAGCGTGATTCGAACACGCGATATCCTGCTTATGAGACAGGCGCTTTAACCATCTAAGCCACGGCGCCCGACAGTTTTTTTAAAATTTCCTTCTATGAATGTTAAATTTATTTTTAGTTTAAAATAAATAGCAGAGTTATTATTTTAAATTTTATAATTGTTAAAGTCTTTTTACGCCATTTCAGTTTTTAAAGGAAGGTTCAGAAAAATACTTACACCGATGGCACCGGCGTGATTCGAACACGCGATCTCCTGTTTACTAGACAGGCGCTTTAACCAACTAAGCCACGGCGCCAACAAGAAGAGGGCTCTTTATATTTTTCAAAACAAAATTCTCGAAGAATTTCGAAAAATTGAAAGGATTGCCTAAGACATTCCTTTACATATTTCAATAAAATTTTTACACATTTCTTTTAAAACATTTGCGAGTAATTCAAAAACGTCAAGCAATATTATTCAACGACCAGGCACCGGCGTTATTCGAACACGCGATCTCCTGTTTACAAGACAGGCGCTTTAACCAACTAAGCCACGGCGCCAACGAGAAGAGGGCTCTTTATATTTTTCAAAACAAAATTCTCAAAGAATTTCCAAAAATTGAAATGATTGCGTAATACAATCCTTTACATATTTCAATAAAATTTTTACACATTTCTTTTAAAACATTTGCGAGTAATTCAAAATCGTCAATCAATATCATTCAATGACCAGGCACCGGCGTAATTCGAACACGCGATCTCCTGTTTACTAGACAGGCGCTATAACCATATAAGCCACGGCGCCAACAAGTAAAGGGCTCTTTATATTTTTCAAAACATAATTCTCGAAGAATTTCCAAAAATTGAAATGATTGCTTAAGACATTCCTTTACATATTTCAATAAAATTTTTACACATTTCTTTTAAAACATTTGCGAATAATTCAAAATCGTCAATCAATATCATTCAATGTGCAAGCACCGGCGTGATTCGAACACGCGATATCCTGCTTACGAGACAGGCGCTTTAACCAACTAAGCCACGGCGCCAACGAGAAGAGGGATATTTATATTTTTTAAAGAAAATTCTCGAAGAATTTCCAAAAATTGAAATGATTGCGTAATACAATCCTTTACATATTTCAATAAAATTTTTACACATTTCTTTTAAAACATTTGCGAGTGATTCAAAATCTTCAATCAATATCATTCAATGTGTAGGCACCGGCGTGATTCGAACACGCGATCTCCTGTTTACGAGACAGGCGCTTTAACCATCTAAGCCACGGCGCCCGACAGTTTTTTTAAAATTTCCTTCTATGAATGTTAAATTTATTTTTAGTTTAAAATAAATAGCAGAGTTATTATTTTAAATTTTATAATGGGGAAGTTGCACACGGAAAGAAAAACAATTTCTTTTAATTGTAATCGATAAAATCAATCTTGGGAATCCGAAAAATCCAATTAAAATCGTAAAATTATTTCAAATTAACTTTTAATTAACGTTTTAAAATCGCTAAAAACCAAAACAAAACCACGTGATCCGAAAATGCTCCGTGAGGGGTTGACGTCACAGTACACGAAGTGTGAATGTTTACACTCTTTTACCGCTTGCTTTTCTTTTTGTTCGCTCTATTCTAATCTGTATTTTATAGTTTATTCTTAAAATTTTTACCTTTTGTAAGAGATAACTTAAATCTTCCATAACTATACTATATCTTATATATATATATGTTTCTATTTTTATTTGTATAATGTCGATTTTGGATTTGTAAAAGAGCAATCGGATAATGTTCCGAAAATAGATGCTCTTTCCATATTCTCATTTTTTGAGAAGAAACCTCGATTTTATTAGCGCATAAATATAAGAGTAGCTAAAGCTAAACGATCTAGATTTGTTCTGTATTCATATTTTGAAAATTATAAACGTCTTCATAATAGAATTTTAGCATTGCTTTAATATATTAGTAGTATTTTTTTACATTTCTCTAATTTTTTAGATGCTTGTATGTGAGAATATTTCTTTTTTCATAATGCATGCTTAAAGATTTAATTATAATTAAAATATTCATTAAAATTTCATAGTACATAAAAATATATTTTACTGATTATTTATTTTATTATTATTATTTTTTTTTTAACCAGAATTTTTTAATTATGTTATTTTATAAATTATATATGATTATTTTATAGAGCAGTCATTAATGATGTATTTAATATTTAATTCATGTTTTTGCAACGGAAAAAAAAATGTTATTTTCAAATTGCATTATTTATTTATTATTTTTATTTCATTTTATTAAAAAAAAAAAAAAAAGTTTACTTTTTATAATTTTTTAAGTAATTTATATATATATATTTATATTTTATCCATTTATTTTTCCGTTTAATTTTCTTAAATTTATTTGAATTATATTGTTCTACGTTGTTTACATTAGCAACGGCTGTTACACAACTATTTATTTATTTAATTAATTCATTTCAAAAGGAAAATATAATTAAATGTTTTTATCGGGAAAATGTTAATATCGCATAAAGGATTAGTCTTATTAAAATTTAAGTTTAATAAAAACTTATTTATTATTTATTTGATGCCTTTGAAAGGAAAATATTTTGTTATTTATTTATTTATTGTACTAATCGAAATGAAATGGTAATATAGCAGAAAAAGTGATTGCAATAAAGTACATGGTGCCAAAATTAAAGTATATTTAATAGATGCTGAGATACAGCTATCCTTAAAATCTTAGTTTTTGAATAATAGCAGCTTTCGCCTCCTGATATGTACACAAATAGAAGTGCCCACGAAAGACATTGCTGCGGGCAATAAGAACCCAGATCCAAAAAAGCAGGGTACACTGGAGGGAAAGAAGTTGCCGCAGGCTGCGAATAACCAAAACTATGTTAAGAGCGATTTCAATGAATTTATTTTTTAATTATCTATTTATTTATTTTTTGTTTATAGAATGATATAAAAGAAATAAAAGTTTTTTTTTTTTTTTTTTTTGTTAATTTATTAAATTTAGCGATCAGCGAAGCAGGCGAAGACCGTCAGTTATAGTATATGCAAGGGTTGTTCCAGGTTTACTTTTGGGGTACATTTTTGTGAAAAACAATTTTTTTTTTTTTTTTTTTTTTTTTTTGTGAAAAACAAAATAATTTTGTGAAAATTTATTTCTTTTTGTGATAAAAAGAATTATCACACGAAACCTTCCACTTAAGAAGTTACTCTATCTAATGTTCATTATCAAGTTAACAGCATATTACTGAGCCAAGTATACACACTCATTAAAAATAATATTGTTAACGTGGAAAACTTTTACAAAATCATCATCTTTTAAAAAATAAATCTTGAGAAAGGCCTGTTGTTATGAATTTCAATTTTGTGAAAGGACCCATTTTATGGATTTGTATTTTCTAAAGGGGCCCATTTTAGATATTTGGATTTTGTGAAGGGGAAGCAAATGGGTCCCAGTTTTTACCTGGATCGACCCCTGACATATTCTAAACATATTTGGATTTTACATTAAGGCTTCATTGATAAATGAATTTATTATATATATATATATATATATATATATATATATATATATATATATATATATATATATATATATATATATATACACTGGTGGACAATTGCTAAGGACGGATGGCAATATTTAATAATGAAGCATCACAAAACTGGCGTTGTAAAAATTATTACTTACAAACTTTGAATAAACACCATAAAATGCAATAAACTCGCAACAATTGTTTCGGGTCGAAAAAACACACGACCCTTCATCAGGCGAACAAAGTAAGCACGAGTGCTGCAGTCAAAGCGGCAACGCAACCGAAACAATTGTTGCGAGTTTATTGCATTTTATGGTGTTTATTCAAAGTTTGTAAGTAATAACGGATGACAATAGCTTAGTTATTGTCATCCGTCCTTAGCAATTGTCCACCAGTGTATATATTGCGCTTGATTGCTGCAATTTACTGCAAATTTTAATTAATTATTTAATACCATTCATATTTATAACTAGATCATGTATAACTTATAAGGTATTATTACATTTAACATATATTTCATGTGTTTATTTTATTTTAAAGTACTTTATATCTTTCCTATTGCTAAATGTTGTTATTATTATTACTTTCCATTTCTATTAATCTTTTCTTTCTATTTTTAAATTTTTCCAAATAAAAAAGTAATTACATTATAAAAATAACTAAACGCGTTTCTATATATATATATACATATATAAATAATATTAATATTTTTGTACGGAGACCTTCTTTTAATTTTATTTATTTATTTAGAATGATAAGCGCATGTAATTTTCCTTAAATACTTTTCAATTTCTCAAACTGCATCACTATAATGTTTTTAATTCTTCACAATCTTCAGCTGCTATTTTAATAGAAATATTGTTAAGTTATAATATTGAAATGTATTAAAAAAGTTATATATATATATATATACAGATATACTGGCATCTCATAATTATAAAAGTAATCTAATTTAGGTTAATTTAGCATAAACTATTCTAGATTATTTAAGCAATGAAAATATGCATATTATTCAGTTAAATATTATTACTCAATCCCAATATTTTATTTCTGTACTCAGTCTATAATAATAATAAATCTATAAAACATAATAAAATGAAACAAAACAAGTATTTAAAAGATACATCTTTGGCATAGTATACTAAAAACATTCTTTAAGAAAATTCTATTGATCAACTATTATTTCGATTATAGTTTAATTTGGATTAATAACAGCAGGCGAGTACAAAAAAATATCATTGAAACTTGGTGTCATTTATAGAATGAAGTGATGTTTAATGAGTTCAAATAGTTTTAATATTTTTTTTTTAAAAGAAAGAATACAAAATTTCGCTGAATGCACGATTTTTCTTTACAATACAAGAGGGAGAAATTCAGCCGGCAGTTCATTTCATGGATAGTGACGTCACGATAGGTTTTATCACGTGACGCAGCGTTTTCCCGCCAACATGAGAACTACGTCTTTTAAAGTTAATTTATTAAAGCATCCGGTTTTCAAATATGCATAAAAATGGTATCAAAATGTTTGTATTTTCATGCTCTATCATTTACAAGTCAAAATGAAAAATGTGGAATTTCCCCATTGTTAAAGTCTTTTTACGCCATTTCAGTTTTTAAAGGAAGGTTCAGAAAAATACTTACACCGATGGCACCGGCGTGATTCGAACACGCGATCTCCTGTTTACAAGACAGGCGCTTTAACCAACTAAGCCACGGCGCCAACAAGAAGGGGGCTCTTTATATTTTTCAAAACAAAATTCTCGAAGAATTTCGACAAATTGAAAGGATTGCCTAAGACATTCCTTTACATATTTCAATAAAATTTTTACACATTTCTTTTAAAACATTTGCGAGTAATTCAAAATCGTCAATCAATATCATTCAATGACCAGGCACCGGCGTAATTCGAACACGCGATCTCCTGTTTACTAGACAGGCGCTATAACCATATAAGCCACGGCGCCAACAAGTAAAGGGCTCTTTATATTTTTCAAAACATAATTCTCGAAGAATTTCCAAAAATTGAAATGATTGCGTAAGACATTCCTTTACATATTTCAATAAAAGTTTTACACATTTCTTTTAAAACATTTGCGAGTAATTCAAAATCGTCAATCAATATCATTCAATGTGCAGGCACCGGCGTGATTCGAACACGCGATCTCCTGTTTACAAGACAGGCGCTTTAACCAACTAAGCCATGGCGCCAATGAGAAGAGGGCTCTTTATATTTTTCAAAAAATAATTCTCGAAGAATTTCCAAAAATTAAAATGATTGCTTAAGACATTCCTTTACATATTTCAATAAAATTTTTACACATTTCTTTTAAAACATTTGCGAATAATTCAAAATCGTCAATCAATATCATTCAATGTGCAAGCACCGGCGTGATTCGAACACGCGATATCCTGCTTACGAGACAGGCGCTTTAACCAACTAAGCCACGGCGCCAACGAGAAGAGGGATATTTATATTTTTTAAAGAAAATTCTCGAAGAATTTCCAAAAATTGAAATGATTGCGTAATACAATCCTTTACATATTTCAATAAAATTTTTACACATTTCTTTTAAAACATTTGCGAGTGATTCAAAATCTTCAATCAATATCATTCAATGTGTAGGCACCGGCGTGATTCGAACACGCGATCTCCGGTTTACGAGACAGGCGCTTTAACCATCTAAGCCACGGCGCCCGACAGTTTTTTTAAAATTTCCTTCTATGAATGTTAAATTTATTTTTAGTTTAAAATAAATAGCAGAGTTATTATTTTAAATTTTATAACTGTTAAAGTCTTTTTACGCGATTTCAGTTTTTAAAGGAAGGTTCAGAAAAATACTTACACCGATGGCACCGGCGTGATTCGAACACGCGATCTCCTCTTTACTAGACAGGCGCTTTAACCAACTAAGCCACGGCGCCAACGAGAAGAGGGCTCTTTATATTTTTCAAAACAAAATTCTCGAAGAATTTCGACAAATTGAGAGGATTGCCTAAGACATTCCTTTACATATTTCAATAAAATTTTTACACATTTCTTTTAAAACATTTGCGAGTAATTCAAAAACGTCAAGCAATATTATTCAACGACCAGGCAGCGGCGTTATTCGAACACGCGATCTCCTGTATAGTAGACAAGCGCTTTAACCAACTAAGCCACGGCGCCAACGAGAAGAGGGCTCTTTATATTTTTCAAAACAAAATTCTCGAAGAATTTTCAAAAATTGAAATGATTGCATAAGACATTACTTTACATATTTCAATAAAATTTTTACCCATTTCTTTTAAAGCATTTGCGAGTAATTCAAAACCGTCAAGCAATATCATTCAACGACCAGGCACCGGCGTAATTCGAACACGCGATCTCCTGTTTACTAGACAGGCGCTTTAACCATCTAAGCCACGGCGCCAACAAGTAGAGGGCTCTTTATATTTTTCAAAACATAATTCTCGAAGAATTTCCAAAAATTGAAATGGTTGCTTAAGACATTCCTTTACATATTTCAATAAAATTTTTACACATTTCTTTTAAAACATTTGCGAGTAATTCAAAATCGTCAATCAATATCATTCTTCGACCAGGCACCGGCATAATTCGAACACGCGATTTCCTGTTTAGTAGACAGGCGCTTTAACCATATAAGCCACGGCGCCAACAAGTAGAGGGCTCTTTATATTTTTCAAAACATAATTCTCGAAGAATTTCCAAAAATTGAAATGATTGCTTAAGACATTCCTTTACATATTTCAATAAAATTTTTACACATTTCTTTTAAAACATTTGCGAATAATTCAAATTCGTCAATCAATATCATTCCATGGGAAAGCACCGGCGTAATTCGAACACGCGATCTCTTCTTTACTAGACAGGCGCTTTAACCAACTAAGCCACGGCGCCAACGAGAAGAGGGCTCTTTATATTTTTCAAAACAAAATTCTCGAAGAATTTCCAAATATTGAAATGATTGCGTAAGACATTCCTTTACATATTTCAATAAAATTTTTACACATTTCTTTTAAAACATTTGCGAGTAATTCAAAATCGTCAATCAATATCATTCAATGTGCAGGCACCGGCGTGATTCGAACACGCGATCTCCTGTTTACAAGACAGGCGCTTTAACCAACTAAGCCACGGCGCCAATGAGAAGAGGGCTCTTTATATTTTTCAAAACAAAATTCTCGAAGAATTTCCAAAAATTGAAATGATTGCTTAAGACATTCCTTTACATATTTCAATAAAATTTTTACACATTTCTTTTAAAACATTTGCGAATAATTCAAAATCGTCAATCAATATCATTCAATGTGCAAGCAACGGCGTGATTCGAACACGCGATCTCCTGTTTACTAGACAGGCGCTTTAACCAACTAAGCCACGGCGCCAACCAGAAGAGGTCTCTTTATATTTTTCAAAACAAAATTCTCGAAGAATTTCCAAAAATTGAAATGATTGCGTAAGACATTCCTTTACATATTTCAATAAAAGTTTTACACATTTCTTTTAAAACATTTGCGAGTAATTCAAAATCGTCAATCAATATCATTCAATGTGCAGGCACCAGCGTGATTCGAACACGCGATATCCTGCTTACGAGACAGGCGCTTTAACCATCTAAGCCACGGCGCCCGACAGTTTTTTTAAAATTTCCTTCTATGAATGTTAAATTTATTTTTAGTTTAAAATAAATAGCAGAGTTATTATTTTAAATTTTATAATTGTTAAAGTCTTTTTACGCCATTTCAGTTTTTAAAGGAAGGTTCAGAAAAATACTTACACCGATGGCACCGGCGTGATTCGAACACGCGATCTCCTCTTTACTAGACAGGCGCTTTAACCAACTAAGCCACGGCGCCAACGAGAAGAGGGCTCTTTATATTTTTCAAAACAAAATTCTCGAAGAATTTCCAAATATTGAAATGATTGCGTAAGACATTCCTTTACATATTTCAATAAAATTTTTACACATTTCTTTTAAAACATTTGCGAGTAATTCAAAATCGTCAATCAATATCATTCAATGTGCAGGCACCGGCGTGATTCGAACACGCGATCTCCTGTTTACAAGACAGGCGCTTTAACCAACTAAGCCACGGCGCCAATGAAAAGAGGGCTCTTTATATTTTTCAAAACAAAATTCTCGAAGAATTTTCAAAAATTGAAATGATTGCATAAGACATTACTTTACATATTTCAATAAAATTTTTACACATTTCTTTTAAAACATTTGCGAGTAATTCAAAGCCGTCAAGCAATATCATTCAACTACCAGGCACCAGCGTAATTCGTACACGCGATCTCCTGTTTACTAGACAGGCGCTTTAACCAACTAAGCCACGGCGCCAACAAGTAGATGGCTCTTTATATTTTTCAAAACATAATTCTCGAAGAATTTCCAAAAATTGAAATGATAGCTTAAGACATTCCTTTACATATTTCAATAAAATTTTTACACATTTCTTTCAAAACATTTGCGAATAATTCAAAATCGTCAATCAATATCATTCAATGTGCAGGCACCGGCGTGATTCGAACACGCGATCTCCTGTTTACTAGACAGGCGCTTTAACCAACTAAGCCACGGCGCCAACAAGTAGATGGCTCTTTATATTTTTCAAAACATAATTCTCGAAGAATTTCCAAAAATTGAAATGATAGCTTAAGACATTCCTTTACATATTTCAATAAAATTTTTACACATTTCTTTTAAAACATTTGCGAATAATTCAAAATCGTCGATCAATATCATTCAATGTGCAGGCACCGGCGTGATTCGAACACGCGATCTCCTGTTTACTAGACAGGCGCTTTAACCAACTAAGCCACGGCGCCAACAAGAAGATGGCTCTTTATATTTTTCAAAACAAAATTCTCGAAGAATTTCGAAAAATTGAAAGGATTGCCTAAAGCATTCCTTTACATATTTCAATAAAATTTTTACACATTTCTTTTAAAACATTTGCGAGTAATTCAAAAACGTCAAGCAATATTATTCAACGACCAGGCACCGGTGTTATTCGAACACGCGATCTCCTGTTTACAAGACAGGCGCTTTAACCAACTAATCCACGGCGCCAACGAGAAGAGGGCTCTTTATATTTTTCAAAACAAAATTCTCGAAGAATTTCCAATAATTGAAATGATTGCGTAATACAATCCTTTACATATTTCAATAAAATTTTTACACATTTCTTTTAAAACATTTGCGAGTAATTCAAAATCGTCAATCAATATCATTCAATGACCAGGCACCGGCGTAATTCGAACACGCGATCTCCTGTTTACTAGACAGGCGCTTTAACCATCTAAGCCACGGAGCCCGACAGTTTTTTTAAAATTTCCTTCTATGAATGTTAAATTTATTTTTAGTTTAAAATAAATAGCAGAGTTATTATTTTAAATTTTATAATTAATAAAGTCTTTTTACGCCATTTCAGTTTTTAAAGGAAGGTTCAGAAAAATACTTACACCGATGGCACCGGCGTGATTTGAACACGCGATCTCCTGTTTACAAGACAGGCGCTTTAAGCAACTAAGCCACGGCGCCAACAAGCAGAGGGCTCTTTATATTTTTCAAAACAAAATTCTCGAAGAAATTCCAAAATTTGAAATGATTGCGTAATACATTCCTTTACATATTTCAATAAAATTTTTACATATTTCTTTTAAAACATTTGCGAGTAATTCAAAATCGTCAATCAATATCATTCAATGTGCAGGCACCGGCGTGATTCGACACGCGATCTCCTGTTTACTAGACAGGCGCTTTAACCAACTAAGCCACGGCGCCAACAAGTAGAGGGCTCTTTATATTTTTCAAAACAAAATTCTCGAAGAATTTCCAAAAATTGAAATGATTGCGTAAGACATTCCTTTACATATTTCAATAAAATTTTTACACATTTCTTTTAAAACATTTGCGAGTGATTCAAAATCTTCATTCAATATCATTCAATGTGTAGGCACCGGCGTGATTCGAACACGCGATCTCCTGTTTACGAGACAGGCGCTTTAACCATCTAAGCCACGGCGCCCGACAGTTTTTTTAAAATTTCCTTCTATGAATGTTAAATTTACTTTTAGTTTAAAATAAATAGCAAAGTTATTATTTTAAATTTTATAATTGATAAAGTCTTTTTACGACATATCAGTTTTTAAAGGAAGGTTCAGAAAAATACTTACACCGATGGCACCGGCGTGATTCGAACACGCGATCTCCTGTTTACAAGACAGGCGTTTTAACCAACTAAGCCACGGCGCCAACAAGAAGATGGCTCTTTATATTTTTCAAAACAAAATTCTCGAAGAATTTCGAAAAATTGAAAGGATTGCCTAAGACATTCCTTTACATATTTCAATAAAATTTTTACACATTTCTTTTAAAACATTTGCGAGTAATTCAAAAACGTCAAGCAATATTATTCAACGACCAGGCACCGGCGTTATTCGAACACGCGATCTCCTGTTTACAAGACAGGCGCTTTAACCAACTAAGCCACGGTGCCAACGAGAAGAGGGCTCTTTATATTTTTCAAAACAAAATTCTCGAAGAATTTCCAATAATTGAAATGATTGTGTAATACAATCCTTTACATATTTCAATAAAATTTTTACACATTTCTTTTAAAACATTTGCGAGTAATTCAAAATCGTCAATCAATATCATTCAATGACCAGGCACCGGCGTAATTCGAACACGCGATCTCCTGTTTACTAGACAGGCGATATAACCATATAAGCCACGGCGCCAACAAGTAAAGGGCTCTTTATATTTTTCAAAACATAATTCTCGAAGAATTTCCAAAAATTAAAATGATTGGTTAAGACATTCCTTTACATATTTCAATAAAATTTTTACACATTTCTTTTAAAACATTTGCGAGTGATTCAAAATCTTCAATCAATATCATTCAATGTGTAGGCACCGGTGTGATTGGAACACGCGATCTCCTGTTTACGAGACAGGCGCTTTAACCATCTAAGCCACGGAGCCCGACAGTTTTTTTAAAATTTCCTTCTATGAATGTTAAATTTATTTTTAGTTTAAAATAAATAGCAGAGTTATTATTTTAAATTTTATAATTAATAAAGTCTTTTTACACCATTTCAGTTTTTAAAGGAAGGTTCAGAAAAATACTTACACCGATGGCACCGGCGTGATTTGAACACGCGATCTCCTGTTTACGAGACAGGCGTTTTAACCATCTAAGCCACGGCGCCCGACAGTTTTTTTTAAATTTCCTTCTATGAATGTTAAATTTATTTTTAGTTTAAAATAAATAGCAGAGTTATTATTTTAAATTTTATAATTAATAAAGTCTTTTTACGCCATTTCAGTTTTTAAAGGAAGGTTCAGAAAAATACTTACACCGACGGCACCGGCGTGATTCGAACACGCGATCTCCTGTTTACAAGACAGGCGCTTTAAGCAACTAAGCCACGGCGCCAACAAGAAGAGGGCTCTTTATATTTTTCAAAACAAAATTCTCGAAGAAATTCCAAAATTTGAAATGATTGCGTAATACATTCCTTTACATATTTCAATAAAATTTTTACATATTTCTTTTAAAACATTTGCGAGTAATTCAAAACCGTCAATCAATATCATTCAATGTGTAGGCACCGGCGTGATTCGAACACGCGATCTCCTGTTTACGAGACAGGCGCTTCAACCAACTGAGCCACGGCGCCAACAAGAAGAGGGCTCTTTATATTTTTCAAAACAAAATTCTCGAAGAATTTCGAAAAATTGAAAGGATTGCCTAAGACATTCCTTTACATATATCAATAAAATTTTTACACATTTCTTTTAACACATTTGCGAGTAATTCAAAATCGTCAATCAATATCATTCAACGACCAGGCACCGGCGTTATTCGAACACGCGATCTCCTGTTTACTAGACAGGCGCTTTAACCAACTAAGCTACGGCGCCAACAAGTAGAGGGCTCTTTATATTTTACAAAACAAAATTCTCGAAGAATTTCCAAAAATTGAAATGATTGCGTAAGACATTCCTTTACATATATCAATAAAATTTTTACACATTTCTTTTAAAACATTTGCGAGTAATTCAAAATCGTCAATCAATATCATTCAATATGCAGGCACCGGCGTGATTCGAACACGCGATCTCCTGTTTACAAGACAGGCGCTTTAAACATCTAAGCCACGGCGCCAATGAGAAGAGGGCTCTTTATATTTTTCAAAACAAAATTCTCGAAGAATTTTCAAAAATTGAAATGATTGCATAAGACATTACTTTACATATTTCAATAAAATTTTTACACATTTCTTTTAAAACTTTTGCGAGTAATTCAAAACCGTCAAGCAATATCATTCAACGACCAGGCACCGGCGTAATTCGAACACGCGATCTCCTGTTTACTAGACCGGCGCTTTAACCAACTAAGCCACGGCGCCAACAAGTAGAGGGCTCTTTATATTTTTCAAAACATAATTCTCGAAGAATTTCCAAAAATTGAAATGATTGCTTAAGACATTCCTTTACATATTTCAATAAAATTTTTACACATTTCTTTTAAAACATTTGCGAGTAATTCAAAATCGTCAATCAATATTATTCAATGTGCAGGCACCGGCGTGATTCGAACACGCGATCTCCTGTTTACAAGACAGGCGCTTTAACCAACTAAGCCACGGCGCCAATGAGAAGAGGGCTCTTTATATTTTTCAAAACAAAATTCTCGAAGAATTTTCAAAAATAGAAATGATTGCATAAGACATTATTTTACATATTTCAATAAAATTTTTACACATTTCTTTTAAAACATTTGCGAGTAATTCAAAACCGTCAAGCAATATCATTCAACGACAAGGCACCGGCGTAATTCGAACACGCGATCTCCTGTTTACTAGACAGGCGCTTTAACCAACTAAGCCACGGCGCCAACAAGTAGAGGGCTCTTTATATTTTTCAAAACAAAATTCTCGAAGAATTTTCAAAAATTGAAATGATTGCATAAGACATTATTTTACATATTTCAATAAAATTTTTACACATTTCTTTTAAAACATTTGCGAGTAATTCAAAACCGTCAAGCAATATCATTCAACGACCAGGCACCGGCATAATTCGAACACGCGATCTCCTGTTTACTAGACAGGCGCTTTAACCAACTAAGCCACGGCGCCAACGAGAAGAGGGTTCTTTATATTTTTCAAAACAAAATTCTCGAAGAATTTACAAAAATTGAAATGATTGCGTAAGACATTCCTTTACATATTTCAATAAAATTTTTACACATTTCTTTTAAAACATTTGCGAGTGATTCAAAATCTTTAATCAATATCATTCTATGTGTAGGCACCGGCGTGATTCGAACACGCGATCTCCTGTTTACGAGACAGGCGCGTTAACCATCTAAGCCACGGCGCCCGACAGTTTTTTAAAATTTCCTTCTATGAATGTTAAATTTATTTTTAGTTTAAAATAAATAGCAGAGTTATTATTTTAAATTTTATAATTGATAAACTCTTTTTACGCCATTTCAATTTTTAAAGGAAGGTTCAGAAAAATACTTACATTGATGGCACCGGCGTGATTCGAACACGCGATCTCCTGTTTACAAGACAGGCGCTTTAACCAGCTAAGCCACGGCGCCAACAAGAAGAGGGCTCTTTATATCTTTCAAAACAAAATTCTAGAAGAATTTCGAAAAATTGAAAGGATTGCCTAAGACATTCCTTTACATATTTCAATAAAATTTTTACACATTTCTTTTAAAACATTTGCGAGTAATTCAAAATCGTCAATCAATATCATTCAATGTGCAGGCACCGGCGTGATTCGAACACGCGATCTCCTGTTTACAAGACAGGCGCTTTAACCAACTAAGCCACGGCGCCAATGAGAAGAGGGCTCTTTATATTTTTCAAAACAAAATTCTCGAAGAATTTTGAAAAATTGAAATGATTGCATAAGACATTACTTTACATATTTCAATAAAATTTTTACACATTTCTTTTAAAACATTTGCGAGTAATTCAAAACCGTCAAGCAATATCATTCAACGACCAGGCACCGGCGTAATTCGAACACGCGATCTCCTGTTTACTAGACAGGCGCTTTAACCAACTAAGCCACGGCGCCAACAAGTAAAGGGCTCTTTATATTTTTCAAAACATAATTCTCGAAGAATTTCCAAAAATTGAAATAATTGCTTAAGACATTCCTTTACATATTTCAATAAAATTTTTACACATTTCTTTTAAAACATTTGCGAATAATTCAAAAAACCTCAATCAATATCATTCAATGCGCTGGCACCGGCGTGATTCGAACACGCGATCTCCTGTTTACTAGACAGGCGCTTTAACCAACTAAGCCACGGCGCCAACAAGTACAGGGCTCTTTATATTTTTCAAAAAATAATTCTCGAAGAATTTCCAAAAATTAAAATGATTGCTTAAGACATTCCTTTACATATTTCAATAAAATTTTTACACATTTCTTTTAAAACATTTGCGAATAATTCAAAATCGTCAATCAATATCATTCAATGTGCAAGCACCGGCGTGATTGGAACACGCGATCTCCTGTTTACTAGACAGGCGCTTTAACCAACTAAGCTACGGCGCCAACAAGGCACTTTATACTTTTCAAAACAAAATTCTCGAAGAATTTCCAAAAATTGAAATGATTGCGTAAGACATTCCTTTACATATTTCAATAAAATTTGTACACATTTCTTTTGAAACATTTGCGAGTAATTCAAAATCGTCAATCAATATCATTCAATGTGCAGGCACCGGCGTGATTCGAACACGCGATCTCCTGCTTACGAGAGAGGCGCTTTAAAGAACTAAGCCACGGCGCCAACGAGAAGAGGGATCTTTATATTTTTTAAACAAAATTCTCGAAGAATTTCCAAAAATTGAAATGATTGCGTAATACAATCCTTTACATATTTCAATAAAATTTTTACACATTTCTTTTAAAACATTTGCGAGTGATTCAAAAAACCTCAATCAATATCATTCAATGCGCTGGCACCGGCGTGATTCGAACACGCGATCTCCTGTTTACTAGACAGGCGCTTTAACCAACTAAGCCACGGCGCCAATGAGAAGATGGCTCTTTATATTTTTCAAAACAAAATTCTCGAAGAATTTTCAAAAATTGAAATGATTGCATAAGACATTACTTTACATATTTCAATAAAATTTTTACACGTTTCTTTTAAAACATTTGCGAGTAATTCAAAACCGTCAAGCAATATCATTCAACGACCAGGCGCCGGCGTAATTCGAACACGCGATCTCCTGTTTACTAGACAGGCGCTTTATCCAACTAAGCCACGGCTCCAACAAGTAGAGGGTTCTTTATATTTTTCAAAAAATAATTCTCGAAGAATTTCCAAAAATTAAAATGATTGCTTAAGACATTCCTTTACATATTTCAATAAAATTTTTACACATTTCTTTTAAAACATTTGCGAATAATTCAAAATCGTCAATCAATATCATTCAATGTGCAAGCACCGGCGTGATTCGAACACGCGATTTCCTGTTTACTAGACAGGCGCTTTAACCAACTAAGCTACGGCGCCAACAAGGCTCTTTATATTTTTCAAAACAAAATTCTCAAAGAATTTCCAAAAATTGAAATGATTGCGTAAGACATTCCTTTACATATTTCAATAAAATTTGTACACATTTCTTTTAAAACATTTCCGAGTAATTCAAAATCGTCAATCAATATCATTCAATGTGCAGGCACCAGCGTGATTCGAACACGCGATATCCTGCTTACGAGACAGGCGCTTTAACCAACTAAGCCACGGCGCCAACGAGAAGAGGGATCTTTATATTTTTTAAAGAAAATTCTCGAAGAATTTCCAAAAATTGAAATGATTGCGTAAGACATTCCTTTACATATTTCAATAAAATTTGTACACATTTCTTTTAAAACATTTGCGAGGAATTCAAAATCGTCAATCAATATCATTCAATGTGTAGGCACCGGCGTGATTCGAAAACGCGATTTCCTGTTTACTAGACAGGCGCTTTAACCATATAAGCCACGGCGCCAACAAGTAGAGTGCTCTTTATATTTTTCAAAACATAATTCTCGAAGAATTTCCAAAAATTGAAATGATTGCTTAAGACATTCCTTTACATATTTCAATAAAATTTTACACATTTCTTTTAAAACATTTGCGAATAATTCAAATTCGTCAATCAATATCATTCCATGGGAAAGCACCGGCGTGATTCGAACACGCGATCTCCTCTTTACTAGACAGGCGCTTTAACCAACTAAGCCACGGCGCCAACAAGTAGAGGGCTCTTTATATTTTTCAAAAAATAATTCTCGAAGAATTTCCAAAAATTAAAATGATTGCTTAAGACATTCCTTTACATATTTCAATAAAATTTGTACACATTTCTTTTAAAACATTTGCGAGGAATTCAAAATCGTCAATCAATATCATTCAATGTGTAGGCACCGGCGTGATTCGAAAACGCGATTTCCTGTTTACTAGACAGGCGCTTTAACCATATAAGCCACGGCGCCAACAAGTAGAGTGCTCTTTATATTTTTCAAAACATAATTCTCGAAGAATTTCCAAAAATTGAAATGATTGCTTAAGACATTCCTTTACATATTTCAATAAAATTTTACACATTTCTTTTAAAACATTTGCGAATAATTCAAATTCGTCAATCAATATCATTCCATGGGAAAGCACCGGCGTGATTCGAACACGCGATCTCCTCTTTACTAGACAGGCGCTTTAACCAACTAAGCCACGGCGCCAACAAGTAGAGGGCTCTTTATATTTTTCAAAAAATAATTCTCGAAGAATTTCCAAAAATTAAAATGATTGCTTAAGACATTCCTTTACATATTTCAATAAAATTTTTACACATTTCTTTTAAAACATTTGCGAATAATTCAAAATCGTCAATCAATATCATTCAATGTGCAAGCACCGGCGTGATTGGAACACGCGATCTCCTGTTTACTAGACAGGCGCTTTAACCAACTAAGCTACGGCGCCAACAAGGCACTTTATACTTTTCAAAACAAAATTCTCGAAGAATTTCCAAAAATTGAAATGATTGCGTAAGACATTCCTTTACATATTTCAATAAAATTTGTACACATTTCTTTTAAAACATTTGCAAGTAATTCAAAATCGTCAATCAATATCATTCAATGTGCAGGCACCGGCGTGATTCGAACACGCGATCTCCTGTTTACTAGACAGGCGCTTTATCCAACTAAGCCACGGCGCCAACAAGTAGAGGGTTCTTTATATTTTTCAAAAAATAATTCTCGAAGAATTTCCAAAAATTAAAATGATTGCTTAAGACATTCCTTTACATATTTCAATAAAATTTTTACACATTTCTTTTAAAACATTTGCGAATAATTCAAAATCGTCAATCAATATCATTCAATGTGCAAGCACCGGCGTGATTCGAACACGCGATTTCCTGTTTACTAGACAGGCGCTTTAACCAACTAAGCTACGGCGCCAACAAGGCTCATTATATTTTTCAAAACAAAATTCTCAAAGAATTTCCAAAAATTGAAATGATTGCGTAAGACATTCCTTTACATATTTCAATAAAATTTGTACACATTTCTTTTAAAACATTTGCGCGTTATTCAAAATCGTCAATCAATATCATTCAATGTGCAGGCACCAGCGTGATTCGAACACGCGATATCCTGCTTACGAGACAGGCGCTTTAACCAACTAAGCCACGGCGCCAACGAGAAGAGGGATCTTTATATTTTTTAAAGAAAATTCTCGAAGAATTTCCAAAAATTGAAATGATTGCGTAAGACATTCCTTTACATATTTCAATAAAATTTGTACACATTTCTTTTAAAACATTTGCGAGGAATTCAAAATCGTCAATCAATATCATTCAATGTGTAGGCACCGGCGTGATTCGAACACGCGATCTCCTGTTTACGAGACAGGCGCTTTAACCATCTAAGCCACGGCGCCCGACAGTTTTTTTAAAATTTCCTTCTATGAATGTTAAATTTATTTTTAGTTAAAAATAAATAGCAGAGTTATTATTTTAAATTTTATAATTGTTAAAGTCTTTTTACGCCATTTCAGTTTTTAAAGGAAGGTTCAGAAAAATACTTACACCGATGGCACCGGCGTTATTCGAACACGCGATCTCCTGTTTAGTAGACAGGCGCTTTAATCAACTAAGCCACGGCGACAACGAGAAGAGGGCTCTTTATATTTTTCAAAACAAAATTCTCGAAGAATTTTCAAAAATTGAAATGATTGCATAAGACATTACTTTACATATTTCATTAAAATTTTTACCCATTTCTTTTAAAGCATTTGCGAGTAATTCAAAACCGTCAAGCAATATCATTCAACGACCAGGCACCGGCGTAATTCGAACACGCGATCTCCTGTTTACTAGACAGGCGCTTTAACCATCTAAGCCACGGCGCCAACAAGTAGAGAGCTCTTTATATTTTTCAAAACATAATTCTCGAAGAATTTCCAAAAATTGAAATGATTGCTTAAGACATTCCTTTACATATTTCAATAAAATTTTTACACATTTCTTTTAAAACATTTGCGAGTAATTCAAAATCGTCAATCAATATCATTCTTCGACCAGGCACCGGCGTAATTCGAACACGCGATTTCCTGTTTACTAGACAGGCGCTTTAACCATATAAGCCACGGCGCCAACAAGTAGAGGGCTCTTTATATTTTTCAAAAAATAATTCTCGAAGAATTTCCAAAAATTAAAATGATTGCTTAAGACATTCCTTTACATATTTCAATAAAATTTTTACACATTTCTTTTAAACATTTGCGAATAATTCAAAATCGTCAATCAATATCATTCAATGTGCAAGCACCGGCGTGATTCGAACACGCGATTTCCTGTTTACTAGACAGGCGCTTTAACCAACTAAGCTACGGCGCCAACAAGGCTCTTTATATTTTTCAAAACAAAATTCTCAAAGAATTTCCAAAAATTGAAATGATTGCGTAAGACATTCCTTTACATATTTCAATAAAATTTGTACACATTTCTTTTAAAACATTTGCGAGTAATTCAAAATCGTCAATCAATATCATTCAATGTGCAGGCACCAGCGTGATTCGAACACGCGATATCCTGCTTACGAGACAGGCGCTTTAACCAACTAAGCCACGGCGCCAACGAGAAGAGGGATCTTTATATTTTTTAAAGAAAATTCTCGAAGAATTTCCAAAAATTGAAATGATTGCGTAAGACATTCCTTTACATATTTCAATAAAATTTGTACACATTTCTTTTAAAACATTTGCGAGTAATTCAAAATCGTCAATCAATATCATTCAGTGTAGGCACCGGCGTGATTCGAACACGCGATCTCCTGTTTACGAGACAGGCGCTTTAACCATCTAAGCCACGGCGCCCGACAGTTTTTTTAAAATTTCCTTCTATAAATGTTAAATTTATTTTTAGTTTAAAATAAATAGCAGAGTTATTATTTTAAATTTTATAATTGTTAAAGTCTTTTTACGCCATTTCAGTTTTTAAAGGAAGGTTCAGAAAAATACTTACACCGATGGCACCGGCGTTATTCGAACACGCGATCTCCTGTTTAGTATACAGGCGCTTTAATCAACTAAGCCACGGCGACAACGAGAAGAGGGCTCTTTATATTTTTCAAAACAAAATTCTCGAAGAATTTTCAAAAATTGAAATGATTGCATAAGACATTACTTTACATATTTCAATAAAATTTTTACCCATTTCTTTTAAAGCATTTTCGAGTAATTCAAAACCGTCAAGCAATATCATTCAACGACCAGGCACCGGCGTAATTCGAACACGCGATCTCCTGTTTACTAGTCAGGCGCTTTAACCATATAAGCCACGGCGCCAACAAGTAG
This sequence comes from Salticus scenicus, assembly GCA_963930645.1. Lineage (NCBI taxonomy): Eukaryota > Metazoa > Arthropoda > Arachnida > Araneae > Salticidae > Salticus > Salticus scenicus. Next base: position 95,530,348 of record OZ005655.1, read on the forward strand.
AGTGCTCTTTATATTTTTCAAAACATAATTCTCGAAGAATTTCCAAAAATTGAAATGATTGCTTAAGACATTCCTTTACATATTTCAATAAAATTTTTACACATTTCTTTTAAAACATTTGCGAGTAATTCAAAATCGTCAATCAATATCATTCTTCGACCAGGCACCGGCGTAATTCGAACACGCGATTTCCTGTTTACTAGACAGGCGCTTTAACCATATAAGCCACGGCGCCAACAAGTAGAGTGCTCTTTATATTTTTCAAAACATAATTCTCGAAGAATTTCCAAAAATTGAAATGATTGCTTAAGACATTCCTTTACATATTTCAATAAAATTTTACACATTTCTTTTAAAACATTTGCGAATAATTCAAATTCGTCAATCAATATCATTCCATGGGAAAGCACCGGCGTGATTCGAACACGCGATCTCCTCTTTACTAGACAGGCGCTTTAACCAACTAAGCCACGGCGCCAACGAGAAGAGGGTTCTTTATATTTTTCAAAACAAAATTCTCGAAGAATTTCCAAATATTGAAATGATTGCGTAAGACATTCCTTTACATATTTCAATAAAATTTTTACACATTTCTTTTAAAACATTTGCGAGTAATTCAAAATCGTCAATCAATATCATTCAATGTGCAGGCACCGGCGTGATTCGAACACGCGATCTCCTGTTTACAAGACAGGCGCTTTAACCAACTAAGCCACGGCGCCAATGAGAAGAGGGCTCTTTATATTTTTCAAAACAAAATTCTCGAAGAATTTTGAAAAATTGAAATGATTGCATAAGACATTACTTTACATATTTCAATAAAATTTTTACACATTTCTTTTAAAACATTTGCGAGTAATTCAAAACCATCAAGCAATATCATTCAACGACCAGGCACCGGCGTAATTCGAACACGCGATCTCCTGTTTACTAGACAGGCGCCTTAACCAACTAAGCCACGGCGCCAACAAGTAAAGGGCTCTTTATATTTTTCAAAACATAATTCTCGAAGAATTTCCAAAAATTGAAATGATTGCTTAAGACATTCCTTTACATATTTCAATAAAATTTTTACACATTTCTTTTAAAACATTTGCGAATAATTCAAAAAACCTCAATCAATATCATTCAATGCGCTGGCACCGGCGTGATTCGAACACGCGATCTCCTGTTTACTAGACAGGCGCTTTAACCAACTAAGCCACGGCGCCAACAAGTAGAGGGCTCTTTATATTTTTCAAAAAATAATTCTCGAAGAATTTCCAAAAATTAAAATGATTGCTTAAGACATTCCTTTACATATTTCAATAAAATTTTTACATATTTCTTTTAAAACATTTGCGAATAATTCAAAATCGTCAATCAATATCATTCAATGTGCAAGCACCGGCGTGATTGGAACACGCGATCTCCTGTTTACAAGACAGGCGCTTTAACCAACTAAGCTACGGCGCCAACAAGGCACTTTATACTTTTCAAAACAAAATTCTCGAAGAATTTCCAAAAATTGAAATGATTGCGTAAGACATTCCTTTACATATTTCAATAAAATTTGTACACATTTCTTTTAAAACATTTGCGAGTAATTCAAAATCGTCAATCAATATCATTCAATGTGCAGGCACCGGCGTGATTCGAACACGCGATCTCCTGCTTACGAGAGAGGCGCTTTAAAGAACTAAGCCACGGCGCCAACGAGAAGAGGGATCTTTATATTTTTTAAACAAAATTCTCGAAGAATTTCCAAAAATTTAAATGATTGCGTAATACAATCCTTTACATATTTCAATAAAATTTTTACACATTTCTTTTAAAACATTTGCGAGTGATTCAAAAAACCTCAATCAATATGATTCAATGCGCTGGCACCGGCGTGATTCGAACACGCGATCTCCTGTTTACTAGACAGGCGCTTTAACCAACTAAGCCACGGCGCCAATGAGAAGAGGGCTCTTTATATTTTTCAAAACAAAATTCTCGAAGAATTTTCAAAAATTGAAATGATTGCATAAGACATTACTTTACATATTTCAATAAAATTTTTACACGTTTCTTTTAAAACATTTGCGAGTAATTCAAAACCGTCAAGCAATATCATACAACGACCAGGCGCCGGCGTAATTCGAACACGCGATCTCCTGTTTACTAGACAGGCGCTTTATCCAACTAAGCCACGGCGCCAACAAGTAGAGGGTTCTTTATATTTTTCAAAAAATAATTCTCGAAGAATTTCCAAAAATTAAAATGATTGCTTAAGACATTCCTTTACATATTTCAATAAAATTTTTACACATTTCTTTTAAAACATTTGCGAATAATTCAAAATCGTCAATCAATATCATTCAATGTGCAAGCACTGGCGTGATTCGAACACGCGATTTCCTGTTTACTAGACAGGCGCTTTAACCAACTAAGCTACGGCGCCAACAAGGCTCATTATATTTTTCAAAACAAAATTCTCAAAGAATTTCCAAAAATTGAAATGATTGCGTAAGACATTCCTTTACATATTTCAATAAAATTTGTACACATTTCTTTTAAAACATTTGCGCGTAATTCAAAATCGTCAATCAATATCATTCAATGTCCAGGCACCAGCGTGATTCGAACACGCGATATCCTGCTTACGAGACAGGCGCTTTAACCAACTAAGCCACGGCGCCAACGAGAAGAGGGATCTTTATATTTTTTAAAGAAAATTCTCGAAGAATTTCCAAAAATTGAAATGATTGCGTAAGACATTCCTTTACATATTTCAATAAAATTTGTACACATTTCTTTTAAAACATTTGCGAGTAATTCAAAATCGTCAATCAATATCATTCAATGTGTAGGCACCGGCGTGATTCGAACACGCGATCTCCTGTTTACGAGACAGGCGCTTTAACCATCTAAGCCACGGCGCCCGACAGTTTTTTTAAAATTTCCTTCTATGAATGTTAAATTTATTTTTAGTTTAAAATAAATAGCAGAGTTATTATTTTAAATTTTATAATTGTTAAAGTCTTTTTACGCCATTTCAGTTTTTAAAGGAAGGTTCAGAAAAATACTTACACCGATGGCACCGGCGTTATTCGAACACGCGATCTCCTGTTTAGTAGACAGGCGCTTTAATCAACTAAGCCACGGCGACAACGAGAAGAGGGCTCTTTATATTTTTCAAAACAAAATTCTCGAAGAATTTTCAAAAATTGAAATGATTGCATAAGACATTACTTTACATATTTCAATAAAATTTTTACCCATTTCTTTTAAAGCATTTGCGAGTAATTCAAAACCGTCAAGCAATATCATTCAACGACCAGGCACCGGCGTAATTCGAACACGCGATCTCCTGTTTACTAGACAGGCGCTTTAACCATCTAAGCCACGGCGCCAACAAGTAGAGAGCTCTTTATATTTTTCAAAACATAATTCTCGAAGAATTTCCAAAAATTGAAATGATTGCTTAAGACATTCCTTTACATATTTCAATAAAATTTTTACACATTTCTTTTAAAACATTTGCGAGTAATTCAAAATCGTCAATCAATATCATTCTTCGACCAGGCACCGGCGTAATTCGAACACGCGATTTCCTGTTTACTAGACAGGCGCTTTAACCATATAAGCCACGGCGCCAACAAGTAGAGGGCTCTTTATTTTTTTCAAAACATAATTCTCGAAGAATTTCCAAAAATTGAAATGATTGCTTAAGACATTCCTTTACATATTTCAATAAAATTTTACACATTTCTTTTAAAACATTTGCGAATAATTCAAATTCGTCAATCAATATCATTCCATGGGAAAGCACCGGCGTGATTCGAACACGCGATCTCCTCTTTACTAGACAGGCGCTTTAACCAACTAAGCCACGGCGCCAACGAGAAGAGGGCTCTTTATATTTTTCAAAACAAAATTCTCGAAGAATTTCCAAATATTGAAATGATTGCGTAAGACATTCCTTTACATATTTCAATAAAATTTTTACACATTTCTTTTAAAACATTTGCGAGTAATTCAAAATCGTCAATCAATATCATTCAATGTGCAGGCACCGGCGTGATTCGAACACGCGATCTCCTGTTTACAAGACAGGCGCTTTAACCAACTAAGCCACGGCGCCAATGAGAAGAGGGCTCTTTATATTTTTCAAAACAAAATTCTCGAAGAATTTTCAAAAATTGAAATGATTGCATAAGACATTACTTTACATATTTCAATAAAATTTTTACACATTTCTTTTAAAACATTTGCGAGTAATTCAAAACCGTCAAGCAATATCATTCAACTACCAGGCACCAGCGTAATTCGAACACGCGATCTCCTGTTTACTAGACAGGCGCTTTAACCAACTAAGCCACGGCGCCAACAAGTAGAGGGCTCTTTATATTTTTCAAAACATAATTCTCGAAGAATTTCCAAAAATTGAAATGATAGCTTAAGACATTCCTTTACATATTTCAATAAAATTTTTACACATTTCTTTTAAAACATTTGCGAATAATTCAAAATCGTCGATCAATATCATTCAATGTGCAGGCACCGGCGTGATTCGAACACGCGATCTCCTGTTTACTAGACAGGCGCTTTAACCAACTAAGCCACGGCGCCAATGAGAAGAGGGCTCTTTATATTTTTCAAAACAAAATTCTCGAAGAATTTTCAAAAATTGAAATGATTGCATAAGACATTACTTTACATATTTCAATAAAATTTTTACACATTTCTTTTAAAACATTTGCGAGTAATTCAAAACCGTCAAGCAATATCATTCAACGACCAGGCACCGGCGTGATTCGAACACGCGATCTCCTGTTTACTAGACAGGCGCTTTAACCAACTAAGCCACGGCGCCAACAAGAAGAGGGCTCTTTATATTTTTCAAAACAAAATTCTCGAAGAATTTTCAAAAATTGAAATGATTGCATAAGACATTACTTTACATATTTCAATAAAATTTTTACACGTTTCTTTTAAAACTTTTGCGAGTAATTCAAAACCGTCAAGCAATATCATTCAACGACCAGGCGCCGGCGTAATTCGAACACGCGATCTCCTGTTTACTAGACAGGCGCTCTATCCAACTAAGCCACGGCGCCAACAAGTAGAGGGTTCTTTATATTTTTCAAAAAATAATTCTCGAAGAATTTCCAAAAATTAAAATGATTGCTTAAGACATTCCTTTACATATTTCAATAAAATTTTTACACATTTCTTTTAAAACATTTGCGAATAATTCAAAATCGTCAATCAATATCATTCAATGTGCACGCACCGCCGTGATTCGAACACGCGATCTCCTGTTTACTAGACAGGCGCTTTAACCAACTAAGCTACGGCGCCAACAAGGCTCTTTATATTTTTCAAAACAGAATTCTCGAAGAATTTCCAAAAATTGAAATGATTGCGTAAGACATTCCTTTACATTTTTCAATAAAATTTGTACACATTTCTTTTAAAACATTTGCGAATAATTCAAAATCGTCAATCAATATCATTCAATGTGCAGGCACCGGCGTGATTCGAACACGCGATCTCCTGTTTACAACACAGGCGCTTTAACCAACTAAGCCACGGCGCCAATGAGAAGAGGGCTCTTTATATTTTTCAAAACATAATTCTCGAAGAATTTCCAAAAATTGAAATGATAGCTTAAGACATTCCTTTACATATTTCAATAAAATTTTTACACATTTCTTTTAAAACATTTGCGAATAATTCAAAATCGTCGATCAATATCATTCAATGTGCAGGCACCGGCGTGATTCGAACACGCGATCTCCTGTTTACTAGACAGGCGCTTTAACCAACTAAGCCACGGCGCCAATGAGAAGAGGGCTCTTTATATTTTTCAAAACAAAATTCTCGAAGAATTTTCAAAAATTGAAATGATTGCATAAGACATTACTTTACATATTTCAATAAAATTTTTACACATTTCTTTTAAAATATTTGCGAGTAATTCAAAACCGTCAAGCAATATCATTCAACGACCAGGCACCGGCGTGATTCGAACACGCGATCTCCTGTTTACTAGACAGGCGCTTTAACCAACTAAGCCACGGCGCCAACAAGAAGAGGGCTCTTTATATTTTTCAAAACAAAATTCTCGAAGAATTTCCAAAAATTGAAATGATTGCGTAAGACATTCCTTTACATATTTCAATATAATTTGTACACATTTCTTTTAAAACATTTGCGAGTAATTCAAAATCGTCAATCAATATCATTCAATGTGCAGGCACCTGCGTGATTCGAACACGCGATCTCCCGCTTACAAGACAGGCGCTTTAACCAACTAAGCCACGGCGCCAATGAGAAGAGGGCTCTTTATATTTTTCAAAACAAAATTCTCGAAGAATTTTCAAAAATTGAAATGATTGCATAAGACATTACTTTACATATTTCAATAAAATTTTTACACGTTTCTTTTAAAACTTTTGCGAGTAATTCAAAACCGTCAAGCAATATCATTCAACGACCAGGCGCCGGCGTAATTCGAACACGCGATCTCCTGTTTACTAGACAGGCGCTTTATCCAACTAAGCCACGGCGCCAACAAGTAGAGGGTTCTTTATATTTTTCAAAAAATAATTCTCGAAGAATTTCCAAAAATTAAAATGATTGCTTAAGACATTCCTTTACATATTTCAATAAAATTTTTACACATTTCTTTTAAAACATTTGCGAATAATTCAAAATCGTCAATCAATATCATTCAATGTGCAAGCACCGGCGTGATTCGAACACGCGATCTCCTGTTTACTAGACAGGCGCTTTAACCAACTAAGCTACGGCGCCAACAAGGCTCTTTATATTTTTCAAAACAAAATTCTCGAAGAATTTCCAAAAATTGAAATGATTGCGTAAGACATTCCTTTACATATTTCAATAAAATTTGTACACATTTCTTTTAAAACATTTGCGAGTAATTCAAAATCGTCAATCAATATCATTCAATGTGCAGGCACCGGCGTGATTCGAACACGCGATATCCTGCTTACGAGACAGGCGCCTTAACCAACTAAGCCACGGCGCCAACGAGAAGAGGGTTCTTTATATTTTTCAAAAAATAATTCTCGAAGAATTTCGAAAAATTAAAATGATTGCTTAAGACATTCCTTTACATATTTCAATAAAAGTTTTACACATTTCTTTTAAAACATTTGCGAGTAATTCAAAATCGTCAATCAATATCATTCAATGTGCAGGCACCGGCGTGATTCGAACACGCGATCTCCTGTTTACAAGACAGGCGCTTTAACCAACTAAGCCATGGCGCCAATGAGAAGAGGGCTCTTTATATTTTTCAAAACAAAATTCTCGAAGAATTTTCAAAAATTGAAATGATTGCATAAGACATTACTTTACATATTTCAATAAAATTTTTACACGTTTCTTTTAAAACTTTTGCGAGTAATTCAAAACCGTCAAGCAATATCATTCAACGACCAGGCGCCGGCGTAATTCGAACACGCGATCTCCTGTTTACTAGACAGGCGCTTTATCCAACTAAGCCACGGCGCCAACAAGTAGAGGGTTCTTTATATTTTTCAAAAAATAATTCTCGAAGAATTTCCAAAAATTAAAATGATTGCTTAAGACATTCCTTTACATATTTCAATAAAATTTTTACACATTTCTTTTAAAACATTTGCGAATAATTCAAAATCGTCAATCAATATCATTCAATGTGCAAGCACCGGCGTGATTGGAACACGCGATCTCCTGTTTACTAGAGAGGCGCTTTAACCAACTAAGCTACGGCGCCAACAAGGCACTTTATACTTTTCAAAACAAAATTCTCGAAGAATTTCCAAAAATTGAAATGATTGCGTAAGACATTCCTTTACATATTTCAATAAAATTTGTACACATTTCTTTTAAAACATTTGCGAGTAATTCAAAATCGTCAATCAATATCATTCAATGTGCAGGCACCGGCGTGATTCGAACACGCGATCTCCTGCTTACGAGAGAGGCGCTTTAAAGAACTAAGCCACGGCGCCAACGAGAAGAGGGATCTTTATATTTTTTAAACAAAATTCTCGAAGAATTTCCAAAAATTGAAATGATTGCGTAATACAATCCTTTACATATTTCAATAAAATTTTTACACATTTCTTTTAAAACATTTGCGAGTGATTCAAAAAACCTCAATCAATATCATTCAATGCGCTGGCACCGGCGTGATTCGAACACGCGATCTCCTGTTTACTAGACAGGCGCTTTAACCAACTAAGCCACGGCGCCAATGAGAAGAGGGCTCTTTATATTTTTCAAAACAAAATTCTCGAAGAATTTTCAAAAATTGAAATGATTGCATAAGACATTACTTTACATATTTCAATAAAATTTTTACACGTTTCTTTTAAAACATTTGCGAGTAATTCAAAACCGTCAAGCAATATCATTCAACGACCAGGCGCCGGCGTAATTCGAACACGCGATCTCCTGTTTACTAGACAGGCGCTTTATCCAACTAAGCCACGGCGCCAACAAGTAGAGGGTTCTTTATATTTTTCAAAAAATAATTCTCGAAGAATTTCCAAAAATTAAAATGATTGCTTAAGACATTCCTTTACATATTTCAATAAAATTTTTACACATTTCTTTTAAAACATTTGCGAATAATTCAAAATCGTCAATCAATATCATTTAATGTGCAAGCACCGGCGTGATTCGAACACGCGATTTCCTGTTTACTAGACAGGCGCTTTAACCAACTAAGCTACGGCGCCAACAAGGCTCATTATATTTTTCAAAACAAAATTCTCAAAGAATTTCCAAAAATTGAAATGATTGCGTAAGACATTCCTTTACATATTTCAATAAAATTTGTACACATTTCTTTTAAAACATTTGCGCGTAATTCAAAATCGTCAATCAATATCATTCAATGTGCAGGCACCAGCGTGATTCGAACACGCGATATCCTGCTTACGAGACAGGCGCTTTAACCAACTAAGCCACGGCGCCAACGAGAAGAGGGATCTTTATATTTTTTAAAGAAAATTCTCGAAGAATTTCCAAAAATTGAAATGATTGCGTAAGACATTCCTTTACATATTTCAATAAAATTTGTACACATTTCTTTTAAAACATTTGCGAGGAATTCAAAATCGTCAATCAATATCATTCAATGTGTAGGCACCGGCGTGATTCGAACACGCGATCTCCTGTTTACGAGACAGGCGCTTTAACCATCTAAGCCACGGCGCCCGACAGTTTTTTTAAAATTTCCTTCTATGAATGTTAAATTTATTTTTAGTTTAAAATAAATAGCAGAGTTATTATTTTAAATTTTATAATTGTTAAAGTCTTTTTACGCCATTTCAGTTTTTAAAGGAAGGTTCAGAAAAATACTTACACCGATGGCACCGGCGTTATTCGAACACGCGATCTCCTGTTTAGTAGACAGGCGCTTTAATCAACTAAGCCACGGCGACAACGAGAAGAGGGCTCTTTATATTTTTCAAAACAAAATTCTCGAAGAATTTTCAAAAATTGAAATGATTGCATAAGACATTACTTTACATATTTCAATAAAATTTTTACCCATTTCTTTTAAAGCATTTGCGAGTAATTCAAAACCGTCAAGCAATATCATTCAACGACCAGGCACCGGCGTAATTCGAACACGCGATCTCCTGTTTACTAGACAGGCGCTTTAACCATCTAAGCCACGGCGCCAACAAGTAGAGAGCTCTTTATATTTTTCAAAACATAATTCTCGAAGAATTTCCAAAAATTGAAATGATTGCTTAAGACATTCCTTTACATATTTCAATAAAATTTTTACACATTTCTTTTAAAACATTTGCGAGTAATTCAAAATCGTCAATCAATATCATTCTTCGACCAGGCACCGGCGTAATTCGAACACGCGATTTCCTGTTTACTAGACAGGCGCTTTAACCATATAAGCCACGGCGCCAACAAGTAGAGGGCTCTTTATATTTTTCAAAAAATAATTCTCGAAGAATTTCCAAAAATTAAAATGATTGCTTAAGACATTCCTTTACATATTTCAATAAAATTTTTACACATTTCTTTTAAAACATTTGCGAATAATTCAAAATCGTCAATCAATATCATTCAATGTGCAAGCACCGGCGTGATTCGAACACGCGATTTCCTGTTTACTAGACAGGCGCTTTAACCAACTAAGCTACGGCGCCAACAAGGCTCTTTATATTTTTCAAAACAAAATTCTCAAAGAATTTCCAAAAATTGAAATGATTGCGTAAGACATTCCTTTACATATTTCAATAAAATTTGTACACATTTCTTTTAAAACATTTGCGAGTAATTCAAAATCGTCAATCAATATCATTCAATGTGCAGGCACCAGCGTGATTCGAACACGCGATATCCTGCTTACGAGACAGGCGCTTTAACCAACTAAGCCACGGCGCCAACGAGAAGAGGGATCTTTATATTTTTTAAAGAAAATTCTCGAAGAATTTCCAAAAATTGAAATGATTGCGTAAGACATTCCTTTACATATTTCAATAAAATTTGTACACATTTCTTTTAAAACATTTGCGAGTAATTCAAAATCGTCAATCAATATCATTCAATGTGTAGGCACCGGCGTGATTCGAACACGCGATCTCCTGTTTACGAGACAGGCGCTTTAACCATCTAAGCCACGGCGCCCGACAGTTTTTTTAAAATTTCCTTCTATAAATGTTAAATTTATTTTTAGTTTAAAATAAATAGCAGAGTTATTATTTTAAATTTTATAATTGTTAAAGTCTTTTTACGCCATTTCAGTTTTTAAAGGAAGGTTCAGAAAAATACTTACACCGATGGCACCGGCGTTATTCGAACACGCGATCTCCTGTTTAGTAGACAGGCGCTTTAATCAACTAAGCCACGGCGATAACGAGAAGAGGGCTCTTTATATTTTTCAAAACAAAATTCTCGAAGAATTTTCAAAAATTGAAATGATTGCATAAGACATTACTTTACATATTTCAATAAAATTTTTACCCATTTCTTTTAAAGCATTTTCGAGTAATTCAAAACCGTCAAGCAATATCATTCAACGACCAGGCACCGGCGTAATTCGAACACGCGATCTCCTGTTTACTAGACAGGCGCTTTAACCATCTAAGCCACGGCGCCAACAAGTAGAGAGCTCTTTATATTTTTCAAAACATAATTCTCGAAGAATTTCCAAAAATTGAAATGATTGCTTAAGACATTCCTTTACATATTTCAATAAAATTTTTACACATTTCTTTTAAAACATTTGCGAGTAATTCAAAATCGTCAATCAATATCATTCTTCGACCAGGCACCGGCGTAATTCGAACACGCGATTTCCTGTTTACTAGACAGGCGCTTTAACCATATAAGCCACGGCGCCAACAAGTAGAGTCCTCTTTATATTTTTCAAAACATAATTCTCGAAGAATTTCCAAAAATTGAAATGATTGCTTAAGACATTCCTTTACATATTTCAATAAAATTTTACACATTTCTTTTAAAACATTTGCGAATAATTCAAATTCGTCAATCAATATCATTCCATGGGAAAGCACCGGCGTGATTCGAACACGCGATCTCCTCTTTACTAGACAGGCGCTTTAACCAACTAAGCCACGGCGCCAACGAGAAGAGGGTTCTTTATATTTTTCAAAACAAAATTCTCGAAGAATTTCCAAATATTGAAATGATTGCGTAAGACATTCCTTTACATATTTCAATAAAATTTTTACACATTTCTTTTAAAACATTTGCGAGTAATTCAAAATCGTCAATCAATATCATTCAATGTGCAGGCACCGGCGTGATTCGAACACGCGATCTCCTGTTTACAAGACAGGCGCTTTAACCAACTAAGCCACGGCGCCAATGAGAAGAGGGCTCTTTATATTTTTCAAAACAAAATTCTCGAAGAATTTTGAAAAATTGAAATGATTGCATAAGACATTACTTTACATATTTCAATAAAATTTTTACACATTTCTTTTAAAACATTTGCGAGTAATTCAAAACCGTCAAGAAATATCATTCAACGACCAGGCACCGGCGTAATTCGAACACGCGATCTCCTGCTTACGAGAGAGGCGCTTTAAAGAACTAAGCCACGGCGCCAACGAGAAGAGGGATCTTTATATTTTTTAAAAAATAATTCTCGAAGAATTTCCAAAAATTAAAATGATTGCTTAAGACATTCCTTTACATATTTCAATAAAATTTTTACACATTTCTTTTAAAACATTTGCGAATAATTCAAAATCGTCAATCAATATCATTCAATGTGCAAGCACCGGCGTGATTCGAACACGCGATTTCCTGTTTACTAGACAGGCGCTTTAACCAACTAAGCTACGGCGCCAACAAGGCACTTTATACTTTTCAAAACAAAATTCTCGAAGAATTTCCAAAAATTGAAATGATTGCGTAAGACATTCCTTTACATATTTCAATAAAATTTGTACACATTTCTTTTAAAACATTTGCGAGTAATTCAAAATCGTCAATCAATATCATTCAATGTGCAGGCACCGGCGTGATTCGAACACGCGATCTCCTGCTTACGAGAGAGGCGCTTTAAAGAACTAAGCCACGGCGCCAACGAGAAGAGGGATCTTTATATTTTTTAAACAAAATTCTCGAAGAATTTCCAAAAATTGAAATGATTGCGTAATACAATCCTTTACATATTTCAATAAAATTTTTACACATTTCTTTTAAAACATTTGCGAGTGATTCAAAAAACCTCAATCAATATGATTCAATGCGCTGGCACCGGCGTGATTCGAACACGCGATCTCCTGTTTACTAGACAGGCGCTTTAACCAACTAAGCCACGGCGCCAATGAGAAGAGGGCTCTTTATATTTTTCAAAACAAAATTCTCGAAGAATTTTCAAAAATTGAAATGATTGCATAAGACATTACTTTACATATTTCAATAAAATTTTTACACGTTTCTTTTAAAACATTTGCGAGTAATTCAAAACCGTCAAGCAATATCATTCAACGACCAGGCGCCGGCGTAATTCGAACACGCGATCTCCTGTTTACTAGACAGGCGCTTTATCCAACTAAGCCACGGCGCCAACAAGTAGAGGGTTCTTTATATTTTTCAAAAAATAATTCTCGAAGAATTTCCAAAAATTAAAATGATTGCTTAAGACATTCCTTTACATATTTCAATAAAATTTTTACACATTTCTTTTAAAACATTTGCGAATAATTCAAAATCGTCAATCAATATCATTCAATGTGCAAGCACCGGCGTGATTCGAACACGCGATTTCCTGTTTACTAGACAGGCGCTTTAACCAACTAAGCTACGGCGCCAACAAGGCTCATTATATTTTTCAAAACAAAATTCTCAAAGAATTTCCAAAAATTGAAATGATTGCGTAAGACATTCCTTTACATATTTCAATAAAATTTGTACACATTTCTTTTAAAACATTTGCGCGTAATTCAAAATCGTCAATCAATATCATTCAATGTGCAGGCACCAGCGTGATTCGAACACGCGATATCCTGCTTACGAGACAGGCGCTTTAACCAACTAAGCCACGGCGCCAACGAGAAGAGGGATCTTTATATTTTTTAAAGAAAATTCTCGAAGAATTTCCAAAAATTGAAATGATTGCGTAAGACATTCCTTTACATATTTCAATAAAATTTGTACACATTTCTTTTAAAACATTTGCGAGTAATTCAAAATCGTCAATCAATATCATTCAATGTGTAGGCACCGGCGTGATTCGAACACGGGATCTCCTGTTTACGAGACAGGCGCTTTAACCATCTAAGCCACGGCGCCCGACAGTTTTTTTAAAATTTCCTTCTATGAATGTTAAATTTATTTTTAGTTTAAAATAAATAGCAGAGTTATTATTTTAAATTTTATAATTGTTAAAGTCTTTTTACGCCATTTCAGTTTTTAAAGGAAGGTTCAGAAAAATACTTACACCGATGGCACCGGCGTTATTCGAACACGCGATCTCCTGTTTAGTAGACAGGCGCTTTAATCAACTAAGCCACGGCGACAACGAGAAGAGGGCTCTTTATATTTTTCAAAACAAAATTCTCGAAGAATTTTCAAAAATTGAAATGATTGCATAAGACATTACTTTACATATTTCAATAAAATTTTTACCCATTTCTTTTAAAGCATTTGCGAGTAATTCAAAACCGTCAAGCAATATCATTCAACGACCAGGCACCGGCGTAATTCGAACACGCGATCTCCTGTTTACTAGACAGGCGCTTTAACCATCTAAGCCACGGCGCCAACAAGTAGAGAGCTCTTTATATTTTTCAAAACATAATTCTCGAAGAATTTCCAAAAATTGAAATGATTGCTTAAGACATTCCTTTACATATTTCAATAAAATTTTTACACATTTCTTTTAAAACATTTGCGAGTAATTCAAAATCGTCAATCAATATCATTCTTCGACCAGGCACCGGCGTAATTCGAACACGCGATTTCCTGTTTACTAGACAGGCGCTTTAACCATATAAGCCACGGCGCCAACAAGTAGAGGGCTCTTTATATTTTTCAAAACATAATTCTCGAAGAATTTCCAAAAATTGAAATGATTGCTTAAGACATTCCTTTACATATTTCAATAAAATTTTACACATTTCTTTTAAAACATTTGCGAATAATTCAAATTCGTCAATCAATATCATTCCATGGGAAAGCACCGGCGTGATTCGAACACGCGATCTCCTCTTTACTAGACAGGCGCTTTAACCAACTAAGCCACGGCGCCAACGAGAAGAGGGCTCTTTATATTTTTCAAAACAAAATTCTCGAAGAATTTCCAAATATTGAAATGATTGCGTAAGACATTCCTTTACATATTTCAATAAAATTTTTACACATTTCTTTTAAAACATTTGCGAGTAATTCAAAATCGTCAATCAATATCATTCAATGTGCAGGCACCGGCGTGATTCGAACACGCGATCTCCTGTTTACAAGACAGGCGCTTTAACCAACTAAGCCAAGGCGCCAATGAGAAGAGGGCTCTTTATATTTTTCAAAACAAAATTCTCGAAGAATTTTCAAAAATTGAAATG
Organism: Salticus scenicus; assembly: GCA_963930645.1. Taxonomy (NCBI): domain Eukaryota; kingdom Metazoa; phylum Arthropoda; class Arachnida; order Araneae; family Salticidae; genus Salticus; species Salticus scenicus. The sequence goes on from OZ005655.1 coordinate 95,545,404, forward strand.
ATTGCATAAGACATTACTTTACATATTTCAATAAAATTTTTACACATTTCTTTTAAAACATTTGCGAGTAATTCAAAACCGTCAAGCAATATCATTCAACTACCAGGCACCAGCGTAATTCGAACACGCGATCTCCTGTTTACTAGACAGGCGCTTTAACCAACTAAGCCACGGCGCCAACAAGTAGAGGGCTCTTTATATTTTTCAAAACATAATTCTCGAAGAATTTCCAAAAATTGAAATGATAGCTTAAGACATTCCTTTACATATTTCAATAAAATTTTTACACATTTCTTTTAAAACATTTGCGAATAATTCAAAATCGTCGATCAATATCATTCAATGTGCAGGCACCGGCGTGATTCGAACACGCGATCTCCTGTTTACTAGACAGGCGCTTTAACCAACTAAGCCACGGCGCCAATGAGAAGAGGGCTCTTTATATTTTTCAAAACAAAATTCTCGAAGAATTTTCAAAAATTGAAATGATTGCATAAGACATTACTTTACATATTTCAATAAAATTTTTACACATTTCTTTTAAAACATTTGCGAGTAATTCAAAACCGTCAAGCAATATCATTCAACGACCAGGCACCGGCGTGATTCGAACACGCGATCTCCTGTTTACTAGACAGGCGCTTTAACCAACTAAGCCACGGCGCCAACAAGAAGAGGGCTCTTTATATTTTTCAAAACAAAATTCTCGAAGAATTTCCAAAAATTGAAATGATTGCGTAAGACATTCCTTTACATATTTCAATATAATTTGTACACATTTCTTTTAAAACATTTGCGAGTAATTCAAAATCGTCAATCAATATCATTCAATGTGCAGGCACCGGCGTGATTCGAACACGCGATCTCCCACTTACAAGACAGGCGCTTTAACCAACTAAGCCACGGCGCCAACGAGAAGAGGGATCTTTATATTTTTTAAAGAAAATTCTCGAAGAATTTCCAAAAATTGAAATGATTGCGTAATACAATCCTTTACATATTTCAATAAAATTTTTACACATTTCTTTTAAAACATTTGCGAGTAATTCAAAATCGTCAATCAATGTCGTTCAACGACCAGGCACCGGCGTAATTCGAACACGTGATCTCCTGTTTACAAGACAGGCGCTTTAACCAACTAAGCCACGGCGCCAACAAGAAGAGGGCTCTTTATATTTTTCAAAACAAAATTCTCGAAGAATTTTCAAAAATTGAAATGATTGCATAAGACATTACTTTACATATTTCAATAAAATTTTTACACGTTTCTTTTAAAACATTTGCGAATAATTCAAAAAACCTCAATCAATATCATTCAATGCGCTGGCACCGGCGTGATTCGAACACGCGATCGCCTGTTTACTAGACAGGCGCTTTAACCAACTAAGCCACGGCGCCAATGAGAAGAGGGCTCTTTATATTTTTCAAAACAAAATTCTCGAAGAATTTTCAAAAATTGAAATGATTGCATAAGACATTACTTTACATATTTCAATAAAATTTTTACACGTTTCTTTTAAAACTTTTGCGAGTAATTCAAAACCGTCAAGCAATATCATTCAACGACCAGGCGCCGGCGTAATTCGAACACGCGATCTCCTGTTTACTAGACAGGCGCTCTATCCAACTAAGCCACGGCGCCAACAAGTAGAGGGTTCTTTATATTTTTCAAAAAATAATTCTCGAAGAATTTCCAAAAATTAAAATGATTGCTTAAGACATTCCTTTACATATTTCAATAAAATTTTTACACATTTCTTTTAAAACATTTGCGAATAATTCAAAATCGTCAATCAATATCATTCAATGTGCAAGCACCGCCGTGATTCGAACACGCGATCTCCTGTTTACTAGACAGGCGCTTTAACCAACTAAGCTACGGCGCCAACAAGGCTCTTTATATTTTTCAAAACAGAATTCTCGAAGAATTTCCAAAAATTGAAATGATTGCGTAAGACATTCCTTTACATATTTCAATAAAATTTGTACACATTTCTTTTAAAACATTTGCGAATAATTCAAAATCGTCAATCAATATCATTCAATGTGCAGGCACCGGCGTGATTCGAACACGCGATCTCCTGTTTACAACACAGGCGCTTTAACCAACTAAGCCACGGCGCCAATGAGAAGAGGGCTCTTTATATTTTTCAAAACATAATTCTCGAAGAATTTCCAAAAATTGAAATGATAGCTTAAGACATTCCTTTACATATTTCAATAAAATTTTTACACATCTCTTTTAAAACATTTGCGAATAATTCAAAATCGTCGATCAATATCATTCAATGTGCAGGCACCGGCGTGATTCGAACACGCGATCTCCTGTTTACTAGACAGGCGCTTTAACCAACTAAGCCACGGCGCCAATGAGAAGAGGGCTCTTTATATTTTTCAAAACAAAATTCTCGAAGAATTTTCAAAAATTGAAATGATTGCATAAGACATTACTTTACATATTTCAATAAAATTTTTACACATTTCTTTTAAAACATTTGCGAGTAATTCAAAACCGTCAAGCAATATCATTCAACGACCAGGCACCGGCGTGATTCGAACACGCGATCTCCTGTTTACTAGACAGGCGCTTTAACCAACTAAGCCACGGCGCCAACAAGAAGAGGGCTCTTTATATTTTTCAAAACAAAATTCTCGAAGAATTTCCAAAAATTGAAATGATTGCGTAAGACATTCCTTTACATATTTCAATATAATTTGTACACATTTCTTTTAAAACATTTGCGAGTAATTCAAAATCGTCAATCAATATCATTCAATGTGCAGGCACCTGCGTGATTCGAACACGCGATCTCCCGCTTACAAGACAGGCGCTTTAACCAATTAAGCCACGGCGCCAATGAGAAGAGGGCTCTTTATATTTTTCAAAACAAAATTCTCGAAGAATTTTCAAAAATTGAAATGATTGCATAAGACATTACTTTACATATTTCAATAAAATTTTTACACGTTTCTTTTAAAACTTTTGCGAGTAATTTAAAACCGTCAAGCAATATCATTCAACGACCAGGCGCCGGCGTAATTCGAACACGCGATCTCCTGTTTACTAGACAGGCGCTTTATCCAACTAAGCCACGGCGCCAACAAGTAGAGGGTTCTTTATATTTTTCAAAAAATAATTCTCGAAGAATTTCCAAAAATTAAAATGATTGCTTAAGACATTCCTTTACATATTTCAATAAAATTTTTACACATTTCTTTTAAAACATTTGCGAATAATTCAAAATCGTCAATCAATATCATTCAATGTGCAAGCACCGGCGTGATTCGAACACGCGATCTCCTGTTTACTAGACAGGCGCTTTAACCAACTAAGCTACGGCGCCAACAAGGCTCTTTATATTTTTCAAAACAAAATTCTCGAAGAATTTCCAAAAATTGAAATGATTGCGTAAGACATTCCTTTACATATTTCAATAAAATTTGTACACATTTCTTTTAAAACATTTGCGAGTAATTCAAAATCGTCAATCAATATCATTCAATGTGCAGGCACCGGCGTGATTCGAACACGCGATATCCTGCTTACGAGACAGGCGCTTTAACCAACTAAGCCACGGCGCCAACGAGAAGAGGGTTCTTTATATTTTTCAAAAAATAATTCTCGAAGAATTTCGAAAAATTAAAATGATTGCTTAAGACATTCCTTTACATATTTCAATAAAAGTTTTACACATTTCTTTTAAAACATTTGCGAGTAATTCAAAATCGTCAATCAATATCATTCAATGTGCAGGCACCGGCGTGATTCGAACACGCGATCTCCTGTTTACAAGACAGGCGCTTTAACCAACTAAGCCATGGCGCCAATGAGAAGAGGGCTCTTTATATTTTTCAAAACAAAATTCTCGAAGAATTTTCAAAAATTGAAATGATTGCATAAGACATTACTTTACATATTTCAATAAAATTTTTACACGTTTCTTTTAAAACATTTGCGAGTAATTCAAAACCGTCAAGCAATATCATTCAACGACCAGGCGCCGGCGTAATTCGAACACGCGATCTCCTGTTTACTAGACAGGCGCTTTATCCAACTAAGCCACGGCGCCAACAAGTAGAGGGTTCTTTATATTTTTCAAAAAATAATTCTCGAAGAATTTCCAAAAATTAAAATGATTGCTTAAGACATTCCTTTACATATTTCAATAAAATTTTTACACATTTCTTTTAAAACATTTGCGAATAATTCAAAATCGTCAATCAATATCATTCAATGTGCAAGCACCGGCGTGATTCGAACACGCGATTTCCTGTTTACTAGACAGGCGCTTTAACCAACTAAGCTACGGCGCCAACAAGGCTCTTTATATTTTTCAAAACAAAATTCTCAAAGAATTTCCAAAAATTGAAATGATTGCGTAATACAATCCTTTACATATTTCAATAAAATTTTTACACATTTCTTTTAAAACATTTGCGAGTAATTCAAAATCGTCAATCAATATCATTCAATGACCAGGCACCGGCGTAATTCGAACACGCGATCTCCTGTTAACTAGACAGGCGCTATAACCATATAAGCCACGGCGCCAACAAGTAAAGGGCTCTTTATATTTTTCAAAACATAATTCTCGAAGAATTTCCAAAAATTGAAATGATTGCTTAAGACATTCCTTTACATATTTCAATAAAATTTTTACACATTTCTTTTAAAACATTTGCGAATAATTCAAAATCGTCAATCAATATCATTCAATGTGCAAGCAACGGCGTGATTCGAACACGCGATCTCCTGTTTACAAGACAGGCGCTTTAACCAACTAAGCCATGGCGCCAATGAGAAGAGGGCTCTTTATATTTTTCAAAACAAAATTCTCGAAGAATTTTCAAAAATTGAAATGATTGCATAAGACATTACTTTACATATTTCAATAAAATTTTTACACGTTTCTTTTAAAACATTTGCGAGTAATTCAAAACCGTCAAGCAATATCATTCAACGACCAGGCGCCGGCGTAATTCGAACACGCGATCTCCTGTTTACTAGACAGGCGCTTTATCCAACTAAGCCACGGCGCCAACAAGTAGAGGGTTCTTTATATTTTTCAAAAAATAATTCTCGAAGAATTTCCAAAAATTAAAATGATTGCTTAAGACATTCCTTTACATATTTCAATAAAATTTTTACACATTTCTTTTAAAACATTTGCGAATAATTCAAAATCGTCAATCAATATCATTCAATGTGCAAGCACCGGCGTGATTCGAACACGCGATATCCTGCCTACGAGACAGGCGCTTTAACCAACTAAGCCACGGCGCCAACGAGAAGAGGGATATTTATATTTTTTAAAGAAAATTCTCGAAGAATTTCCAAAAATTGAAATGATTGCGTAATACAATCCTTTACATATTTCAATAAAATTTTTACACATTTCTTTTAAAACATTTGCGAGTGATTCAAAATCTTCAATCAATATCATTCAATGTGTAGGCACCGGCGTGATTCGAACACGCGATCTCCTGTTTACGAGACAGGCGCTTTAACCATCTAAGCCACGGCGCCCGACAGTTTTTTTAAAATTTCCTTCTATGAATGTTAAATTTATTTTTAGTTTAAAATAAATAGCAGAGTTATTATTTTAAATTTTATAATGGGGAAGTTGCACACGGAAAGAAAAACAATTTCTTTTAATTGTAATCGATAAAATCAATCTTGGGAATCCGAAAAATCCAATTAAAATCGTGAAATTATTTGAAATTAACTTTTAATTAACGTTTTAAAATCGCTAAAAACCAAAACAAAACCACGTGATCCGAAAACGCTCCGTGAGGGGTTGACGTCACAGTACACGAAGTGTGAATGTTTACACTCTTTTACCGCTTGCTTTTCTTTTTGTTCGCTCTATTCTAATCTGTATTTTATAGTTTATTCTTAAAATTTTTACCTTTTGTAAGAGATAACTTAAATCTTCCATAACTATACTATATCTTATATATATATGTTTCTATTTTTATTTGTATAATGTCGATTTTGGATTTGTAAAAGAGCAATCGGATAATGTTCCGAAAATAGATGCTCTTTCCATATTCTCATTTTTTGAGAAGAAACCTCGATTTTATTAGCGCATAAATATAAGAGTAGCTAAAGCTAAACGATCTAGATTTGTTCTGTATTCATATTTTGAAAATTATAAACGTCTTCATAATAGAATTTTAGCATTGCTTTAATATATTAGTAGTATTTTTTTACATTTCTCTAATTTTTTAGATGCTTGTATGTGAGAATATTTCTTTTTTCATAATGCATGCTTAAAGATTTATTTATAATTAAAATATTCATTAAAATTTCATAGTACATAAAAATATATTTTACTGATTATTTATTTTATTATTATTATTTTTTTTTTAACCAGAATTTTTTAATTATGTTATTTTATAAATTATATATGATTATTTTACAGAGCAGTCATTAATTATGTATTTAATATTTAATTCATGTTTTTGCAACGGAAAAAAAAATGTTATTTTCAAATAGCATTATTAATTTATTATTTTTATTTCATTTTATTAAAAAAAAAAAAGTTTACTTTTTATAATTTTTTAAGTAATTTATATATATATATATTTATATTTTATCCATTTATTTTTCCATTTAATTTTCTTAAATTTATTTGAATTATATTGTTCTACGTTGTTTACATTAGCAACGGCTGTTACACAACTATTTATTTATTTAATTAATTCATTTCAAAAGGAAAATATAATTAAATGTTTTTATCGGGAAAATGTTAATATCGCATAAAGGATTAGTCTTATTAAAATTTAAGTTTAATAAAAACTTATTTATTATTTATTTGATGCCTTTGAAAGGAAAATATTTTGTTATTTATTTATTTATTGTACTAATCGAAATGAAATGGTAATATAGCAGAAAAAGTGATTGCAATAAAGTACATGGTGCCAAAATTAAAGTATATTTAATAGATGGTGAGATACAGCTATCCTTAAAATCTTAGTTTTTGAATAATAGCAGCTTTCGCCTCCTGATATGTACACAAATAGAAGTGCCCACGAAAGACATTGCTGCGGGCAATAAGAACCCAGATCCAAAAAAGCAGGGTACACTGGAGGGAAAGAAGTTGCCGCAGGCTGCGAATAACCAAAACTATGTTAAGAGCGATTTCAATGAATTTATTTTTTAATTATCTATTTATTTATTTTTTGTTTATAGAATGATATAAAAGAAATAAAAGTTTTTTTTTTTTTTTTTTGTTAATTTATTAAATTTAGCGATCAGCGAAGCAGGCGAAGACCGTCAGTTATAGTATATGCAAGGGTTGTTCCAGGTTTACTTTTGGGGTACATTTTTGTGAAAAACAATTTTTTTTTTTTTTTTTTTTTTTTGTGAAAAACAAAATAATTTTGTGAAAATTTATTTCTTTTTGTGATAAAAAGAATTATCACACGAAACCTTCCACTTAAGAAGTTACTCTATCTAATGTTCATTATCAAGTTAACAGCATATTACTGAGCCAAGTATACACACTCATTAAAAATAATATTGTTAACGTGGAAAACTTTTACAAAATCATCATCTTTTAAAAAATAAATCTTGAGAAAGGCCTGTTGTTATGAATTTCAATTTTGTGAAAGGACCCATTTTATGGATTTGTATTTTCTAAAGGGGCCCATTTTAGATATTTGGATTTTGTGAAGGGGAAGCAAATGGGTCCCAGTTTTTACCTGGATCGACCCCTGACATATTCTAAACATATTTGGATTTTACATTAAGGCTTCATTGATAAATGAATTTAATAAATATATATATATATATATATATATATATATATATATATATATATATATATATATATATATATACACTGGTGGACAATTGCTAAGGACGGATGGCAATATTTAATAATGAAGCATCACAAAACTGGCGTTGTAAAAATTATTACTTACAAACTTTGAATAAACACCATAAAATGCAATAAACTCGCAACAATTGTTTCGGGTCGAAAAAACACACGACCCTTCATCAGGCGAACAAAGTAAGCACGAGTGCTGCAGTCAAAGCGGCAACGCAACCGAAACAATTGTTGCGAGTTTATTGCATTTTATGGTGTTTATTCAAAGTTTGTAAGTAATAACGGATGACAATAGCTTAGTTATTGTCATCCGTCCTTAGCAATTGTCCACCAGTGTATATATTGCGCTTGATTGCTGCAATTTACTGCAAATTTTAATTAATTATTTAATACCATTCATATTTATAACTAGATCATGTATAACTTATAAGGTATTATTACATTTAACATATATTTCATGTGTTTATTTTATTTTAAAGTACTTTATATCTTTCCTATTGCTAAATGTTGTTATTATTATTACTTTCCATTTCTATTAATCTTTTCTTTCTATTTTTAAATTTTTCCAAATAAAAAAGTAATTACATTATAAAAATAACTAAACGCGTTTCTATATATATATATACATATATAAATAATATTAATATTTTTGTACGGAGACCTTCTTTTAATTTTATTTATTTATTTAGAATGATAAGCGCATGTAATTTTCCTTAAATACTTTTCAATTTCTCAAACTGCATCACTATAATGTTTTTAATTCTTCACAATCTTCAGCTGCTATTTTAATAGAAATATTGTTAAGTTATAATATTGAAATGTATTAAAAAAGTTATATATATATATATATACAGATATACTGGCATCTCATAATTATAAAAGTAATCTAATTTAGGTTAATTTAGCATAAACTATTCTAGATTATTTAAGCAATGAAAATATGCATATTATTCAGTTAAATATTATTACTCAATCCCAATATTTTATTTCTGTACTCAGTCTATAATAATAATAAATCTATAAAACATAATAAAATGAAACAAAACAAGTATTTAAAAGATACATCTTTGGCATAGTATACTAAAAACATTCTTTAAGAAAATTCTATTGATCAACTATTATTTCGATTATAGTTTAATTTGGATTAATAACAGCAGGCGAGTACAAAAAAATATCATTGAAACTTGGTGTCATTTATAGAATGAAGTGATGTTTAATGAGTTCAAATAGTTTTAATATTTTTTTTTTAAAAGAAAGAATACAAAATTTCGCTGAATGCACGATTTTTCTTTACAATACAAGAGGGAGAAATTCAGCCGGCAGTTCATTTCATGGATAGTGACGTCACGATAGGTTTTATCACGTGACGCAGCGTTTTCCCGCCAACATGAGAACTACGTCTTTTAAAGTTAATTTATTAAAGCATCCGGTTTTCAAATATGCATAAAAATGGTATCAAAATGTTTGTATTTTCATGCTCTATCATTTACAAGTCAAAATGAAAAATGTGGAATTTCCCCATTGTTAAAGTCTTTTTACGCCATTTCAGTTTTTAAAGGAAGGTTCAGAAAAATACTTACACCGATGGCACCGGCGTGATTCGAACACGCGATCTCCTGTTTACAAGACAGGCGCTTTAACCAACTAAGCCACGGCGCCAACAAGAAGAGGGCTCTTTATATTTTTCAAAACAAAATTCTCGAAGAATTTCGACAAATTGAAAGGATTGCCTAAGACATTCCTTTACATATTTCAATAAAATTTTTACACATTTCTTTTAAAACATTTGCGAGTAATTCAAAATCGTCAATCAATATCATTCAATGACCAGGCACCGGCGTAATTCGAACACGCGATCTCCTGTTTACTAGACAGGCGCTATAACCATATAAGCCACGGCGCCAACAAGTAAAGGGCTCTTTATATTTTTCAAAACATAATTCTCGAAGAATTTCCAAAAATTGAAATGATTGCGTAAGACATTCCTTTACATATTTCAATAAAAGTTTTACACATTTCTTTTAAAACATTTGCGAGTAATTCAAAATCGTCAATCAATATCATTCAATGTGCAGGCACCGGCGTGATTCGAACACGCGATCTCCTGTTTACAAGACAGGCGCTTTAACCAACTAAGCCATGGCGCCAATGAGAAGAGGGCTCTTTATATTTTTCAAAACAAAATTCTCGAAGAATTTTCAAAAATTGAAATGATTGCATAAGACATTACTTTACATATTTCAATAAAATTTTTACACGTTTCTTTTAAAACATTTGCGAGTAATTCAAAACCGTCAAGCAATATCATTCAACGACCAGGCGCCGGCGTAATTCGAACACGCGATCTCCTGTTTACTAGACAGGCGCTTTATCCAACTAAGCCACGGCGCCAACAAGTAGAGGGTTCTTTATATTTTTCAAAAAATAATTCTCGAAGAATTTCCAAAAATTAAAATGATTGCTTAAGACATTCCTTTACATATTTCAATAAAATTTTTACACATTTCTTTTAAAACATTTGCGAATAATTCAAAATCGTCAATCAATATCATTCAATGTGCAAGCACCGGCGTGATTCGAACACGCGATATCCTGCTTACGAGACAGGCGCTTTAACCAACTAAGCCACGGCGCCAACGAGAAGAGGGATATTTATATTTTTTAAAGAAAATTCTCGAAGAATTTCCAAAAATTGAAATGATTGCGTAATACAATCCTTTACATATTTCAACAAAATTTTTACACATTTCTTTTAAAACATTTGCGAGTGATTCAAAATCTTCAATCAATATCATTCAATGTGTAGGCACCGGCGTGATTCGAACACGCGATCTCCGGTTTACGAGACAGGCGCTTTAACCATCTAAGCCACGGCGCCCGACAGTTTTTTTAAAATTTCCTTCTATGAATGTTAAATTTATTTTTAGTTTAAAATAAATAGCAGAGTTATTATTTTAAATTTTATAACTGTTAAAGTCTTTTTACGCGATTTCAGTTTTTAAAGGAAGGTTCAGAAAAATACTTACACCGATGGCACCGGCGTGATTCGAACACGCGATCTCCTGTTTACAAGACAGGCGCTTTAACCAACTAAGCCACGGCGCCAACAAGAAGAGGGCTCTTTATATTTTTCAAAACAAAATTCTCGAAGAATTTCGACAAATTGAAAGGATTGCCTAAGACAGTCCTTTACATATTTCAATAAAATTTTTACACATTTCTTTTAAAACTTTTGCGAGTAATTCAAAAACGTCAAGCAATATTATTCAACGACCAGGCACCGGCGTTATTCGAACACGCGATCTCCTGTTTAGTAGACAAGCGCTTTAACCAACTAAGCCACGGCGCCAACGAGAAGAAGGCTCTTTATATTTTTCAAAACAAAATTCTCGAAGAATTTTCAAAAATTGAAATGATTGCATAAGACATTACTTTACATATTTCAATAAAATTTTTACCCATTTCTTTTAAAGCATTTGCGAGTAATTCAAAACCGTCAAGCAATATCATTCAACGACCAGGCACCGGCGTAATTCGAACACGCGATCTCCTGTTTACTAGACAGGCGCTTTAACCATCTAAGCCACGGCGCCAACAAGTAGAGGGCTCTTTATATTTTTCAAAACATAATTCTCGAAGAATTTCAAAAAATTGAAATGATTGCTTAAGACATTCCTTTACATATTTCAATAAAATTTTTACACATTTCTTTTAAAACATTTGCGAGTAATTCAAAATCGTCAATCAATATCATTCTTCGACCAGACACCGGCGTAATTCGAACACGCGATTTCCTGTTTACTAGACAGGCGCTTTAACCATCTAAGCCACGGCGCCAACAAGTAGAGGGCTCTTTATATTTTTCAAAACATAATTCTCGAAGAATTTCAAAAAATTGAAATGATTGCTTAAGACATTCCTTTACATATTTCAATAAAATTTTTACACATTTCTTTTAAAACATTTGCGAATAATTCAAATTCGTCAATCAATATCATTCCATGGGAAAGCACCGGCGTGATTCGAACACGCGATCTCCTCATTACTAGACAGGCGCTTTAACCAACTAAGCCACGGCGCCAACGAGAAGAGGGCTCTTTATATTTTTCAAAACAAAATTCTCGAAGAATTTCCAAATATTGAAATGATTGCGTAAGACATTCCTTTACATATTTCAATAAAATTTTTACACATTTCTTTTAAAACATTTGCGAGTAATTCAAAATCGTCAATCAATATCATTCAATTTGCAGGCACCGGCGTGATTCGAACACGCGATCTCCTGTTTACAAGACAGGCGCTTTAACCAACTAAGCCACGGCGCCAATGAGAAGAGGGCTCTTTATATTTTTCAAAACAAAATTCTCGAAGAATTTCCAAAAATTGAAATGATTGCTTAAGACATTCCTTTACATATTTCAATAAAATTTTTACACATTTCTTTTAAAACATTTGCGAATAATTCAAAATCGTCAATCAATATCATTCAATGTGCAAGCAACGGCGTGATTCGAACACGCGATCTCCTGTTTACTAGAGAGGCGCTTTAACCAACTAAGCCACGGCGCCAACCAGAAGAGGTCTCTTTATATTTTTCAAAACAAAATTCTCGAAGAATTTCCAAAAATTGAAATGATTGCGTAAGACATTCCTTTACATATTTCAATAAAAGTTTTACACATTTCTTTTAAAACATTTGCGAGTAATTCAAAATCGTCAATCAATATCATTCAATGTGCAGGCACCGGCGTGATTCGAACACGCGATCTCCTGTTTACAAGACAGGCGCTTTAACCAACTAAGCTATGGCGCCAATGAGAAGAGGGCTCTTTATATTTTTCAAAACAAAATTCTCGAAGAATTTTCAAAAATTGAAATGATTGCATAAGACATTACTTTACATATTTCAATAAAATTTTTACACGTTTCTTTTAAAACATTTGCGAGTAATTCAAAACCGTCAAGCAATATCATTCAACGACCAGGCGCCGGCGTAATTCGAACACGCGATCTCCTGTTTACTAGACAGGCGCTTTATCCAACTAAGCCACGTCGCCAACAAGTAGAGGGTTCTTTATATTTTTCAAAAAATAATTCTCGAAGAATTTCCAAAAATTAAAATGATTGCTTAAGACAATCCTTTACATATTTCAATAAAATTTTTACACATTTCTTTTAAAACATTTGCGAGTAATTCAAAATCGTCAATCAATATCATTCAATGTGCAGGCACCGGCGTGATTCGAACACGCGATCTCCTGTTTACAAGACAGGCGCTTTAACCAACTAAGCCACGGCGCCAATGAGAAGAGGGCTCTTTATATTTTTCAAAACAAAATTCTCGAAGAATTTTCAAAAATTGAAATGATTGCATAAGACATTACTTTACATATTTCAATAAAATTTTTACACATTTCTTTTAAAACATTTGCGAGTAATTCAAAATCGTCAATCAATATCATTCAATGTGCAGGCACCAGCGTGATTCGAACACGCGATATCCTGCTTACGAGACAGGCGCTTTAACCAACTAAGCCACGGCGCCAACGAGAAGAGGGATCTTTATATTTTTTAAAGAAAATTCTCGAAGAATTTCCAAAAATTGAAATGATTGCGTAATACAATCCTTTACATATTTCAATAAAATTTTTACACATTTCTTTTAAAACATTTGCGAGTGATTCAAAATCTTCAATCAATATCATTCAATGTGTAGGCACCGGCGTGATTCGAACACGCGATCTCCTGTTTACGAGACAGGCGCTTTAACCATCTAAGCCACGGCGCCCGACAGTTTTTTTAAAATTTCCTTCTATGAATGTTAAATTTATTTTTAGTTTAAAATAAATAGCAGAGTTATTATTTTAAATTTTATAATTGTTAAAGTCTTTTTACGCCATTTCAGTTTTTAAAGGAAGGTTCAGAAAAACACTTACACCGATGGCACCGGCGTGATTCGAACACGCGATCTCCTCTTTACTAGACAGGCGCTTTAACCAACTAAGCCACGGCGCCAACGAGAAGAGGGCTCTTTATATTTTTCAAAACAAAATTCTCAAAGAATTTCCAAATATTGAAATGATTGCGTAAGACATTCCTTTACATATTTCAATAAAATTTTTACACATTTCTTTTAAAACATTTGCGAGTAATTCAAAATCGTCAATCAATATCATTCAATGTGCAGGCACCGGCGTGATTCGAACACGCGATCTCCTGTTTACAAGACAGGCGCTTTAACCAACTAAGCCACGGCGCCAATGAGAAGAGGGCTCTTTATATTTTTCAAAACAAAATTCTCGAAGAATTTTCAAAAATTGAAATGATTGCATAAGACATTACTTTACATATTTCAATAAAATTTTTACACATTTCTTTTAAAACATTTGCGAGTAATTCAAAGCCGTCAAGCAATATCATTCAACTACCAGGCACCAGCGTAATTCGAACACGCGATCTCCTGTTTACTAGACAGGCGCTTTAACCAACTAAGCCACGGCGCCAACAAGTAGATGGCTCTTTATATTTTTCAAAACATAATTCTCGAAGAATTTCCAAAAATTGAAATGATAGCTTAAGACATTCCTTTACATATTTCAATAAAATTTTTACACATTTCTTTTAAAACATTTGCGAATAATTCAAAATCGTCGATCAATATCATTCAATGTGCAGGCACCGGCGTGATTCGAACACGCGATCTCCTGTTTACTAGACAGGCGCTTTAACCAACTGAGCCACGGCGCCAATGAGAAGAGGGCTCTTTATATTTTTCAAAACAAAATTCTCGAAGAATTTTCAAAAATTGAAATGATTGCATAAGACATTACTTTACATATTTCAATAAAATTTTTACACATTTCTTTTAAAACATTTGCGAGTAATTCAAAACCGTCAAGCAATATCATTCAACGACCAGGCACCGGCGTGATTCGAACACGCGATCTCCTGTTTACTAGACAGGCGCTTTAACGAACTAAGCCACGGCGCCAACAAGAAGAGGGCTCTTTATATTTTTCAAAACAAAATTCTCGAAGAATTTCCAAAAATTGAAATGATTGCGTAAGACATTCCTTTACATATTTCAATATAATTTGCACACATTTCTTTCAAAACATTTGCGAGTAATTCAAAATCGTCAATCAATATCATTCAATGTGCAGGCACCGGCGTGATTCGAACACGCGATCTCCCGCTTACAAGACAGGCGCTTTAACCAACTAAGCCACGGCGCCAACGAGAAGAGGGATCTTTATATTTTTTAAAGAAAATTCTCGAAGAATTTCCAAAAATTGAAATGATTGCGTAATACAATCCTTTACATATTTCAATAAAATTTTTACACACTTCTTTTAAAACATTTGCGAGTAATTCAAAATCGTCAATCAATATCGTTCAACGACCAGGCACCGACGTAATTCGAACACGCGATCTCCTGTTTACAAGACAGGCGCTTTAACCAACTAAGCCACGGCGCCAACAAGAAGAGGGCTCTTTATATTTTTCAAAACAAAATTCTCGAAGAATTTTCAAAAATTGAAATGATTGCGTAAGACATTCCTTTACATATTTCAATAAAATTTTTACACATTTCTTTTAAAACATTTGCGAGTAATTCAAAATCGTCAATCAATATCATTCAATGTGCAGGCACCGGCGTGATTCGAACACGCGATCTCCTGTTTACAAGACAGGCGCTTTAACCAACTAAGCCACGGCGCCAATGAGAAGAGGGCTCTTTATATTTTTCAAAACAAAATTCTCGAAGAATTTTCAAAAATTGAAATGATTGCATAAGACATTACTTTACATA
The DNA here is from genome assembly GCA_963930645.1 of Salticus scenicus. Lineage (NCBI taxonomy): Eukaryota > Metazoa > Arthropoda > Arachnida > Araneae > Salticidae > Salticus > Salticus scenicus. The sequence continues at coordinate 95,561,052 of OZ005655.1, forward strand.
TTTCAATAAAATTTTTACACATTTCTTTTAAAACATTTGCGAGTAATTCAAAGCCGTCAAGCAATATCATTCAACTACCAGGCACCAGCGTAATTCGAACACGCGATCTCCTGTTTACTAGACAGGCGCTTTAACCAACTAAGCCACGGCGCCAACAAGTAGATGGCTCTTTATATTTTTCAAAACATAATTCTCGAAGAATTTCCAAAAATTGAAATGATAGCTTAAGACATTCCTTTACATATTTCAATAAAATTTTTACACATTTCTTTTAAAACATTTGCGAATAATTCAAAATCGTCGATCAATATCATTCAATGTGCAGGCACCGGCGTGATTCGAACACGCGATCTCCTGTTTACTAGACAGGCGCTTTAACCAACTAAGCCACGGCGCCAATGAGAAGAGGGCTCTTTATATTTTTCAAAACAAAATTCTCGAAGAATTTCGAAAAATTGAAAGGATTGCCTAAGACATTCCTTTACATATTTCAATAAAATTTTTACACATTTCTTTTAAAACATTTGCGAGTAATTCAAAAACGTCAAGCAATATTATTCAACGACCAGGCACCGGCGTTATTCGAACACGCGATCTCCTGTTTACAAGACAGGCGCTTTAACCAACTAAGCCACGGCGCCAACAAGAAGAGGGCTCTTTATATTTTTCAAAACAAAATTCTCGAAGAATTTCGAAAAATTGAAAGGATTGCCTAAGACATTCCTTTACATATTTCAATAAAATTTTTACACATTTCTTTTAAAACATTTGCGAGTAATTCAAAAACGTCAAGCAATATTATTCAACGACCAGGCACCGGCGTTATTCGAACACGCGATCTCCTGTTTACAAGACAGGCGCTTTAACCAACTAAGCCACGGCGCCAACGAGAAGAGGGCTCTTTATATTTTTCAAAACAAAATTCTCGAAGAATTTCCAATAATTGAAATGATTGCGTAATACAATCCTTTACATATTTCAATAAAATTTTTACACATTTCTTTTAAAACATTTGCGAGTAATTCAAAATCGTCAATCAATATCATTCAATGACCAGGCACCGGCGTAATTCGAACACGCGATCTCCTGTTTACTAGACAGGCGCTATAACCATATAAGCCACGGCGCCAACAAGTAAAGGGCTCTTTATATTTTTCAAAACAAAATTCTCGAAGAATTTCCAAAAATTGAAATGATTGCGTAAGACATTCCTTTACATATTTCAATAAAAGTTTTACACATTTCTTTTAAAACATTTGCGAGTAATTCAAAATCGTCAATCAATATCATTCAATGTGCAGGCACCGGCGTGATTCGAACACGCGATCTCCTGTTTACAAGACAGGCGCTTTAACCAACTAAGCTACGACGCCAACAAGGCTCTTTATATTTTTCAAAACAAAATTCTCGAAGAATTTCCAAAAATTGAAATGATTGCGTAATACATTCCTTTACATATTTCAATAAAATTTTTACACATTTCTTTTAAAACATTTGCGAGTAATTCAAAATCGTCAATCAATATCATTCAATGTGCAGGCACCGGCGTGATTCGAACACGCGATCTCCTGCTTACAAGACAGGCGCTTTAACCAACTAAGCCACGGCGCCAACGAGAAGAGGGATCTTTATATTTTTTAAACAAAATTCTCGAAGAATTTTCAAAAATTGAAATGATTGCGTAATACAATCCTTTACATATTTCAATAAAATTTTTACACATTTCTTTTAAAACATTTGCGAGTGATTCAAAATCTTCAATCAATATCATTCAATGTGTAGGCACCGGCGTGATTCGAACACGCGATCTCCTGTTTATGAGACAGGCGCTTTAACCATCTAAGCCACGGCGCCCGACAGTTTTTTTAAAATTTCCTTCTATGAATGTTAAATTTATTTTTAGTTTAAAATAAATAGCAGAGTTATTATTTTAATTTTTATAATTGATAAAGTCTTTTTACGCCATTTCAGTTTTTAAAGGAAGGTTCAGAAAAATACTTACACCGTTGGCACCGGCGTGATTCGAACACGCGATCTCCTGTTTACTAGACAGGCGCTTTATCCAACTAAGCCACGGCGCCAACAAGTAGAGGGCTCTTTATATTTTTCAAAAAATAATTCTCGAAGAATTTCCAAAAATTAAAATGATTGCTTAAGACATTCCTTTACATATTTCAATAAAATTTTAACACATTTCTTTTAAAACATTTGCGAATAATTCAAAATCGTCAATCAATATCATTCAATGTGCAAGCACCGGCGTGATTCGAACACGCGATCTCCTGTTTACTAGACAGGCGCTTTAACCAACTAAGCTACGGCGCCAACAAGGCTCTTTATATTTTTCAAAACAAAATTCTCGAAGAATTTCCAAAAATTGAAATGATTGCGTAATACAATCCTTTACATATTTCAATAAAATTTTTACACATTTCTTTTAAAACATTTGCGAGTGATTCAAAATCTTCAATCAATATCATTCAATGTGTAGTCACCGGCGTGATTGGAACACGCGATCTCCTGTTTACGAGACAGGCGTTTTAACCATCTAAGCCACGGCGCCCGACAGTTTTTTTAAAATTTCCTTCTATGAATGTTAAATTTATTTTTAGTTTAAAATAAATAGCAGAGTTATTATTTTAAATTTTATAATTGATAAAGTCTTTTTACGCCATTTCAGTTTTTAAAGGAAGGTTCAGAAAAATACTTACACCGATGGCACCGGCGTGATTCGAACACGCGATCTCCTGTTTACAAGACAGGCGCTTTAACCAACTAAGCCACGGCGCCAACAAGAAGAGGGCTCTTTATATTTTTCAAAACAAAATTCTCGAAGAATTTCGAAAAATTGAAAGGATTGCCTAAGACATTCCTTTACATATTTCAATAAAATTTTTACACATTTCTTTTAAAACATTTGCGAGTAATTCAAAAACGTCAAGCAATATTATTCAACGACCAGGCACCGGCGTTATTCGAACACGCGATCTCCTGTTTAGTAGACAGGCGCTTTAACCATCTAAGCCACGGCGCCAACGACAAGAGGGCTCTTTATATTTTTCAAAACAAAATTCTCGAAGAATTTTCAAAAATTGAAATGATTGCATAAGACATTACTTTACATATTTCAATAAAATTTTTACACATTTCTTTTAAAGCATTTGCGAGTAATTCAAAACCGTCAAGCAATATCATTCAACGACGAGGCACCGGCGTAATTCGAACACTCGATCTCCTGTTTACTAGACAGGCGCTTTAACCATCTAAGCCACGGCGCCAACAAGTAGAGGGCTCTTTATATTTTTCAAAACATAATTCTCGAAGAATTTCCAAAAATTGAAATGATTGCTTAAGACATTCTTTTACATATTTCAATAAAATTTTTACACATTTCTTTTAAAACATTTGCGAGTAATTCAAAATCGTCAATCAATATCATTCTTCGACCAGGCACCGGCGTAAATCGAACACGCGATTTCCTGTTTACTAGACAGGCGCTTTAACCATATAAGCCACGGCGCCAACAAGTAGAGGGCTCTTTATATTTTTCAAAACATAATTCTCGAAGAATTTCCAAAAATTGAAATGATTGCTTAAGACATTCCTTTACATATTTCAATAAAATTTTTACACATTTCTTTTAAAACATTTGCGAATAATTCAAAATCGTCAATCAATATCATTCAATGGGAAAGCACCGGCGTGATTCGAACACGCGATCTCCTGTTTACTAGACAGGCGCTTTAACCAACTAAGCCACGGCGCCAACGAGAAGAGGGCTCTTTATATTTTTCAAAACAAAATTCTCGAAGAATTTCCAAATATTGAAATGATTGCGTAAGACATTCCTTTACATATTTCAATAAAATTTTTACACATTTCTTTTAAAACATTTGCGAGTAATTCAAAATCGTCAATCAGTATCATTCAATGTGAAGGCACCGGCGTGATTCGAACACGCGATCTCCTGTTTACAAGACAGGCGCTTTAACCAACTAAGCCACGGCGCCAATGAGAAGAGGGCTCTTTATATTTTTCAAAACAAAATTCTCGAAGAATTTTCAAAAATTGAAATGATTGCATAAGACATTACTTTACATATTTCAATAAAATTTTTACACATTTCTTTTAAAACATTTGCGAGTAATTCAAAACCGTCAAGCAATATCATTCAACTGCCAGGCACCGGCGTAATTCGAACACGCGATCTCCTGTTTACTAGACAGGCGCTCTAACCAACTAAGCCACGGCGCCAACAACTGGAGGGCTCTTTATATTTTTCAAAACATAATTCTCGAAGAATTTCCAAAAATTGAAATGATTGCTTAAGACATCCTTTACATATTTCAATAAAATTTTTACACATTTCTTTTAAAACATTTGCGAATAATTCAAAATCGTCAATCAATATCATTCAATGTGCAGGCACCGGCGTGATTCGAACACGCGATCTCCTGTTTACTAGACAGGCGCTTTAACCAACTAAGCCACGGCGCCAATGAGAAGAGGGCTCTTTATATTTTTCAAAACAAAATTCTCGAAGAATTTTCAAAAATTGAAATGATTGCATAAGACATTACTTTACATATTTCAATAACATTTTTACCCATTTCTTTTAAAACATTTGCGAGTAATTCAAAACCGTCAAGCAATATCATTCAACGACCAGGCACCAGAGTAATTCGAACACGCGATCTCCTGTTTACTAGACAAGCGCTTTAACCAACTAAGCCACGGCGCCAACAAGTAGAGGGCTCTTTATATTTTTCAAAACATAATTCTCGAAGAATTTCCAAAAATTAAAATGATTGCTTAAGACATTCCTTTACATATTTCAATAAAATTTTTACACATTTCTTTTAAAACATTTGCGAATATTTCAAAATCGTCAATCAATATCATTCAATGTGCAAGCAACGGCGTGATTCGAACACGCGATCTCCTGTTTACTAGACAGGCGCTTTAACCAACTAAGCCACGGCGCCAACCAGAAGAGGGCTCTTTATATTTTTCAAAACAAAATTCTCGAAGAATTTCCAAAAATTGAAATGATTGCGTAAGACATTCCTTTACATATTTCAATAAAAGTTTTACACATTTCTTTTAAAACATTTGCGAGTAATTCAAAATCGTCAATCAATATCATTCAATGTGCAGGCACCGGCGTGATTCGAACACGCGATCTCCTGTTTACAAGACAGGCGCTTTAACCAACTAAGCCATGGCGCCAATGAGAAGAGGGCTCTTTATATTTTTCAAAACAAAATTCTCGAAGAATTTTCAAAAATTGAAATGATTGCATAAGACATTACTTTACATATTTCAATAAAATTTTTACACGTTTCTTTTAAAACATTTGCGAGTAATTCAAAACCGTCAAGCAATATCATTCAACGACCAGGCGCCGGCGTAATTCGAACACGCGATCTCCTGTTTACTAGACAGGCGCTTTATCCAACTAAGCCACGGCGCCAACAAGTAGAATGTTCTTTATATTTTTCAAAAAATAATTCTCGAAGAATTTCCAAAAATTAAAATGATTGCTTAAGACATTCCTTTACATATTTCAATAAAATTTTTACACATTTCTTTTAAAACATTTGCGAATAATTCAAAATCGTCAATCAATATCATTCAATGTGCAAGCACCGGCGTGATTCGAACACGCGATTTCCTGTTTACTAGACAGGCGCTTTAACCAACTAAGCTACGGCGCCAACAAGGCTCTTTATATTTTTCAAAACAAAATTCTCAAAGAATTTCCAAAAATTGAAATGATTGCGTAATACAATCCTTTACATATTTCAATAAAATTTTTACACATTTCTTTTAAAACATTTGCGAGTAATTCAAAATCGTCAATCAATATCATTAAATGACCAGGCACCGGCGTAATTCGAACACGCGATCTCCTGTTTACTAGACAGGCGCTTTATCCAACTAAGCCACGGCGCCAACAAGTAGAGGGTTCTTTATATTTTTCAAAAAATAATTCTCGAAGAATTTCCAAAAATTAAAATGATTGCTTAAGACATTCCTTTACATATTTCAATAAAATTTTTACACATTTCTTTTAAAACATTTGCGAATAATTCAAAATCGTCAATCAATATCATTCAACGACCAGGCGCCGGCGTGATTCGAACAGGCGATATCCTGCTTACGAGACAGGCGCTTTAACCAACTAAGCCACGGCGCCAACGAGAAGAGGGATATTTATATTTTTTAAAGAAAATTCTCGAAGAATTTCCAAAAATTGAAATGATTGCGTAATACAATCCTTTACATATTTCAATAAAATTTTTACACATTTCTTTTAAAACATTTGCGAATAATTCAAAATCGTCAATCAATATCATTCAATGTGCAAGCACCGGCGTGATTCGAACACGCGATTTCCTGTTTACTAGACAGGCGCTTTATCCAACTAAGCCACGGCGCCAACAAGTAGAATGTTCTTTATATTTTTCAAAAAATAATTCTCGAAGAATTTCCAAAAATTAAAATGATTGCTTAAGACATTCCTTTACATATTTCAATAAAATTTTTACACATTTCTTTTAAAACATTTGCGAATAATTCAAAATCGTCAATCAATATCATTCAATGTGCAAGCAACGGCGTGATTCGAACACGCGATATCCTGCTTACGAGACAGGCGCTTTAACCAACTAAGCCACGGCGCCAATGAGACGAGGGCTCTTTATATTTTTCAAAACAAAATTCTCGAAGAATTTTCAAAAATTGAAATGATTGCATAAGACATTACTTTACATATTTCAATAAAATTTTTACACGTTTCTTTTAAAACATTTGCGAGTAATTCAAAACCGTCAAGCAATATCATTCAACGACCAGGCGCCGGCGTAATTCGAACACGCGATCTCCTGTTTACTAGACAGGCGCTTTATCCAACTAAGCCACGGCGCCAACAAGTAGAATGTTCTTTATATTTTTCAAAAAATAATTCTCGAAGAATTTCCAAAAATTAAAATGATTGCTTAAGACATTCCTTTACATATTTCAATAAAATTTTTACACATTTCTTTTAAAACATTTGCGAATAATTCAAAATCGTCAATCAATATCATTCAATGTGCAAGCACCGGCGTGATTCGAACACGCGATTTCCTGTTTACTAGACAGGCGCTTTAACCAACTAAGCTACGGCGCCAACAAGGCTCTTTATATTTTTCAAAACAAAATTCTCAAAGAATTTCCAAAAATTGAAATGATTGCGTAATACAATCCTTTACAAATTTCAATAAAATTTTTACACATTTCTTTTAAAACATTTGCGAGTAATTCAAAATCGTCAATCAATATCATTAAATGACCAGGCACCGGCGTAATTCGAACACGCGATCTCCTGTTTACTAGACAGGCGCTTTATCCAACTAAGCCACGGCGCCAACAAGTAGAGGGTTCTTTATATTTTTCAAAAAATAATTCTCGAAGAATTTCCAAAAATTAAAATGATTGCTTAAGACATTCCTTTACATATTTCAATAAAATTTTTACACATTTCTTTTAAAACATTTGCGAATAATTCAAAATCGTCAATCAATATCATTCAATGTGCAAGCACCGGCGTGATTCGAACACGCGATATCCTGCTTACGAGACAGGCGCTTTAACCAACTAAGCCACGGCGCCAACGAGAAGAGGGATATTTATATTTTTTAAAGAAAATTCTCGAAGAATTTCCAAAAATTGAAATGATTGCGTAATACAATCCTTTACATATTTCAATAAAATTTTTACACATTTCTTTTAAAACATTTGCGAATAATTCAAAATCGTCAATCAATATCATTCAATGTGCAAGCACCGGCGTGATTCGAACACGCGATATCCTGCTTACGAGACAGGCGCTTTAACCAACTAAGCCACGGCGCCAACGAGAAGAGGGATATTTATATTTTTTAAAGAAAATTCTCGAAGAATTTCCAAAAATTGAAATGATTGCGTAATACAATCCTTTACATATTTCAATAAAATTTTTACACATTTCTTTTAAAACATTTGCGAATAATTCAAAATCGTCAATCAATATCATTCAATGTGCAAGCACCGGCGTGATTCGAACACGCGATCTCCTGTTTACAAGACAGGCGCTTTAACCAACTAAGCCACGGCGCCAATGAGAAGAGGGCTCTTTATATTTTTCAAAACAAAATTCTCGAAGAATTTTCAAAAATTGAAATGATTGCATAAGACATTACTTTACATATTTCAATAAAATTTTTACACATTTCTTTTAAAACATTTGCGAGTAATTCAAAACCGTCAAGCAATATCATTCAACTGCCAGGCACCGGCGTAATTCGAACACGCGATCTCCTGTTTACTAGACAGGCGCTTTAACCAACTAAGCCAAGGCACCAACAACTGGAGGGCTCTTTATATTTTTCAAAACATAATTCTCGAAGAATTTCCAAAAATTGAAATGATTGCTTAAGACATTCCTTTACATATTTCAATAAAATTTTTACATATTTCTTTTAAAACATTTGCGAATAATTCAAAATCGTCAATCAATATCATTCAATGTGCAGGCACCGGCGTGATTCGAACACGCGATCTCCTGTTTACTAGACAGGCGCTTTAACCAACTAAGCCACGGCGCCAATGAGAAGAGGGCTCTTTATATTTTTCAAAACAAAATTCTCGAAGAATTTTCAAAAATTGAAATGATTGCATAAGACATTACTTTACATATTTCAATAACATTTTTACCCATTTCTTTTAAAACATTTGCGAGTAATTCAAAACCGTCAAGCAATATCATTCAACGACCAGGCACCAGAGTAATTCGAACACGCGATCTCCTGTTTACTAGACAAGCGCTTTAACCAACTAAGCCACGGCGCCAACAAGTAGAGGGCTCTTTATATTTTTCAAAACATAATTCTCGAAGAATTTCCAAAAATTAAAATGATTGCTTAAGACATTCCTTTACATATTTCAATAAAATTTTTACACATTTCTTTTAAAACATTTGCGAATAATTCAAAATCGTCAATCAATATCATTCAATGTGCAAGCAACGGCGTGATTCGAACACGCGATCTCCTGTTTACGAGACAGGCGCTTTAACCATCTAAGCCACGGCGCCCGACAGTTTTTTTAAAATTTCCTTCTATGAATGTTAAATTTATTTTTAGTTTAAAATAAATAGCAGAGTTATTATTTTAAATTTTATAATTGTTAAAGTCTTTTTACGCCATTTCAGTTTTTAAAGGAAGGTTCAGAAAAATACTTACACCGATGGCACGGGCGTGATTCGAACACGCGATCTCCTCTTTACTAGACAGGCGCTTTAACCAACTAAGCCACGGCGCCAATGAGAGGAGGGCTCTTTATATTTTTCAAAACAAAATTCTCGAAGAATTTCCAAAAATTGAAATGATTGCGTAAGACATTCCTTTACATATTTCAATATAATTTGTACACATTTCTTTCAAAACATTTGCGAGTAATTCAAAATCATCAATCAATATCATTCAATGTGCAGGCACCGGCGTGATTCGAACACGCGATCTCCCGCTTACAAGACAGGCGCTTTAACCAACTAAGCGACGGCGCCAACGAGAAGAGGGATCTTTATATTTTTTAAAGAAAATTCTCGAAGAATTTCCAAAAATTGAAATGATTGCGTAATACAATCCTTTACATATTTCAATAAAATTTTTACACACTTCTTTTAAAACATTAGCGAGTAATTCAAAATCGTCAATCAATATCGTTCAACGACCAGGCACCGGCGTAATTCGAACACGCGATCTCCTGTTTACAAGACAGGCGCTTTAACCAACTAAGCCACGGCGCCAACAAGAAGAGGGCTCTTTATATTTTTCAAAACAAAATTCTCGAAGAATTTTCAAAAATTGAAATGATTGCATAAGACATTACTTTACATATTTCAATAAAATTTTTACACATTTCTTTTAAAACATTTGCGAGTAATTCAAAACCGTCAAGCAATATCATTCAACGACCAGGCACCGGCGTGATTCGAACACGCGATCTCCTGTTTACTAGACAAGCGCTTTAACCAACTAAGCCACGGCGCCAACAAGAAGAGGGCTCTTTATATTTTTCAAAACAAAATTCTCGAAGAATTTCCAAAAATTGAAATGATTGCGTAAGACATTCCTTTACATATTTCAATATAATTTGTACACATTTCTTTCAAAACATTTGCGAGTAATTCAAAATCGTCAATCAATATCATTCAATGTGCAGGCACCGGCGTGATTCGAACACGCGATCTCCCGCTTACAAGACAGGCGCTTTAACCAACTAAGCCACGGCGCCAACGAGAAGAGGGATCTTTATATTTTTTAAAGAAAATTCTCGAAGAATTTCCAAAAATTGAAATGATTGCGTAATACAATCCTTTACATATTTCAATAAAATTTTTACACACTTCTTTTAAAACATTAGCGAGTAATTCAAAATCGTCAATCAATATCGTTCAACGACCAGGCACCGGCGTAATTCGAACACGCGATCTCCTGTTTACAAGACAGGCGCTTTAACCAACTAAGCCACGGCGCCAACAAGAAGAGGGCTCTTTATATTTTTCAAAACAAAATTCTCGAAGAATTTTCAAAAATTGAAATGATTGCATAAGACATTACTTTACATATTTCAATAAATTTTATCACGTTTCTTTTAAAACATTTGCGAATAATTCAAAAAACCTCAATCAATATCATTCAATGCGCTGGCACCGGCGTGAATCGAACACGCGATCTCCTGTTTACTAGACAGGCGATTTAACCAACTAAGCCACGGCGCCAATGAGAAGAGGGCTCTTTATATTTTTCAAAACAAAATTCTCGAAGAATTTTCAAAAATTGAAATGATTGCATAAGACATTACTTTACATATTTCAATAAATTTTTTACACGTTTGTTTTAAAACTTTTGCGAGTAATTCAAAACCGTCAAGCAATATCATTCAACGACCAGGCGCTGGCGTAATTCGAACACGCGATCTCCTGTTTACTAGACAGGCGCTTTATCCAACTAAGCCACGGCGCCAACAAGTAGAGGGTTCTTTATATTTTTCAAAAAATAATTCTCGAAGAATTTCCAAAAATTAAAATGATTGCTTAAGACATTCCTTTACATATTTCAATAAAATTTTTACACATTTCTTTTAAAACATTTGCGAATAATTCAAAATCGTCAATCAATATCATTCAATGTGCAAGCACCGGCGTGATTCGAACACGCGATTTCCTGTTTACTAGACAGGCGCTTTAACCAACTAAGCTACGGCGCCAAAAAGGCTCTTTATATTTTTCAAAACAAAATTCTCAAAGAATTTCCAAAAATTGAAATGATTGCTTAAGACATTCCTTTACATATTTCAATAAAATTTTTACATATTTCTTTTAAAACATTTGCGAATAATTCAAAATCGTCAATCAATATCATTCAATGTGCAGGCACCGGCGTGATTCGAACAAGCGATCTCCTGTTTACTAGACAGGCGCTTTAACCAACTAAGCCACGGCGCCAATGAGAAGAGGGCTCTTTATATTTTTCAAAACAAAATTCTCGAAGAATTTTCAAAAATTGAAATGATTGCATAAGACATTACTTTACATATTTCAATAACATTTTTACCCATTTCTTTTAAAACATTTGCGAGTAATTCAAAACCGTCAAGCAATATCATTCAACGACCAGGCACCAGAGTAATTCGAACACGCGATCTCCTGTTTACTAGACAAGCGCTTTAACCAACTAAGCCACGGCGCCAACAAGTAGAGGGCTCTTTATATTTTTCAAAACATAATTCTCGAAGAATTTCCAAAAATTAAAATGATTGCTTAAGACATTCCTTTACATATTTCAATAAAATTTTTACACATTTCTTTTAAAACATTTGCGAATAATTCAAAATCGTCAATCAATATCATTCAATGTGCAAGCAACGGCGTGATTCGAACACGCGATCTCCTGTTTACGAGACAGGCGCTTTAACCATCTAAGCCACGGCGCCCGACAGTTTTTTTAAAATTTCCTTCTATAAATGTTAAATTTATTTTTAGTTTAAAATAAATAGCAGAGTTATTATTTTAAATTTTATAATTGTTAAAGTCTTTTTACGCCATTTCAGTTTTTAAAGGAAGGTTCAGAAAAATACTTACACCGATGGCACCGGCGTGATTCGAACACGCGATCTCCTCTTTACTAGACAGGCGCTTTAACCAACTAAGCCACGGCGCCAATGAGAAGAGGGCTCTTTATATTTTTCAAAACAAAATTCTCGAAGAATTTTCAAAAATTGAAATGATTGCATAAGACATTACTTTACATATTTCAATAAAATTTTTACACATTTCTTTTAAAACATTTGCGAGTAATTCAAAACCGTCAAGCAATATCATTCAACGACCAGGCACCGGCGTGATTCGAACACGCGATCTCCTGTTTACTAGACAAGCGCTTTAACCAACTAAGCCACGGCGCCAACAAGAAGAGGGCTCTTTATATTTTTCAAAACAAAATTCTCGAAGAATTTCCAAAAATTGAAATGATTGCGTAAGACATTCCTTTACATATTTCAATATAATTTGTACACATTTCTTTCAAAACATTTGCGAGTAATTCAAAATCGTCAATCAATATCATTCAATGTGCAGGCCCCGGCGTGATTCGAACACGCGATCTCCCGCTTACAAGACAGGCGCTTTAACCAACTAGGCCACGGCGCCAACGAGAAGAGGGATCTTTATATTTTTTAAAGAAAATTCTCGAAGAATTTCCAAAAATTGAAATGATTGCGTAATACAATCCTTTACATATTTCAATAAAATTTTTACACACTTCTTTTAAAACATTAGCGAGTAATTCAAAATCGTCAATCAATATCGTTCAACGACCAGGCACCGGCGTAATTCGAACACGCGATCTCCTGTTTACAAGACAGGCGCTTTAACCAACTAAGCCACGGCGCCAACAAGAAGAGGGCTCTTTATATTTTTCAAAACAAAATTCTCGAAGAATTTTCAAAAATTGAAATGATTGCATAAGACATTACTTTACATATTTCAATAAAATTTTTACACGTTTCTTTTAAAACATTTGCGAATAATTCAAAAAACCTCAATCAATATCATTCAATGCGCTGGCACCGGCGTGAATCGAACACGCGATCTCCTGTTTACTAGACAGGCGATTTAACCAACTAAGCCACGGCGCCAATGAGAAGAGGGCTCTTTATATTTTTCAAAACAAAATTCTCGAAGAATTTTCAAAAATTGAAATGATTGCATAAGACATTACTTTACATATTTCAATAAATTTTTTACACGTTTGTTTTAAAACTTTTGCGAGTAATTCAAAACCGTCAAGCAATATCATTCAACGACCAGGCGCTGGCGTAATTCGAACACGCGATCTCCTGTTTACTAGACAGGCGCTTTATCCAACTAAGCCACGGCGCCAACAAGTAGAGGGTTCTTTATATTTTTCAAAAAATAATTCTCGAAGAATTTCCAAAAATTAAAATGATTGCTTAAGACATTCCTTTACATATTTCAATAAAATTTTTACACATTTCTTTTAAAACATTTGCGAATAATTCAAAATCGTCAATCAATATCATTCAATGTGCAAGCACCGGCGTGATTCGAACACGCGATTTCCTGTTTACTAGACAGGCGCTTTAACCAACTAAGCTACGGCGCCAAAAAGGCTCTTTATATTTTTCAAAACAAAATTCTCAAAGAATTTCCAAAAATTGAAATGATTGCGTAAGACATTCCTTTACATATTTCAATAAAATTTGTACACATTTCTTTTAAAACATTTGCGAGTAATTCAAAATCGTCAATCAATATCATTCAATGTGCAGGCACCAGCGTGATTCGAACACGCGATATCCTGCTTACGAGACAGGCGCTTTAACCAACTAAGCCACGGCGCGAACGAGAAGAGGGATCTTTACATTTTTTAAAGAAAATTCTCGAAGAATTTCAAAAAATTGAAATGATTGCGTAATACAATCCTTTACATATTTCAATAAAATTTTTACACATTTCTTTTAAAACATTTGCGAGTGATTCAAAATCTTCAATCAATATCATTCAATGTGCAGGCACCAGCGTGATTCGAACACGCGATATCCTGCTTACGAGACAGGCGCTTTAACCAACTAAGCCACGGCGCCAACGAGAAGAGGGCTCTTTATATTTTTCAAAACAAAATTCTCGAAGAATTTCCAAATATTGAAATGATTGCGTAAGACATTCCTTTACATATTTCAATAAAATTTTTACACATTTCTTTTAAAACATTTGCGAGTAATTCAAAATCGTCAATCAATATCATTCAATTTGCAGGCACCGGCGTGATTCGAACACGCGATCTCCTGTTTACAAGACAGGCGCTTTAACCAACTAAGCCACGGCGCCAATGAGAAGAGGGCTCTTTATATTTTTCAAAACAAAATTCTCGAAGAATTTCCAAAAATTGAAATGATTGCTTAAGACATTCCTTTACATATTTCAATAAAATTTTTACACATTTCTTTTAAAACATTTGCGAATAATTCAAAATCGTCAATCAATATCATTCAATGTGCAAGCAACGGCGTGATTCGAACACGCGATCTCCTGTTTACTAGAGAGGCGCTTTAACCAACTAAGCCACGGCGCCAACCAGAAGAGGTCTCTTTATATTTTTCAAAACAAAATTCTCGAAGAATTTCCAAAAATTGAAATGATTGCGTAAGACATTCCTTTACATATTTCAATAAAAGTTTTACACATTTCTTTTAAAACATTTGCGAGTAATTCAAAATCGTCAATCAATATCATTCAATGTGCAGGCACCGGCGTGATTCGAACACGCGATCTCCTGTTTACAAGACAGGCGCTTTAACCAACTAAGCTATGGCGCCAATGAGAAGAGGGCTCTTTATATTTTTCAAAACAAAATTCTCGAAGAATTTTCAAAAATTGAAATGATTGCATAAGACATTACTTTACATATTTCAATAAAATTTTTACACGTTTCTTTTAAAACATTTGCGAGTAATTCAAAACCGTCAAGCAATATCATTCAACGACCAGGCGCCGGCGTAATTCGAACACGCGATCTCCTGTTTACTAGACAGGCGCTTTATCCAACTAAGCCACGTCGCCAACAAGTAGAGGGTTCTTTATATTTTTCAAAAAATAATTCTCGAAGAATTTCCAAAAATTAAAATGATTGCTTAAGACAATCCTTTACATATTTCAATAAAATTTTTACACATTTCTTTTAAAACATTTGCGAGTAATTCAAAATCGTCAATCAATATCCTTCAATGTGCAGGCACCGGCGTGATTCGAACACGCGATCTCCTGTTTACAAGACAGGCGCTTTAACCAACTAAGCCACGGCGCCAATGAGAAGAGGGCTCTTTATATTTTTCAAAACAAAATTCTCGAAGAATTTTCAAAAATTGAAATGATTGCATAAGACATTACTTTACATATTTCAATAAAATTTTTACACATTTCTTTTAAAACATTTGCGAGTAATTCAAAATCGTCAATCAATATCATTCAATGTGCAGGCACCAGCGTGATTCGAACACGCGATATCCTGCTTACGAGACAGGCGCTTTAACCAACTAAGCCACGGCGCCAACGAGAAGAGGGATCTTTATATTTTTTAAAGAAAATTCTCGAAGAATTTCCAAAAATTGAAATGATTGCGTAATACAATCCTTTACATATTTCAATAAAATTTTTACACATTTCTTTTAAAACATTTGCGAGTGATTCAAAATCTTCAATCAATATCATTCAATGTGTAGGCACCGGCGTGATTCGAACACGCGATCTCCTGTTTACGAGACAGGCGCTTTAACCATCTAAGCCACGGCGCCCGACAGTTTTTTTAAAATTTCCTTCTATGAATGTTAAATTTATTTTTAGTTTAAAATAAATAGCAGAGTTATTATTTTAAATTTTATAATTGTTAAAGTCTTTTTACGCCATTTCAGTTTTTAAAGGAAGGTTCAGAAAAACACTTACACCGATGGCACCGGCGTGATTCGAACACGCGATCTCCTCTTTACTAGACAGGCGCTTTAACCAACTAAGCCACGGCGCCAACGAGAAGAGGGCTCTTTATATTTTTCAAAACAAAATTCTCAAAGAATTTCCAAATATTGAAATGATTGCGTAAGACATTCCTTTACATATTTCAATAAAATTTTTACACATTTCTTTTAAAACATTTGCGAGTAATTCAAAATCGTCAATCAATATCATTCAATGTGCAGGCACCGGCGTGATTCGAACACGCGATCTCCTGTTTACAAGGCAGGCGCTTTAACCAACTAGGCCACGGCGCCAATGAGAAGAGGGCTCTTTATATTTTTCAAAACAAAATTCTCGAAGAATTTTCAAAAATTGAAATGATTGCATAAGACATTACTTTACATATTTCAATAAAATTTTTACACATTTCTTTTAAAACATTTGCGAGTAATTCAAAGCCGTCAAGCAATATCATTCAACTACCAGGCACCAGCGTAATTCGAACACGCGATCTCCTGTTTACTAGACAGGCGCTTTAACCAACTAAGCCACGGCGCCAACAAGTAGATGGCTCTTTATATTTTTCAAAACATAATTCTCGAAGAATTTCCAAAAATTGAAATGATAGCTTAAGACATTCCTTTACATATTTCAATAAAATTTTTACACATTTCTTTTAAAACATTTGCGAATAATTCAAAATCGTCGATCAATATCATTCAATGTGCAGGCACCGGCGTGATTCGAACACGCGATCTCCTGTTTACTAGACAGGCGCTTTAACCAACTGAGCCACGGCGCCAATGAGAAGAGGGCTCTTTATATTTTTCAAAACAAAATTCTCGAAGAATTTTCAAAAATTGAAATGATTGCATAAGACATTACTTTACATATTTCAATAAAATTTTTACACATTTCTTTTAAAACATTTGCGAGTAATTCAAAACCGTCAAGCAATATCATTCAACGACCAGGCACCGGCGTGATTCGAACACGCGATCTCCTGTTTACTAGACAGGCGCTTTAACGAACTAAGCCACGGCGCCAACAAGAAGAGGGCTCTTTATATTTTTCAAAACAAAATTCTCGAAGAATTTCCAAAAATTGAAATGATTGCGTAAGACATTCCTTTGCATATTTCAATATAATTTGCACACATTTCTTTCAAAACATTTGCGAGTAATTCAAAATCGTCAATCAATATCATTCAATGTGCAGGCACCGGCGTGATTCGAACACGCGATCTCCCGCTTACAAGACAGGCGCTTTAACCAACTAAGCCACGGCGCCAACGAGAAGAGGGATCTTTATATTTTTTAAAGAAAATTCTCGAAGAATTTCCAAAAATTGAAATGATTGCGTAATACAATCCTTTACATATTTCAATAAAATTTTTACACACTTCTTTTAAAACATTTGCGAGTAATTCAAAATCGTCAATCAATATCGTTCAACGACCAGGCACCGACGTAATTCGAACACGCGATCTCCTGTTTACAAGACAGGCGCTTTAACCAACTAAGCCACGGCGCCAACAAGAAGAGGGCTCTTTATATTTTTCAAAACAAAATTCTCGAAGAATTTTCAAAAATTGAAATGATTGCATAAGACATTACTTTACATATTTCAATAAAATTTTTACACATTTCTTTTAAAACATTTGCGAGTAATTCAAAGCCGTCAAGCAATATCATTCAACTACCAGGCACCAGCGTAATTCGAACACGCGATCTCCTGTTTACTAGACAGGCGCTTTAACCAACTAAGCCACGGCGCCAACAAGTAGATGGCTCTTTATATTTTTCAAAACATAATTCTCGAAGAATTTCCAAAAATTGAAATGATAGCTTAAGACATTCCTTTACATATTTCAATAAAATTTTTACACATTTCTTTTAAAACATTTGCGAATAATTCAAAATCGTCGATCAATATCATTCAATGTGCAGGCACCGGCGTGATTCGAACACGCGATCTCCTGTTTACTAGACAGGCGCTTTAACCAACTAAGCCACGGCGCCAATGAGAAGAGGGCTCTTTATATTTTTCAAAACAAAATTCTCGAAGAATTTCGAAAAATTGAAAGGATTGCCTAAGACATTCCTTTACATATTTCAATAAAATTTTTACACATTTCTTTTAAAACATTTGCGAGTAATTCAAAAACGTCAAGCAATATTATTCAACGACCAGGCACCGGCGTTATTCGAACACGCGATCTCCTGTTTACAAGACAGGCGCTTTAACCAACTAAGCCACGGCGCCAACAAGAAGAGGGCTCTTTATATTTTTCAAAACAAAATTCTCGAAGAATTTCGAAAAATTGAAAGGATTGCCTAAGACATTCCTTTACATATTTCAATAAAATTTTTACACATTTCTTTTAAAACATTTGCGAGTAATTCAAAAACGTCAAGCAATATTATTCAACGACCAGGCACCGGCGTTATTCGAACACGCGATCTCCTGTTTACAAGACAGGCGCTTTAACCAACTAAGCCACGGCGCCAACGAGAAGAGGGCTCTTTATATTTTTCAAAACAAAATTCTCGAAGAATTTCCAATAATTGAAATGATTGCGTAATACAATCCTTTACATATTTCAATAAAATTTTTACACATTTCTTTTAAAACATTTGCGAGTAATTCAAAATCGTCAATCAATATCATTCAATGACCAGGCACCGGCGTAATTCGAACACGCGATCTCCTGCTTACTAGACAGGCGCTATAACCATATAAGCCACGGCGCCAACAAGTAAAGGGCTCTTTATATTTTTCAAAACAAAATTCTCGAAGAATTTCCAAAAATTGAAATGATTGCGTAAGACATTCCTTTACATATTTCAATAAAAGTTTTACACATTTCTTTTAAAACATTTGCGAGTAATTCAAAATCGTCAATCAATATCATTCAATGTGCAGGCACCGGCGTGATTCGAACACGCGATCTCCTGTTTACAAGACAGGCGCTTTAACCAACTAAGCTACGACGCCAACAAGGCTCTTTATATTTTTCAAAACAAAATTCTCGAAGAATTTCCAAAAATTGAAATGATTGCGTAATACATTCCTTTACATATTTCAATAAAATTTTTACACATTTCTTTTAAAACATTTGCGAGTAATTCAAAATCGTCAATCAATATCATTCAATGTGCAGGCACCGGCGTGATTCGAACACGCGATCTCCTGCTTACAAGACAGGCGCTTTAACCAACTAAGCCACGGCGCCAACGAGAAGAGGGATCTTTATATTTTTTAAACAAAATTCTCGAAGAATTTTCAAAAATTGAAATGATTGCGTAATACAATCCTTTACATATTTCAATAAAATTTTTACACATTTCTTTTAAAACATTTGCGAGTGATTCAAAATCTTCAATCAATATCATTCAATGTGTAGGCACCGGCGTGATTCGAACACGCGATCTCCTGTTTACGAGACAGGCGCTTTAACCATCTAAGCCACGGCGCCCGACAGTTTTTTTAAAATTTCCTTCTATGAATGTTAAATTTATTTTTAGTTTAAAATAAATAGCAGAGTTATTATTTTAATTTTTATAATTGATAAAGTCTTTTTACGCCATTTCAGTTTTTAAAGGAAGGTTCAGAAAAATACTTACACCGATGGCACCGGCGTGATTCGAACACGCGATCTCCTGTTTACAAGACAGGCGCTTTAACCAACTAAGCCACGGCGCCAACAAGAAGAGGGCTCTTTATATTTTTCAAAACAAAATTCTCGAAGAATTTCGAAAAATTGAAAGGATTGCCTAAGACATTCCTTTACATATTTCAATAAAATTTTTACACATTTCTTTTAAAACATTTGCGAGTAATTCAAAAACGTCAAGCAATATTATTCAACGACCAGGCACCGGCGTTATTCGAACACGCGATCTCCTGTTTAGTAGACAGGCGCTTTAACCATCTAAGCCACGGCGCCAACGAGAAGAGGGCTCTTTATATTTTTCAAAACAAAATTCTCGAAGAATTTTCAAAAATTGAAATGATTGCATAAGACATTACTTTACATATTTCAATAAAATTTTTACACATTTCTTTTAAAGCATTTGCGAGTAATTCAAAACCGTCAAGCAATATCATTCAACGACCAGGCACCGGCGTAATTCGAACACTCGATCTCCTGTTTACTAGACAGGCGCTTTAACCATCTAAGCCACGGCGCCAACAAGTAGAGGGCTCTTTATATTTTTCAAAACATAATTCTCGAAGAATTTCCAAAAATTGAAATGATTGCTTAAGACATTCTTTTACATATTTCAATAAAATTTTTACACATTTCTTTTAAAACATTTGCGAGTAATTCAAAATCGTCAATCAATATCATTCTTCGACCAGGCACCGGCGTAATTCGAACACGCGATTTCCTGTTTACTAGACAGGCGCTTTAACCATATAAGCCACGGCGCCAACAAGTAGAGGGCTCTTTATATTTTTCAAAACATAATTCTCGAAGAATTTCCAAAAATTGAAATGATTGCTTAAGACATTCCTTTACATATTTCAATAAAATTTTTACACATTTCTTTTAAAACATTTGCGAATAATTCAAAATCGTCAATCAATATCATTCAATGGGAAAGCACCGGCGTGATTCGAACACGCGATCTCCTGTTTACTAGACAGGCGCTTTAACCAACTAAGCCACGGCGCCAACGAGAAGAGGGCTCTTTATATTTTTCAAAACAAAATTCTCGAAGAATTTCCAAATATTGAAATGATTGCGTAAGACATTCCTTTACATATTTCAATAAAATTTTTACACATTTCTTTTAAAACATTTGCGAGTAATTCAAAATCGTCAATCAGTATCATTCAATGTGCAGGCACCGGCGTGATTCGAACACGCGATCTCCTGTTTACAAGACAGGCGCTTTAACCAACTAAGCCACGGCGCCAATGAGAAGAGGGCTCTTTATATTTTTCAAAACAAAATTCTCGAAGAATTTTCAAAAATTGAAATGATTGCATAAGACATTACTTTACATATTTCAATAAAATTTTTACACATTTCTTTTAAAACATTTGCGAGTAATTCAAAACCGTCAAGCAATATCATTCAACTGCCAGGCACCGGCGTAATTCGAACACGCGATCTCCTGTTTACTAGACAGGCGCTTTAACCAACTAAGCCACGGCGCCAACAACTGGAGGGCTCTTTATATTTTTCAAAACATAATTCTCGAAGAATTTCCAAAAATTGAAATGATTGCTTAAGACATCCTTTACATATTTCAATAAAATTTTTACACATTTCTTTTAAAACATTTGCGAATAATTCAAAATCGTCAATCAATATCATTCAATGTGCAGGCACCGGCGTGATTCGAACACGCGATCTCCTGTTTACTAGACAGGCGCTTTAACCAACTAAGCCACGGCGCCAATGAGAAGAGGGCTCTTTATATTTTTCAAAACAAAATTCTCGAAGAATTTTCAAAAATTGAAATGATTGCATAAGACATTACTTTACATATTTCAATAACATTTTTACCCATTTCTTTTAAAACATTTGCGAGTAATTCAAAACCGTCAAGCAATATCATTCAACGACCAGGCACCAGAGTAATTCGAACACGCGATCTCCTGTTTACTAGACAAGCGCTTTAACCAACTAAGCCACGGCGCCAACAAGTAGAGGGCTCTTTATATTTTTCAAAACATAATTCTCGAAGAATTTCCAAAAATTAAAATGATTGCTTAAGACATTCCTTTACATATTTCAATAAAATTTTTACACATTTCTTTTAAAACATTTGCGAATAATTCAAAATCGTCAATCAATATCATTCAATGTGCAAGCAACGGCGTGATTCGAACACGCGATCTCCTGTTTACTAGACAGGCGCTTTAACCAACTAAGCCACGGCGCCAACCAGAAGACGGCTCTTTATATTTTTCAAAACAAAATTCTCGAAGAATTTCCAAAAATTGAAATGATTGCGTAAGACATTCCTTTACATATTTCAATAAAAGTTTTACACATTTCTTTTAAAACATTTGCGAGTAATTCAAAATCGTCAATCAATATCATTCAATGTGCAGGCACCGGCGTGATTCGAACACGCGATCTCCTGTTTACAAGACAGGCGCTTTAACCAACTAAGCCATGGCGCCAATGAGAAGAGGGCTCTTTATATTTTTCAAAACAAAATTCTCGAAGAATTTTCAAAAATTGAAATGATTGCATAAGACATTACTTTACATATTTCAATAAAATTTTTACACGTTTCTTTTAAAACATTTGCGAGTAATTCAAAACCGTCAAGCAATATCATTCAACGACCAGGCGCCGGCGTAATTCGAACACGCGATCTCCTGTTTACTAGACAGGCGCTTTATCCAACTAAGCCACGGCGCCAACAAGTAGAATGTTCTTTATATTTTTCAAAAAATAATTCTCGAAGAATTTCCAAAAATTAAAATGATTGCTTAAGACATTCCTTTACATATTTCAATAAAATTTTTACACATTTCTTTTAAAACATTTGCGAATAATTCAAAATCGTCAATCAATATCATTCAATGTGCAAGCACCGGCGTGATTCGAACACGCGATTTCCTGTTTACTAGACAGGCGCTTTAACCAACTAAGCTACGGCGCCAACAAGGCTCTTTATATTTTTCAAAACAAAATTCTCAAAGAATTTCCAAAAATTGAAATGATTGCGTAATACAATCCTTTACATATTTCAATAAAATTTTTACACATTTCTTTTAAAACATTTGCGAGTAATTCAAAATCGTCAATCAATATCATTAAATGACCAGGCACCGGCGTAATTCGAACACGCGATCTCCTGTTTACTAGAGAGGCGCTTTATCCAACTAAGCCACGGCGCCAACAAGTAGAGGGTTCTTTATATTTTTCAAAAAATAATTCTCGAAGAATTTCCAAAAATTAAAATGATTGCTTAAGACATTCCTTTACATATTTCAATAAAATTTTTACACATTTCTTTTAAAACATTTGCGAATAATTCAAAATCGTCAATCAATATCATTCAACGACCAGGCGCCGGCGTGATTCGAACACGCGATATCCTGCTTACGAGACAGGCGCTTTAACCAACTAAGCCACGGCGCCAACGAGAAGAGGGATATTTATATTTTTTAAAGAAAATTCTCGAAGAATTTCCAAAAATTGAAATGATTGCGTAATACAATCCTTTACATATTTCAATAAAATTTTTACACATTTCTTTTAAAACATTTGCGAATAATTCAAAATCGTCAATCAATATCATTCAATGTGCAAGCACCGGCGTGATTCGAACACGCGATTTCCTGTTTACTAGACAGGCGCTTTATCCAACTAAGCCACGGCGCCAACAAGTAGAATGTTCTTTATATTTTTCAAAAAATAATTCTCGAAGAATTTCCAAAAATTAAAATGATTGCTTAAGACATTCCTTTACATATTTCAATAAAATTTTTACACATTTCTTTTAAAACATTTGCGAATAATTCAAAATCGTCAATCAATATCATTCAATGTGCAAGCAACGGCGTGATTCGAACACGCGATATCCTGCTTACGAGACAGGCGCTTTAACCAACTAAGCCACGGCGCCAATGAGAAGAGGGCTCTTTATATTTTTCAAAACAAAATTCTCGAAGAATTTTCAAAAATTGAAATGATTGCATAAGACATTACTTTACATATTTCAATAAAATTTTTACACGTTTCTTTTAAAACATTTGCGAGTAATTCAAAACCGTCAAGCAATATCATTCAACGACCAGGCACCGGCGTAATTCGAACGCGCGATCTCCTGTTTACTAGACAGGCGCTTTATTCAACTAAGCCACGGCGCCAACAAGTAGAATGTTCTTTATATTTTTCAAAAAATAATTCTCGAAGAATTTCCAAAAATTAAAATGATTGCTTAAGACATTCCTTTACATATTTCAATAAAATTTTTACACATTTCTTTTAAAACATTTGCGAATAATTCAAAATCGTCAATCAATATCATTCAATGTGCAAGCACCGGCGTGATTCGAACACGCGATTTCCTGTTTACTAGACAGGCGCTTTAACCAACTAAGCTACGGCGCCAACAAGGCTCTTTATATTTTTCAAAACAAAATTCTCAAAGAATTTCCAAAAATTGAAATGATTGCGTAATACAATCTTTTACATATTTCAATAAAATTTTTACACATTTCTTTTAAAACATTTGCGAGTAATTCAAAATCGTCAATCAATATCATTAAATGACCAGGCACCGGCGTAATTCGAACACGCGATCTCCTGTTTACTAGACAGGCGCTTTATCCAACTAAGCCACGGTGCCAACAAGTAGAGGGTTCTTTATATTTTTCAAAAAATAATTCTCGAAGAATTTCCAAAAATTAAAATGATTGCTTAAGACATTCCTTTACATATTTCAATAAAATTTTTACACATTTCTTTTAAAACATTTGCGAATAATTCAAAATCGTCAATCAATATCATTCAATGTGCAAGCACCGGCGTGATTCGAACACGCGATATCCTGCATACGAGACAGGCGCTTTAACCAACTAAGCCACGGCGCCAACGAGAAGAGGGATATTTATATTTTTTAAAGAAAATTCTCGAAGAATTTCCAAAAATTGAAATGATTGCGTAATACAATCCTTTACATATTTCAATAAAATTTTTACACATTTCTTTTAAAACATTTGCGAATAATTCAAAATCGTCAATCAATATCATTCAATGTGCAAGCACCGGCGTGATTCGAACACGCGATATCCTGCTTACGAGACAGGCGCTTTAACCAACTAAGCCACGGCGCCAACGAGAAGAGGGATATTTATATTTTTTAAAGAAAATTCTCGAAGAATTTCCAAAAATTGAAATGATTGCGTAATACAATCCTTTACATATTTCAATAAAATTTTTACACATTTCTTTTAAAACATTTGCGAATAATTCAAAATCGTCAATCAATATCATTCAATGTGCAAGCACCGGCGTGATTCGAACACGCGATCTCCTGTTTACAAGACAGGCGCTTTAACCAACTAAGCCACGGCGCCAATGAGAAGAGGGCTCTTTATATTTTTCAAAACAAAATTCTCGAAGAATTTTCAAAAATTGAAATGATTGCATAAGACATTACTTTACATATTTCAATAAAATTTTTACACATTTCTTTTAAAACATTTGCGAGTAATTCAAAACCGTCAAGCAATATCATTCAACTGCCAGGCACCGGCGTAATTCGAACACGCGATCTCCTGTTTACTAGACAGGCGCTTTAACCAACTAAGCCAAGGCACCAACAACTGGAGGGCTCTTTATATTTTTCAAAACATAATTCTCGAAGAATTTCCAAAAATTGAAATGATTGCTTAAGACATTCCTTTACATATTTCAATAAAATTTTTACATATTTCTTTTAAAACATTTGCGAATAATTCAAAATCGTCAATCAATATCATTCAATGTGCAGGCACCGGCGTGATTCGAACACGCGATCTCCTGTTTACTAGACAGGCGCTTTAACCAACTAAGCCACGGCGCCAATGAGTAGAGGGCTCTTTATATTTTTCAAAACAAAATTCTCGAAGAATTTTCAAAAATTGAAATGATTGCATAAGACATTACTTTACATATTTCAATAACATTTTTACCCATTTCTTTTAAAACATTTGCGAGTAATTCAAAACCGTCAAGCAATATCATTCAACGACCAGGCACCAGAGTAATTCGAACACGCGATCTCCTGTTTACTAGACAAGCGCTTTAACCAACTAAGCCACGGCGCCAACAAGTAGAGGGCTCTTTATATTTT
Source organism: Salticus scenicus (assembly GCA_963930645.1). Lineage (NCBI taxonomy): Eukaryota > Metazoa > Arthropoda > Arachnida > Araneae > Salticidae > Salticus > Salticus scenicus. The sequence continues at coordinate 95,586,924 of OZ005655.1, forward strand.
TCAAAACATAATTCTCGAAGAATTTCCAAAAATTAAAATGATTGCTTAAGACATTCCTTTACATATTTCAATAAAATTTTTACACATTTCTTTTAAAACATTTGCGAATAATTCAAAATCGTCAATCAATATCATTCAATGTGCAAGCAACGGCGTGATTCGAACACGCGATCTCCTGTTTACGAGACAGGCGCTTTAACCATCTAAGCCACGGCGCCCGACAGTTTTTTTAAAATTTCCTTCTATGAATGTTAAATTTATTTTTAGTTTAAAATAAATAGCAGAGTTATTATTTTAAATTTTATAATTGTTAAAGTCTTTTTACGCCATTTCAGTTTTTAAAGGAAGGTTCAGAAAAATACTTACACCGATGGCACCGGCGTGATTCGAACACGCGATCTCCTCTTTACTAGACAGGCGCTTTAACCAACTAAGCCACGGCGCCAATGAGGAGAGGGCTCTTTATATTTTTCAAAACAAAATTCTCGAAGAATTTCCAAAAATTGAAATGATTGCGTAAGACATTCCTTTACATATTTCAATATAATTTGTACACATTTCTTTCAAAACATTTGCGAGTAATTCAAAATCGTCAATCAATATCATTCAATGTGCAGGCACCGGCGTGATTCGAACACGCGATCTCCCGCTTACAAGACAGGCGCTTTAACCAACTAAGCCACGGCGCCAACGAGAAGAGGGATCTTTATATTTTTTAAAGAAAATTCTCGAAGAATTTCCAAAAATTGAAATGATTGCGTAATACAATCCTTTACATATTTCAATAAAATTTTTACACACTTCTTTTAAAACATTAGCGAGTAATTCAAAATCGTCAATCAATATCGTTCAACGACCAGGCACCGGCGTAATTCGAACACGCGATCTCCTGTTTACAAGACAGGCGCTTTAACCAACTAAGCCACGGCGCCAACAAGAAGAGGGCTCTTTATATTTTTCAAAACAAAATTCTCGAAGAATTTTCAAAAATTGAAATGATTGCATAAGACATTACTTTACATATTTCAATAAAATTTTTACACATTTCTTTTAAAACATTTGCGAGTAATTCAAAACCGTCAAGCAATATCATTCAACGACCAGGCACCGGCGTGATTCGAACACGCGATCTCCTGTTTACTAGACAAGCGCTTTAACCAACTAAGCCACGGCGCCAACAAGAAGAGGGCTCTTTATATTTTTCAAAACAAAATTCTCGAAGAATTTCCAAAAATTGAAATGATTGCGTAAGACATTCCTTTACATATTTCAATATAATTTGTACACATTTCTTTCAAAACATTTGCGAGTAATTCAAAATCGTCAATCAATATCATTCAATGTGCAGGCACCGGCGTGATTCGAACACGCGATCTCCCGCTTACAAGACAGGCGCTTTAACCAACTAAGCCACGGCGCCAACGAGAAGAGGGATCTTTATATTTTTTAAAGAAAATTCTCGAAGAATTTCCAAAAATTGAAATGATTGCGTAATACAATCCTTTACATATTTCAATAAAATTTTTACACACTTCTTTTAAAACATTAGCGAGTAATTCAAAATCGTCAATCAATATCGTTCAACGACCAGGCACCGGCGTAATTCGAACACGCGATCTCCTGTTTACAAGACAGGCGCTTTAACCAACTAAGCCACGGCGCCAACAAGAAGAGGGCTCTTTATATTTTTCAAAACAAAATTCTCGAAGAATTTTCAAAAATTGAAATGATTGCATAAGACATTACTTTACATATTTCAATAAAATTTTTACACGTTTCTTTTAAAACATTTGCGAATAATTCAAAAAACCTCAATCAATATCATTCAATGCGCTGGCACCGGCGTGAATCGAACACGCGATCTCCTGTTTACTAGACAGGCGATTTAACCAACTAAGCCACGGCGCCAATGAGAAGAGGGCTCTTTATATTTTTCAAAACAAAATTCTCGAAGAATTTTCAAAAATTGAAATGATTGCATAAGACATTACTTTACATATTTCAATAAATTTTTTACACGTTTGTTTTAAAACTTTTGCGAGTAATTCAAAACCGTCAAGCAATATCATTCAACGACCAGGCGCTGGCGTAATTCGAACACGCGATCTCCTGTTTACTAGACAGGCGCTTTATCCAACTAAGCCACGGCGCCAACAAGTAGAGGGTTCTTTATATTTTTCAAAAAATAATTCTCGAAGAATTTCCAAAAATTAAAATGATTGCTTAAGACATTCCTTTACATATTTCAATAAAATTTTTACACATTTCTTTTAAAACATTTGCGAATAATTCAAAATCGTCAATCAATATCATTCAATGTGCAAGCACCGGCGTGATTCGAACACGCGATTTCCTGTTTACTAGACAGGCGCTTTAACCAACTAAGCTACGGCGCCAAAAAGGCTCTTTATATTTTTCAAAACAAAATTCTCAAAGAATTTCCAAAAATTGAAATGATTGCTTAAGACATTCCTTTACATATTTCAATAAAATTTTTACATATTTCTTTTAAAACATTTGCGAATAATTCAAAATCGTCAATCAATATCATTCAATGTGCGGGCACCGGCGTGATTCGAACACGCGATCTCCTGTTTACTAGACAGGCGCTTTAACCAACTAAGCCACGGCGCCAATGAGAAGAGGGCTCTTTATATTTTTCAAAACAAAATTCTCGAAGAATTTTCAAAAATTGAAATGATTGCATAAGACATTACTTTACATATTTCAATAACATTTTTACCCATTTCTTTTAAAACATTTGCGAGTAATTCAAAACCGTCAAGCAATATCATTCAACGACCAGGCACCAGAGTAATTCGAACACGCGATCTCCTGTTTACTAGACAAGCGCTTTAACCAACTAAGCCACGGCGCCAACAAGTAGCGGGCTCTTTATATTTTTCAAAACATAATTCTCGAAGAATTTCCAAAAATTAAAATGATTGCTTAAGACATTCCTTTACATATTTCAATAAAATTTTTACACATTTCTTTTAAAACATTTGCGAATAATTCAAAATCGTCAATCAATATCATTCAATGTGCAAGCAACGGCGTGATTCGAACACGCGATCTCCTGTTTACGAGACAGGCGCTTTAACCATCTAAGCCACGGCGCCCGACAGTTTTTTTAAAATTTCCTTCTATGAATGTTAAATTTATTTTTAGTTTAAAATAAATAGCAGAGTTATTATTTTAAATTTTATAATTGTTAAAGTCTTTTTACGCCATTTCAGTTTTTAAAGGAAGGTTCAGAAAAATACTTACACCGATGGCACCGGCGTGATTCGAACACGCGATCTCCTCTTTACTAGACAGGCGCTTTAACCAACTAAGCCACGGCGCCAATGAGAAGAGGGCTCTTTATATTTTTCAAAACAAAATTCTCGAAGAATTTTCAAAAATTGAAATGATTGCATAAGACATTACTTTACATATTTCAATAAAATTTTTACACATTTCTTTTAAAACATTTGCGAGTAATTCAAAACCGTCAAGCAATATCATTCAACGACCAGGCACCGGCGTGATTCGAACACGCGATCTCCTGTTTACTAGACAAGCGCTTTAACCAACTAAGCCACGGCGCCAACAAGAAGAGGGCTCTTTATATTTTTCAAAACAAAATTCTCGAAGAATTTCCAAAAATTGAAATGATTGCGTAAGACATTCCTTTACATATTTCAATATAATTTGTACACATTTCTTTCAAAACATTTGCGAGTAATTCAAAATCGTCAATCAATATCATTCAATGTGCAGGCACCGGCGTGATTCGAACACGCGATCTCCCGCTTACAAGACAGGCGCTTTAACCAACTAAGCCACGGCGCCAACGAGAAGAGGGATCTTTATATTTTTTAAAGAAAATTCTCGAAGAATTTCCAAAAATTGAAATGATTGCGTAATACAATCCTTTACATATTTCAATAAAATTTTTACACACTTCTTTTAAAACATTAGCGAGTAATTCAAAATCGTCAATCAATATCGTTCAACGACCAGGCACCGGCGTAATTCGAACACGCGATCTCCTGTTTACAAGACAGGCGCTTTAACCAACTAAGCCACGGCGCCAACAAGAAGAGGGCTCTTTATATTTTTCAAAACAAAATTCTCGAAGAATTTTCAAAAATTGAAATGATTGCATAAGACATTACTTTACATATTTCAATAAAATTTTTACACGTTTCTTTTAAAACATTTGCGAATAATTCAAAAAACCTCAATCAATATCATTCAATGCGCTGGCACCGGCGTGAATCGAACACGCGATCTCCTGTTTACTAGACAGGCGATTTAACCAACTAAGCCACGGCGCCAATGAGAAGAGGTCTCTTTATATTTTTCAAAACAAAATTCTCGAAGAATTTTCAAAAATTGAAATGATTGCATAAGACATTACTTTACATATTTCAATAAATTTTTTACACGTTTGTTTTAAAACTTTTGCGAGTAATTCAAAACCGTCAAGCAATATCATTCAACGACCAGGCGCTGGCGTAATTCGAACACGCGATCTCCTGTTTACTAGACAGGCGCTTTATCCAACTAAGCCACGGCGCCAACAAGTAGAGGGTTCTTTATATTTTTCAAAAAATAATTCTCGAAGAATTTCCAAAAATTAAAATGATTGCTTAAGACATTCCTTTACATATTTCAATAAAATTTTTACACATTTCTTTTAAAACATTTGCGAATAATTCAAAATCGTCAATCAATATCATTCAATGTGCAAGCACCGGCGTGATTCGAACACGCGATTTCCTGTTTACTAGACAGGCGCTTTAACCAACTAAGCTACGGCGCCAAAAAGGCTCTTTATATTTTTCAAAACAAAATTCTCAAAGAATTTCCAAAAATTGAAATGATTGCGTAAGACATTCCTTTACATATTTCAATAAAATTTGTACACATTTCTTTTAAAACATTTGCGAGTAATTCAAAATCGTCAATCAATATCATTCAATGTGCAGGCACCAGCGTGATTCGAACACGCGATATCCTGCTTACGAGACAGGCGCTTTAACCAACTAAGCCACGGCGCCAACGAGAAGAGGGATCTTTACATTTTTTAAAGAAAATTCTCGAAGAATTTCAAAAAATTGAAATGATTGCGTAATACAATCCTTTACATATTTCAATAAAATTTTTACACATTTCTTTTAAAACATTTGCGAGTGATTCAAAATCTTCAATCAATATCATTCAATGTGTAGGCACCGGCGTGATTCGAACACGCGATCTCCTGTTTACGAGACAGGCGCTTTAACCATCTAAGCCACGGCGCCCGACAGTTTTTTTAAAATTTCCTTCTATGAATGTTAAATTTATATTTAGTTTAAAATAAATAGCAGAGTTATTATTTTAAATTTTATAATTGTTAAAGTCTTTTTACGCCATTTCAGTTTTTAAAGGAAGGTTCAGAAAAATACTTACACCGATGGCACCGGCGTGATTCGAACACGCGATCTCCTCTTTACTAGACAGGCGCTTTAACCAACTAAGCCACGGCGCCAACGAGAAGAGGGCTCTTTATATTTTTCAAAACAAAATTCTCAAAGAATTTCCAAATATTGAAATGATTGCGTAAGACATTCCTTTACATATTTCAATAAAATTTTTACACATTTCTTTTAAAACATTTGCGAGTAATTCAAAATCGTCAATCAATATCATTCAATGTGCAGGCACCGGCGTGATTCGAACACGCGATCTCCTGTTTACAAGACAGGCGCTTTAACCAACTAAGCCACGGCGCCAATGAGAAGAGGGCTCTTTATATTTTTCAAAACAAAATTCTCGAAGAATTTTCAAAAATTGAAATGATTGCATAAGACATTACTTTACATATTTCAATAAAATTTTTACACATTTCTTTTAAAACATTTGCGAGTAATTCAAAGCCGTCAAGCAATATCATTCAACTACCAGGCACCAGCGTAATTCGAACACGCGATCTCCTGTTTACTAGACAGGCGCTTTAACCAACTAAGCCACGGCGCCAACAAGTAGATGGCTCTTTATATTTTTCAAAACATAATTCTCGAAGAATTTCCAAAAATTGAAATGATAGCTTAAGACATTCCTTTACATATTTCAATAAAATTTTTACACATTTCATTTAAAACATTTGCGAATAATTCAAAATCTTCGATCAATATCATTCAATGTGCAGGCACCGGCGTGATTCGAACACGCGATCTCCTGTTAACTAGACATGCGCTTTAACCAACTAAGCCACGGCGCCAATGAGAAGAGGGCTCTTTATATTTTTCAAAACAAAATTCTCGAAGAATTTTCAAAAATTGAAATGATTGCATAAGACATTACTTTACATATTTCAATAAAATTTTTACACATTTCTTTTAAAACATTTGCGAGTAATTCAAAACCGTCAAGCAATATCATTCAACGACCAGGCACCGGCGTGATTCGAACACGCGATCTCCTGTTTACTAGACAGGCGCTTTAACCAACTAAGCCACGGCGCCAACAAGAAGAGGGCTCTTTATATTTTTCAAAACAAAATTCTCGAAGAATTTCCAAAAATTGAAATGATTGCGTAAGACATTCCTTTACATATTTCAATATAATTTGTACACATTTCTTTCAAAACATTTGCGAGTAATTCAAAATCGTCAATCAATATCATTCAATGTGCAGGCACCGGCGTGATTCGAACACGCGATCTCCCGCTTACAAGACAGGCGCTTTAACCAACTAAGCCACGGCGCCAACGAGAAGAGGGATCTTTATATTTTTTAAAGAAAATTCTCGAAGAATTTCCAAAAATTGAAATGATTGCGTAATACAATCCTTTACATATTTCAATAAAATTTTTACACACTTCTTTTAAAACATTTGCGAGTAATTCAAAATCGTCAATCAATATCGTTCAACGACCAGGCACCGGCGTAATTCGAACACGCGATCTCCTGTTTACAAGACAGGCGCTTTAACCAACTAAGCCACGGCGCCAACAAGAAGAGGGCTCTTTATATTTTTCAAAACAAAATTCTCGAAGAATTTTCAAAAATTGAAATGATTGCATAAGACATTACTTTACATATTTCAATAAAATTTTTACACGTTTCTTTTAAAACATTTGCGAATAATTCAAAAAACCTCAATCAATATCATTCAATGCGCTGGCACCGGCGTGATTCGAACACGCGATCTCCTGTTTACTAGACAGGCGATTTAACCAACTAAGCCACGGCGCCAATGAGAAGAGGGCTCTTTATATTTTTCAAAACAAAATTCTCGAAGAATTTTCAAAAATTGAAATGATTGCATAAGACATTACTTTACATATTTCAATAAATTTTTTACACGTTTGTTTTAAAACTTTTGCGAGTAATTCAAAACCGTCAAGCAATATCATTCAACGACCAGGCGCTGGCGTAATTCGAACACGCGATCTCCTGTTTACTAGACAGGCGCTTTATCCAACTAAGCCACGGCGCCAACAAGTAGAGGGTTCTTTATATTTTTCAAAAAATAATTCTCGAAGAATTTCCAAAAATTAAAATGATTGCTTAAGACATTCCTTTACATATTTCAATAAAATTTTTACACATTTCTTTTAAAACATTTGCGAATAATTCAAAATCGTCAATCAATATCATTCAATGTGCAAGCACCGGCGTGATTCGAACACGCGATTTCCTGTTTACTAGACAGGCGCTTTAACCAACTAAGCTACGGCGCCAAAAAGGCTCTTTATATTTTTCAAAACAAAATTCTCAAAGAATTTCCAAAAATTGAAATGATTGCGTAAGACATTCCTTTACATATTTCAATAAAATTTGTACACATTTCTTTTAAAACATTTGCGAGTAATTCAAAATCGTCAATCAATATCATTCAATGTGCAGGCACCAGCGTGATTCGAACACGCGATATCCTGCTTACGAGACAGGCGCTTTAACCAACTAAGCCACGGCGCCAACGAGAAGAGGGATCTTTATATTTTTTAAGGAAAATTCTCGAAGAATTTCAAAAAATTGAAATGATTGCGTAATACAATCCTTTACATATTTCAATAAAATTTTTACACATTTCTTTTAAAACATTTGCGAGTGATTCAAAATCTTCAATCAATATCATTCAATGTGTAGGCACCGGCGTGATTCGAACACGCGATCTCCTGTTTACGAGACAGGCGCTTTAACCATCTAAGCCACGGCGCCCGACAGTTTTTTTAAAATTTCCTTCTATGAATGTTAAATTTATTTTTAGTTTAAAATAAATAGCAGAGTTATTATTTTAAATTTTATAATTGTTAAAGTATTTTTACGCCATTTCAGTTTTTAAAGGAAGGTTCAGAAAAATACTTACACCGATGGCACCGGCGTGATTCGAACACGCGATCTCCTCTTTACTAGACAGGCGCTTTAACCAACTAAGCCACGGCGCCAACGAGAAGAGGGCTCTTTATATTTTTCAAAACAAAATTCTCAAAGAATTTCCAAATATTGAAATGATTGCGTAAGACATTCCTTTACATATTTCAATAAAATTTTTACACATTTCTTTTAAAACATTTGCGAGTAATTCAAAATCGTCAATCAATATCATTCAATGTGCATGCACCGGCGTGATTCGAACACGAGATCTCCTGTTTACAAGACAGGCGCTTTAACCAACTAAGCCACGGCGCCAATGAGAAGAGGGCTCTTTATATTTTTCAAAACAAAATTCTCGAAGAATTTTCAAAAATTGAAATGATTGCATAAGACATTACTTTACATATTTCAATAAAATTTTTACACATTTCTTTTAAAACATTTGCGAGTAATTCAAAGCCGTCAAGCAATATCATTCAACTACCAGGCACCAGCGTAATTCGAACACGCGATCTCCTGTTTACTAGACAGGCGCTTTAACCAACTAAGCCACGGCGCCAACAAGTAGATGGCTCTTTATATTTTTCAAAACATAATTCTCGAAGAATTTCCAAAAATTGAAATGATAGCTTAAGACATTCCTTTACATATTTCAATAAAATTTTTACACATTTCTTTTAAAACATTTGCGAATAATTCAAAATCGTCGATCAATATCATTCAATGTGCAGGCACCGGCGTGATTCGAACACGCGATCTCCTGTTAACTAGACAGGCGCTTTAACCAACTAAGCCACGGCGCCAATGAGAAGAGGGCTCTTTATATTTTTCAAAACAAAATTCTCGAAGAATTTTCAAAAATTGAAATGATTGCATAAGACATTACTTTACATATTTCAATAAAATTTTTACACATTTCTTTTAAAACATTTGCGAGTAATTCAAAACCGTCAAGCAATATCATTCAACGACCAGGCACCGGCGTGATTCGAACACGCGATCTCCTATTTACTAGACAGGCGCTTTAACCAACTAAGCCACGGCGCCAACAAGAAGAGGGCTCTTTATATTTTTCAAAACAAAATTCTCGAAGAATTTGCAAAAATTGAAATGATTGCGTAAGACATTCCTTTACATATTTCAATATAATTTGTACACATTTCTTTCAAAACATTTGCGAGTAATTCAAAATCGTCAATCAATATCATTCAATGTGCAGGCACCGGCGTGATTCGAACACGCGATCTCCCGCTTTCAAGACAGGCGCTTTAACCAACTAAGCCACGGCGCCAACGAGAAGAGGGATCTTTATATTTTTTAAAGAAAATTCTCGAAGAATTTCCAAAAATTGAAATGATTGCGTAATACAATCCTTTACATATTTCAATAAAATTTTTACACACTTCTTTTAAAACATTTGCGAGTAATTCAAAATCGTCAATCAATATCGTTCAACGACCAGGCACCGGCGTAATTCGAACACGCGATCTCCTGTTTACAAGACAGGCGCTTTAACCAACTAAGCCACGGCGCCAACAAGAAGAGGGCTCTTTATATTTTTCAAAACAAAATTCTCGAAGAATTTTCAAAAATTGAAATGATTGCATAAGACATTACTTTACATATTTCAATAAAATTTTTACACGTTTCTTTTAAAACATTTGCGAATAATTCAAAAAACCTCAATCAATATCATTCAATGCGCTGGCACCGGCGTGATTCGAACACGCGATCTCTTGTTTACTAGACAGGCGATTTAACCAACTAAGCCACGGCGCCAATGAGAAGAGGGCTCTTTATATTTTTCAAAACAAAATTCTCGAAGAATTTTCAAAAATTGAAATGATTGCATAAGACATTACTTTACATATTTCAATAAATTTTTTACACGTTTCTTTTAAAACTTTTGCGAGTAATTCAAAACCGTCAAGCAATATCATTCAACGACCAGGCGCTGGCGTAATTCGAACACGCGATCTCCTGTTTACTAGACAGGCGCTTTATCCAACTAAGCCACGGCGCCAACAAGTAGAGGGTTCTTTATATTTTTCAAAAAATAATTCTCGAAGAATTTCCAAAAATTAAAATGATTGCTTAAGACATTCCTTTACATATTTCAATAAAATTTTTACACATTTCTTTTAAAACATTTGCGAATAATTCAAAATCGTCAATCAATATCATTCAATGTGCAAGCACCGGCGTGATTCGAACACGCGATCTCCTGTTTACTAGACAGGCGCTTTAACCAACTAGGCCACGGCGCCAACGAGAAGACGGCTCTTTATATTTTTCAAAACAAAATTCTCGAAGAATTTCGAAAAATTAAAATGATTGCTTAAGACATTCCTTTACATATTTCAATAAAAATTTTACACATTTCTTTTAAAACATTTGCGAGTAATTCAAAAACGTCAAGCAATAATATTCAACGACCAGGCACCGGCGTGATTCGAACACGCGATCTCCTTTTTGCAAGAACGGCGCTCTAACCAACTAAGCCACGGCGCCAACGAGAAGAGAGCTCTTTATATTTTTCAAAACAAAATTCTCGAAGAATTTTCAAAAACTGAAATGATGGCATAAGACATTACTTTACATATTTCATTAAAATGTTTACACATTTCTTTTAAAACATTTGCGAGTAATTCAAAATCTTCCATCAATATCATTCAATGTGTAGGCACCAGCGTGATTCGAACACGCGATCTCCTGTTTACGAGACAGGCGCTTTAAAAATCTAAAGCCAAGGCGCCTGACAGTTTTTTTTAAAATTTCCTTCTATGAATGTTAAATTTATATTTAGTTTAAAATAAATAGCAGAGTTAATATTTTAAATTTTATAACTGATAAACTCTTTTTACGCCATTTCAATTTTAAAAGAAGGTTCAGAAAAATACTTACACCGATGGCACCGGAGTGATTCGAACACGCGATCTCCTATTTACAAGACAGGAGCTTTAACCAACTAAGCCACGGCGCCAACAAGTAGAGGGCTCTTTATATTTTTCAAAACAAAATTCTCGAAGAATTTTCAAAAATTGAAATGATTGCATAAGTCATTACTTTACATATTTCAATAAAATTTTTACACATTTCTTTTAAAACATTTGCAAATAATTCAAAACCGTCAAGAAATATCATTCAACGACAAGGCACCGGCGTAATTCGAACACGCGATCTCTTGTTTACTAGACAGGCGCTTTAACCAACTAAGCCACGGCGCCAACAAGTAGAGGGCTCTTTATATTTTTTAAAGAAAATTCTCGAAGAATTTCCAAAAATTGAAATGATTGCGTAATACAATCCTTTACATATTTCAATAAAATTTTTACACACTTCTTTTAAAACATTTGCGAGTAATTCAAAATCGTCAATCAATATCGTTCAACGACCAGGCACCGGCGTAATTCGAACACGCGATCTCCTGTTTACAAGACAGGCGCTTTAACCAACTAAGCCACGGCGCCAACAAGAAGAGGGCTCTTTATATTTTTCAAAACAAAATTCTCGAAGAATTTCGAAAAATTGAAAGGATTGCCTAAGACATTCCTTTAAATATTTCAATAAAATTTTTACACATTTCTTTTAAAACATTTGCGAGTAATTCAAAAACGTCAAGCAATATTATTCAACGACCAGGCACCGGCGTTATTCGAACACGCGATCTCCTGTTTACAAGACAGGCGCTTTAACCAACTAAGCCACGGCGCCAACGAGAAGAGGGCTCTTTATATTTTTCAAAACAAAATTCTCGAAGAATTTCCAATAATTGAAATGATTGCGTAATACAATCCTTTACATATTTCAATAAAATTTTTACACATTTCTTTTAAAACATTTGCGAGTAATTCAAAATCGTCAATCAATATCATTCAATGTGCAAGCAACGGCGTGATTCGAACACGCGATCTCCTGTTTACTAGACAGGCGCTTTAACCAACTAAGCCACGGCGCCAACCAGAAGAGGGCTCTTTATATTTTTCAAAACAAAATTCTCGAAGAATTTCCAAAAATTGAAATGATTGCGTAAGACATTCCTTTACATATTTCAATAAAAGTTTTACACATTTCTTTTAAAACATTTGCGAGTAATTCAAAATCGTCAATCAATATCATTCAATGTGCAGGCACCGGCGTGATTCGAACACGCGATCTCCTGTTTACAAGACAGGCGCTTTAACCAACTAAGCCACGGCGCCAATGAGAAGTGGGCTCTTTATATTTTTCAAAACAAAATTCTCGAAGAATTTCCAAAAATTGAAATGATTGCTTAAGACATTCCTTTACATATTTCAATAAAATTTTTACACATTTCTTTTAAAACATTTGCGAATAATTCAAAATCGTCAATCAATATCATTCAATGTGCAAGCAACGGCGTGATTCGAACACGCGATCTCCTGTTTACTAGACAGGCGCTTTAACCAACTAAGCCACGGCGCCAACCAGAAGAGGTCTCTTTATATTTTTCAAAACAAATTTCTCGAAGAATTTCCAAAAATTGAAATGATTGCGTAAGACATTCCTTTACATATTTCAATAAAAGTTTTACACATTTCTTTTAAAACATTTGCGAGTAATTCAAAATCGTCAATCAATATCATTCAATGTGCAGGCACCGGCGTGATTCGAACACGCGATCTCCTGTTTACAACACAGGCGCTTTAACCAACTAAGCCATGGCGCCAATGAGAAGAGGGCTCTTTATATTTTTCAAAACAAAATTCTCGAAGAATTTTCAAAAATTGAAATGATTGCATAAGACATTACTTTACATATTTCAATAAAATTTTTACATGTTTCTTTTAAAACATTTGCGAGTAATTCAAAACCGTCAAGCAATATCATTCAACGACCAGGCGCCGGCGTAATTCGAACACGCGATCTCCTGTTTACTAGACAGGCGCTTTATCCAACTAAGCCACAGCGCCAACAAGTAGAGGGTTCTTTATATTTTTCAAAAAATAATTCTCGAAGAATTTCCAAAAATTAAAATGATTGCTTAAGACATTCCTTTACATATTTCAATAAAATTTTTACACATTTCTTTTAAAACATTTGCGAATAATTCAAAATCGTCAATCAATATCATTCAATGTGCAGGCACCGGCGTGATTCGAACACGCGATTTCCTGTTTACTAGACAGGCGCTTTAACCAACTAAGCTACGGCGCCAAAAAGGCTCTTTATATTTTTCAAAACAAAATTCTCAAAGAATTTCCAAAAATTGAAATGATTGCGTAAGACATTCCTTTACATATTTCAATAAAATTTGTACACATTTCTTTTAAAACATTTGCGAGTAATTCAAAATCGTCAATCAATATCATTCAATGTGCAGGCACCAGCTTGATTCGAACACGCGATATCCTGCTTACGAGACAGGCGCTTTAACCAACTAAGCCACGGCGCCAACGAGAAGAGGGATCTTTATATTTTTTAAAGAAAATTCTCGAAGAATTTCCAAAAATTGAAATGATTGCGTAATACAATCCTTTACATATTTCAATAAAATTTTTACACATTTCTTTTAAAACATTTGCGAGTGATTCAAAATCTTCAATCAATATCATTCAATGTGTAGGCACCGGCGTGATTCGAACACGCGATCTCCTGTTTACGAGACAGGCGCTTTAACCATCTAAGCCACGGCGCCCGACAGTTTTTTTAAAATTTCCTTCTATGAATGTTAAATTTATTTTTAGTTTAAAATAAATAGCAGAGTTATTATTTTAAATTTTATAATTGTTAAAGTCTTTTTACGCCATTTCAGTTTTTAAAGGAAGGTTCAGAAAAATACTTACACCGATGGCACCGGCGTGATTCGAACACGCGATCTCCTCTTTACTAGACAGGCGCTTTAACCAACTAAGCCACGGCGCCAACGAGAAGAGGGCTCTTTATATTTTTCAAAACAAAATTCTCAAAGAATTTCCAAATATTGAAATGATTGCGTAAGACATTCCTTTACATATTTCAATAAAATTTTTACACATTTCTTTTAAAACATTTGCGAGTAATTCAAAATCGTCAATCAATATCATTCAATGTGCAGGCACCGGCGTGATTCGAACACGCGATCTCCTGTTTACAAGACAGGCGCTTTAACCAACTAAGCCACGGCGCCAATGAGAAGAGGGCTCTTTATATTTTTCAAAACAAAATTCTCGAAGAATTTTCAAAAATTGAAATGATTGCATAAGACATTACTTTACATATTTCAATAAAATTTTTACACATTTCTTTTAAAACATTTGCGAGTAATTCAAAGCCGTCAAGCAATATCATTCAACTACCAGGCACCAGCGTAATTCGAACACGCGATCTCCTGTTTACTAGACAGGCGCTTTAACCAACTAAGCCACGGCGCCAACAAGTAGATGGCTCTTTATATTTTTCAAAACATAATTCTCGAAGAATTTCCAAAAATTGAAATGATAGCTTAAGACATTCCTTTACGTATTTCAATAAAATTTTTACACATTTCTGTTAAAACATTTGCGAATAATTCAAAATCGTCGATCAATATCATTCAATGTGCAGGCACCGGCGTGATTCGAACACGCGATCTCCTGTTTACTAGACAGGCGCTTTAACCAACTAAGCCACGGCGCCAATGAGAAGAGGGCTCTTTATATTTTTCAAAACAAAATTCTCGAAGAATTTTCAAAAATTGAAATGATTGCATAAGACATTACTTTACATATTTCAATAAATTTTTTACACGTTTCTTTTAAAACTTTTGCGAGTAATTCAAAACCGTCAAGCAATATCATTCAACGACCAGGCGCTGGCGTAATTCGAACACGCGATCTCCTGTTTACTAGACAGGCGCTTTATCCAACTAAGCCACGGCGCCAACAAGTAGAGGGTTCTTTATATTTTTCAAAAAATAATTCTCGAAGAATTTCCAAAAATTAAAATGATTGCTTAAGACATTCCTTTACATATTTCAATAAAATTTTTACACATTTCTTTTAAAACATTTGCGAATAATTCAAAATCGTCAATCAATATCATTCAATGTGCAAGCACCGGCGTGATTCGAACACGCGATCTCCTGTTTACTAGACAGGCGCTTTAACCAACTAGGCCACGGCGCCAACGAGAAGACGGCTCTTTATATTTTTCAAAACAAAATTCTCGAAGAATTTCGAAAAATTAAAATGATTGCTTAAGACATTCCTTTACATATTTCAATAAAAATTTTACACATTTCTTTTAAAACATTTGCGAGTAATTCAAAAACGTCAAGCAATAATATTCAACGACCAGGCACCGGCGTGATTCGAACACGCGATCTCCTTTTTGCAAGAACGGCGCTCTAACCAACTAAGCCACGGCGCCAACGAGAAGAGAGCTCTTTATATTTTTCAAAACAAAATTCTCGAAGAATTTTCAAAAACTGAAATGATGGCATAAGACATTACTTTACATATTTCATTAAAATGTTTACACATTTCTTTTAAAACATTTGCGAGTAATTCAAAATCTTCCATCAATATCATTCAATGTGTAGGCACCAGCGTGATTCGAACACGCGATCTCCTGTTTACGAGACAGGCGCTTTAAAAATCTAAAGCCAAGGCGCCTGACAGTTTTTTTAAAATTTCCTTCTATGAATGTTAAATTTATATTTAGTTTAAAATAAATAGCAGAGTTAATATTTTAAATTTTATAACTGATAAACTCTTTTTACGCCATTTCAATTTTAAAAGAAGGTTCAGAAAAATACTTACACCGATGGCACCGGAGTGATTCGAACACGCGATCTCCTATTTACAAGACAGGAGCTTTAACCAACTAAGCCACGGCGCCAACAAGTAGAGGGCTCTTTATATTTTTCAAAACAAAATTCTCGAAGAATTTTCAAAAATTGAAATGATTGCATAAGTCATTACTTTACATATTTCAATAAAATTTTTACACATTTCTTTTAAAACATTTGCAAATAATTCAAAACCGTCAAGAAATATCATTCAACGACAAGGCACCGGCGTAATTCGAACACGCGATCTCTTGTTTACTAGACAGGCGCTTTAACCAACTAAGCCACGGCGCCAACAAGTAGAGGGCTCTTTATATTTTTTAAAGAAAATTCTCGAAGAATTTCCAAAAATTGAAATGATTGCGTAATACAATCCTTTACATATTTCAATAAAATTTTTACACACTTCTTTTAAAACATTTGCGAGTAATTCAAAATCGTCAATCAATATCGTTCAACGACCAGGCACCGGCGTAATTCGAACACGCGATCTCCTGTTTACAAGACAGGCGCTTTAACCAACTAAGCCACGGCGCCAACAAGAAGAGGGCTCTTTATATTTTTCAAAACAAAATTCTCGAAGAATTTCGAAAAATTGAAAGGATTGCCTAAGACATTCCTTTAAATATTTCAATAAAATTTTTACACATTTCTTTTAAAACATTTGCGAGTAATTCAAAAACGTCAAGCAATATTATTCAACGACCAGGCACCGGCGTTATTCGAACACGCGATCTCCTGTTTACAAGACAGGCGCTTTAACCAACTAAGCCACGGCGCCAACGAGAAGAGGGCTCTTTATATTTTTCAAAACAAAATTCTCGAAGAATTTCCAATAATTGAAATGATTGCGTAATACAATCCTTTACATATTTCAATAAAATTTTTACACATTTCTTTTAAAACATTTGCGAGTAATTCAAAATCGTCAATCAATATCATTCAATGTGCAAGCAACGGCGTGATTCGAACACGCGATCTCCTGTTTACTAGACAGGCGCTTTAACCAACTAAGCCACGGCGCCAACCAGAAGAGGGCTCTTTATATTTTTCAAAACAAAATTCTCGAAGAATTTCCAAAAATTGAAATGATTGCGTAAGACATTCCTTTACATATTTCAATAAAAGTTTTACACATTTCTTTTAAAACATTTGCGAGTAATTCAAAATCGTCAATCAATATCATTCAATGTGCAGGCACCGGCGTGATTCGAACACGCGATCTCCTGTTTACAAGACAGGCGCTTTAACCAACTAAGCCACGGCGCCAATGAGAAGTGGGCTCTTTATATTTTTCAAAACAAAATTCTCGAAGAATTTCCAAAAATTGAAATGATTGCTTAAGACATTCCTTTACATATTTCAATAAAATTTTTACACATTTCTTTTAAAACATTTGCGAATAATTCAAAATCGTCAATCAATATCATTCAATGTGCAAGCAACGGCGTGATTCGAACACGCGATCTCCTGTTTACTAGACAGGCGCTTTAACCAACTAAGCCACGGCGCCAACCAGAAGAGGTCTCTTTATATTTTTCAAAACAAATTTCTCGAAGAATTTCCAAAAATTGAAATGATTGCGTAAGACATTCCTTTACATATTTCAATAAAAGTTTTACACATTTCTTTTAAAACATTTGCGAGTAATTCAAAATCGTCAATCAATATCATTCAATGTGCAGGCACCGGCGTGATTCGAACACGCGATCTCCTGTTTACAACACAGGCGCTTTAACCAACTAAGCCATGGCGCCAATGAGAAGAGGGCTCTTTATATTTTTCAAAACAAAATTCTCGAAGAATTTTCAAAAATTGAAATGATTGCATAAGACATTACTTTACATATTTCAATAAAATTTTTACATGTTTCTTTTAAAACATTTGCGAGTAATTCAAAACCGTCAAGCAATATCATTCAACGACCAGGCGCCGGCGTAATTCGAACACGCGATCTCCTGTTTACTAGACAGGCGCTTTATCCAACTAAGCCACAGCGCCAACAAGTAGAGGGTTCTTTATATTTTTCAAAAAATAATTCTCGAAGAATTTCCAAAAATTAAAATGATTGCTTAAGACATTCCTTTACATATTTCAATAAAATTTTTACACATTTCTTTTAAAACATTTGCGAATAATTCAAAATCGTCAATCAATATCATTCAATGTGCAGGCACCGGCGTGATTCGAACACGCGATTTCCTGTTTACTAGACAGGCGCTTTAACCAACTAAGCTACGGCGCCAAAAAGGCTCTTTATATTTTTCAAAACAAAATTCTCAAAGAATTTCCAAAAATTGAAATGATTGCGTAAGACATTCCTTTACATATTTCAATAAAATTTGTACACATTTCTTTTAAAACATTTGCGAGTAATTCAAAATCGTCAATCAATATCATTCAATGTGCAGGCACCAGCTTGATTCGAACACGCGATATCCTGCTTACGAGACAGGCGCTTTAACCAACTAAGCCACGGCGCCAACGAGAAGAGGGATCTTTATATTTTTTAAAGAAAATTCTCGAAGAATTTCCAAAAATTGAAATGATTGCGTAATACAATCCTTTACATATTTCAATAAAATTTTTACACATTTCTTTTAAAACATTTGCGAGTGATTCAAAATCTTCAATCAATATCATTCAATGTGTAGGCACCGGCGTGATTCGAACACGCGATCTCCTGTTTACGAGACAGGCGCTTTAACCATCTAAGCCACGGCGCCCGACAGTTTTTTTAAAATTTCCTTCTATGAATGTTAAATTTATTTTTAGTTTAAAATAAATAGCAGAGTTATTATTTTAAATTTTATAATTGTTAAAGTCTTTTTACGCCATTTCAGTTTTTAAAGGAAGGTTCAGAAAAATACTTACACCGATGGCACCGGCGTGATTCGAACACGCGATCTCCTCTTTACTAGACAGGCGCTTTAACCAACTAAGCCACGGCGCCAACGAGAAGAGGGCTCTTTATATTTTTCAAAACAAAATTCTCAAAGAATTTCCAAATATTGAAATGATTGCGTAAGACATTCCTTTACATATTTCAATAAAATTTTTACACATTTCTTTTAAAACATTTGCGAGTAATTCAAAATCGTCAATCAATATCATTCAATGTGCAGGCACCGGCGTGATTCGAACACGCGATCTCCTGTTTACAAGACAGGCGCTTTAACCAACTAAGCCACGGCGCCAATGAGAAGAGGGCTCTTTATATTTTTCAAAACAAAATTCTCGAAGAATTTTCAAAAATTGAAATGATTGCATAAGACATTACTTTACATATTTCAATAAAATTTTTACACATTTCTTTTAAAACATTTGCGAGTAATTCAAAGCCGTCAAGCAATATCATTCAACTACCAGGCACCAGCGTAATTCGAACACGCGATCTCCTGTTTACTAGACAGGCGCTTTAACCAACTAAGCCACGGCGCCAACAAGTAGATGGCTCTTTATATTTTTCAAAACATAATTCTCGAAGAATTTCCAAAAATTGAAATGATAGCTTAAGACATTCCTTTACGTATTTCAATAAAATTTTTACACATTTCTGTTAAAACATTTGCGAATAATTCAAAATCGTCGATCAATATCATTCAATGTGCAGGCACCGGCGTGATTCGAACACGCGATCTCCTGTTTACTAGACAGGCGCTTTAACCAACTAGGCCACGGCGCCAATGAGAAGAGGGCTCTTTATATTTTTCAAAACAAAATTCTCGAAGAATTTTCAAAAATTGAAATCATTGCATAAGACATTACTTTACATATTTCAATAAAATTTTTACACATTTCTTTTAAAACATTTGCGAGTAATTCAAAACCGTCAAGCAATATCATTCAACGACCAGGCACCGGCGTGATTCGAACACGCGATCTCCTGTTTACTAGACAGGCGCTTTAACCAACTAAGCCACGGCGCCAACAAGAAGAGGGCTCTTTATATTTTTCAAAACAAAATTCTCGAAGAATTTCCAAAAATTGAAATGATTGCGTAAGACATTCCTTTACATATTTCAATATAATTTGTACACATTTCTTTCAAAACATTTGCGAGTAATTCAAAATCGTCAATCAATATCATTCAATGTGCAGGCACCGGCGTGATTCGAACACGCGATCTCCCGCTTACAAGACAGGCGCTTTAACCAACTAAGCCACGGCGCCAACGAGAAGAGGGATCTTTATATTTTTTAAAGAAAATTCTCGAAGAATTTCCAAAAATTGAAATGATTGCGTAATACAATCCTTTACATATTTCAATAAAATTTTTACACACTTCTTTTAAAACATTTGCGAGTAATTCAAAATCGTCAATCAATATCGTTCAACGACCAGGCACCGGCGTAATTCGAACACGCGATCTCCTGTTTACAAGACAGGCGCTTTAACCAACTAAGCCACGGCGCCAACAAGAAGAGGGCTCTTTATATTTTTCAAAACAAAATTCTCGAAGAATTTTCAAAAATTGAAATGATTGCATAAGACATTACTTTACATATTTCAATAAAATTTTTACACGTTTCTTTTAAAACATTTGCGAATAATTCAAAAAACCTCAATCAATATCATTCAATGCGCTGGCACCGGCGTGATTCGAACACGCGATTTCCTGTTTACTAGACAGGCGCTTTAACCAACTAAGCCACGGCGCCAATGAGAAGAGGGCTCTTTATATTTTTCAAAACAAAATTCTCGAAGAATTTTCAAAAATTGAAATGATTGCATAAGACATTACTTTACATATTTCAATAAATTTTTTACACGTTTCTTTTAAAACATTTGCGAATAATTCAAAAAACCTCAATCAATATCATTCAATGTGCAAGCACCGGCGTGATTCGAACACGCGATCTCCTGTTTACTAGACAGGCGCTTTAACCAACTAAGCAACGGCGCCAACAAGGCTCTTTATATTTTTCAAAACAAAATTCTCGAAGAATTTCCAAAAATTGAAATGATTGCGTAACACATTCCTTTACATATTTCAATAAAATTTGTACACATTTCTTTTAAAACATTTGCGAATAATTCAAAATCGTCAATCAATATCATTCAATGTGCAGGCACCGGCGTGATTCGAACACGCGATCTCCTGCTTACGAGACAGGTGCTTTAAACAACTAAGCCACGGCGCCAACGAGAAGAGGGTTCTTTATATTTTTCAAAAAATAATTCTCGAAGAATTTCGAAAAATTAAAATGATTGCTTAAGACATTCCTTTACATATTTCAATAAAATTTTTACACATTTCTTTTAAAACATTTGCGAGTAATTCAAAAACGTCAAGCAATATTATTCAACGACCAGGCACCGGCGTGATTCGAACACGCGATCTCCTTTTTGCAAGAACGGCGCTTTAACCATCTAAGCCACGCCGCCCGACAGTTTTTTAAAATTTCCTTCTATGAATGTTAAATTTATTTTTAGTTTAAAATAAATAGCAGAGTTATTATTTTAAATTTTATAATTGATAAACTCTTTTTACGCCATTTCAATTTTTAAAGGAAGTTTCAGAAAAATACTTACACCGATGGCACCGGCGTGATTCGAACACGAGATCTCCTGTTTACGAGACAGGCGCTTTAACCATCTACACTGTTAAAAAAATGCAGAAAAAATACAGAAATTCTCTGTAATTTCAGAAAAAAAGTCGTAAATTACGGAAAAATTACGTAGACAAAACGTATTTTACGACTTTTTTTCTGAAATTACAGAGAATTTCTGTATTTTTTCTGCATTTTTTTAACAGTGTAAGCCAAGGCGCCTGACAGTTTTTTTAAAATTTCCTTCTATGAATGTTAAATTTATATTTAGTTTAAAATAAATAGCAGAGTTAATATTTTAAATTTTATAACTGATAAACTCTTTTTACGCCATTTCAATTTTAAAAGAAGGTTCAGAAAAATACTTACACCGATGGCACCGGAGTGATTCGAACACGCGATCTCCTATTTATAAGACAGGAGCTTTAACCAACTAAGCCACGGCGCTAACAAGTAGAGGGCTCTTTATATTTTTCAAAACAAAATTCTCGAAGAATTTTCAAAAATTGAAATGATTGCATAAGTCATTACTTTACATATTTCAATAAAATTTTTACACATTTCTTTTAAAACATTTGCGAGTAATTCAAAAACGTCAAGCAATATTATTCAACGACCAGGCACCGGCGTTATTCGAACACGCGATCTCCTGTTTACAAGACAGGCGCTTTAACCAACTAAGCCACGGCGCCAACGAGAAGAGAGCTCTTTATATTTTTCAAAACAAAATTCTCGAATAATTTCCAATAATTGAAATGATTGCGTAATACAATCCTTTACATATTTCAATAAAATTTTTACACATTTCTTTTAAAACATTTGCGAGTAATTCAAAATCGTCAATCAATATCATTCAATGACCAGGCACCGGCGTAATTCGAACACGCGATCTCCTGTTTACTAGACAGGCGCTATAACCATATAAGCCACGGCGCCAACAAGTAAAGGGCTCTTTATATTTTTCAAAACATAATTCTCGAAGAATTTCCAAAAATTGAAATGATTGCTTAAGACATTCCTTTACATATTTCAATAAAATTTTTACACATTTCTTTTAAAACATTTGCGAATAATTCAAAATCGTCAATCAATATCATTCAATGTGCAAGCAACGGCGTGATTCGAACACGCGATCTCCTGTTTACAAGACAGGCGCTTTAACCAACTAAGCCATGGCGCCAATGAGAAGAGGGCTCTTTATATTTTTAAAAACAAAATTATCGAAGAATTTTCAAAAATTGAAATGATTGCATAAGACATTACTTTACATATTTCAATAAAATTTTTACACGTTTCTTTTAAAACATTTGCGAGTATTTCAAAACCGTCAAGCAATATCATTCAACGACCAGGCGCCGGCGTAATTCGAACACGCGATCTCCTGTTTACTAGACAGGCGCTTTATCCAACTAAGCCACGACGCCAACAAGTAGAGGGCTCTTTATATTTTTCAAAAAATAATTCTCGAAGAATTTCCAAAAATTAAAATGATTGCTTAAGACATTCCTTTACATATTTCAATAAAATTTTTACACATTTCTTTTAAAAAATTTGCGAATAATTCAAAATCGTGAATCAATATCATTCAATGTGCAAGCACCGGCGTGATTCGAACACGCGATCTCCTGTTTACTAGACATGCGCTTTAACCAACTAAGCTACGACGCCAGCAAGGCTCTTTATATTTTTCAAAACAAAATTCTCGAAGAATTTCCAAAAATTGAAATGATTGCGTAATACAATCCTTTACATATATCAATAAAATTTTTACACATTTCTTTTAAAACATTTGCGAGTGATTCAAAATCTTCAATCAATATCATTCAATGTGTAGGCACCGGCGTAATTGGAACACGCGATCTCCTGTTTACGAGACAGGCGCTTTAACCATCTAAGCCACGGCGCCCGACAGTTTTTTTAAAATTTCCTTCTATGAATGTTAAATTTATTTTTAGTTTAAAATAAATAGCAGAGTTATTATTTTAAATTTTATAATTGATAAAGTCTTTTTACGCCATTTCAGTTTTTAAAGGAAGGTTCAGAAAAATACTTACACCGGTGGCACCGGCGTGATTCGAACACGCGATCTCCTGTTTACAAGACAGGGCGCGTTAACCAACTTAGCCACGGCGCCAACAAGAAGAGGGCTCTTTATATTTTTCAAAACAAAATTCTCGAAGAAATTCCAAAATTTGAAATGATTGCGTAATACATTCCTTTACATATTTCAATAAAATTTTTACACATTTCTTTTAAAACATTTGCGAGTAATTCAAAATCGTCAATCAATATCATTCAATGTGCAGGCACCGGCGTGATTCGAACACGCGATCTCCTGCTTACAAGACAGGCGCTTTAACCAACTAAGCCACGGCGCCAACGAGAAGAGGGATCTTTATATTTTTTAAACAAAATTCTCGAAGAATTTTCAAAAATTGAAATGATTGCGTAATACAATCCTTTACATATTTCAATAAAATTTTTACACATTTCTTTTAAAACATTTGCGAGTGATTCAAAATCTTCAATCAATATCATTCAATGTGTATGCACCGGCGTGATTCGAACACGCGATCTCCTGTTTACGAGACAGGCGCTTTAACCATCTAAGCCACGGCGCACGACAGTTTTTTTAAAATTTCCTTCTATGAATGTTAAATTTATTTTTAGTTTAAAATAAATAGCAGAGTTATTATTTTAAATTTTATAATTGATAAAGTCTTTTTACGCCATTTCAGTTTTTAAAGGAAGGTTCAGAAAAATACTTACACCGATGGCACCGGCGTGATTCGAACACGCGATCTCCTGTTTACAAGACAGGCGCTTTAACCAACTAAGCCACGGCGCCAACAAGAAGAGGGCTCTTTATATTTTTCAAAACAAAATTCTCGAAGAATTTCGAAAAATTGAAAGGATTGCCTAAGACATTCCTTTACATATTTCAAAAAAGTTTTTACACATTTCTTTTAAAACATTTGCGAGTAATTCAAAAACGTCAAGCAATATTATTCAACGACCAGGCACCAGCGTTATTCGAACACGCGATCTCCTGTTTACAAGACAGGCGCTTTAACCAACTAAGCCACGGCGCCAACGTGAAGAGGGCTCTTTATATTTTTCAAAACAAAATTCTCGAAGAATTTCCAATAATTGAAATGATTGCGTAATACAATCCTTTACATATTTCAATAAAATTTTTGCACATTTCTTTTAAAACATTTGCGAGTAATTCAAAATCTTCAATCAATATCATTCAATGACCAGGCACCGGCGTAATTCGAACACGCGATCTCCTGTTTACTAGACAGGCTCTATAACCATAAACAGGAGATCGCGTGTTCGAATAACGCCGGTGCCTGGTCGTTGAATGATATTGCTTGACGGTTTTGAATTACTCGCAAATGTTTTAAAAGAAATGTGTAAACATTTTAATGAAATATGTAAAGTAATGTCTTATGCAATCCTTTCAATTTTTGAAAATTCTTCGAGAATTTTGTTTTGAAAAATATAAAGAGCTCTCTTCCCTTTGGCGCCGTGGCTTAGTTGGTTAGAGCGCCGTTCTTGCAAAAAGGAGATCGCGTGTTCGAATCACGCCGGTGCCTGGTCGTTGAGTAATATTGCTTGACGTTTTTGAATTACTCGCAAATGTTTTAAAAGAAATGTGTAAAAATTTTATTGAAATATGTAAAGGAATGTCTTAGGCAATCATTTCAATTTTTGAAAATTCTTCGAGAATTTTGTTTTGAAAAATATAAAGAGCTCTCTTCTCATTGGCGCCATGGCTTAGTTGGTTAAAGCGCCTGTCTTGTAAACAGGAGATCGCGTGTTCGAATCACGCCGGTGCCTGCACATTGAATGATATTGATTGACGATTTTGAATTACTCGCAAATGTTTTAAAAGAAATGTGTAAAAATTTTATTGAAATATGTAAAGGAATGTCTAACGCAATCATTTCAATTTTTGGAATGAAATGATCAACGCAATCATTTCAATTGAAATGATTGCGTAAGACATTCCTTTACATATTTCAATAAAATTTTTACACATTTCTTTTAAAACATTTGCGTGTAATTCAAAATCGTCAAGCAATATCATTCAACGACCAGGCGCCGGCGTAATTCGAACACGCGATCTCCTGTTTACTAGACAGGCGCTTTATCCAACTAAGCCACGGCGCCAACAAGTAGAGGGCTCTTTATATTTTTCAAAAAATAATTCTCGAAGAATTTCCAAAAATTAAAATGATTGCTTAAGACATTCCTTTACATATTTCAATAAAATTTTTACACATTTCTTTTAAAACATTTGCGAATAATTCAAAATCGTCAATCAATATCATTCAATGTGCAAGCACCGGCGTGATTCGAACACGCGATCTCCTGTTTACTAGACAGGCGCTTTAACCAACTAAGCTACGGCGCCAACAAGGCTCTTTATATTTTTCAAAACAAAATTCTCGAAGAATTTCCAAAAATTGAAATGATTGCGTAATACAATCCTTTACATATTTCAATAAAATTTTTACACATTTCTTTTAAAACATTTGCGAGTGATTCAAAAACGTCAAGCAATATTATTCAACGACCAGGCACCGGCGTTATTCGAACACGCGATCTCCTGTTTACAAGACAGGCGCTTTAACCAACTAAGCCACGGCGCCAACGAGAAGAGGGCTCTTTATATTTTTCAAAACAAAATTCTCGAAGAATTTCCAATAATTGAAATGATTGCGTAATACAATCCTTTACATATTTCAATAAAATTTTTACACATTTCTTTTAAAACATTTGCGAGTAATTCAAAATCGTCAATCAATATCATTCAATGACCAGGCACCGGCGTAAATCGAACACGCGATCTCCTGTTTACTAGACAGGCGCTATAACCATATAAGCCACGGCGCCAACAAGTAAAGGGCTCTTTATATTTTTCAAAACATAATTCTCGAAGAATTTCCAAAAATTGAAATGATTGCTTAAGACATTCCTTTACATATTTCAATAAAATTTTTACACATTTCTTTTAAAACATTTGCGAATAATTCAAAATCGTCAATCAATATCATTCAATGTGCAAGCAACGGCGTGATTCGAACACGCGATCTCCTGTTTACTAGACAGGCGCTTTAACCAACTAAGCCACGGCGCCAACCAGAAGAGGGCTCTTTATATTTTTCAAAACAAAATTCTCAAAGAATTTCCAAAAATTGAAATGATTGCGTAAGACATTCCTTTACATATTTCAATAAAAGTTTTACACATTTCTTTTAAAACATTTGCGAGTAATTCAAAATCGTCAATCAATATCATTCAATGTGCAGGCACCGGCGTGATTCGAACACGCGATCTCCTGTTTACAAGACAGGCGCTTTAACCAACTAAGCCATGGCGCCAATGAGAAGAGGGCTCTTTATATTTTTCAAAACAAAATTCTCGAAGAATTTTCAAAAATTGAAATGATTGCATAAGACATTACTTTACATATTTCAATAAAATTTTTACACGTTTCTTTTAAAACATTTGCGAGTAATTATAAACCGTCAAGCAATATCATTCAACGACCAGGCGCCGGCGTAATTCGAACACGCGATCTCCTGTTTACTAGACAGGCGCTTTATCCAACTAACCAAGGCGCCAACAAGTAGAGGGCTCTTTATATTTTTCAAAAAATAATTCTCGAAGAATTTCCAAAAATTAAAATGATTGCTTAAGACATTCCTTTACATATTTCAATAAAATTTTTACACATTTCTTTTAAAACATTTGCGAATAATTCAAAATCGTCAATCAATATCATTCAATGTGCAAGCACCGGCGTGATTCGAACACGCGATCTCCTGTTTACTAGACAGGCGCTTTAACCAACTAAGCTACGGCGCCAACAAGGCTCTTTATATTTTTCAAAACAAAATTCTCGAAGAATTTCCAAAAATTGAAATGATTGCGTAATACAATCCTTTACATATTTCAATAAAATTTTTACATTTCTTTTAAAACATTTGCGAGTGATTCAAAATCTTCAATCAATATCATTCAATGTGTAGTCACCGGCGTGATTGGAACACGCGATGTCCTGTTTACGCGACAGGCGTTTTAACAATCTAAGCCACGGCGCCCGACAGTTTTTTTAAAATTTCCTTCTATGAATGTTAAATTTATTTTTAGTTTAAAATAAATAGCAGAGTTATTATTTTAAATTTTATAATTGATAAAGTCTTTTTACGCCATTTCAGTTTTTAAAGGAAGGTTCAGAAAAATACTTACACCGATGGCACCGGCGTGATTCGAACACGCGATCTCCTGTTTAGTAGACAGGCGCTTTAACCATCTAAGCCACGGCGCCAACGAGAAGAGGGCTCTTTATATTTTTCAAAACAAAATTCTCGAAGAATTTTCAAAAATTGAAATGATTGCATAAGACATTACTTTACATATTTCAATAAAATTTTTACACATTTCTTTTAAAGCATTTGCGAGTAATTCAAAACCGTCAAGCAATATCATTCAACGACCAGGCACCGGCGTAATTCGAACACTCGATCTCCTGATTACTAAACAGGCGCTTTAACCATCTAAGCCACGGCGCCAACAAGTAGAGGGCTCTTTATATTTTTCAAAACATAATTCTCGAAGAATTTCCAAAAATTGAAATGATTGCTTAAGACATTCTTTTACATATTTCAATAAAATTTTTACACATTTCTTTTAAAACATTTGCGAGTAATTCAAAATCGTCAATCAATATCATTCTTCGACCAGGCACCGGCGTAATTCGAACACGCGATTTCCTGTTTACTAGACAGGCGCTTTAACCATATAAGCCACGGCGCCAACAAGTAGAGGGCTCTTTATATTTTTCAAAACATAATTCTCGAAGAATTTCCAAAAATTGAAATGATTGCTTAAGACATTCCTTTACATATTTCAATAAAATTTTTACACATTTCTTTTAAAACATTTGCGAATAATTCAAAATCGTCGATCAATATCATTCAATGGGAAAGCACCGGCGTGATTCGAACACGCGATCTCCTGTTTACTAGACAGGCGCTTTAACCAACTAAGCCACGGCACCAACGAGAAGAGGGCTCTTTATATTTTTCAAAACAAAATTCTCGAAGAATTTCCAAATATTGAAATGATTGCGTAAGACATTCCTTTACATATTTCAATAAAATTTTTACACATTTCTTTTAAAACATTTGCGAGTAATTCAAAATCGTCAATCAGTATCATTCAATGTGCAGGCACCGGCGTGATTCGAACACGCGATCTCCTGTTTACAAGACAGGCGCTTTAACCAACTAAGCCACGGCGCCAATGAGAAGAGGGCTCTTTATATTTTTCAAAACAAAATTCTCGAAGAATTTTCAAAAATTGAAATTATTGCATAAGACATTACTTTACATATTTCAATAAAATTTTTACACATTTCTTTTAAAACATTTGCGAGTAATTCAAAACCGTCAAGCAATATCATTCAACTACCAGGCACCGGCGTAATTCGAACACGCGATCTCCTGTTTACTAGACAGGCGCTTTAACCAACTAAGCCACGGCGCCAACAACTGGAGGGCTCTTTATATTTTTCAAAACATAATTCTCGAAGAATTTCCAAAAATTGAAATGATTGCTTAAGACATTCCTTTACATATTTCAATAAAATTTTTACACATTTCTTTTAAAACATTTGCGAATAATTCAAAATCGTCAATCAATATCATTCAATGTGCAGGCACCGGCGTGATTCGAACACGCGATCTCCTGTTTACTAGACAGGCGCTTTAACCAACTAAGCCACGGCGCCAATGAGAAGAGGGCTCTTTATATTTTTCACAACAAAATTCTCGAAGAATTTTCAAAAATTGAAATGATTGCATAAGACATTACTTTACATATTTCAATAACATTTTTACCCATTTCTTTTAAAACATTTGCGAGTAATTCAAAACCGTCAAGCAATATCATTCAACGACCAGGCACCGGCGTGATTCGAACACGCGATCTCCTGTTTACTAGACAGGCGCTTGAACCAACTAAGCCACGGCGCCAACAAGAAGAGGGCTCTTTATATTTTTCAAAACAAAATTCTCGAAGAATTTCCAAAAATTGAAATGATTGCGTAAGACATTCCTTTACATATTTCAATATAATTTGTACACATTTCTTTCAAAACATTTGCGAGTAATTCAAAATCGTCAATCAATATCATTCAATGTGCAGGCACCGGCGTGATTCGAACACGCGATCTCCCGCTTACAAGACAGGCGCTTTAACCAACTAAGCCACGGCGCCAACGAGAAGAGGGATCTTTATATTTTTTAAAGAAAATTCTCGAAGAATTTCCAAAAATTGAAATGATTGCGTAATACAATCCTTTACATATTTCAATAAAATTTTTACACACTTCTTTTAAAACATTTGCGAGTAATTCAAAATCGTCAATCAATATCGTTCAACGACCAGGCACCGGCGTAATTCGAACACGCGATCTCCTGTTTACAAGACAGGCGCTTTAACCAACTAAGCCACGGCGCCAACAAGAAGAGGGCTCTTTATATTTTTCAAAACAAAATTCTCGAAGAATTTTCAAAAATTGAAATGATTGCATAAGACATTACTTTACATATTTCAATAAAATTTTTACACGTTTCTTTTAAAACATTTGCGAATAATTCAAAAAACCTCAATCAATATCATTCAATGCGCTGGCACCGGCGTGATTCGAACACGCGATTTCCTGTTTACTAGACAGGCGCTTTAACCAACTAAGCCACGGCGCCAATGAGAAGAGGGCTCTTTATATTTTTCAAAACAAAATTCTCGAAGAATTTTCAAAAATTGAAATGATTGCATAAGACATTACTTTACATATTTCAATAAATTTTTTACACGTTTCTTTTAAAACTTTTGCGAGTAATTCAAAACCGTCAAGCAATATCATTCAACGACCAGGCGCCGGCGTAATTCGAACACGCGATCTCCTGTTTACTAGACAGGCGCTTTATCCAACTAAGCCACGGCGCCAACAAGTAGAGGGTTCTTTATATTTTTCAAAAAATAATTCTCGAAGAATTTCCAAAAATTAAAATGATTGCTTAAGACATTCCTTTACATATTTCAATAAAATTTTTACACATTTCTTTTAAAACATTTGCGAATAATTCAAAATCGTCAATCAATATCATTCAATGTGCAAGCACCGGCGTGATTCGAACACGCGATCTCCTGTTTACTAGACAGGCGCTTTAACCAACTAAGCAACGGCGCCAACAAGGCTCTTTATATTTTTCAAAACAAAATTCTCGAAGAATTTCCAAAAATTGAAATGATTGCGTAACACATTCCTTTACATATTTCAATAAAATTTGTACACATTTCTTTTAAAACATTTGCGAATAATTCAAAATCGTCAATCAATATCATTCAATGTGCAGGCACCGGCGTGATTCGAACACGCGATCTCCTGCTTACGAGACAGGTGCTTTAAACAACTAAGCCACGGCGCCAACGAGAAGAGGGTTCTTTATATTTTTCAAAAAATAATTCTCGAAGAATTTCGAAAAATTAAAATGATTGCTTAAGACATTCCTTTACATATTTCAATAAAATTTTTACACATTTCTTTTAAAACATTTGCGAGTAATTCAAAAACGTCAAGCAATATTATTCAACGACCAGGCACCGGCGTGATTCGAACACGCGATCTCCTTTTTGCAAGAACGGCGCTTTAACCATCTAAGCCACGCCGCCCGACAGTTTTTTAAAATTTCCTTCTATGAATGTTAAATTTATTTTTAGTTTAAAATAAATAGCAGAGTTATTATTTTAAATTTTATAATTGATAAACTCTTTTTACGCCATTTCAATTTTTAAAGGAAGGTTCAGAAAAATACTTACACCGATGGCACCGGCGTGATTCGAACACGAGATCTCCTGTTTACGAGACAGGCGCTTTAACCATCTACACTGTTAAAAAAATGCAGAAAAAATACAGAAATTCTCTGTAATTTCAGAAAAAAAGTCGTAAATTACGGAAAAATTACGTAGACAAAACGTATTTTACGACTTTTTTTCTGAAATTACAGAGAATTTCTGTATTTTTTCTGCATTTTTTTAACAGTGTAAGCCAAGGCGCCTGACAGTTTTTTTAAAATTTCCTTCTATGAATGTTAAATTTATATTTAGTTTAAAATAAATAGCAGAGTTAATATTTTAAATTTTATAACTGATAAACTCTTTTTACGCCATTTCAATTTTAAAAGAAGGTTCAGAAAAATACTTACACCGATGGCACCGGAGTGATTCGAACACGCGATCTCCTATTTATAAGACAGGAGCTTTAACCAACTAAGCCACGGCGCTAACAAGTAGAGGGCTCTTTATATTTTTCAAAACAAAATTCTCGAAGAATTTTCAAAAATTGAAATGATTGCATAAGTCATTACTTTACATATTTCAATAAAATTTTTACACATTTCTTTTAAAACATTTGCGAGTAATTCAAAAACGTCAAGCAATATTATTCAACGACCAGGCACCGGCGTTATTCGAACACGCGATCTCCTGTTTACAAGACAGGCGCTTTAACCAACTAAGCCACGGCGCCAACGAGAAGAGAGCTCTTTATATTTTTCAAAACAAAATTCTCGAATAATTTCCAATAATTGAAATGATTGCGTAATACAATCCTTTACATATTTCAATAAAATTTTTACACATTTCTTTTAAAACATTTGCGAGTAATTCAAAATCGTCAATCAATATCATTCAATGACCAGGCACCGGCGTAATTCGAACACGCGATCTCCTGTTTACTAGACAGGCGCTATAACCATATAAGCCACGGCGCCAACAAGTAAAGGGCTCTTTATATTTTTCAAAACATAATTCTCGAAGAATTTCCAAAAATTGAAATGATTGCTTAAGACATTCCTTTACATATTTCAATAAAATTTTTACACATTTCTTTTAAAACATTTGCGAATAATTCAAAATCGTCAATCAATATCATTCAATGTGCAAGCAACGGCGTGATTCGAACACGCGATCTCCTGTTTACAAGACAGGCGCTTTAACCAACTAAGCCATGGCGCCAATGAGAAGAGGGCTCTTTATATTTTTCAAAACAAAATTCTCGAAGAATTTTCAAAAATTGAAATGATTGCATAAGACATTACTTTACATATTTCAATAAAATTTTTACACGTTTCTTTTAAAACATTTGCGAGTATTTCAAAACCGTCAAGCAATATCATTCAACGACCAGGCGCCGGCGTAATTCGAACACGCGATCTCCTGTTTACTAGACAGGCGCTTTATCCAACTAAGCCACGGCGCCAACAAGTAGAGGGCTCTTTATATTTTTCAAAAAATAATTCTCGAAGAATTTCCAAAAATTAAAATGATTGCTTAAGACATTCCTTTACATATTTCAATAAAATTTTTACACATTTCTTTTAAAAAATTTGCGAATAATTCAAAATCGTGAATCAATATCATTCAATGTGCAAGCACCGGCGTGATTCGAACACGCGATCTCCTGTTTACTAGACAGGCGCTTTAACCAACTAAGCTACGACGCCAGCAAGGCTCTTTATATTTTTCAAAACAAAATTCTCGAAGAATTTCCAAAAATTGAAATGATTGCGTAATACAATCCTTTACATATATCAATAAAATTTTTACACATTTCTTTTAAAACATTTGCGAGTGATTCAAAATCTTCAATCAATATCATTCAATGTGTAGGCACCGGCGTAATTGGAACACGCGATCTCCTGTTTACGAGACAGGCGCTTTAACCATCTAAGCCACGGCGCCCGACAGTTTTTTTAAAATTTCCTTCTATGAATGTTAAATTTATTTTTAGTTTAAAATAAATAGCAGAGTTATTATTTTAAATTTTATAATTGATAAAGTCTTTTTACGCCATTTCAGTTTTTAAAGGAAGGTTCAGAAAAATACTTACACCGGTGGCACCGGCGTGATTCGAACACGCGATCTCCTGTTTACAAGACAGGGCGCGTTAACCAACTTAGCCACGGCGCCAACAAGAAGAGGGCTCTTTATATTTTTCAAAACAAAATTCTCGAAGAAATTCCAAAATTTGAAATGATTGCGTAATACATTCCTTTACATATTTCAATAAAATTTTTACACATTTCTTTTAAAACATTTGCGAGTAATTCAAAATCGTCAATCAATATCATTCAATGTGCAGGCACCGGCGTGATTCGAACACGCGATCTCCTGCTTACAAGACAGGCGCTTTAACCAACTAAGCCACGGCGCCAACGAGAAGAGGGATCTTTATATTTTTTAAACAAAATTCTCGAAGAATTTTCAAAAATTGAAATGATTGCGTAATACAATCCTTTACATATTTCAATAAAATTTTTACACATTTCTTTTAAAACATTTGCGAGTGATTCAAAATCTTCAATCAATATCATTCAATGTGTATGCACCGGCGTGATTCGAACACGCGATCTCCTGTTTACGAGACAGGCGCTTTAACCATCTAAGCCACGGCGCACGACAGTTTTTTTAAAATTTCCTTCTATGAATGTTAAATTTATTTTTAGTTTAAAATAAATAGCAGAGTTATTATTTTAAATTTTATAATTGATAAAGTCTTTTTACGCCATTTCAGTTTTTAAAGGAAGGTTCAGAAAAATACTTACACCGATGGCACCGGCGTGATTCGAACACGCGATCTCCTGATTACAAGACAGGCGCTTTAACCAACTAAGCCACGGCGCCAACAAGAAGAGGGCTCTTTATATTTTTCAAAACAAAATTCTCGAAGAATTTCGAAAAATTGAAAGGATTGCCTAAGACATTCCTTTACATATTTCAAAAAAATTTTTACACATTTCTTTTAAAACATTTGCGAGTAATTCAAAAACGTCAAGCAATATTATTCAACGACCAGGCACCAGCGTTATTCGAACACGCGATCTCCTGTTTACAAGACAGGCGCTTTAACCAACTAAGCCACGGCGCCAACGTAAAGAGGGCTCTTTATATTTTTCAAAACAAAATTCTCGAAGAATTTCCAATAATTGAAATGATTGCGTAATACAATCCTTTACATATTTCAATAAAATTTTTGCACATTTCTTTTAAAACATTTGCGAGTAATTCAAAATCTTCAATCAATATCATTCAATGACCAGGCACCGGCGTAATTCGAACACGCGATCTCCTGTTTACTAGACAGGCTCTATAACCATAAACAGG
Source organism: Salticus scenicus (assembly GCA_963930645.1). Taxonomy (NCBI): domain Eukaryota; kingdom Metazoa; phylum Arthropoda; class Arachnida; order Araneae; family Salticidae; genus Salticus; species Salticus scenicus. The sequence continues at coordinate 95,621,846 of OZ005655.1, forward strand.
AGATCGCGTGTTCGAATAACGCCGGTGCCTGGTCGTTGAATGATATTGCTTGACGGTTTTGAATTACTCGCAAATGTTTTAAAAGAAATGTGTAAACATTTTAATGAAATATGTAAAGTAATGTCTTATGCAATCCTTTCAATTTTTGAAAATTCTTCGAGAATTTTGTTTTGAAAAATATAAAGAGCTCTCTTCCCTTTGGCGCCGTGGCTTAGTTGGTTAGAGCGCCGTTCTTGCAAAAAGGAGATCGCGTGTTCGAATCACGCCGGTGCCTGGTCGTTGAGTAATATTGCTTGACGTTTTTGAATTACTCGCAAATGTTTTAAAAGAAATGTGTAAAAATTTTATTGAAATATGTAAAGGAATGTCTTAGGCAATCATTTCAATTTTTGAAAATTCTTCGAGAATTTTGTTTTGAAAAATATAAAGAGCTCTCTTCTCATTGGCGCCATGGCTTAGTTGGTTAAAGCGCCTGTCTTGTAAACAGGAGATCGCGTGTTCGAATCACGCCGGTGCCTGCACATTGAATGATATTGATTGACGATTTTGAATTACTCGCAAATGTTTTAAAAGAAATGTGTAAAAATTTTATTGAAATATGTAAAGGAATGTCTAACGCAATCATTTCAATTTTTGGAATGAAATGATCAACGCAATCATTTCAATTGAAATGATTGCGTAAGACATTCCTTTACATATTTCAATAAAATTTTTACACATTTCTTTTAAAACATTTGCGTGTAATTCAAAATCGTCAAGCAATATCATTCAATGTGCAGGCACCGGCGTGATTCGAACACGCGATCTCCTGTTTACAAGACAGGCGCTTTATCCAACTAAGCCATGGCGCCAATGAGAAGAGGGCTCTTTATATTTTTCAAAACAAAATTCTCGAAGAATTTTCAAAAATTGAAATGATTGCATAAGACATTACTTTACATATTTCAATAAAATTTTTACACGTTTCTTTTAAAACATTTGCGAGTAATTATAAACCGTCAAGCAATATCATTCAACGACCAGGCGCCGGCGTAATTCGAACACGCGATCTCCTGTTTACTAGACAGGCGCTTTATCCAACTAAGCCACGGCGCCAACAAGTAGAGGGCTCTTTATATTTTTCAAAAAATAATTCTCGAAGAATTTCCAAAAATTAAAATGATTGCTTAAGACATTCCTTTACATATTTCAATAAAATTTTTACACATTTCTTTTAAAACATTTGCGAATAATTCAAAATCGTCAATCAATATCATTCAATGTGCAAGCACCGGCGTGATTCGAACACGCGATCTCCTGTTTACTAGACAGGCGCTTTAACCAACTAAGCTACGGCGCCAACAAGGCTCTTTATATTTTTCAAAACAAAATTCTCGAAGAATTTCCAAAAATTGAAATGATTGCGTAATACAATCCTTTACATATTTCAATAAAATTTTTACACATTTCTTTTAAAACATTTGCGAGTGATTCAAAAACGTCAAGCAATATTATTCAACGACCAGGCACCGGCGTTATTCGAACACGCGATCTCCTGTTTACAAGACAGGCGCTTTAACCAACTAAGCCACGGCGCCAACGAGAAGAGGGCTCTTTATATTTTTCAAAACAAAATTCTCGAAGAATTTCCAATAATTGAAATGATTGCGTAATACAATCCTTTACATATTTCAATAAAATTTTTACACATTTCTTTTAAAACATTTGCGAGTAATTCAAAATCGTCAATCAATATCATTCAATGACCAGGCACCGGCGTAAATCGAACACGCGATCTCCTGTTTACTAGACAGGCGCTATAACCATATAAGCCACGGCGCCAACAAGTAAAGGGCTCTTTATATTTTTCAAAACATAATTCTCGAAGAATTTCCAAAAATTGAAATGATTGCTTAAGACATTCCTTTACATATTTCAATAAAATTTTTACACATTTCTTTTAAAACATTTGCGAATAATTCAAAATCGTCAATCAATATCATTCAATGTGCAAGCAACGGCGTGATTCGAACACGCGATCTCCTGTTTACTAGACAGGCGCTTTAACAAACTAAGCCACGGCGCCAACCAGAAGAGGGCTCTTTATATTTTTCAAAACAAAATTCTCAAAGAATTTCCAAAAATTGAAATGATTGCGTAAGACATTCCTTTACATATTTCAATAAAAGTTTTACACATTTCTTTTAAAACATTTGCGAGTAATTCAAAATCGTCAATCAATATCATTCAATGTGCAGGCACCGGCGTGATTCGAACACGCGATCTCCTGTTTACAAGACAGGCGCTTTAACCAACTAAGCCATGGCGCCAATGAGAAGAGGGCTCTTTATATTTTTCAAAACAAAATTCTCGAAGAATTTTCAAAAATTGAAATGATTGCATAAGACATTACTTTACATATTTCAATAAAATTTTTACACGTTTCTTTTAAAACATTTGCGAGTAATTATAAACCGTCAAGCAATATCATTCAACGACCAGGCGCCGGCGTAATTCGAACACGCGATCTCCTGTTTACTAGACAGGCGCTTTATCCAACTAACCAAGGCGCCAACAAGTAGAGGGCTCTTTATATTTTTCAAAAAATAATTCTCGAAGAATTTCCAAAAATTAAAATGATTGCTTAAGACATTCCTTTACATATTTCAATAAAATTTTTACACATTTCTTTTAAAACATTTGCGAATAATTCAAAATCGTCAATCAATATCATTCAATGTGCAAGCACCGGCGTGATTCGAACACGCGATCTCCTGTTTACTAGACAGGCGCTTTAACCAACTAAGCTACGGCGCCAACAAGGCTCTTTATATTTTTCAAAACAAAATTCTCGAAGAATTTCCAAAAATTGAAATGATTGCGTAATACAATCCTTTACATATTTCAATAAAATTTTTACATTTCTTTTAAAACATTTGCGAGTGATTCAAAATCTTCAATCAATATCATTCAATGTGTAGTCACCGGCGTGATTGGAACACGCGATGTCCTGTTTACGCGACAGGCGTTTTAACAATCTAAGCCACGGCGCCCGACAGTTTTTTTAAAATTTCCTTCTATGAATGTTAAATTTATTTTTAGTTTAAAATAAATAGCAGAGTTATTATTTTAAATTTTATAATTGATAAAGTCTTTTTACGCCATTTCAGTTTTTAAAGGAAGGTTCAGAAAAATACTTACACCGATGGCACCGGCGTGATTCGAACACGCGATCTCCTGTTTAGTAGACAGGCGCTTTAACCATCTAAGCCACGGCGCCAACGAGAAGAGGGCTCTTTATATTTTTCAAAACAAAATTCTCGAAGAATTTTCAAAAATTGAAATGATTGCATAAGACATTACTTTACATATTTCAATAAAATTTTTACACATTTCTTTTAAAGCATTTGCGAGTAATTCAAAACCGTCAAGCAATATCATTCAACGACCAGGCACCGGCGTAATTCGAACACTCGATCTCCTGATTACTAGACAGGCGCTTTAACCATCTAAGCCACGGCGCCAACAAGTAGAGGGCTCTTTATATTTTTCAAAACATAATTCTCGAAGAATTTCCAAAAATTGAAATGATTGCTTAAGACATTCTTTTACATATTTCAATAAAATTTTTACACATTTCTTTTAAAACATTTGCGAGTAATTCAAAATCGTCAATCAATATCATTCTTCGACCAGGCACCGGCGTAATTCGAACACGCAATTTCCTGTTTACTAGACAGGCGCTTTAACCATATAAGCCACGGCGCCAACAAGTAGAGGGCTCTTTATATTTTTCAAAACATAATTCTCGAAGAATTTCCAAAAATTGAAATGATTGCTTAAGACATTCCTTTACATATTTCAATAAAATTTTTACACATTTCTTTTAAAACATTTGCGAATAATTCAAAATCGTCGATCAATATCATTCAATGGGAAAGCACCGGCGTGATTCGAACACGCGATCTCCTGTTTACTAGACAGGCGCTTTAACCAACTAAGCCACGGCACCAACGAGAAGAGGGCTCTTTATATTTTTCAAAACAAAATTCTCGAAGAATTTCCAAATATTGAAATGATTGCGTAAGACATTCCTTTACATATTTCAATAAAATTTTTACACATTTCTTTTAAAACATTTGCGAGTAATTCAAAATCGTCAATCAGTATCATTCAATGTGCAGGCACCGGCGTGATTCGAACACGCGATCTCCTGTTTACAAGACAGGCGCTTTAACCAACTAAGCCACGGCGCCAATGAGAAGAGGGCTCTTTATATTTTTCAAAACAAAATTCTCGAAGAATTTTCAAAAATTGAAATTATTGCATAAGACATTACTTTACATATTTCAATAAAATTTTTACACATTTCTTTTAAAACATTTGCGAGTAATTCAAAACCGTCAAGCAATATCATTCAACTACCAGGCACCGGCGTAATTCGAACACGCGATCTCCTGTTTACTAGACAGGCGCTTTAACCAACTAAGCCACGGCGCCAACAACTGGAGGGCTCTTTATATTTTTCAAAACATAATTCTCGAAGAATTTCCAAAAATTGAAATGATTGCTTAAGACATTCCTTTACATATTTCAATAAAATTTTTACACATTTCTTTTAAAACATTTGCGAATAATTCAAAATCGTCAATCAATATCATTCAATGTGCAGGCACCGGCGTGATTCGAACACGCGATCTCCTGTTTACTAGACAGGCGCTTTAACCAACTAAGCCACGGCGCCAATGAGAAGAGGGCTCTTTATATTTTTCACAACAAAATTCTCGAAGAATTTTCAAAAATTGAAATGATTGCATAAGACATTACTTTACATATTTCAATAACATTTTTACCCATTTCTTTTAAAACATTTGCGAGTAATTCAAAACCGTCAAGCAATATCATTCAACGACCAGGCACCGGCGTAATTCGAACACGCGATCTCCTGTTTACTAGACAGGCTCTTTAACCATCTAAGCCACGGCGCCAACAAGTAGAGGGCTCTTTATATTTTTCAAAACATATTTCTCGAAGAATTTCCAAAAATTGAAATGATTGCTTAAGACATTCCTTTACATATTTCAATAAAATTTTTACACATTTCTTTTAAAACATTTGCGAGTAATTCAAAATCGTCAATCAATATCATTCTTCGACCAGGCACCGGCGTAATTCGAACACGCGATTTCCTGTTTACTAGACAGGCGCTTTAACCATATAAGCCACGGCGCCAACAAGTAGAGGGCTCTTTATATTTTTCAAAACATAATTCTCGAAGAATTTCCAAAAATTGAAATGATTGCTTAAGACATTCCTTTACATATTTCAATAAAATTTTTACACATTTCTTTTAAAACATTTGCGAATAATTCAAAATCGTCAATCAATATCATTCAATGGGAAAGCACCGGCGTGATTCGAACACGCGATCTCCTGTTTACTAGACAGGCGCTTTAACCAACTAAGCCACGGCGCCAACGAGAAAAGGGCTCTTTATATTTTTCAAAACAAAATTCTCGAAGAATTTCCAAATATTGAAATGATTGCGTAAGACATTCCTTTACATATTTCAATAAAATTTTTACACATTTCTTTTAAAACATTTGCGAGTAATTCAAAATCGTCAATCAATACCATTCAATGTGCAGGCACCGGCGTGATTCGAACACGCGATCTCCTGTTTACAAGACAGGCGCTTTAACCAACTAAGCCACGGCGCCAATGAGAAGAGGGCTCTTTATATTTTTCAAAAAAAAATTCTCGAAGAATTTTCAAAAATTGAAATGATTGCATAAGACATTACTTTACATATTTCAATAAAATTTTTACACATTTCTTTTAAAGCATTTGCGATTAATTCAAAACCGTCAAGCAATATCATTCAACGACCAGGCACCGGCGTAATTCGAACACTCGATCTCCTGTTTACTAGACAGGCGCTTTAACCATCTAAGCCACGGCGCCAACAGGTAGAGGGCTCTTTATATTTTTCAAAACATAATTCTCGAAGAATTTCCAAAAATTAAAATGATTGCTTAAGACATTCCTTTCCATATTTCAATAAAATGTTTACACATTTCTTTTAAAACATTTGCGAGTAATTCAAAAGCGTCAAGCAATATCATTCAACGACCAGGCACCGGCGTAATTCGAACACGCGATCTCCTGTTTACTAGACAGGCTCTTTAACCATCTAAGCCACGGCGCCAACAAGTAGAGGGCTCTTTATATTTTTCAAAACATAATTCTCGAAGAATTTCCAAAAATTGAAATGATTGCTTAAGACATTCCTTTACATATTTCAATAAAATTTTTACACATTTCTTTTAAAACATTTGCGAGTAATTCAAAATCGTCAATCAATATCATTCTTCGACCAGGCACCGGCGTAATTCGAACACGCGATTTCCTGTTTACTAGACAGGCTCTTTAACCATCTAAGCCACGGCGCCAACAAGTAGAGGGCTCTTTATATTTTCCAAAACATAATTCTCGAAGAATTTCCAAAAATTGAAATGATTGCTTAAGACATTCCTTTACATATTTCAATAAAATTTTTACACATTTCTTTTAAAACATTTGCGAATAATTCAAAATCGTCAATCAATATCATTCAATGGGAAAGCACCGGCGTGTTTCGAACACGCGATCTTCTGTTTACTAGACAGGCGCTTTAACCAACTAAGCCACGGCGCCAATGAGAAGAGAGCTCTTTATATTTTTCAAAACAAAATTCTCGAAGAATTTTCAAAAATTGAAATGATTGCATAACACATTACTTTACATATTTCAATAAAATTTTTACACATTTCTTTTAAAACATTTGCGAGTAATTCAAAACCGTCAAGCAATATCATTCAACTACCAGGCACCGGCGTAATTCGAACACGCGATCTCCTGTTTACTAAACAGGCGCTTTAACCAACTAAGCCACGGCGCCAACAACTGGAGGGCTCTTTATATTTTTCAAAACATAATTCTCGAAGAATTTCCAAAAATTGAAATGATTGCGTAAGACATTCCTTTACATATTTCAATAAAATTTTTACACATTTCTTTTAAAACATTTGCTAATAATTCAAAATCGTCAATCAATATCATTCAATGTGCAGGCACCGGCGTGATTCGAACACGCGATCTCCTGTTTACTAGACAGGCGCTTTAACCAACTAAGACACGGCGCCAATGAGAAGAGGGCTCTTTATATTTTTCAAAACAAAATTCTCGAAGAATTTTCAAAAATTGAAATGATTGCATAAGACATTACTTTACATATTTCAATAACATTTTTACCCATTTCTTTTAAAACATTTGCGAGTAATTCAAAACCGTCAAGCAATATCATTCAACGACCAGGCACCGGCGTAATTCGAACACGCGATCTCCTGTTTACTAGACAGGCGCTTTAACCAACTAAGCCACGGCGCCAACAAGTAGAGGGCTCTTTATATTTTTCAAAACATAATTCTCGAAGAATTTCCAAAAATTAAAATGATTGCTTAAGACATTCCTTTACATATTTCAATAAAATGTTTACACATTTCTTTAAAACATTTGCGAATAATTCAAAATCGTCAATCAATATCATTCAATGTGCAAGCACCGGCGTGATTCGAACACGCGATCGCCTGTTTACTAGACAGGCGCTTTAACCAACTAAGCCACGGCGCCAACAAGAAGAGGGCTGTTTATATTTTTCAAAACATAATTCTCGAAGAATTTCCAAAAATTAAAATGATTGCTTAAGACATTCCTTTACATATTTCAATAAAATGTTTACACATTTCTTTTAAAGCATTTGCGAGTAATTCAGAATCGTCAATCAATATCATTCAAGGTGCAGGCACCGGCGTGATTCGAACACGCGATCTCCCGCTTACAAGACAGGCGCTTTAACCAACTAAGCCACGGCGCCAACGAGAAGAGGGATCTTTATATTTTTTAAAGAAAATTCTCGAAGAATTTCCAAAAATTGAAATGATTGCATAACACATTACTTTACATATTTCAATAAAATTTTTACACATTTCTTTTAAAACATTTGCGAGTAATTCAAAACCGTCAAGCAATATTATTCAACGACCGGGCACCGGCGTGATTCGAACACGCGATCTCCTGTTTACAAGACAGGCGCTTTAATAAACTAAGCCACGGCGCCAACAAGAAGAGGGCTCTTTATATTTTTTAACACAAAATTCTCGAAGAATTTCGAAAAATTGAAAGGATTGCCTAAGACATTACTTTACATATTTCAATAAAATTTTTACACATTTCTTTTAAAACATTTGCGAGTAATTCAAAACCGTCAAGCAATATTATTCAACTACCACGCACCGGCGTAATTCCAACACGCGATGTCCTGTTTACTAGACAGGCGCTTTAACCAACTAAGCCACGGCGCCAACAAGTAGAGGGCTCTTTATATTTTTCAAAACATAATTCTCGAAGAATTTGCAAAAATTGAAATGATTGCTTAAGACATTCCTTTACATATTTCAATAAAATTTTTACACATTTCTTTTAAAACATTTGCGAATAATTCAAAATCGTCAATCAATATCATTCAATGTGCAGGCACCGGCGTGATTCGAACACGCGATCTCCTGTTTACTAGACTGGCGCTTTAACCAACTAAGCCACGGCGCTAATGAGAAGAGGGCTCTTTATATTTTTCAAAACAAAATTCTCGAAGAATTTTCAAAAATTGAAATGATTGCATAAGACATTACTTTACATATTTCAATAAAATTTTTACCCGTTTCTTTTAAAACATTTGCGAGTAATTCAAAACCGTCAAGCAATGTCATTCAACGACCAGGCACCGGCGTAATTCGAACACGCGATCTCCTGTTTACTAGACAGGCGCTTTAACCAACTAAGCCACGGCGCCAACAAGTAGAGGGCTCTTTATATTTTTCAAAACATAATTCTCAAAGAATTTGCAAAAATTGAAATGATTGCTTAAGACATTCCTTTACATATTTCAATAAAATTTTTACACATTTCTTTTAAAACATTTGCGAGTAATTCAAAATCGTCAATCAATATCACTCAATGTGCATGCACCGGCGTGATTCGAACGTGCGATCTCCTGCTTACAAGACAGGCGCTTTAACCAACTAAGCCACGGCGCCAACGAGAAGAGGCATCTTTATATTTTTCAAACAAAATTCTCGAAGAATTTCGAAAAATTGAAAGGATTGCCTAAGACATTCCTTTACATATTTCAATAAAATTTTTACACATTTCTTTTAAAACATTTGCGAGTAATTCAAAAACGTCAAGCAATATTATTCAACGACCAGGCACCGGCGTGATTCGAACACGCGATCTCCTGTTTAGTAGACAGGCGATTTAAGCAACTAAGCCACGGCGCCAACGAGAAGAGGGCTCTTTATATTTTTCAAAACAAAATTCTAGAAGAATTTTCAAAAATTGAAATAATTGCATAAGACATTACTTTACATATTTCAATAAAATTTTTACACATTTCTTTTAAAACATTTGCGAGTAATTCAAAACCGTCAAGCAATATCATTCAACGACCAGGCACCGGCGTAATTCGAACACGCGATCTCCTGTTTACTAGACAGGCGCTTTAACCATCTAAGCCGCGGCGCCAACAAGTAGAGGGCTCTTTATATTTTTCAAAACATAATTTTCGAAGAATTTCCAAAAATTGAAATGATTGCTTAAGACATTCCTTTACATATTTCAATAAAATTTTTACACATTTCTTTTAAAACATTTGCGAGTAATTCAAAATCGGCAATCAATATCATTCAATGTGCAGGCACCGGCGTGGTTCGAACACGCGATCTCCTGTTTACAAGACAGGCGCTTTAACCAACTAAGCCACGGCGCCAACGAGAAGAGGGCTCTTTATATTTTTCAAAACAAAATTCTCGAAGAATTTCCAAAAATTGAAATTGCGTAATACAATCCTTTACATATTTCAATAAAATTTTTACACATTTCTTTTAAAACATTTGCGAGTGATTCAAAATCTTCAATCAATATCATTCTATGTGTAGGCACCGGCGTGATTCGAACACGCGATCTCCTGTTTACGAGACAGGCGCTTTAACTATCTAAACCACGGCGCCCGACAGTTTTTTAAAATTTCCTTCTATGAATGTTAAATTTATTTTTAGTTTAAAATAAATAGCAGACTTATTATTTTAAATTTTATAATTGATAAACTCTTTTTACGCCATTTTAATTTTTAAAAGAAGGTTCAGAAAAATACCTACACCGATGGCGCCGGCGTGATTCGAACACGCGATCTCCTGTTTACAAGACAGGCGCTTTAACCAACTAAGCCACGGCGACTACAAGAAGAGGGCTCTTTATATTTTTCAAAACAAAATTCTCGAAGAATTTCGAAAAATTGAAAGGATTGCCTAAGACATTTCTTTACATATTTCATTAAAATGTTTACACATTTCTTTTAAAACATTTGCGAGTAATTCAAAAACGTCAAGCAATATTATTCAACGACCAGGCACCGGCGTTTTTCGAACACGCGATCTCCTGTTTACTAGACAGGCGCTTTAACCAACTAAGCAACGGCGCCAACGAGAAGAGGGCTGTTTATATTTTTCAAAACAAAATTCTCGAAAAATTTCCAAAGATTGAAATGATTGCGTAATACAATCCTTTACATATTTCAATAAAATTTTTACACATTTCTTTTAAAACATTTGCGAGTAATTCAAAATCTTCAATCAATATCATTCAATGTGTAGGCACCGGCGTGATTCGAACATGCGATCTCCTGTTTACGAGACAGGCGCTTTAACCATCTACACTGTTAAAAAAATGCAAAAAAAATACAGAAATACTCTGTAATTTCAGAAAAAAAGTCGTAAATTACGGAAAAATTACGTAGACAAAACGTATTTTACGACTTTTTTTCTGAAATTACAGAGAATTTCTGTATTTTTTCTGCATTTTTTTAACAGTGTAAGCCACGGCGCCTGACAGTTTTTTTAAAATTTCCTTCTATGAATGTTAAATTTATATTTAGTTTAAAATAAATAACAGAGTTAATATTTTAAATTTTATAATTCATAAACTCTTTTTACGCCATTTCAATTTTAAAAGAAGGTTCAGAAAAATACTTACACCGATGGCACCGGATTGATTCGAACACGCGATCTCCTATTTACAACACAGGAGCTTTAACCAACTAAGCCACGGCGCCAACAAGTAGAGGGCTCTTTATATTTTTCAAAACAAAATTCTCGAAGAATTTTCAAAAATTGAAATGATTACATAAGACATTACTTTACGTATTTCAATAAAATTTTTACACATTTCTTTTAAAACATTTGCGAGTAATTCAAAATCGTCAAGGAATAACATTCAACGACCAGGCACCGACGTGATTCGAACACGCGATCGCCTGTTTACTTGACAAGCGCTTTAACCAACTAAGCCACGGCGCCAACATCAACAGGTCTCTTTATATTTTTCAAAACAAAATTCTCGAAGAATTTTCAAAAATTGAAATGATTGCTTAAGACATTCCTTTACATATTTCAATAAAATTTTTACACATTTCTTTTAAAACATTTGCGAGTAATTCAAAAACGTCAAGCAATATTATTCAACGACCAGGCACCGGCGTGATTCGAACACGCGATCTCCTTTTTGCAAAAACGGCGCTCTAACCAACTAAGCCACGGCGCCAACGAGAAGAGAGCTCTTTATATTTTTCAAAACAAAATTCTCGAAGAATTTTCAAAAATTGAAATGATTGCATAAGACATTACTTTACATATTTCATTAAAATGTTTACACATTTCTTTTAAAACATTTGCGAGTAATTCAAAAAACGTCAAGCAATATTATTCAACGACCAGGCAAAGGCGTTATTCGAACACGCGATCTCCTGTTTAGTAGACAGGCGCTTTAACCAACTAAGCCACGGCGCCAACGAGAAGAGAGCTCTTTATATTTTTCAAAACAAAATTCTCGAAGAATTTTCAAAAATTGAAATGATTGCATAAGACATTACTTTACATATTTCAATAAAATTTTTACACATTTCTTTTAAAACATTTGCGAGTAATTCAAAACCGTCAAGCAATATCATTCAACGACCAGGCACCGGCGTAATTCGAACTCGCGATCTCCTGTTTACTAGACAGGCGCTTTAACCAACTAAGCGACGGCGCCAACAAGTAGAGGGCTCTTTATATTTTTCAAAACATAATTCTCGAAGAATTTCCAAAAATTGAAATGATTGCGTAAGACATTCATTTACATATTTCAACAAAAATTTTACACAATTCTTTTAAAACATTTCCGAGTAATTCAAAATCGTCAATCAATATCACTCAATGCGCAGGCACCGGCGTGATTCGAACACGCGATCTCCTGTTTACTAGACAGGCGCCTTAACCAACTAAGCCACGGCGCCAACGTGACGAGGGCTCTTTATATTTTTCAAAACAAAATTCTCGAAGAATTTCCAAAAATTGAAATGATTGCGTAAGACATTCCTTTACATATTTCATTAAAATTTTTACACATTTCTTTTAAAACATTTGCGAATAATTCAAAATCATCAATCAATATCATTCAATGTGCAGGCACCGGCGTGTTTCGAACACGCGATCTCCTGTTTACTAGACAGGCGCTTTAACCAACTAAGCCACGGCGCCAATGAGAAGAGGGCTCTTTATATTTTTCAAAACAAAATTCTCGAAGAATTCTCAAAAATTGAAATGATTGCATAAGACATTACTTTACATATTTCAATAAAATTTTTACCCGTTTCTTTTAAAACATTTGCGAGTAATTCAAAACTGTCAAGCAATGTGTTTCAAGGACCAGCCACCGGCGTAATTCGAACACGCGATCTCCTGTTTACTAGACAGGCGCTTTAACCAACTAAGCCACGGCGCCAACAAGCAGAGGGCTCTTTATATTTTTCAAAACATAATTCTCGAAGAATTTCCAAAAATTAAAATGATTGCTTAAGACATTATTTTACATATTTCAATAAAATTTTTACACATTTCTTTTAAAACATTTGCGAATAATTCAAAATCGTCAATCAATATCATTCAATGTGCAAGCACCGCCGTGATTCGAACACGCGATCTCCTGTTTACTAGACAGGCGCTTTAACCAACTAAGCCACGGCGCCAACAAGATGAGGGCTCTTTATATTTTTCAAAACAAAATTCTCGAAGAATTTCGGAAAATTGAAAGGATTGCCTAAGACATTCCTTTACATATTTCAATAAAATTTTTACACATTTCTTTTAAAACATTTGCGAGTAATTCAAATACGTCAAGCAATATTATTCAACGACCTGGCACCGGCGTGATTCGAACACGCGATCTCCTTTTTGCAAGAACGGCGCTCTAACCAACTAAGCCACGGCGCCAACGAGAAGAGAGCTCTTTATATTTTTCAAAACAAAATTCTCGAAGAATTTCCAAAAATTGAAATGATTGCGTAAGACATTCCTTTACATATTTCAATAAAATTTGTACACATTTCTTTTAAAACATTTGCGAGTAATTCAAAATCGTCAATCAATATCATTCAATGTGCAGGCACCGGCGTGATTCGAACACGCGATCTCCTGCTTACAAGACAGGCGCTTTAACCAACTAAGCCACGGCGCCAACGAGAAGGGGGATCTTTATATTTTTTAAACAAAATTCTCGAAGAATTTCGGAAAATTGAAAGGATTGCCTAAGACATTCCTTTACATATTTCAATAAAATTTTTACACATTTCTTTTAAAACATTTGCGAGTAATTCAAATACGTCAAGCAATATTATTCAACGACCTGGCACCGGCGTGATTCGAACACGCGATCTCCTTTTTGCAAGAACGGCGATCTAACCAACTAAGCCACGGCGCCAACGAGAAGAGAGCTCTTTATATTTTTCAAAACAAAATTCTCGAAGAATTTTCAAAAATTGAAATGATTGCATAAGACATTACTTTATATATTTCATTAAAATGTTTATACATTTCTTTTAAAACATTTGCGAGTAATTCAAAAACGTCAAGCAATATTATTCAACGACCAGGCACCGGCGTTATTCGAACACGCGATCTCCTGTTTACTAGACAGGCGCTTTAACCATCTAAGCCACGGCGCCAACAAGTAGAGGGCTCTTTATATTTTTCAAAACATAATTCTCGAAGAATTTCCAAAAATTGAAATGATTGCTTAAGACATTCCTTTACATATTTCAATAAAATTTTTACACATTTCTTTTAAAACATTTGCGAGTAATTCAAAATCGTCAATCAATATCCTTCAATGTGCAGGCACCGGCGTGATTCGAACATGCGATGTCCAGTTTACAAGACAGGCGCTTTAACCAACTAAGCCACGGCGCCAACGAGAAGAGGGCTCTTTATATTTTTCAAAACAAAATTCTCGAAGAATTTCCAAAAATTGAAATTGCGTAATACAATCCTTTACATATTTCAATAAAAGTTTTACACATTTCTTTTAAAACATTTGCGAGTGATTCAAAATCTTCAATCAATATCATTCTATGTGTAGGCACCGGCGTGATTCGAACACACGATCTCCTGTTTACGAGACAGGCGCTTTAACCATCTAAGCCACGGCGCCCGACAGTTTTTTAAAATTTCCTTCTATGAATGTTAAATTTATTTTTAGTTTAAAATAAATAGCAGAGTTATTATTTTAAATTTTATAATTGATAAACTCTTTTTACGCCATTTCAATTTTTAAAGGAAGGTTCAGAAAAATACTTACACCGATGGCACCGGCGTGATTCGAACACGCGATCTCCCGTTTACAAGACAGGCGCTTTAACCAACTAAGCCACGGCGCCTACAAGAAGAGGGCTCTTTATATTTTTCAAAACAAAATTCTCGAAGAATTTCGAAAAATTGAAAGGATTGCCTAAGACATTTCTTTACATATTTCATTAAAATGTTTACACATTTCTTTTAAAACATTTGCGAGTAATTCAAAATCGTCAAACAATATCATTCAATGTGCACGCACCGGCGTGATTCGAACACGCGATCTCCTGTTTACAAGACAGGCGCTTTAACCAACTAAGCCCCGGCGCCAACAAGAAGTGGGCTCTTTATATTTTTCAAAACAAAATTCTCGAAGAATTTCCAAAGATTGAAATGATTGCGTAATACAATCCTTTACATATTTCAATAAAATTTTTACACATTTCTTTTAAAACATTTGCGAGTAATTCAAAATCTTCAATCAATATCATTCAATGTGTAGGCACCGGCGTGATTCGAACACGCGATTTTCTGTTTACGAGACAGGCGCTTTAACCATCTACACTGTTAAAAATATGCAGAAAAAATACAGAAATCCTCTGTAATTTCAGAAAAAAAGTCGTAAATTACGGAAAAATTACGTAGACAAAACGTATTTTACGACTTTTTTTCTGAAATTACAGCCCGACAGTTTTTTTAAAATTTCTTTCTATGAATGTTAAATTTATATTTAGTTTAAAATAAATAGCAGAGTTAATATTTTAAATTTTATAATTGATAAACTCTTTTTACGCCATTTCAATTTTAAAAGAAGGTTCAGAAAAATGCTTACACCGATTGCACCGGCGTGATTCGAACACGCGATCTCCTGTTTACTAGACAGCCGCTTTAACCAACTAAGCCACGGCGACAACAAAAAGAGGGCTCTTTCTATTTTTTAAAACCAAATTCTCGAAGAATTTCCAAAAATTGAAACGATTGCGTAAGACATTCCTTTACATATTTCAATAAAATGTTTACACATTTCTTTTAAAACATTTGCGAGTAATTCAAAAACGTCAAGCAATATTATTTAACGACCAGGCACCGGCGTGATTCGAACACGCGATCTCCTGTTTACTAGACAGGCACTTCAACCAACTAAGCCACAGCGCCACGGCGCCAACAAGTAGAGGGTTCTTTATATATTTCAAAACAAAATTCTCGAAGAAATTTCAAAAATTGAAGAGATTGCGTAATACATTCTTTACATATTTCAATAAAATTTTTACACATTTCTTTTAAAACATTTGCGAGTAATTCAAAATCGTTAATCAATATCATTCAATGTGCAGGCACCGGCGTGATTCGAACACGCGATCTCCTGTTTACAACACAGGCGCTTTAACCAACTAAGCCACGGCGCCAATGAGAAGAGGGCTCTTTATATTTTTCAAAACAAAATTCTCGAAGAATTTTCAATTATTGATATGATTGCATAAGACATTACTTTACATATTTCAATAAAATTTTTACACATTTCTTTTAAAACATTTGCGAGTAATTCAAAACCGTCAAGCAATATCATTCAACGACCAGGCACCGGCGTGATTCGAACACGCGATCTCCTGTTTACAAGACAGGCGCTTTAACCAACTAAGCCACGGCGCCAAAGAGAAGAGGGCTCTTTATATTTTTCAAAACATAATTCTCGAAGAATTTCCAAAAATTGAAATGATTGCTTAAGACATTCCTTTACATATTTCAATAAAATTTTTACACATTTCTTTTAAAACATTTGCGAATAATTCAAAATCATCAATCAATATCATTCAATGTGCAGGCACCGGCGTGTTTCGAACACGCGATCTCCTGTTTACTAGACAGGCGCTTTAACCAACTAAGCCACGGCGCCAATGAGAAGACGGCTCTTTATATTTTTCAAAACAAAATTCTCGAAGAATTCTCAAAAATTGAAATGATTGCATAAGACATTACTTTACATATTTCAATAAAATTATTACCCGTTTCTTTTAAAACATTTGCGAGTAATTCAAAACTGTCAAGCAATGTGTTTCAAGGACCAGGCACCGGCGTAATTCGAACACGCGATCTCCTGTTTACTAAACAGGCGCTTTAACCAACTAAGCCACGGCGCCAACAAGCAGAGGGCTCTTTATATTTTTCAAAACATAATTCTCGAAGAATTTCCAAAAATTAAAATGATTGCTTAAGACATTATTTTACATATTTCAATAAAATTTTTACACATTTCTTTTAAAACATTTGCGAATAATTCAAAATCGTCAATCAATATCATTCAATGTGCAAGCACCGGCGTGATTCGAACACGCGATCTCCTGTTTACTAGACAGGCGCTTTAACCAACTAAGCCACGGCGCCAACAAGATGAGGGCTCTTTATATTTTTCAAAACAAAATTCTCGAAGAATTTCCAAAAATTGAAATGATTGCGTAAGACATTCATTTACATATTTCAATAAAATTTGTACACATTTCTTTTAAAACATTTGCGAGTAATTCAAAATCGTCAATCAATATCATTCAATGTGCAGGCACCGGCGTGATTCGAACACGCGATCTCCTGCTTACAAGACAGGCGCTTTAACTAAATAAGCCACGGCGCCAACGAGAAGGGGGATCTTTATATTTTTTAAACAAAATTCTCGAAGAATTTCGGAAAATTGAAAGGATTGCCTAAGACATTCCTTTACATATTTCAATAAAATTTTTACACATTTCTTTTAAAACATTTGCGAGTAATTCAAAAACGTCAAGCAATATTATTCAACGACCTGGCACCGGCGTGATTTGAACACGCGATCTCCTTTTTGCAAGAACGGCGCTCTAACCAACTAAGCCACGGCGCCAACGAGAAGAGAACTCTTTATATTTTTCAAAACAAAATTCTCGAAGAATTTTCAAAAATTGAAATGATTGCATAAGACATTACTTTATATATTTCATTAAAATGTTTACACATTTCTTTTAAAACATTTGCGAGTAATTCAAAAACGTCAAGCAATATTATTCAACGACCAGGCACCGGCGTTATTCGAACACGCGATCTCCTGTTTAGTAGACAGGCGCTTTAAGCAACTAAGCCACGGCGCCAACGAGAAGAGGGCTCTTTATATTTTTCAAAACAAAATTCTCGAAGAATTTTCAAAAATTGAAATGATTGCATAAGACATTACTTTACATATTTCAATAAAATTTTTACACATTTCTTTTAAAACATTTGCGAGTAATTCAAAAGCGTCAAGCAATATCATTCAACGACCAGGCACCGGCGTAATTCGAACACGCGATCTCCTGTTTACTAGACAGGCGCTTTAACCATCTAAGCCACGGCGCCAACAAGTAGAGGGCTCTTTATATTTTTCAAAACATAATTCTCGAAGAATTTCCAAAAATTGAAATGATTGCTTAAGACATTCCTTTACATATTTCAATAAAATTTTTACACATTTCTTTTAAAACATTTGCGAGTAATTCAAAATCGTCAATCAATATCATTCAATGTGCAGGCACCGGCGTGATTCGAACATGCGATCTCCTGTTTACAAGACAGGCGCTTTAACCAACTAAGCCACGGCGCCAACGAGAAGAGGGCTCTTTATATTTTTCAAAACAAAATTCTCGAAGAATTTCCAAAAATTGAAATTGCGTAATACAATCCTTTACATATTTCAATAAAATTTTTACACATTTCTTTTAAAACATTTGCGAGTGATTCAAAATCTTCAATCAATATCATTCTATGTGTAAGCACCGGCGTGATTCGAACACGCGATCTCCTGTTTACGAGACAGGCGCTTTAACCATCTAAGCCACGGCGCCCGACAGTTTTTTAAAATTTCCTTCTATGAATGTTAAATTTATTTTTAGTTTAAAATAAATAGCAGAGTTATTATTTTAAATTTTATAATTGATAAACTCTTTTTACGCCATTTCAATTTTTAAAGGAAGGTTCAGAAAAATACTTACACCGATGGCACCGGCGTGATTCGAACACGCGATCTCCTGTTTACAAGACAGGCGCTTTAACCAACTAAGCCACGGCGCCTACAAGAAGAGGACACTTTATATTTTTCAAAACAAAATTCTCGAAGAATTTCGAAAAATTGAAAGGATTGCCTAAGACATTTCTTTACATATTTCATTAAAATGTTTACACATTTCTTTTAAAACATTTGCGAGTAATTCAAAAACGTCAAGCAATATTATTCAACGACCAGGCACCGGCGTTATTCGAACACGCGATCTCCTGTTCACGAGACAGGCGCTTTAACCATCTACACTGTTAAAAAAATGCAGAAAAAATACAGAAATACTCTGTAATTTCAGAAAAAAAGTCGTAAATTACGGAAAAATTACGTAGACAAAACGTATTTTACGACTTTTTTTCTGAAATTACAGAGAATTTCTGTATTTTTTCTGCATTTTTTTAACAGTGTAAACCACGGCGCCCGACAGTTTTTTTTAAATTTCCTTCTATGAATGTTAAATTTATATTTAGTTTAAAATAAATAGCAGAGTTAATATTTTGAATTTTATAATTGATAAACTCTTTTTACGCCATTTCAATTTTAAAAGAAGGTTCAGAAAAATACATACACCGACGGCACCGGCGTGATTCGAACACGCGATCTCCTGTTTTCTAGACAGCCGCTTTAACCAACTAAGCCACGGCGCCAACAAAAAGAGGGCTCTTTATATTTTTTAAAACCAAATTCTCGAAGAATTTCCAAAAATTGAAACGATTGCGTAAGACATTCCTTTACATATTTCAATAAAATTTCTACACGTTTCTTTCAATACACTTGCGCGTAATTCAAAATCGTCAAGGAATAAAGTTCAACGACCAGGCACCGACGTGATTCGAACAAGCAATCGCCTGTCTACTAGACAAGCGCTTTAACTAACTAAGCCACTGGGCCTACAAGAACAGGGCTCTTTAAATTTTTCAAAACATAATTCTCGAAGAATTTCCAAAAATTGAAATGATTGCGTAAGACATTCCTTTACATATTTCAATAAAATGTTCACACATTTCTTTTAAAACATTTGCGAGTAATTCAAAATCGTCAAGGAATAAAGTTCAACGACCAGGCACCGGCGTGATTCGAACACGCGATCTCCTGTTTACAACACAGGCGCTTTAACCAACTAAGCCACGGCGCCAATGAGAAGAGGGCTCTTTATATTTTTCAAACAAAATTCTCGAAGAAATTTCAAAAATTGAAGTGATTGCGTAATACATTCCTTTACACATTTTTTTAAAACATTTGCGAGTAATTCAAAATCGTCAATCAATATCATTCAATGTGCAGGCACCGGCGTGATTCGAACACGCGATCTCCTGTTTACAACACCGGCGCTTTAACCAACTGAGCCACGGCGCCAATGAGAAGAGCGCTCTTTATATTTTTCAAAACAAAATTCTCGAAGAATTTCCAAAGATTGAAATGATTGCGTAATGCAATCCTTTACATATTTCAATAAAATTTTTACACATTTCTTTTAAAACATTTGCGAGTAATTCAAAATCTTCAATCAATATCATTCAATGTGTAGGCACCGGCGTGATTCGAACACGCGATTTTCTGTTTACGAGACAGGCGCTTTAACCATCTACACTGTTAAAAAAATGCAGAAAAAATACAGAAATACTTTGTAATTTCAGAAAAAAAGTCGTAAATTACGGAAAAATTACGTAGACAAAACGTATTTTACGACTTTTTTTCTGAAATTACAGCCCGACAGTTTTTTTAAAATTCCTTTCTATGAATGTTAAATTTATATTTAGTTTAAAATAAATAGCAGAGTTAATATTTTAAATTTTATAATTGATAAACTCTTTTTACGCCATTTCAATTTTAAAAGAAGGTTCAGAAAAATGCTTACACCGATTGCACCGGCGTGATTCGAACATGCGATCTCCTGTTTACTAGACAGCCGCTTTAACCAACTAAACCACGGCGCCAACAAAAAGAAGGCTCTTTATATTTTTTAAAACCAAATTCTCGAAGAATTTCCAAAAATTGAAACGATTGCGTAAGACATTCCTTTACATATTTCAATAAAATGTTTACACATTTCTTTTAAAACATTTGCGAGTAATTCAAAAACGTCAAGCAATATTATTTAACGACCAGGCACCGGCGTGATTCGAACACGCGATCTCCTGTTTACAAGACAGGCGCTTTAACCAATTAAGCCACGGCGCCAACGGGAAGAGTGTTCTTTATATTTTTCAAAACAAAATTCTCGAAGAAATTCCAAAAATTGAAATGATTGCGTAATACATTCCTTTACATATTTCAATAAAATTTTTACACATTTCTTTTAAAACATTTGCGAGTAATTCAAAATCTTCAATCAATATCATTCAATGTGTAGGCACCGGCGTGATTCGAACACGCGATCTCCTGTTTACAAGACAGGCGCGTTAACCAACTAAGCCACGGCGCCAAAGAGAAGAGGGTTTTTTATATTTTTCAAAACAAAATTCTCGAAGAAATTCCAAAAATTGAAATGATTGCGAAATACATTCCTTTACATATTTCAATAAAATGTTTACACATTTCTATTAAAACATTTGCGAGTAATTCAAAAACATGAAGCAATATTATTCAACGACCAGGCACCGGCGTGATTCGAACACGCGATCTCCTGTTTACAAGACAGGCGCTTTAACCAATTAAGCCACGGCGCCAACGGGAAGAGTGTTCTTTATATTTTTCAAAACAAAATTCTCGAAGAAATTCCAAAAATTGAAATGATTGCGTAATACATTCCTTTACATATTTCAATAAAATTTTTACACATTTCTTTTAAAACATTTGCGAGTAATTCAAAATCTTCAATCAATATCATTCAATGTGTAGGCACCGGCGTGATTCGAACACGCGATCTCCTGTTTACAAGACAGGCGCGTTAACCAACTAAGCCACGGCGCCAAAGAGAAGAGGGTTTTTTATATTTTTCAAAACAAAATTCTCGAAGAAATTCCAAAAATTGAAATGATTGCGAAATACATTCCTTTACATATTTCAATAAAATGTTTACACATTTCTTTTAAAACATTTGCGACTAATTCAAAAACGTCAAGCATTCCTTTACATATTTCAATAAAATTTTTACACATTTCTTTTAAAACATTTGCGAGTATTTCAAAAACATCAAGCAATATTATTCAACGACCAGGCGTCGGCGTGATTCGAACACGCGATCTCCTGCTTACTAGACAGGCGCTTTAACCAACTAACCCACGGCGCCAACAGGAAGAGGTCTTTTTATATTTTTCAAAACAAAATTCTCGAAGAATTTCCAAAGATTGAATTGATTGCGTAATACAATCCTTTACATATTTCAATAAAATTTTTACACATTTCTTTTAAAACATTTGCGAGTAATTCAAAATCTTCAATCAATATCTTTCAATGTGTAGGCACCGGCGTGATTCGAACACGCGATCTCCTGTTTACAAAACAGGCGCTTTAACCAACTAAGCCACGGCGCCAAAGAGAAGAGGGCTCTTTATATTTTTCAAAACAAAATTCTCGAAGAAATTTCAAAAATTGAAATGATTGCGTAATACATTCCTTTACATATTTCAATAAAATTTTTACACATTTCTTTTAAAACATTTGCGAGTAATTCAAAAACATCAAGCAATATTATTCAACGACCAGGCGTCGGCGTGATTCGAACACGCGATCTCCTGCTTACTAGACAGGCGCTTTAACCAACTAACCCACGGCGCCAACAAGAAGAGGTCTTTTTATATTTTTCAAAACAAAATTCTCGAAGAATTTCCAAAGATTGAATTGATTGCGTAATACAATCCTTTACATATTTCAATAAAATTTTTACACATTTCTTTTAAAACATTTGCGAGTAATTCAAAATCGTCAATCAATATCATTCAATGTGCACGCACCGGCGTGATTCGAACACGCGATCTCCTGTTTACAAGACAGGCGCTTTAACCAACTAAGCCCCGGCGCCAACAAGAAGTGGGCTCTTTATATTTTTCAAAACAAAATTCTCGAAGAATTTCCAAAGATTGAAATGATTGCGTAATACAATCCTTTACATATTTCAATAAAATTTTTACACATTTCTTTTAAAACTTTTGCGAGTAATTCAAAATCTTCAATCAATATCATTCAATGTGTAGGCACCGGCGTGATTCGAACACGCGATTTTCTGTTTACGAGACAGGCGCTTTAACCATCTACACTGTTAAAAAAATGCAGAAAAAATACAGAAATACTTTGTAATTTCAGAAAAAAAGTCGTAAATTACGGAAAAATTACGTAGACAAAACGTATTTTACGACTTTTTTTCTGAAATTACAGCCCGACAGTTTTTTTAAAATTTCTTTCTATGAATGTTAAATTTATATTTAGTTTAAAATAAATAGCAGAGTTAATATTTTAAATTTTATAATTGATAAACTCTTTTTACGCCATTTCAATTTTAAAAGAAGGTTCAGAAAAATGCTTACACCGATTGCACCGGCGTGATTCGAACATGCGATCTCCTGTTTACTAGACAGCCGCTTTAACCAACTAAGCCACGGCGCCAACAAAAAGAGGGCTCTTTATATTTTTTAAAACCAAATTCTCGAAGAATTTCCAAAAATTGAAACGATTGCGTAAGACAATCCTTTACATATTTCAATAAAATGTTTACACATTTCTTTTAAAACATTTGCGAGTAATTCAAAAACGTCAAGCAATATTATTTAACGACCAGGCACCGGCGTGATTCGAACACGCGATCTCCTGTTTACTAGACAGGCGCTTCAACCAACTAAGCCACGGCGCCACGGCGCCAACAAGTAGAGGGTTCTTTATATTTTTCAAAACAAAATTCTCGAAGAAATTTCAAAAATTGAAGTGATTGCGTAATACATTCTTTACATATTTCAATAAAATTTTTACACATTTCTTTGAAAACATTTGCGAGTAATTCAAAATCGTTAATCAATATCATTCAATGTGCAGGCACCGGCGTGATTCGAACACGCGATCTCCTGTTTACAACACAGGCGCTTTAACCAACTAAGCCACGGCGCCAATGAGAAGAGGGCTCTTTATATTTTTCAAAACAAAATTCTCGAAGAATTTTCAATTATTGATATGATTGCATAAGACATTACTTTACATATTTCAATAAAATTTTTACACATTTCTTTTAAAACATTTGCGAGTAATTCAAAACCGTCAAGCAATATCATTCAACGACCAGGCACCGGCGTGATTCGAACACGCGATCTCCTGTTTACAAGACAGGCGCTTTAACCAACTAAGCCACGGCGCCAAAGAGAACAGGGCTCTTTATATTTTTCAAAACAAAATTCTCGAAGAATTTTCAAAAATTGAAATAATTGCATAAGACATTGCTTCACATATTTCATTAAAATATTTACACATTTCTTTTAAAACATTTGCGAGTAATTCAAAACCGTCAAGCAATATCATTCAACGACCAGGCACCGGCGTGATTCGAACACGCGATCTCCTGCTTACTAGACAGGCGCTTTAACCAACTAACCCACGGCGCCAACAAGAAGAGGTCTTTTTATATTTTTCAAAACAAAATTCTCGAAGAATTTCCAAAGATTGAATTGATTGCGTAATACAATCCTTTACATATTTCAATAAAATTTTTACATATTTCTTTTAAAACATTTGCGAGTAATTCAAAATCTTCAATCAATATCTTTCAATGTGTGGGCACCGGCGTGATTCGAACACGCGATGTCCTGTTTACAAAACAGGCGCTTTAACCAACTAAGCCACGGCGCCAAAGAGAAGAGGGCTCTTTATATTTTTCAAAACAAAATTCTCGAAGAAATTTCAAAAATTGAAATGATTGCGTAATACATTCCTTTACATATTTCAATAAAATTTTTACACATTTCTTTTAAAACATTTGCGAGTAATTAAAAAACATCAAGCAATATTATTCAACGACCAGGCACCGGCGTGATTCGAACACGCGATCTCCTGTTTACTAGACAGGAGCTTTAACTAACTAAGCCACGGGGCCAACAAGAACAGGGCTTTTTATATTTTTCAAAACAAAATTCTCGAAGAATTTCCAAAAATTGAAGTGATTGCTTAAGACATTCCTTTACATATTTCAATAAAATTTTTACACATTTCTTTTAAAACATTTGCGAATAATTCAAAATCGTCAATCAATATCATTCAATGTGCAGGCACCGGCGTGACTCGAATACACGATCTCCTGTTTACAAGACAGGCGCTTTAACCAACTGAGCCACGGCGCCAAAGAGAAGAGGGCTCTTTATATTTTTCAAAACAAAATTCTCGAAGAATTTTCAAAAATTGAAATGATTGCATAAGACATTGCTTCACATATTTCATTAAAATATTTACACATTTCTTTTAAAACATTTGCGAGTAATTCAAAAACATCAAGCAATGTCATTCAACGACCAGGCACCGGCGTAATTCGAACACGCGATCTCCTGTTTACTAGACAGTCGCTTTAATCAACTAAGCCACAGCGCCAACAAGCAGAGGGCTCTTTATATTTTTCAAAACATAATTCTCGAAGAATTTCCAAAAATTTAAATGATTGCTTAAGACATTATTTTACATATTTCAATAAAATTTTTACACATTTCTTTTAAAACATTTGCGAATAATTCAAAATCGTCAATCAATATCATTCAATGTGCAAGCACCGGCGTGATTCGAACACGCGATCTCCTGTTTACTAGACAGGCGCTTTAACCAACTAAGCCACGGCGCCAACAAGATGAGGGCTCTTTATATTTTTCAAAACAAAATTCTCGAAGAATTTTCAAAAATTGAAATGATTGCATAAGACATTACTTTACATATTTCATTAAAATGTTTACACATTTCTTTTAAAACATTTGCGAGTAATTCAAAAACGTCAAGCAATATTATTCAACGACCAGGCACCGGCGTTATTCGAACACGCGATCTCCTGTTTAGTTGACAGGCGCTTTAAGCAACTAAGCCACGGCGCCAACGAGAAGAGGGCTCTTTATATTTTTCAAAACAAAATTCTCGAAGAATTTCCAAAAATTGAAATTGCGTAATACAATCCTTTACATATTTCGATAAAATTTTTACACATTTCTTTTAAAACATTTGCGAGTGATTCAAAATCTTCAATCAATATCATTTATGTGAAGGTACCGGCGTGATTCGAACACGCGAACTCCTGTTTACGAGACAAGCGCTTTAACCATCTAAGCCACGCCGCCCGACAGTTTTTTAAAATTTCCTTCTATGAATGTTAAATTTATTTTTAGTTTAAAATAAATAGCAGAGTTATTATTTTAAATTTTATAATTGATAAACTCTTTTTACGCCATTTCAATTTTTAAAGGAAGGTTCAGAAAAATACTTACACCGATGGCACCGGCGTGATTCGAACACGCGATCTCCTGTTTACGAGACAGGCGCTTTAACCATCTACACTGTTAAAAAAATGCAGAAAAATACAGAAATTCTCTGTAATTTCAGAAAAAAAGTCGTAAATTACGGAAAAATTACGTAGACAAAACGTATTTTACGACTTTTTTTCTGAAATTATAGAGAATTTCTGTATTTTTTCTGCATTTTTTTAACAGTGTAAGCCACGGCGCCTGACAGTTTTTTTAAACTTTCCTTCTATGAATGTTAAATTTATATTTAGTTTAAAATAAATAGCAGAGTTAATATTTTAAATTTTATAATTGATAAACTCTTTTTACGCCATTTCAATTTTAAAAGAAGGTTCAGAAAAATACTTACACCGATGGCACCGGAGTGATTCGAACGCGCGATCTCCTATTTACAAGACAGGAGCTTTAACCAACTAAGCCACGGCGCCAACAAGTAGAGGGCTCTTTATATTTTTCAAAACAAAATTCTCGAAGAATTTTCAAAAATTGAAATGATTGCATAAGACATTACTTTACGTATTTCAATAAAATTTTTACACATTTCTTTTAAAACATTTGCGAGTAATTCAAAATCGTCAAGGAATAACATTCAACGACCAGGCACCGACGTGATTCGAACACGCGATCGCCTGTTTACTTGACAAGCGCTTTAACCAACTAAGCCACGGCGCCAACATCAACGGGTCTCTTTATATTTTTCAAAAGAAAATTCTCGAAGAATTTTCGAAAATTGAAATGATTGCATACGACATTACTTTACATATTTCAATAAAATGTTTACACATTTCTTTTAAATCATTTGCGAGTAATTCAAAATCGTCAAGCAATAACATTGAACGACCAGGCACCGACGTGATTCGAACACGCGATCTCATGTTTACAAGACTGGCGCTTTAACCAACTAAGCCATCACGCCAACAGGAAGAATGCTCTTTATATTTTTGAAAACAAAATTCTCGAAGAATTTCCAAAAATTGAAATGATTGCGTAAGACATTCCTTTACATATTTCACTCTTTTTACGCCATTTCAATTTTTAAAGGAAGGTTCAGAAAAATACTTACACCGATGGCACCGGCGTGATTCGAACACGCGATCTCCTGTTTACAAGACAGGCGCTTTAACCAACTAAGCCACGGCGCCTACAAGAAGAGGGCTCTTTATATTTTTCAAAACAAAATTCTCGAAGAATTTCGAAAAATTGAAAGGATTGCCTAAGACATTTCTTTACATATTTCATTAAAATTTTTACACATTTCTTTTAAAGCATTTGCGAGTAATTCAAAAACGTCAAGCAATATTATTCAACGACCAGGCACCGGCGTTATTCGAACACGCGATCTCCTGTTCACGAGACAGGCGCTTTAACCATCTACACTGTTAAAAAAATGCAGAAAAAATACAGAAATACTCTGTAATTTCAGAAAAAAAGTCGTAAATTACGGAAAAATTACGTAGACAAAACGTATTTTACGACTTTTTTTCTGAAATTACAGAGAATTTCTGTATTTTTTCTGCATTTTTTTAACAGTGTAAACCACGGCGCCCGACAGTTTTTTTAAAATTTCCTTCTATGAATGTTAAATTTATATTTAGTTTAAAATAAATAGCAGAGTTAATATTTTAAATTTTATAATTGATAAACTCTTTTTACGCCATTTCAATTTTAAAAGAAGGTTCAGAAAAATGCTTACACCGATTGCACCGGCGTGATTCGAACACGCGATCTCCTGTTTACTAGATAGCCGCTTTAACCAACTAAGCCACCGCGCCAACAAAAAGAGGGCTCTTTATATTTTTTAAAACCAAATTCTCGAAGAATTTCCAAAAATTGAAACGATTGCGTAAGACATTCCTTTACATATTTCAATAAAATTTGTACACATTTCTTTTAAAACATTTGCGAGTAATTCAAAATCGTCAATCAATATCATTCAATGTGCACGCACCGGCGTGATTCGAACACGCGATCTCCTGTTTACAAGACAGGCGCTTTAACCAACTAAGCCCCGGCGCCAACAAGAAGTGGGCTCTTTATATTTTTCAAAACAAAATTCTCGAAGAATTTCCAAAGATTGAAATGATTGCGTAGTACAATCCTTTACATATTTCAATAAAATTTTTACACATTTCTTTTAAAACATTTGCGAGTAATTCAAAATCTTCAATCAATATCATTCAATGTGTAGGCACCGGCGTGATTCGAACACGCGATTTTCTGTTTACGAGACAGGCGCTTTAACCATCTACACTGTTAAAAAAATGCAGAAAAAATACAGAAATACTCTGTAATTTCAGAAAAAAAGTCGTAAATTACGGAAAAATTACGTAGACAAAACGTATTTTACGACTTTTTTTCTGAAATTACAGAGAATTTCTGTATTTTTTCTGCATTTTTTTAACTGTGTAAACCACGGCGCCCGACAGTTTTTTAAAAATTTCCTTCTATGAATGTTAAATTTATATTTAGTTTAAAATAAATAGCAGAGTTAATATTTTAAATTTTATAATTGATAAACTCTTTTTACGCCATTTCAATTTTAAAAGAAGGTTCAGAAAAATGCTTACACCGATGTGATTCGAACACGCGATCTCCTGTTTACTAGACAGGCGCTTTAACCAACTAAGCCACGGCGCCAACAAGTAGAGGGTTCTTTATATTTTTCAAAACAAAATTCTCGAAGAAATTTCAAAAATTGAAGTGATTGCGTAATACATTCTTTACATATTTCAATAATATTTTTACATATTTCTTTTAAAACATTTGCGAGTAATTCAAAATCGGCAATCAATATTATTCAATGTGCAGGCACCGGCGTGATTCGAACACGCGATCTCCTGTTTACAACACAGGCGCTTTAACCAACTAAGCCACGGCGCCAATGAGAAGAGGGCTCTTTATATTTTTCAAAACAAAATTCTCGAAGAATTTTCAAAAATTGAAATGATTGCATAAGACATTCCTTCACATATTTCATTAAAATATTTACACATTTCTTTTAAAACATTTGCGAGTAATTCAAAAACATCAAGCAATATTATTCAACGACCAGGCACCGGCGTAATTCGAACACGCGATCTCCTGTTTACAAGACAGGCGCTTTAACCAATTAAGCCACGGCGCTAACGGGAAGAGTGTTCTTTATATTTTTCAAAACAAAATTGTCGAAGAATTTCCAAAAATTGAAATGATTGCGTAAGATATTCCTTTACATATTTCAATAAAATTTTTACACATTTCTTTTAAAACATTTGCGAGTAATTCAAAATCTTCAATCAATATCATTCAATGTGTAGGCACCGGCGTGATTCGAACACGCGATCTCCTGTTTACAAGACAGGCGCGTTAACCAACTAAGCCACGGCGCCAAAGAGAAGAGGGCTTTTTATGTTTTTCAAAACAAAATTCTCGAAGAAAATCCAAAAATTGAAATGATTGCGAAATACATTCCTTTACATATTTCAATAAAATGTTTACACATTTCTTTTAAAACATTTGCGAGTAATTCAAAAACGTCAAGCATTCCTTTACATATTTCAATAAAATTTTTACACATTTCTTTTAAAACATTTGCGAGTAATTCAAAAACATCAAGCAATATTATTCAACGACCAGGCATCGGCGTGATTCGAACACGCGATCTCCTGTTTACTAGACAGGCGCTTTAACCAACTAAGCAAATATTTTATATTTTTCAAAACATAATTCTCGAAGAATTTCCAAAAATTGAAATGATTGCGTAAGACATTCCTTTACATATTTCAATAAATTTTTTACACATTTCTTTTAAAATATTTGCGAGTAATTCAAAATCGTCAATCAATATCATTCAATGTGTAGGCACCGGCGTGATTCGAACACGCGATCTCCTGTTTACAAGACAGGCGCTTTAACCAACTAAGCAACGGCGCCAACGAGAAGAGGGCTCTTTATATTTTTCAAAACAAAATTCTCGAAGAATTTCCAAAAATTGAAATTGCGTAATACAATCCTTTACATATTTCAATAAAATTTTTACACATTTCTTTTAAAACATTTGCGAGTGATTCAAAATCTTCAATCAATATCATTCTATGTGTAGGCACCGGCGTGATTCGAACACGCGACCTTCTGTTTAAGAGACAGGCGCTTTAACCATCTAAGCCACGGCGCCCGACAGTTTTTTAAAATTTCCTTCTATGAATGTTAAATTTATTTTTAGTTTAAAATAAATAGCAGAGTTATTATTTTAAATTTTATAATTGATAAACTCTTTTTACGCCATTTCAATTTTTAAAGGAAGGTTCAGAAAAATACTTACACCGATGGCACCGGCGTGATTCGAACACGCGATCTCCTGTTTACAAGACAGCCGCTTTAACCAACTAAGCCACGGCGCCTACAAGAAGAGGGCTCTTTATATTTTTCAAAACAAAATTCTCGAAGAATTTCGAAAAATTGAAAGGATTGCCTAAGACATTTCTTTACATATTTCATTAAAATGTTTACACATTTCTTTTAAAACATTTGCGAGTAATTCAAAAACGTCAAGCAATATTATTCAACGACCAGGCACCGGCGTTATTCGAACACGCGATCTCCTGTTTACAAGACAGGCGCTTTAACCAACTAAGCCCCGGCGCCAACGGGAAGAGTGTTCTTTATATTTTTCAAAACAAAATTCTCGAAGAATTTTCAATAATTTAAATGATTGCATAAGACATTACTTTACATATTTCATTAAAATGTTTACACATTTCTTTTAAAACATTTGCGAGTAATTCAAAAACGTCAAGCAATATCATTCAACGACCAGGCACCGGCGTGATTCGAACACGCGATCTCCTGTTTACAAGACAGGCGCTTTAACCAACTAAGCCCCGGCGCCAACAAGAAGTGGGCTCTTTATATTTTTCAAAACAAAATTCTCGAAGAATTTCCAAAGATTGAAATGATTGCGTAATACAATCCTTTACATATTTCAATAAAATTTTTACACATTTCTTTTAAAACATTTGCGAGTAATTCAAAATCTTCAATCAATATCATTCAATGTGTAGGCACCGGCGTGATTCGAACACGCGATTTTCTGTTTACGAGACAGGCGCTTTAACCATCTACACTGTTAAAAAAATGCAGAAAAAATACAGAAATACTCTGTAATTTCAGAAAAAAAGTCGTAAATTACGGAAAAATTACGTAGACAAAACGTATTTTACGACTTTTTTTCTGAAATTACAGAGAATTTCTGTATTTTTTCTGCATTTTTTTAACTGTGTAAACCACGGCGCCCGACAGTTTTTTTAAAATTTCCTTCTATGAATGTTAAATTTATATTTAGTTTAAAATAAATAGCAGAGTTAATATTTTAAATTTTATAATTGATAAACTCTTTTTACGCCATTTCAATTTTAAAAGAAGGTTCAGAAAAATGCTTACACCGATGTGATTCGAACACGCGATCTCCTGTTTACTAGACAGCCGCTTTAAACAACTAAGCCACGGCGCCAACGAAAAGAGGGCTCTTTATATTTTTTAAAACCAAATTCTCGAAGAATTTCCAAAAATTGAAACGATTGCGTAAGACATTCCTTTACATATTTCAATAAAATGTTTACACATTTCTTTTAAAACATTTGCGAGTAATTCAAAAACGTCAAGCAATATTATTTAACGACCAGGCACCGGCGTGATTCGAACACGCGATCTCCTGTTTACTAGACAGGCGCTTTAACCAACTAAGCCACGGCGCCAACAAGTAGAGGGTTCTTTATATTTTTCAAAACAAAATTCTCGAAGAAATTTCAAAAATTGAAGTGATTGCGTAATACATTCTTTACATATTTCAATAATATTTTTACACATTTCTTTTAAAACATTTGCGAGTAATTCAAAATCGGCAATCAATATTATTCAATGTGCAGGCACCGGCGTGATTCGAACACGCGACCTCCTGTTTAAGAGACAGGCGCTTTAACCATCTAAGCCACGGCGCCCGACAGTTTTTTTAAAATTTCCTTCTATGAATGTTAAATTTATTTTTAGTTTAAAATAAATAGCAGAGTTATTATTTTAAATTTTATAATTGATAAACTCTTTTTACGCCATTTCAATTTTTAAAGGAGGGTTCAGAAAAATACTTACACCGATGGCACCGGCGTGATTCGAACACGCGATCTCCTGTTT
Organism: Salticus scenicus; assembly: GCA_963930645.1. Taxonomy (NCBI): domain Eukaryota; kingdom Metazoa; phylum Arthropoda; class Arachnida; order Araneae; family Salticidae; genus Salticus; species Salticus scenicus. The sequence continues at coordinate 95,654,215 of OZ005655.1, forward strand.
ACAAGACAGGCGCTTTAACCAACTAAGCCACGGCGCCTACAAGAAGAGGGCTCTTTATATTTTTCAAAACAAAATTCTCGAAGAATTTCGAAAAATTGAAAGGATTGCCTAAGACATTTCTTTACATATTTCATTAAAATGTTTACACATTTCTTTTAAAACATTTGCGAGTAATTCAAAAACGTCAAGCAATATTATTCAACGACCAGGCACCGGCGTTATTCGAACACGCGATCTCCTGTTCACGAGACAGGCGCTTTAACCATCTACACTGTTAAAAAAATGCAGAAAAAATACAGAAATACTCTGTAATTTCAGAAAAAAAGTCGTAAATTACGGAAAAATTACGTAGACAAAACGTATTTTACGACTTTTTTTTTGAAATTACAGAGAATTTCTGTATTTTTTCTGCATTTTTTTAACAGTGTAAACCACGGCGCCCGACAGTTTTTTTAAAATTTCCTTCTATGAATGTTAAATTTATATTTAGTTTAAAATAAATAGCAGAGTTAATATTTTAAATTTTATAATTGATAAACTCTTTTTACGCCATTTCAATTTTAAAAGAAGGTTCAGAAAAATGCTTACACCGATTGCACCGGCGTGATTCGAACACGCGATCTCCTGTTTACTAGACAGCCGCTTTAACCAACTAAGCCACGGCGCCAACAAAAAGAGGGCTCTTTATATTTTTTAAAACCAAATTCTCGAAGAATTTCCAAAAATTGAAACGATTGCGTAAGACATTCCTTTACATATTTCAGGCCCACCAGCGGCCGAGCGGTTCCGCGCTCAAAGCTGGTAGATGGGAGGTGCCGGGTTCGATCCCTGGTCGCGCTCATCGACCTAGCCGTTCGCTAGGTCGATCTCCTGCTTCACGCGATCTCCTGTTTTCAAGACAGGCGCTTTAACCAATTAAGCCACGGCGCCAACGGGAAGAGTGTTCTTTATATTTTTCAAAACAAAATTCTCGAAGAAATTCCAAAAATTGAAATGATTGCGTAATACATTCCTTTACATATTCCAATAAAACTTTTACACATTTCTTTTAAAACATTTGCGAGTAATTCAAAAACGTCAAGCAATGTTATTCAACGACCAGGCACCGGCGTGATTCGAACACGCGATCTCCTGTTTACAAGACAGGCGCTTTAACCAACTAAGCCACGGCGCCAATGAGAAGAGGGCTCTTTATATTTTTCAAAACAAAATTCTCGAAGAAATTCCAAAAATTGAAATGATTGCGAAATACATTCCTTTACATATTTCAATAAAATTTCTACACGTTTCTTTCAATACACTTGCGCATAATTCGAAATCGTCAAGGAATAACTTTCAACGACCTGGCACCGACGTGATTCGAACACGCGATCGCCTGTTTACTTGACAAGCGCTTTAACCAACTAAGCCACGGCGCCAACAACAACAGGTCTCTTTATATTTTTCAAAAGAAAATTCTCGAAGAATTTTCAAAAATTGAAATGATTGCATAAGACATTACTTTACATATTTCAATAAAATGTTTACACATTTCTTTTAAATCATTTGCGAGTAATTCAAAATCGTCAAGCAAAAACATGCAACGACCAGGCACCGACGTGATTCGAACAAGCAATCGCCTGTCTTCTAGACAAGCGCTTTAACTAACTAAGCCACTGGGCCTACAAGAACAGGGCTCTTTATATTTTTCAAAACATAATTCTCGAAGAATTTCCAAAAATTGAAATGATTGCGTAAGACATTCCTTTACATATTTCAAAAAATTTTTTACACATTTCTTTTAAAATATTTGCGAGTAATTCAAAATCTTCAATCAATATCATTCAATGTGTAGGCACCGGCGTGATTCGAACACGCGATCTCCTGTTTACGAGACAGGCGCTTTAACCATCTAAGCCACGGCGCCCAGCAGTTTTTTTAAAATCTCCTTCTATGAATGTTAAATTTATTTTTAGTTTAAAATAAATAGCAGAGTTAATATTTTAAATTTAATAATTGATAAACTCTTTTTACGCCATTTCAATTTTTAAAAAAAGGTTCAGAAAAATACTTAACACCGATGGCACCGGCGTGATTCGAACACGCGATCTCCTGTTTACAAGACATGCGCTTTAACCAACGAAGCCGTGGCGCCAACAAGAAGAGGGCTCTTTATATTTTTCAAAACAAAATTCTCGAAGAATTTCCAAAAATTGAAATGATTGCGTAAGACATTCCTTTACATATTTTAATAAAATTTTTACATATTTCTCTTAAAACATTTGCGAGTAATTCAAAAACGTCAAGCAATATTATTCAACGACCAGGCACCGGCGGGATTCGAACACGCGATCTCCTGCTTACAAGACAGGCGCTTTAACCAACTAAGCCACGGCACCAACCAGAAGAGGGTTCTTTATATTTTTCAAAACAAAATTCTCGAAAAATTTTCAAAAATTAAAATGATTGCATAAGACATTACTTCACATATTTCATTAAAATATTTACACAATTCTTTTAAAACATTTGCGAGTAATTCAAAACCGTCAAGCAATATCATTCAACGACCAGGCACCGGCGTGATTCGAACACGCGATCTCCTGTTTACTAGACAGGCGCTTTAACCAACTAAGCCACGGCGCCAACAGGAAAGGAGCTCTTTATATTTTTCAAAACCAAATTCTCGAAGAATTTCCAAAAATTGAAACGATTGCGTAGGACATTCCTTTACATATTTCAATAAAATTTCTACACGTTTCTTTCAATACACTTGCGCGTAATTCAAAATCGTCAAGGAATATCATTCAACGACCACGCACCGGCGTGATTCGAACACGCGATCTCCTGTTTACTAGACAGGCGCTTTAACCAACTAAGCCACGGCGCCAATGAGAAGAGCGTTCTTTATATTTTTCAAAACTTTTCGAAGAATTTTCAAAAATTGAAATGATTGCATAAGACATTACTTTACATATTTCATTAAAATGTTTACACATTTCTTTTAAAACATTTGCGAGTAATTCAAAAACGTCAAGCAATATTATTCAACGACCAGGCACCGGCGTTATTCGAACACGCGATCTCCTGTGTAGTAGACAGGCGCTTTAAGCAACTAAGCCACGGCGCCAACGAGAAGAGGGCTCTTTATATTTTTCAAAACCAAATTCTCGAAGAATTTCCAAAAATTGAAACGATTGCGTAAGACATTCCTTTACATATTTCAGGCCCACCAGCGGCCGAGCGGTTCTGCGCTCAAAGCTGGTAGATGGGAGGTGCCGGGTTCGATCCCTGGTCGCGCTCATCGACCTAGCCGTTCGCTAGGTCGATCTCCTGCTTCACGCGATCTCCTGTTTTCAAGACAGGCGCTTTAACCAATTAAGCCACGGCGCCAACGGGAAGAGTGTTCTTTATATTTTTCAAAACAAAATTCTCGAAGAATTTTCAATAATTTAAATGATTGCATAAGACATTACTTTACATATTTCATTAAAATGTTTACACATTTCTTTTAAAACATTTGCGAGTAATTCAAAAACGTCAAGCAATATCATTCAACGACCAGGCACCGGCGTGATTCGAACACGCGATCTCCTGTTTAGAAGACAGGCGCTTTAACCAACTAAGCCCCGGCGCCAACAAGAAGTGGGCTCTTTATATTTTTCAAAACAAAATTCTCGAAGAATTTCCAAAGATTGAAATGATTGCGTAATACAATCCTTTACATATTTCAATAAAATTTTTACACATTTCTTTTAAAACATTTGCGAGTAATTCAAAATCTTCAATCAATATCATTCAATGTGTAGGCACCGGCGTGATTCGAACACGCGATTTTCTGTTTACGAGACAGGCGCTTTAACCATCTACACTGTTAAAAAAATGCAGAAAAAATACAGAAATACTCTGTAATTTCAGAAAAAAAGTCGTAAATTACGGAAAAATTACGTAGACAAAACGTATTTTACGACTTTTTTTCTGAAATTACAGAGAATTTCTGTATTTTTTTTTGCATTTTTTTAACTGTGTAAACCACGGCGCCCGACAGTTTTTTTAAAATTTCCTTCTATGAATGTTAAATTTATATTTAGTTTAAAATAAATAGCAGAGTTAATATTTTAAATTTTATAATTGATAAACTCTTTTTACGCCATTTCAATTTTAAAAGAAGGTTCAGAAAAATGCTTACACCGATTGCACCGGCGTGATTCGAACACGCGATCTCCTGTTTACTAGACAGCCGCTTTAACCAACTAAGCCACGGCGCCAACAAAAAGAGGGCTCTTTATATTTTTTAAAACCAAATTCTCGAAGAATTTCCAAAAATTGAAACGATTGCGTAAGACATTCCTTTACATATTTCAATAAAATTTTTACACATTTCTTTTAAAACATTTGCGAATAATTCAAAATCGTCAATCAATATCATTCAATGTGCAGGCACCGGCGTGTTTCGAACACGCGATCGCCTGTTTACTAGACAGGCGCTTTAACCAACTAAGCCACGGCGCCAATGAGAAGAGGGCTCTTTATATTTTTCAAAACAAAATTCTCGAAGAATTCTCAAAAATTGAAATGATTGCATAAGACATTCCTTTACATATTTCAGGCCCACCAGCGGCCGAGCGGTTCTGCGCTCAAAGCTGGTAGATGGGAGGTGCCGGGTTCGATCCCTGGTCGCGCTCATCGACCTAGCCGTTCGCTAGGTCGATCTCCTGCTTCACGCGATCTCCTGTTTTCAAGACAGGCGCTTTAACCAATTAAGCCACGGCGCCAACGGGAAGAGTGTTCTTTATATTTTTCAAAACAAAATTCTCGAAGAAATTCCAAAAATTGAAATGATTGCGTAATACATTCCTTTACATATTCCAATAAAATTTTTACACATTTCTTTTAAAACATTTGCGAGTAATTTAAAAACGTCAAGCAATGTTATTCAACGACCAGGCACCGGCGTGATTCGAACACGCGATCTCCTGTTTACAAGACAGGCGCTTTAACCAACTAAGCCACGGCGCCAATGAGAAGAGGGCTCTTTATATTTTTCAAAACAAAATTCTCGAAGAAATTCCAAAAATTGAAATGATTGCGAAATACATTCCTTTACATATTTCAATAAAATTTCTACACGTTTCTTTCAATACACTTGCGCATAATTCGAAATCGTCAAGGAATAACTTTCAACGACCTGGCACCGACGTGATTCGAACACGCGATCGCCTGTTTACTTGACAAGCGCTTTAACCAACTAAGCCACGGCGCCAACAACAACAGGTCTCTTTATATTTTTCAAAAGAAAATTCTCGAAGAATTTTCAAAAATTGAAATGATTGCATAAGACATTACTTTACATATTTCAATAAAATGTTTACACATTTCTTTTAAATCATTTGCGAGTAATTCAAAATCGTCAAGCAATAACATTCAACGACCAGGCACCGACGTGATTCGAACAAGCAATCGCCTGTCTTCTAGACAAGCGCTTTAACTAACTAAGCCACTGGGCCTACAAGAACAGGGCTCTTTATATTTTTCAAAACATAATTCTCGAAGAATTTCCAAAAATTGAAATGATTGCGTAAGACATTCCTTTACATATTTCAAAAAATTTTTTACACATTTCTTTTAAAATATTTGCGAGTAATTCAAAATCTTCAATCAATATCATTCAATGTGTAGGCACCGGCGTGATTCGAACACGCGATCTCCTGTTTACGAGACAGGCGCTTTAACCATCTAAGCCACGGCGCCCAGCAGTTTTTTTAAAATTTCCTTCTATGAATGTTAAATTTATTTTTAGTTTAAAATAAATAGCAGAGTTAATATTTTAAATTTAATAATTGATAAACTCTTTTTACGCCATTTCAATTTTTAAAAAAAGGTTCAGAAAAATACTTACACCGATGGCACCGGCGTGATTCGAACACGCGATCTCCTGTTTACAAGACAGGCGCTTTAACCAACGAAGCCGTGGCGCCAACAAGAAGAGGGCTCTTTATATTTTTCAAAACAAAATTCTCGAAGAATTTCCAAAAATTGAAATGATTGCGTAAGACATTCCTTTACATATTTTAATAAAATTTTTACATATTTCTCTTAAAACATTTGCGAGTAATTCAAAAACGTCAAGCAATATTATTCAACGACCAGGCACCGGCGGGATTCGAACACGCGATCTCCTGCTTACAAGACAGGCGCTTTAACCAACTAAGCCACGGCACCAACCAGAAGAGGGTTCTTTATATTTTTCAAAACAAAATTCTCGAAGAATTTTCAAAAATTGAAATGATTGCATAAGACATTACTTTACATATTTCAATAAAATTTTTACGCATTACTTTTAAAACATTTGCGAGTAATTCAAAATCGTCAAGCAATACCATTCAACGATCAGGCACCGGCGTGGTTCGAACACGCGATCTCCTGTTTACAAGACAGGCGTTTTAACCAACTAAGCCACGGCGCCAAAGAGAAGAGGGCTCTTTATATTTTTCAAAACAAAGTTCTCGAAGAATTTTCAAAAATTGAAATGATTGCATAAGACATTGCTTCACATATTTCATTAAAATATTTACACATTTCTTTTAAAACATTTGCGAGTAATTCAAAACCGTCAAGCAATACCATTCAACGATCAGGCACCGGCGTGGTTCGAACACGCGATCTCCTGTTTACAAGACAGGTGCTTTAACCAACTATGCCACGGCGCGAATGAGAAGAGGGTTCTTTATATTTTTCAAAACAAAATTCTCGAAAAATTTTCAAAAATTAAAATGATTGCATAAGACATTACTTCACATATTTCATTAAAATATTTACACAATTCTTTTAAAACATTTGCGAGTAATTCAAAACCGTCAAGCAATATCATTCAACGACCAGGCACCGGCGTGATTCGAACACGCGATCTCCTGTTTACTAGACAGGCGCTTTAACCAACTAAGCCACGGCGCCAACAGGAAAGGAGCTCTTTATATTTTTCAAAACCAAATTCTCGAAGAATTTCCAAAAATTGAAACGATTGCGTAGGACATTCCTTTACATATTTCAATAAAATTTCTACACGTTTCTTTCAATACACTTGCGCGTAATTCAAAATCGTCAAGGAATATCATTCAACGACCAGGCACCGGCGTGATTCGAACACGCGATCTCCTGTTTACTAGGCAGGCGCTTTAACCAACTAAGCCACGGCGCCAATGAGAAGAGCGTTCTTTATATTTTTCAAAACTTTTCGAAGAATTTTCAAAAATTGAAATGATTGCATAAGACATTACTTTACATATTTCATTAAAATGTTTACACATTTCTTTTAAAACATTTGCGAGTAATTCAAAAACGTCAAGCAATATTATTCAACGACCAGGCACCGGCGTTATTCGAACACGCGATCTCCTGTGTAGTAGACAGGCGCTTTAAGCAACTAAGCCACGGCGCCAACGAGAAGAGGGCTCTTTATATTTTTCAAAACAAAATTCTCGAAGAATTTCCAAAAATTGAAATTGCGTAATACAATCCTTTACATATTTCAATAAAATTTTTACACATTTCTTTTAAAACATTTGCGAGTGATTCAAAATCTTCAATCAATATCATTCTATGTGTAGGTACCGGCGTGATTCGAACACGCGAACTCCTGTTTACGAGACAAGCGCTTTAACCATCTAAGCCACGCCGCCCGACAGTTTTTTAAAATTTCCTTCTATGAATGTTAAATTTATTTTTAGTTTAAAATAAATAGCAGAGTTATTATTTTAAATTTATAATTGATAAACTCTTTTTACGCCAATTCAATTTTTAAAGGAAGGTTCAGAAAAATACTTACACCGATGGCACCGGCGTGATTCGAACACGCGATCTCCTGTTTACGAGACAGGCGCTTTAACCATCTACACTGTTAAAAAAATGCAGAAAAATACAGAAATTCTCTGTAATTTCAGAAAAAAAGTCGTAAATTACGGAAAAATTACGTAGACAAAACGTATTTTACGACTTTTTTTCTGAAATTATAGAGAATTTCTGTATTTTTTCTGCATTTTTTTAACAGTGTAAACCACGGCGCCCGACAGTTTTTTTAAAATTTCCTTCTATGAATGTTAAATTTATATTTAGTTTAAAATAAATAGCAGAGTTAATATTTTAAATTTTATAATTGATAAACTCTTTTTACGCCATTTCAATTTTTAAAGGAAGGTTCAGAAAAATACTTACACCGATGGCACCGGCGTGATTCGAACACGCGATCTCCTGTTTACGAGACAGGCGCTTTAACCATCTACACTGTTAAAAAAATGCAGAAAAATACAGAAATTCTCTGTAATTTCAGAAAAAAAGTCGTAAATTACGGAAAAATTACGTAGACAAAACGTATTTTACGACTTTTTTTCTAAAATTATAGAGAATTTCTGTATTTTTTCTGCATTTTTTTAACAGTGTAAGCCACGGCGCCTGACAGTTTTTTTAAAATTTCCTTCTATGAATGTTAAATTTATATTTAGTTTAAAATAAATAGCAGAGTTAATATTTTGAATTTTATAATTGATAAACTCTTTTTACGCCATTTCAATTTTAAAAGAAGGTTCAGAAAAATACTTACACCGATGTGATTCGAACACGCGATCTCCTGTTTACTAGACAGCCGCTTTAACCAACTAAGCCACGGCGCCAACAAGTAGAGGGCTCTTTATATTTTTCAAAACAAAATTCTCGAAGAATTTTCAAAAATTGAAATGATTGCATAAGACATTACTTTACGTATTTCAATAAAATTTTTACACATTTCTTTTAAAACATTTGCGAGTAATTCAAAATCGTCAAGGAATAACATTCAACGACCAGGCACCGACGTGATTCGATCACGCGATCGCCTGTTTACTTGACAAGCGCTTTAACCAACTAAGCCACGGCGCCAACATCAACAGGTCTCTTTATATTTTTCAAAAGAAAATTCTCGAAGAATTTTCAAAAATTGAAATGATTGCATACGACATTACTTTACATATTTCAATAAAATGTTTACACATTTCTTTTAAATCATTTGCGAGTAATTCAAAATCGTCAAGCAATAACATTGAACGACCAGGCACCGACGTGATTCGAACACGCGATCGCCTGTTTACTTGACAAGCGCTTTAACCAACTAAGCCACGGCGCCAACATCAACAGGTCTCTTTAAATTTTTCAAAAAAAAATTCTCGAAGAAATTCCAAAAATTAAAATGATTGCGTAATACATTCCTTTACATATTTCAATAAAATTTTTACAAATTTCTTTTAAAACATTTGCGAGTAATTCAAAATCGTCAATCAATATCATTCAATGTGCAGGCACCGGCGTGATTCGAACACGCGATCTCATGTTTACAAGACTGGCGCTTTAACCAACTAAGCCACGGCGCCAACGTGAATAGGGCTCTTTATATTTTTCAAAACAAAATTCTCGAAGAATTTCGAAAAATTGAAATGATTGCGTAAGACATTCCTTTACATATTTCAATAAAATTTTTACACATTTCTTTTAAAACATTTGCGAGTGATTCAAAATCGCCAATCAATATCAGTCAATGTGCAGGCACCGGCGTGATTCGAACACGCGATCTCCTGTTTACAAGACAGGCGCTTTAACCAACTAAGCCACGGCGCCAATGAGAAGAGGGCTCTTTATATTTTTCAAAACAAAATTCTCGAAGAATTTTCAAAAATTGAAATGATTGCATAAGACATTACTTTACATATTTCAATAAAATTTTTACACATTTCTTTTAAAACATTTGCGAGTAATTCAAAACCGTCAAGCAATATCATTCAACTACCAGGCACCGGCGTAATTCCAACACGCGATTTCCTGTTTACTAGACAGGCGCTTTAACCAACTAAGCCACGGCGCCAACAAGTAGAGGGCTCTTTATATTTTTCAAAACATAATTCTCGAAGAATTTCCAAAAATTGAAATGATTGCTTAAGACATTCCTTTACATATTTCAATAAAATTTTTACACATTTCTTTTAAAACATTTGCGAATAATTCAAAATCGTCAATCAATATCATTCAATGTGCAGGCACCGGCGTGTTTCGAACACGCGATCGCCTGTTTACTAGACAGGCGCTTTAACCAACTAAGCCACGGCGCCAATGAGAAGAGGGCTCTTTATATTTTTCAAAACAAAATTCTCGAAGAATTCTCAAAAATTGAAATGATTGCATAAGACATTACTTTACATATTTCAATAAAATTTGTACACATTTCTTTTAAAACATTTGCGAGTAATTCAAAAACGTCAAGCAATATTATTCAACGACCAGGCACCGGCGTGATTTGAACACGCGATCTCCTTTTTGCAAGAACGGCGCTCTAACCAACTAAGCCACGGCGCCAACGGGAAGAGAGCTCTTTATATTTTTCAAAACAAAATTCTCGAAGAATTTTCAAAAATTGAAATGATTGCATAAGACATTACTTTACATATTTTATTAAAATGTTTACACATTTCTTTTAAAACATATGCGAGTAATTCAAAAACGTGAAGCAATATTATTCAACGACCAGGCACCGGCGTTATTCGAACACGCGATCACCTGTATAGTAGACAGGCGCTTTAAGCAACTAAGCCACGGCGCCAACGAGAAGAGGTCTCTTTATATTTTTCAAAACAAAATTCTCGAAGAATTTTCAAAAATTGAAATGATTGCATAAGACATTACTTTACATATTTCAATAAAATTTTTACACATTTCTTTTAAAACATTTGCGAGTAATTCAAAACCGTCAAGCAATATCATTCAACGACCAGGCACCGGCGTAATTCGAACACGCGATCTCCTGTTTACTAGACAGGCGCTTTAACCATCTAAGCCACGGCGCCAACAAGTAGAGGGCTCTTTATATTTTTCAAAACATAATTCTCGAAGAATTTCCAAAAATTGAAATGATTGCTTAAGACATTCCTTTACATACTTCAATAAAATTTTTACACATTTCTTTTAAAACATTTGCGAGTAATTCAAAATCGTCAATCAATATCATTCAATGTGCAGGCACCGGCGTGATTCGAACATGCGATCTCCTGTTTACAAGACAGGCGCTTTAACCAACTAAGCCACAGCGCCAACGAGAACAGCGCTCTTTATATTTTTCAAAACATAATTCTCGAAGAATTTCCAAAAATTGAAATGATTGCTTAAGACATTCCTTTACATATTTCAATAAAATTTTTACACATTTCTTTTAAAACATTTGCGAATAATTCAAAATCGTCAATCAATATCATTCAATGTGCAGGCACCGGCGTGTTTCGAACACGCGAGCGCCTGTTTACTAGACAGGCGCTTTAACCAACTAAGCCACGGCGCCAATGAGAAGAGGGCTCTTTATATTTTTCAAAACAAAATTCTCGAAGAATTCTCAAAAATTGAAATGATTGCATAAGACATTACTTTACATATTTCAATAAAATTTGTACACATTTCTTTTAAAACATTTGCGAGTAATTCAAAATCGTCAATCAATATCATTCAATGTGCAGGCACCGGCGTGATTCGAACACGCGATCTCCTGCTTACAAGACAGGCGCTTTAACCAACTAAGCCACGGCGCCAACGAGAAGAGGGATCTTTATATTTTTTAAACAAAATTCTCGAAGAATTTCGAAAAATTGAAAGGATTGCCTAAGACATTCCTTTACATATTTCAATAAAATTTTTACACATTCCTTTTAAAACATTTGCGAGTAATTCAAAAACGTCAAGCAATATTATTCAACGACCAGGCACCGGCGTGATTTGAACACGCGATCTCCTTTTTGCAAGAACGGCGCTCTAACCAACTAAGCCACGGCGCCAACGAGAAGAGAGCTCTTTATATTTTTCAAAACAAAATTCTCGAAGAATTTTCAAAAATTGAAATGATTGCATAAGACATTACTTTACATATTTCATTAAAATGTTTACACATTTCTTTTAAAACATATGCGAGTAATTCAAAAACGTGAAGCAATATTATTCAACGACCAGGCACCGGCGTTATTCGAACACGCGATCACCTGTATAGTAGACAGGCGCTTTAAGCAACTAAGCCACGGCGCCAACGAGAAGAGGGCTCTTTATATTTTTCAAAACAAAATTCTCGAAGAATTTTTAAAAATTGAAATGATTGCATAAGACATTACTTTACATATTTCAATAAAATTTTTACACATTTCTTTTAAAACATTTGCGAGTAATTCAAAACCGTCAAGCAATATCATTCAACGACCAGGCACCGGCGTAATTCGAACACGCGATCTCCTGTTTACTAGACAGGCGCTTTAACCATCTAAGCCACGGCGCCAACAAGTAGAGGGCTCTTTATATTTTTCAAAACATAATTCTCGAAGAATTTCCAAAAATTGAAATGATTGCTTAAGACATTCCTTTACATACTTCAATAAAATTTTTACACATTTCTTTTAAAACATTTGCGAGTAATTCAAAATCGTCAATCAATATCATTCAATGTGCAGGCACCGGCGTGATTCGAACATGCGATCTCCTGTTTACAAGACAGGCGCTTTAACCAACTAAGCCACAGCGCCAACGAGAAGAGCGCTCTTTTTATTTTTCAAAACAAAATTCTCGATGAATTTTCAAAAATTGAAATGATTGCATAAGACATTACTTTACATATTTCAATAAAATTTTTACACATTTCTTTTAAAACATTTGCGAGTAATTCAAAACCGTCAAGCAATATCATTCAACGACCAGGCACCGGCGTAATTCGAACACGCGATCTCCTGTTTACTAGACAGGCGCTTTAACCATCTAAGCCACGGCGCCAACAAGTAGAGGGCTCTTTATATTTTTCAAAACATAATTCTCGAAGAATTTCCAAAAATTGAAATGATTGCTTAAGACATTCCTTTACATATTTCAATAAAATTTTTACACATTTCTTTTAAAACATTTGCGAGCAATTCAAAATCGTCAATCAATATCATTCAATGTGCAGGCACCGGCGTGATTCGAACATGCGATCTCCTGTTTACAAGACAGGCGCTTTAACCAACTAAGCCACGGCGCCAACGAGAAGAGGGCTCTTTATATTTTTCAAAACAAAATTCTCGAAGAATTTCGAAAAATTGAAAGGATTGCCTAAGACATTTCTTTACATATTTCATTAAAATGTTTACACATTTCTTTTAAATCATTTGCGAGTAATTCAAAATCGTCAAGCAATAACATTGAACGACCAGGCACCGACGTGATTCGAACACGCGATCTCATGTTTACAAGACTGGCGCTTTAACCAACTAAGCCATGGCGCCAACAGGAAGAGTGCTCTTTATATTTTTGAAAACAAAATTCTCGAAGAATTTCCAAAAATTGAAATGATTGCGTAAGACATTCCTTTACATATTTCAATAAAATTTTTACACATTTCTTTTAAAACATTTGCGAGTGATTCAAAATCGCCAATCAATATCATTCAATGTGCAGGCACCGGTGTGATTCGAACACGCGATCTCCTGTTTACAAGACAGGCGCTTTAACCAACTAAGCCACGGCGCCAATGAGAAGAGGGCTCTTTATATTTTTCAAAACAAAATTCTCGAAGAATTTTCAAAAATTGAAATGATTGCATAAGACATTACTTTACATATTTCAATAAAATTTTTACACATTTCTTTTAAAACATTTGCGAGTAATTCAAAACCGTCAAGCAATATCATTCAACTACCAGGCACCGGCGTAATTCGAACACGCGATTTCCTGTTTACTAGACAGGCGCTTTAACCAACTAAGCCACGGCGCCAACAAGTAGAGGGCTCTTTATATTTTTCAAAACATAATTCTCGAAGAATTTCCAAAAATTGAAATGATTGCTTAAGACATTCCTTTACATATTTCAATAAAATTTTTACACATTTCTTTTAAAACATTTGCGAATAATTCAAAATCGTCAATCAATATCATTCAATGTGCAGGCACCGGCGTGTTTCGAACACGCGATCTCCTGTTTACTAGACAGGCGCTTTAACCAACTAAGCCACGGCGCCAATGAGAAGACGGCTCTTTATATTTTTCAAAAAAAATTCTCGAAGAGTTCTCAAAAATTGAAATGATTGCATAAGACATTACTTTACATATTTCAATAAAATTTGTACACATTTCTTTTAAAACATTTGCGAGTAATTCAAAATCGTCAATCAATATCATTCAATGTGCACGCACCGGCGTGATTCGAACACGCGATCTCCTGCTTACAAGACAGGCGCTTTAACCAACTAAGCCACGGCGCCAACGAGAAGAGGGATCTTTATATTTTTTAAACAAAATTCTCGAAGAATTTCGAAAAATTGAAAGGATTGCCTAAGACATTCCTTTACATATTTCAATAAAATTTTTACACATTTCTTTTAAAACATTTGCGAGTAATTCAAAAACGTCAAGCAATATTATTCAACGACCAGGCACCGGCGTGATTTGAACACGCGATCTCCTTTTTGCAAGAACGGCGCTCTAACCAACTAAGCCACGGCGCCAACGAGAAGAGAGCCCTTTATATTTTTCAAAACAAAATTCTCGAAGAATTTTCAAAAATTGAAATGATTGCATAAGACATTACTTTACATATTTCAATAAAATTTTTACACATTTCTTTTAAAACATTTGCGAGTAATTCAAAACCGTCAAGCAATATCATTCAACGACCAGGCACCGGCGTAATTCGAACACGCGATCTCCTGTTTACTAGACAGGCGCTTTAACCATCTAAGCCACGGCGCCAACAAGTAGAGGGCTCTTTATATTTTTCAAAACATAATTCTCGAAGAATTTCCAAAAATTGAAATGATTGCTTAAGACATTCCTTTACATATTTCAATAAAATTTTTACACATTTCTTTTAAAACATTTGCGAGTAATTCAAAATCGTCAATCAATATCATTCAATGTGCAGGCACCGGCGTGATTCGAACATGCGATCTCCTGTTTACAAGACAGGCGCTTTAACCAACTAAGCCACGGCGCCAACGAGAAGAGGGCTCTTTATATTTTTCATAACAAAATTCTCGAAGAATTTCCAAAAATTGAAATTGCGTAATACAATCCTTTACATATTTCAATGAAATTTTTACACATTTCTTTTAAAACATTTGCGAGTGACTCAAAATCTTCAATCAATATCATTCTATGTGTAGGCACCGGCGTGATTCGAACACGCGATCTCCTGTTTACGAGACAGGCGCTTTAACCATCTAAGCCACGGCGCCCGACAGTTTTTTAAAATTTCCTTCTATGAATGTTAAATTTATTTTTAGTTTAAAATAAATAGCAGAGTTATTATTTTAAATTTTATAATTGATAAACTCTTTTTACGCCATTTCAATTTTTAAAGGAAGGTTCAGAAAAATACTTACACCGATGGCACCGGCGTGATTCGAACACGCGATCTCCTGTTTACAAGACAGGCGCTTTAACCAACTAAGCCACGGCGCATACAAGAAGAAGGTTCTTTATATTTTTCAAAACAAAATTCTCGAAGAATTTTCAAAAATTGAAATGATTGCATAAGACATTACTTTACATATTTCAATAAAATTTGTACACATTTCTTTTAAAACATTTGCGAGTAATTCAAAATCGTCAATCAATATCATTCAATGTGTAGGCACCGGCGTGATTCGAACACGCGATTTTCTGTTTACGAGACAGGCGCTTTAACCATCTACACTGTTAAAAAATGCAGAAAAAATACAGAAATACTCTGTAATTTCAGAAAAAAAGTCGTAAATTACGGAAAAATTACGTAGACAAAACGTATTTTACGACTTTTTTTCTGAAATTACAGAGTATTTCTGTATTTTTTCTGCATTTTTTTAACAGTGTAAACCACAGCGCCCGACAGTTTTTTTAAAATTTCCTTCTATGAATGTTAAATTTATATTTAGTTTAAAATAAATAGCAGAGTTAATATTTTAAATTTTATAATTGATAAACTCTTTTTACGCCATTTCAATTTTAAAAGAAGGTTCAGAAAAACGCTTACACCGATGTGATTCGAACACGCGATCTCCTGTTTACTAGACAGCCGCTTTAACCAACTAAGCCACGGCGCCAACAAAAAGTGGGCTCTTTATATTTTTTAAAACCAAATTCTCGAAGAATTTCCAAAAATTGAAACGATTGCGTAAGACATTCCTTTACATATTTCAATAAAATATTTACACATTTCTTTTAAAACATTTGCGAGTAATTCAAAAACGTCAAGCAATATTATTTAACGACCAGACACCGGCGTGATTCGAACACGCGATCTCCTGTTTACTAGACAGGCGCTTTAACCAACTAAGCCACGGCGCCAATGAGAAGAGGGCTCTTTATATTTTTCAAAACAAAATTCTCGAAGAATTTTCAAAAATTGAAATGATTGCATAAGACATTACTTTACATATTTCAATAAAATTTTTACACATTTCTTTTAAAACATTTGCGAGTAATTCAAAACCGTCAAGCAATATCATTCAACTACCAGGCACCGGCGTAATTCGAACACGCGATTTCCTGTTTACAAGACAGGCGCTTTAACCAACTAAGCCACGGCGCCAACAAGTAGAGGGCTCTTTATATTTTTCAAAACATAATTCTCGAAGAATTTCCAAAAATTGAAATGATTGCTTAAGACATTCCTTTACATATTTCAATAAAATTTTTACACATTTCTTTTAAAACATTTGCGAATAATTCAAAATCGTCAATCAATATCATTCAATGTGCAGGCACCGGCGTGTTTCGAACACGCGATCTCCTGTTTACTAGACAGGCGCTTTAACCAACTAAGCCACGGCGCCAATGAGAAGACGGCTCTTTATATTTTTCAAAAAAAATTCTCGAAGAGTTCTCAAAAATTGAAATGATTGCATAAGACATTACTTTACATATTTCAATAAAATTTGTACACATTTCTTTTAAAACATTTGCGAGTAATTCAAAATCGTCAATCAATATCATTCAATGTGCACGCACCGGCGTGATTCGAACACGCGATCTCCTGCTTACAAGACAGGCGCTTTAACCAACTAAGCCACGGCGCCAACGAGAAGAGGGATCTTTATATTTTTTAAACAAAATTCTCGAAGAATTTCGAAAAATTGAAAGGATTGCCTAAGACATTCCTTTACATATTTCAATAAAATTTTTACACATTTCTTTTAAAACATTTGCGAGTAATTCAAAAACGTCAAGCAATATTATTCAACGACCAGGCACCGGCGTGATTCAACACGCGATCTCCTTTTTGCAAGAACGGCGCTCTAACCAACTAAGCCACGGCGCCAACGAGAAGAGAGCCCTTTATATTTTTCAAAACAAAATTCTCGAAGAATTTTCAAAAATTGAAATGATTGCATAAGACATTACTTTACATATTTCAATAAAATTTTTACACATTTCTTTTAAAACATTTGCGAGTAATTCAAAACCGTCAAGCAATATCATTCAACGACCAGGCACCGGCGTAATTCGAACACGCGATCTCCTGTTTACTAGACAGGCGCTTTAACCATCTAAGCCACGGCGCCAACAAGTAGAGGGCTCTTTATATTTTTCAAAACATAATTCTCGAAGAATTTCCAAAAATTGAAATGATTGCTTAAGACATTCCTTTACATATTTCAATAAAATTTTTACACATTTCTTTTAAAACATTTGCGAGTAATTCAAAATCGTCAATCAATATCATTCAATGTGCAGGCACCGGCGTGATTCGAACATGCGATCTCCTGTTTACAAGACAGGCGCTTTAACCAACTAAGCCACGGCGCCAACGAGAAGAGGGCTCTTTATATTTTTCATAACAAAATTCTCGAAGAATTTCCAAAAATTGAAATTGCGTAATACAATCCTTTACATATTTCAATGAAATTTTTACACATTTCTTTTAAAACATTTGCGAGTGACTCAAAATCTTCAATCAATATCATTCTATGTGTAGGCACCGGCGTGATTCGAACACGCGATCTCCTGTTTACGAGACAGGCGCTTTAACCATCTAAGCCACGGCGCCCGACAGTTTTTTAAAATTTCCTTCTATGAATGTTAAATTTATTTTTAGTTTAAAATAAATAGCAGAGTTATTATTTTAAATTTTATAATTGATAAACTCTTTTTACGCCATTTCAATTTTTAAAGGAAGGTTCAGAAAAATACTTACACCGATGGCACCGGCGTGATTCGAACACGCGATCTCCTGTTTACAAGACAGGCGCTTTAACCAACTAAGCCACGGCGCATACAAGAAGAAGGTTCTTTATATTTTTCAAAACAAAATTCTCGAAGAATTTTCAAAAATTGAAATGATTGCATAAGACATTACTTTACATATTTCAATAAAATTTGTACACATTTCTTTTAAAACATTTGCGAGTAATTCAAAATCGTCAATCAATATCATTCAATGTGTAGGCACCGGCGTGATTCGAACACGCGATTTTCTGTTTACGAGACAGGCGCTTTAACCATCTACACTGTTAAAAAATGCAGAAAAAATACAGAAATACTCTGTAATTTCAGAAAAAAAGTCGTAAATTACGGAAAAATTACGTAGATAAAACGTATTTTACGACTTTTTTTCTGAAATTACAGAGTATTTCTGTATTTTTTCTGCATTTTTTTAACAGTGTAAACCACAGCGCCCGACAGTTTTTTTAAAATTTCCTTCTATGAATGTTAAATTTATATTTAGTTTAAAATAAATAGCAGAGTTAATATTTTAAATTTTATAATTGATAAACTCTTTTTACGCCATTTCAATTTTAAAAGAAGGTTCAGAAAAACGCTTACACCGATGTGATTCGAACACGCGATCTCCTGTTTACTAGACAGCCGCTTTAACCAACTAAGCCACGGCGCCAACAAAAAGTGGGCTCTTTATATTTTTTAAAACCAAATTCTCGAAGAATTTCCAAAAATTGAAACGATTGCGTAAGACATTCCTTTACATATTTCAATAAAATATTTACACATTTCTTTTAAAACATTTGCGAGTAATTCAAAAACGTCAAGCAATATTATTTAACGACCAGACACCGGCGTGATTCGAACACGCGATCTCCTGTTTACTAGACAGGCGCTTTAACCAACTAAGCCACGGCGCCAACAAGTAGAGGGTTCTTTATATTTTTCAAAACAAAATTCTCGAAGAAATTTCAAAAGTTGAAGTGATTGCGTAATACATTCTTTACATATTTCAATAAAATTTTTACACATTTCTTTTAAAACATTTGCGAGTAATTCAAAATCGTCAATCAATATCATTCAATGTGCAGGTACCGGCGTGATTCGAACACGTGATCTCCTGTTTACAACACAGGCGCTTTAACCAACTAAACCACGGCGCCAATGAGAAGAGGGCTCTTTATATTTTTCAAAACAAAATTCTCGAAGAATTTTCAAAAATTGAAATGATTGCATAAGACATTACTTTACATATTTCAATAAAATTTTTACACATTTCTTTTAAAACATTTGCGAGTAATTCAAAACCGTCAAGCAATATCATCCAACTACCAGGCACCGGCGTAATTCGAACACGCGATTTCCTGTTTACTAGACAGGCGCTTTAACCAACTAAGCCACGGCGCCAACAAGTAGAGGGCTCTTTATATTTTTCAAAACATAATTCTCGAAGAATTTCCAAAAATTGAAATGATTGCTTAAGACATTCCTTTACATATTTCAATAAAATTTTTACACATTTCTTTTAAAACATTTGCGAATAATTCAAAATCGTCAATCAATATCATTCAATGTGCAGGCACCGGCGTGTTTCGAACACGCGATCTCCTGTTTACTAGACAGGCGCTTTAACCAACTAAGCCACGGCGCCAATGAGAAGACGGCTCTTTATATTTTTCAAAAAAAATTCTCGAAGAGTTATCAAAAATTGAAATGATTGCATAAGACATTACTTTACATATTTCAATAAAATTTGTACACATTTCTTTTAAAACATTTGCGAGTAATTCAAAATCGTCAATCAATATCATTCAATGTGCACGCACCGGCGTGATTCGAACACGCGATCTCCTGCTTACAAGACAGGCGCTTTAACCAACTAAGCCACGGCGCCAACGAGAAGAGGGATCTTTATATTTTTTAAACAAAATTCTCGAAGAATTTCGAAAAATTGAAAGGATTGCCTAAGACATTCCTTTACATATTTCAATAAAATTTTTACACATTTCTTTTAAAACATTTGCGAGTAATTCAAAAACGTCAAGCAATATTATTCAACGACCAGGCACCGGCGTGATTTGAACACGCGATCTCCTTTTTGCAAGAACGGCGCTCTAACCAACTAAGCCACGGCGCCAACGAGAAGAGACCCCTTTATATTTTTCAAAACAAAATTCTCGAAGAATTCTCAAAAATTGAAATGATTGCATAAGACATTACTTTACATATTTCAATAAAATTTTTACACATTTCTTTTAAAACATTTGCGAGTAATTCAAAACCGTCAAGCAATATCATTCAACGAACAGGCACCGGCGTAATTCGAACACGCGATCTCCTGTTTACTAGACAGGCGCTTTAACCATCTAAGCCACGGCGCCAACAAGTAGATGGCTCTTTATATTTTTCAAAACATAATTCTCGAAGAATTTCCAAAAATTGAAATGATTGCTTAAGACATTCCTTTACATATTTCAATAAAATTTTTACACATTTCTTTTAAAACATTTGCGAGTAATTCAAAATCGTCAATCAATATCATTCAATGTGCAGGCACCGGCGTGATTCGAACATGCGATCTCCTGTTTACAAGACAGGCGCTTTAACCAACTAAGCCACGGCGCCAACGAGAAGAGGGCTCTTTATATTTTTCATAACAAAATTCTCGAAGAATTTCCAAAAATTGAAATTGCGTAATACAATCCTTTACATATTTCAATGAAATTTTTACACATTTCTTTTAAAACATTTGCGAGTGACTCAAAATCTTCAATCAATATCATTCTATGTGTAGGCACCGGCGTGATTCGAACACGCGATCTCCTGTTTACGAGACAGGCGCTTTAACCATCTAAGCCACGGCGCCCGACAGTTTTTTAAAATTTCCTTCTATGAATGTTAAATTTATTTTTAGTTTAAAATAAATAGCAGAGTTATTATTTTAAATTTTATAATTGATAAACTCTTTTTACGCCATTTCAATTTTTAAAGGAAGGTTCAGAAAAATACTTACACCGATGGCACCGGCGTGATTCGAACACGCGATCTCCTGTTTACAAGACAGGCGCTTTAACCAACTAAGCCACGGCGCATACAAGAAGAAGGTTCTTTATATTTTTCAAAACAAAATTCTCGAAGAATTTTCAAAAATTGAAATGATTGCATAAGACATTACTTTACATATTTCAATAAAATTTGTACACATTTCTTTTAAAACATTTGCGAGTAATTCAAAATCGTCAATCAATATCATTCAATGTGTAGGCACCGGCGTGATTCGAACACGCGATTTTCTGTTTACGAGACAGGCGCTTTAACCATCTACACTGTTAAAAAATGCAGAAAAAATACAGAAATACTCTGTAATTTCAGAAAAAAAGTCGTAAATTACGGAAAAATTACGTAGACAAAACGTATTTTACGACTTTTTTTCTGAAATTACAGAGTATTTCTGTATTTTTTCTGCATTTTTTTAACAGTGTAAACCACAGCGCCCGACAGTTTTTTTAAAATTTCCTTCTATGAATGTTAAATTTATATTTAGTTTAAAATAAATAGCAGAGTTAATATTTTAAATTTTATAATTGATAAACTCTTTTTACGCCATTTCAATTTTAAAAGAAGGTTCAGAAAAACGCTTACACCGATGTGATTCGAACACGCGATCTCCTGTTTACTAGACAGCCGCTTTAACCAACTAAGCCACGGCGCCAACAAAAAGTGGGCTCTTTATATTTTTTAAAACCAAATTCTCGAAGAATTTCCAAAAATTGAAACGATTGCGTAAGACATTCCTTTACATATTTCAATAAAATATTTACACATTTCTTTTAAAACATTTGCGAGTAATTCAAAAACGTCAAGCAATATTATTTAACGACCAGACACCGGCGTGATTCGAACACGCGATCTCCTGTTTACTAGACAGGCGCTTTAACCAACTAAGCCACGGCGCCAACAAGTAGAGGGTTCTTTATATTTTTCAAAACAAAATTCTCGAAGAAATTTCAAAAGTTGAAGTGATTGCGTAATACCTTCTTTACATATTTCAATAAAATTTTTACACATTTCTTTTAAAACATTTGCGAGTAATTCAAAATCGTCAATCAATATCATTCAATGTGCAGGCACCGGCGTGTTTCGAACACGTGATCTCCTGTTTACAACACAGGCGCTTTAACCAACTAAACCACGGCGCCAATGAGAAGAGGGCTCTTTATATTTTTCAAAACAAAATTCTCGAAGAATTTTCAATTATTGATATGATTGCATAAGACATTACTTTACATATTTCAATAAAATTTTTACACATTTCTTTTAAAACATTTGCGAGTAATTCAAAACCGTCAAGCAATATCATTCAACGACCAGGCACCGGCGTGATTCGAACACGCGATCTCCTGTTTACAAGACAGGCGCTTTAACCAACTAAGCCACGGCGCCAAAGAGAAGAGGGCTCTTTATATTTTTCAAAACAAAATTCTCGAAGAATTTTCAAAAATTGAAATGATTGCATAAGACATTGCTTCACATATTTCATTAAAATATTTACACATTTCTTTTAAAACATTTGCGAGTAATTCAAAACCGTCAAGCAATATCATTCAACGACCAGGCACCGGCGTGATTCGAACACGCGATCTCCTGTTTACAAGACAGGCGCTTTAACCAACTAAGCCACGGCGCCAAAGAGTAGAAGGCCCTTTATATTTTTCAAAACAAAATTCTCGAAGAATTTTCAAAAATTGAAATGATTGCATAAGACATTACTTTACATATTTCAATAAAATTTTTACACATTTCTTTTAAAACATTTGCGAGTAATTCAAAACCGTCAAGCAATATCATTCAACGACCAGGCACCGGCGTAATGCGAACACGCGATCTCCTGTTTACTAGACAGGCGCTTTAACCATCTAAGCCACGGCGCCAACAAGTAGAGGGCTCTTTATATTTTTCAAAACATAATTCTCGAAGAATTTCCAAAAATTGAAATGATTGCTTAAGACATTCCTTTACATATTTCAATAAAATTTTTACACATTTCTTTTAAAACATTTGCGAGTAATTCAAAATCGTCAATCAATATCATTCAATGTGCAGGCACCGGCGTGATTCGAACATGCGATCTCCTGTTTACAAGACAGGCGCTTTAACCAACTAAGCCACGGCGCCAACGAGAAGAGGGCTCTTTATATTTTTCAAAACAAAATTCTCGAAGAATTTCGAAAAATTGAAAGGATTGCCTAAGACATTTCTTTACACATTTCAATAAAATTTTTACACATTTTTTTAAAACATTTGCGAGTAATTCAAAATCTTCAATCAATATCATTCAATGTGTATGCACCGGCGTGATTCGAACACGCGATCTAGAGTTTACGAGACAGGCGCTTTAACCATCTAAGCCACGGCGCCCGACAGTTCTTTTAAAATTTCCTTCTATGAATGTTAAATTTATTTTTAGTTTAAAATAAATAGCAGAGATAATATTTTAAATTTTAAATTTGATAAACTCTTTTTACGACATTTCAATTTTTAAAAGAAGGTTCAGAAAAATACTTACACCGATGGCACCGGCGTGATTCGAACACGCGATCTCCTGTTTACAAGACAGGCGCTTTAACCAACTAAGCAACGGCGCCAATGAGAACAGGTCTCTTTATATTTTTCAAAACAAAATTCTCGAAGAATTTCCAAAAATTGAAATGATTGCGTAAGACATTCCTTTACATATTTCAATAAAATTTGTACACATTTCTTTTAAAACATTTGCGAGTAATTCAAAATCGTCAATCAATATCATTCAATGTGCACGCACCGGCGTGATTCGAACACGCGATCTCCTGTTTACAAGACAGGCGCTTTAACCAACTAAGCCCCGGCGCCAACAAGAAGTGGGCTCTTTATATTTTTCAAAACAAAATTCTCGAAGAATTTCCAAAGATTGAAATGATTGCGTAATACAATCCTTTACATATTTCAATAAAATTTTTACACATTTCTTTTAAAACATTTGCGAGTAATTCAAAATCTTCAATCAATATCATTCAATGTGTAGGCACCGGCGTGATTCGAACACGCGATTTTCTGTTTACGAGACAGGCGCTTTAACCATCTACACTGTTAAAAAAATGCAGAAAAAATATATAAATACTCTGTAATTTCAGAAAAAAAGTCGTAAATTACGGAAAAATTACGTAGACAAAACGTATTTTACGACTTTTTTTCTGAAATTACAGAGAATTTCTGTATTTTTTCTGCATTTTTTTAACTGTGTAAACCACGGCGCCCGACAGTTTTTTTAAAATTTCCTTCTATGAATGTTAAATTTATATTTAGTTTAAAATAAATAGCAGAGTTAATATTTTAAATTTTATAATTGATAAACTCTTTTTACGCCATTTCAATTTTAAAAGAAGGTTCAGAAAAATGCTTACACCGATGTGATTCGAACACGCGATCTCCTGTTTCCTAGACAGCCGCTTTAAACAACTAAGCCACGGCGCCAACAAAAAGAGGGCTCTTTATATTTTTTAAAACCAAATTCTCGAAGAATTTCCAAAAATTGAAACGATTGCGTAAGACATTCCTTTACATATTTCAATAAAATGTTTACACATTTCTTTTAAAACATTTGCGGGTAATTCAAAAACGTCAAGCAATATTATTTAACGACCAGGCACCGGCGTGATTCGAACACGCGATCTCCTGT
Organism: Salticus scenicus; assembly: GCA_963930645.1. Classification (NCBI taxonomy): domain Eukaryota; kingdom Metazoa; phylum Arthropoda; class Arachnida; order Araneae; family Salticidae; genus Salticus; species Salticus scenicus. The sequence goes on from OZ005655.1 coordinate 95,679,116, forward strand.
TTACTAGACAGGCGCTTTAACCAACTAAGCCACAGCGCCAATAAGTATAGGGTTCTTTATATTTTTCAAAACAAAATTCTCGAAGAAATTTCAAAAATTGAAGTGATTGCGTAATACATTCTTTACATATTTCAATAAAATTTGTACACATTTCTTTTAAAACATTTGCGAGTAATTCAAAATCGTCAATCAATATCATTCAATGTGCACGCACCGGCGTGATTCGAACACGCGATCTCCTGTTTACAAGACAGGCGCTTTAACCAACTAAGCCCCGGCGCCAACAAGAAGTGGGCTCTTTATATTTTTCAAAACAAAATTCTCGAAGAATTTCCAAAGATTGAAATGATTGCGTAATACAATCCTTTACATATTTCAATAAACTTTTTACACATTTCTTTTAAAACATTTGCGAGTAATTCAAAATCTTCAATCAATATCATTCAATGTGTAGGCACCGGCGTGATTCGAACACGCGATTTTCTGTTTACGAGACAGGCGCTTTAACCATCTACACTGTTAAAAAAATGCAGAAAAAATACATAAATACTCTGTAATTTCAGAAAAAAAGTCGTAAATTACGGAAAAATTACGTAGACAAAACGTATTTTACGACTTTTTTTCTGAAATTACAGAGAATTTCTGTATTTTTTCTGCATTTTTTTAACTGTGTAAACCACGGCGCCCGACAGTTTTTTTAAAATTTCCTTCTATGAATGTTAAATTTATATTTAGTTTAAAATAAATAGCAGAGTTAATATTTTAAATTTTATAATTGATAAACTCTTTTTACGCCATTTCAATTTTAAAAGAAGGTTCAGAAAAATGCTTACACCGATGTGATTCGAACACGCGATCTCCTGTTTACTAGACAGCCGCTTTAAACAACTAAGCCACGGCGCCAACAAAAAGAGGGCTCTTTATATTTTTTAAAACCAAATTCTCGAAGAATTTCCAAAAATTGAAACGATTGCGTAAGACATTCCTTTACATATTTCAATAAAATGTTTACACATTTCTTTTAAAACATTTGCGGGTAATTCAAAAACGTCAAGCAATATTATTTAACGACCAGGCACCGGCGTGATTCGAACACGCGATCTCCTGTTTACTAGACAGGCGCTTTAACCAACTAAGCCACAGCGCCAACAAGTATAGGGTTCTTTATATTTTTCAAAACAAAATTCTCGAAGAAATTTCAAAAATTGAAGTGATTGCGTAATACATTCTTTACATATTTCAATAAAATTTGTACACATTTCTTTTAAAACATTTGCGAGTAATTTAAAATCGTCAATCAATATCATTCAATGTGCACGCACCGGCGTGATTCGAACACGCGATCTCCTGTTTACAAGACAGGCGCTTTAACCAACTAAGCCCCGGCGCCAACAAGAAGTGGGCTCTTTTTATTTTTCAAAATAAAATTCTCGAAGAATTTCCAAAGATTGAAATGATTGCGTAATACAATCCTTTACATATTTCAATAAAATTTTTACACATTTCTTTTAAAACATTTGCGAGTAATTCAAAATCTTCAATCAATATCATTCAATGTGTAGGCACCGGCGTGATTCGAACACGCGATTTTCTGTTTACGAGACAGGCGCTTTAACCATCTACACTGTTAAAAAAATGCAAAAAAAATACATAAATACTCTGTAATTTCAGAAAAAAAGTCGTAAATTACGGAAAAATTACGTAGACAAAACGTATTTTACGACTTTTTTTCTGAAATTACAGAGAATTTCTGTATTTTTTCTGCATTTTTTTAACTGTGTAAACCACGGCGCCCGACAGTTTTTTTAAAATTTCCTTCTATGAATGTTAAATTTATATTTAGTTTAAATGAATAGCAGAGTTAATATTTTAAATTTTATAATTGATAAACTCTTTTTACGCCATTTCAATTTTAAAAGAAGGTTCAGAAAAATGCTTACACCGATATGATTCGAACACGCGATCTCCTGTTTACTAGACAGCCGCTTTAAACAACTAAGCCACGGCGCCAACAAAAAGAGGGCTCTTTATATTTTTTAAAACCAAATTCTCGAAGAATTTCCAAAAATTGAAACGATTGCGTAAGACATTCCTTTACATATTTCAATAAAATGTTTACACATTTCTTTTAAAACATTTGCGAGTAATTCAAAAACGTCAAGCAATATTATTTAACGACCAGGCACCGGCGTGATTCGAACACGCGATCTCCTGTTTACTAGACAGGCGCTTTAACCAACTAAGCCACGGCCCCAACAAGTAGAGGGTTCTTTATATTTTTCAAAACAAAATTCTCGAAGAAATTTCAAAAATTGAAGTGATTGCGTAATACATTCTTTACATATTTCAATAATATTTTTACACATTTCTTTTAAAATATTTGCGAGTAATTCAAAATCGTCAATCAATATTATTCAATGTGCAGGCACCGGCGTGATTCGAACACGCGATCTCCTGTTTACAACACAGGCGCTTTAACCAACTAAGCCACGGCGCCAATGAGAAAACGGCTCTTTATATTTTTCAAAACAAAATTCTCGAAGAATTTTCAAAAATTGAAATGATTGCATAAGACATTGCTTCACATATTTCATTAAAATATTTACACATTTCTTTTAAAACATTTGCGAGTAATTCAAAACCGTCAAGCAATATCATTCAACGACCAGGCACCGGCGTGATTCGAACACGCGATCTCCTGTTTACAAGACAGGCGCTTTAACCAACTAAGCCACGGCGCCAAAGAGATGAGGGCTCTTTATATTTTTCAAAACAAAATTCTCGAAGAAATTCCAAAAATTGAAATGATTGCGTAATACATTCCTTTACATATTTCAATAAAATTTTTACACATTTCTTTTAAAACATTTGCGAGTAATTCAAAAACATCAAGCAATATTATTCAACGACCAGGCATCGACGTGATTCGAACACGCGATCTCCTGTTTACTAGACAGGCGCTTTAACCAACTAAGCAAATATTTTATATTTTTCAAAACATAATTCTCGAAGAATTTCCAAAAATTGAAATGATTGCGTAAGACATTCCTTTACATATTTCAATAAATTTTTTACACATTTCTTTTAAAATATTTGCGAGTAATTCAAAATCTTCAATCAATATCATTCAATGTGTAGGCACCGGCGTGATTCGAACACGCGATCTCCTGTTTACAAGACAGGCGCTTTAACCAACTAAGCCACGGTGCCAACGAGAAGAGGGCTCTTTATATTTTTTAAAACAAAATTCTCGAAGAATTTCCAAAAATTGAAATTGCGTAATACAATCCTTTACATATTTCAATAAAATTTTCACACATTTCTTTTAAAACATTTGCGAGTGATTCAAAATCTTCAATCAATATCATTCTATGTGTAGGCACCGGCGTGATTCGAACACGCGATGTCCTGTTTACGAGACAGGCGCTTTAACCATCTAAGCCACGGCGCCCGACAGTTTTTTAAAATTTCCTTCTATGAATGTTAAATTTATTTTTAGTTTAAAATAAATAGCAGAGTTATTATTTTAAATTTTATAATTGATAAACTCTTTTTACGCCATTTCAATTTTTAAAGGAAGGTTCAGAAAAATACTTACACCGATGGCACCGGCGTGATTCGAACACGCGATCTCCTGCTTACAAGACAGGCGCTTTAACCAACTAAGCCACGGCGCCTACAAGAAGAGGGCTCTTTATATTTTTCAAAACAACATTCTCGAAGAATTTCGAAAAATTGAAAGGATTGCCTAAGACATTTCTTTACATATTTCATTAAAATGTTTACACATTTCTTTTAAAACATTTGCGAGTAATTCAAAAACGTCAAGCAATATTATTCAACGAACAGGCACCGGCGTTATTCGAACACGCGATCTCCTGTTCACGAGACAGGCGCTTTAACCATCTACACTGTTAAAAAAATGCAGAAAAAATACAGAAATACTCTGTAATTTCAGAAAAAAGTCGTAAATTACGGAAAAATTACGTAGACAAAACGTATTTTACGACTTTTTTTCTGAAATTACGGAGAATTTCTGTATTTTTTCAGCATTTTTTTAACAGTGTAAACCACGGCGCCCGACAGTTTTTTTAAAATTTCCTTCTATGAATGTTAAATTTATATTTAGTTTAAAATAAATAGCAGAGTTATTATTTTAAATTTTATAATTGATAAACTCTTTTTACGCCATTTCAATTTTAAAAGAAGGTTCAGAAAAATGCTTACACCGATGTGATTCGAACACGCGATCTCCTGTTTACTAGACAGCCGCTTTAAACAACTAAGCCACGGCGCCAACGAAAAGAGGGCTCTTTATATTTTTTAAAACCAAATTCTCGAAGAATTTCCAAAAATTGAAACGATTGCGTAAGACATTCCTTTACATATTTCAATAAAATGTTTACACATTTCTTGTAAAACATTTGCGAGTAATTCAAAAACGTCAAGCAATATTATTTAACGACCAGGCACCGGCGTGATTCGAACACGCGATCTCCTGTTTACTAGACAGGCGCTTTAACCAACTAAGCCACGGCGCCAACAAGTAGAGGGTTCTTTATATTTTTCAAAACAAAATTCTCGAAGAAATTTCAAAAATTGAAGTGATTGCGTAATACATTCTTTACATATTTCAATAATATTTTTACACATTTCTTTTAAAACATTTGCGAGTGATTCAAAATCTTCAATCAATATCATTCTATGTGTAGGCACCGGCGTGATTCGAACACGCGATCTCCTGTTTACGAGACAGGCGCTATAACCATCTAAGCCACGGCGCCCGACAGTTTTTTAAAATTTCCTTCTATGAATGTTAAATTTATTTTTAGTTTAAAATAAATAGCAGAGTTATTATTTTAAATTTTATAATTGATAAACTCTTTTTACGCCATTTCAATTTTTAAAGGAAGGTTCAGAAAAATACTTACACCGATGGCACCGGCGTGATTCGAACACGCGATCTCCTGCTTACAAGACAGGCGCTTTAACCAACTAAGCCACGGCGCCTACAAGAAGAGGGCTCTTTATATTTTTCAAAACAACATTCTCGAAGAATTTCGAAAAATTGAAAGGATTGCCTAAGACATTTCTTTACATATTTCATTAAAATGTTTACACATTTCTTTTAAAACATTTGCGAGTAATTCAAAAACGTCAAGCAATATTATTCAACGAACAGGCACCGGCGTTATTCGAACACGCGATCTCCTGTTCACGAGACAGGCGCTTTAACCATCTACACTGTTAAAAAAATGCAGAAAAAATACAGAAATACTCTGTAATTTCAGAAAAAAAGTCGTAAATTACGGAAAAATTACGTAGACAAAACGTATTTTACGACTTTTTTTCTGAAATTACAGAGAATTTCTGTATTTTTTCAGCATTTTTTTAACAGTGTAAACCACGGCGCCCGACAGTTTTTTTAAAATTTCCTTCTATGAATGTTAAATTTATACTTAGTTTAAAATAAATAGCAGAGTTAATATTTTAAATTTTATAATTGATAAACTCTTTTTACGCCATTTCAATTTTAAAAGAAGGTTCAGAAAAATGCTTACACCGATTGCACCGGCGTGATTCGAACACGCGATCTCCTGTTTACTAGACAGCCGCTTTAACCAACTAAGCCACGGCGCCAACAAAAAGAGGGCTCTTTATATTTTTTAAAACCAAATTCTCGAAGAATTTCCAAAAATTGAAACGATTGCGTAAGACATTCCTTTACATATTTCAATAAAATTTGTACACATTTCTTTTAAAACATTTGCGAGTAATTCAAAATCGTCAATCAATATCATTCAATGTGCACGCACCGGCTTGATTCGAACACGCGATCTCCTTTTTACAAGACAGGCGCTTTAACCAACTAAGTCCCGGCGCCAACAAGAAGTGGGCTCTTTATATTTTTCAAAACAAAATTCTCGAAGAATTTCCAAAGATTGAAATGATTGCGTAATACAATCCTTTACATATTTCAATAAAATTTTTACACATTTCTTTTAAACCATTTGCGAGTAATTCAAAATCTTCAATCAATATCATTCAATGTGTAGGCACCGGCGTGATTCGAACACGCGATTTTCTGTTTACGAGACAGGCGCTTTAACCATCTACACTGTTAAAAAAATGCAGAAAAAATACAGAAATACTCTGTAATTTCAGAAAAAAAGTCGTAAATTACGGAAAAATTACGTAGACAAAACGTATTTTACGACTTTTTTTCTGAAATTACAGAGAATTTCTGTATTTTTTCTGCATTTTTTTAACTGTGTAAACCACGGCGCCCGACAGTTTTTTTAAAATTTCCTTCTATGAATGTTAAATTTATATTTAGTTTAAAATAAATAGCAGAGTTAATATTTTAAATTTTATAATTGATAAACTCTTTTTACGCCATTTCAATTTTAAAAGAAGGTTCAGAAAAATGCTTACACCGATGTGATTCGAACACGCGATCTCCTGTTTACTAGACAGCCGCTTTAAACAACTAAGCCACGGCGCCAACGAAAAGAGGGCTCTTTATATTTTTTAAAACCAAATTCTCGAAGAATTTCCAAAAATTGAAACGATTGCGTAAGACATTCCTTTACATATTTCAATAAAATGTTTACACATTTCTTGTAAAACATTTGCGAGTAATTCAAAAACGTCAAGCAATATTATTTAACGACCAGGCACCGGCGTGATTCGAACACGCGATCTCCTGTTTACTAGACAGGCGCTTTAACCAACTAAGCCACGGCGCCAACAAGTAGAGGGTTCTTTATATTTTTCAAAACAAAATTCTCGAAGAATTTTCAAAAATTTAAATGATTGCATAAGACATTACTTTACATATTTCATTAAAATGTTTACACATTTCTTTTAAAACATTTGCGAGTAATTCAAAAACGTCAAGCAATATCATTCAACGACCAGGCACCGGCGTGATTCGAACACGCGATCTCCTGTTTAAAAGACAGGCGCTTTAACCAACTAAGCCACGGCGCCAATGAGAAGAGGGCTCTTTATATTTTTCAAAACAAAATTCTCGAAGAAATTCCAAAAATTGAAATGATTGCGTAATACATTCCTTTACATATTCCAATAAATTTTTTACACATTTCTTTTAAAACATTTGCGAGTAATTCAAAAACGTCAAGCAATGTTATTCAACGACCAGGCACCGGCGTGATTCGAACACGCGATCTCCTGTTTACAAGACAGGCGCTTTAACCAACTAAGCCACGGCGCCAATGAGAAGAGGGCTCTTTATATTTTTCAAAACAAAATTCTCGAAGAAATTCCAAAAATTGAAATGATTGCGAAATACATTCCTTTACATATTTCAATAAAATTTCTACACGTTTCTTTCAATACACTTGCGCATAATTCGAAATCGTCAAGGAATAACTTTCAACGACCTGGCACCGACGTGTATCGAACACGCGATCGCCTGTTTACTTGACAAGCGCTTTAACCAACTAAGCCACGGCGCCAACAACAACAGGTCTCTTTATATTTTTCAAAAGAAAATTCTCGAAGAATTTTCAAAAATTGAAATGATTGCATAAGACATTACTTTACATATTTCAATTAAATGTTTACACATTTCTTTTAAATCATTTGCGAGTAATTCAAAATCGTCAAGCAATAACATTCAACGACCAGGCACCGACGTGATTCGAACAAGCAATCGCCTGTCTTCTAGACAAGCGCTTTAACTAACTAAGCCACTGGGCCTACAAGAACAGGGTTCTTTATATTTTTCAAAACATAATTCTCGAAGAATTTCCAAAAATTGAAATGATTGCGTAAGACATTCCTTTACATATTTCAAAAAATTTTTTACACATTTCTTTTAAAATATTTGCGAGTAATTCAAAATCTTCAATCAATATCATTCAATGTGTAGGCACCGGCGTGATTCGAACACGCGATCTCCTGTTTACGAGACAGGCGCTTTAACCATCTAAGCCACGGCGCCCAGCAGTTTTTTTAAAATTTCCTTCTATGAATGTTAAATTTATTTTTAGTTTAAAATAAATAGCAGAGTTAATATTTTAAATTTAATAATTGATAAACTCTTTTTACGCCATTTCAATTTTTAAAAAAAGGTTCAGAAAAATACTTACACCGATGGCACCGGCGTGATTCGAACACGCGATCTCCTGTTTACAAGACAGGCGCTTTAACCAACGAAGCCGTGGCGCCAACAAGAAGAGGGCTCTTTATATTTTTCAAAACAAAATTCTCGAAGAATTTCCAAAAATTGAAATGATTGCGTAAGACATTCCTTTACATATTTCAATAAAATTTTTACATATTTCTCTTAAAACATTTGCGAGTAATTCAAAAACGTCAAGCAATATTATTCAACGACCAGGCACCGGCGTGATTCGAACACGCGATCTCCTGCTTACAAGACAGGCGCTTTAACCAACTAAGCCACGGCACCAACCAGAAGAGGGTTCTTTATATTTTTCAAAACAAAATTCTCGAAGAATTTTCAAAAATTGAAATGATTGCATAAGACATTACTTTACATATTTCAATAAAATTTTTACGCATTACTTTTAAAACATTTGCGAGTAATTCAAAATCGTCAAGCAATACCATTCAACGATCAGGCACCGGCGTGGTTCGAACACGCGATCTCCTGTTTACAAGACAGGCGCTTTAACCAACTAAGCCACGGCGCCAAAGAGAAGAGGGCTCTTTATATTTTTCAAAACAAAGTTCTCGAAGAATTTTCAAAAATTGAAATGATTGCATAAGACATTGCTTCACATATTTCATTAAAATATTTACACATTTCTTTTAAAACATTTGCGAGTAATTCAAAACCGTCAAGCAATACCATTCAACGATCAGGCACCGGCGTGGTTCGAACACGCGATCTCCTGTTTACAAGACAGGTGCTTTAACCAACTATGCCACGGCGCGAATGAAAAAAGGGTTCTTTATATTTTTCAAAACAAAGTTCTCGAAGAATTTTCAAAAATTGAAATGATTGCATAAGACATTGCTTCACATATTTCATTAAAATATTTACACATTTCTTTTAAAACATTTGCGAGTAATTCAAAACCGTCAAGCAATACCATTCAACGATCAGGCACCGGCGTGGTTCGAACACGCGATCTCCTGTTTACTAGACAGGCGCTTTAACCAACTAAGCCACGGCGCCAACAGGAAAGGGGCTCTTTATATTTTTCAAAACCAAATTCTCGAAGAATTTCCAAAAATTGAAACGATTGCGTAGGACATTCCTTTACATATTTCAATAAAATTTCTACACGTTTCTTTCAATACACTTGCGCGTAATTCAAAATCGTCAAGGAATATCATTCAACGACCAGGCACCGGCGTGATTCGAACACGCGATCTCCTGTTTACTAGACAGGCGCTTTAACCAACTAAGCCACGGCGCCAATGAGAAGAGCGTTCTTTATATTTTTCAAAACAAAATTCTCGAAGAAATTCCAAAAATTGAAATGATTGCGTAATACAATCCTTTACATATTTCAATAAAATTTTTACACATTTCTTTTAAAACATTTGCGAGTAATTCAAAATCGTCAATCAATATCATTCAATGTGCAGGCACCGGCGTGATTCGAACACGTGATCTCCTGTTTACAACACAGGCGCTTTAACCAACTAAACCACGGCGCCAATGAGAAGAGGGCTCTTTATATTTTTCAAAACAAAATTCTCGAAGAATTTTCAATTATTGATATGATTGCATAAGACATTACTTTACATATTTCAATAAAATTTTTACACATTTCTTTTAAAACATTTGCGAGTAATTCAAAACCGTCAAGCAATATCATTCAACGACCAGGCACCGGCGTGATTCGAACACGCGATCTCCTGTTTACAAGACAGGCGCTTTAACCAACTAAGCCACGGCGCCAAAGAGAAGAGGGCTCTTTATATTTTTCAAAACAAAATTCTCGAAGAATTTTCAAAAATTGAAATGATTGCATAAGACATTGCTTCACATATTTCATTAAAATATTTACACATTTCTTTTAAAACATTTGCGAGTAATTCAAAACCGTCAAGCAATATCATTCAACGACCAGGCACCGGCGTGATTCGAACACGCGATCTCCTGTTTACAAGACAGGCGCTTTAACCAACTAAGCCACGGCGCCAAAGAGTAGAAGGCCCTTTATATTTTTCAAAACAAAATTCTCGAAGAATTTTCAAAAATTGAAATGATTGCATAAGACATTACTTTGATTATTTCAATAAAATTTTTACACATTTCTTTTAAAACATTTGCGAGTAATTCAAAACCGTCAAGCAATATCATTCAACGACCAGGCACCGGCGTAATGCGAACACGCGATCTCCTGTTTACTAGACAGGCGCTTTAACCATCTAAGCCACGGCGCCAACAAGTAGAGGGCTCTTTATATTTTTCAAAACATAATTCTCGAAGAATTTCCAAAAATTGAAATGATTGCTTAAGACATTCCTTTACATATTTCAATAAAATTTTTACACATTTCTTTTAAAACATTTGCGAGTAATTCAAAATCGTCAATCAATATCATTCAATGTGCAGGCACCGGCGTGATTCGAACATGCGATCTCCTGTTTACAAGACAGGCGCTTTAACCAACTAAGCCACGGCGCCAACGAGAGGAGGGCTCTTTATATTTTTCAAAACAAAATTCTCGAAGAATTTCGAAAAATTGAAAGGATTGCCTAAGACATTTCTTTACACATTTCAATAAAATTTTTACACATTTTTTTAAAACATTTGCGAGTAATTCAAAATCGTCAATCAATATCATTCAATGTGCAGGCACCGGCGTGATTCGAACACGCGATCTCCTGTTTACAACACCGGCGCTTTAACCAACTAAGCCACGGCGCCAATGAGAAGAGGGCTCTTTATATTTTTCAAAACAAAATTCTCGAAGAATTTCCAAAGATTGAAATGATTGCGTAATGCAATCCTTTACATATTTCAATAAAATTTTTACACATTTCTTTTAAAACATTTGCGAGTAATTCAAAATCTTCAATCAATATCATTCAATGTGTATGCACCGGCGTGATTCGAACACGCGATCTCCAGTTTACGAGACAGGCGCTTTAACCATCTAAGCCACGGCGCCCGACAGTTCTTTTAAAATTTCCTTCTATGAATGTTAAATTTATTTTTAGTTTAAAATAAATAGCAGAGATAATATTTTAAATTTTAAATTTGATAAACTCTTTTTACGACATTTCAATTTTTAAAAGAAGGTTCAGAAAAATACTTACACCGACGGCACCGGCGTGATTCGAACACGCGATCTCCTGTTTACAAGACAGGCGCTTTAACCAACTAAGCAACGGCGCCAATGAGAACAGGTCTCTTTATATTTTTCAAAACAAAATTCTCGAAGAATTTCCAAAAATTGAAATGATTGCGTAAGACATTCCTTTACATATTTCAATAAAATTTGTACACATTTCTTTTAAAACATTTGCGAGTAATTCAAAATCGTCAATCAATATCATTCAATGTGCACGCACCGGCGTGATTCGAACACGCGATCTCCTGTTTACAAGACAGGCGCTTTAACCAACTAAGCCCCGGCGCCAACAAGAAGTGGGCTCTTTATATTTTTCAAAACAAAATTCTCGAAGAATTTCCAAAGATTGAAATGATTGCGTAATACAATCCTTTACATATTTCAATAAACTTTTTACACATTTCTTTTAAAACATTTGCGAGTAATTCAAAATCTTCAATCAATATCATTCAATGTGTAGGCACCGGCGTGATTCGAACACGCGATTTTCTGTTTACGAGACAGGCGCTTTAACCATCTACACTGTTAAAAAAATGCAGAAAAAATACATAAATACTCTGTAATTTCAGAAAAAAAGTCGTAAATTACGGAAAAATTACGTAGACAAAACGTATTTTACGACTTTTTTTCTGAAATTACAGAGAATTTCTGTATTTTTTCTGCATTTTTTTAACTGTGTAAACCACGGCGCCCGACAGTTTTTTTAAAATTTCCTTCTATGAATGTTAAATTTATATTTAGTTTAAAATAAATAGCAGAGTTAATATTTTAAATTTTATAATTGATAAACTCTTTTTACGCCATTTCAATTTTAAAAGAAGGTTCAGAAAAATGCTTACACCGATGTGATTCGAACACGCGATCTCCTGTTTACTAGACAGCCGCTTTAAACAACTAAGCCACGGCGCCAACAAAAAGAGGGCTCTTTATATTTTTTAAAACCAAATTCTCGAAGAATTTCCAAAAATTGAAACGATTGCGTAAGACATTCCTTTACATATTTCAATAAAATGTTTACACATTTCTTTTAAAACATTTGCGGGTAATTCAAAAACGTCAAGCAATATTATTTAACGACCAGGCACCGGCGTGATTCGAACACGCGATCTCCTGTTTACTAGACAGGCGCTTTAACCAACTAAGCCACAGCGCCAACAAGTATAGGGTTCTTTATATTTTTCAAAACAAAATTCTCGAAGAAATTTCAAAAATTGAAGTGATTGCGTAATACATTCTTTACATATTTCAATAAAATTTGTACACATTTCTTTTAAAACATTTGCGAGTAATTTAAAATCGTCAATCAATATCATTCAATGTGCACGCACCGGCGTGATTCGAACACGCGATCTCCTGTTTACAAGACAGGCGCTTTAACCAACTAAGCCCCGGCGCCAACAAGAAGTGGGCTCTTTTTATTTTTCAAAACAAAATTCTCGAAGAATTTCCAAAGATTGAAATGATTGCGTAATACAATCCTTTACATATTTCAATAAAATTTTTACACATTTCTTTTAAAACATTTGCGAGTAATTCAAAATCTTCAATCAATATCATTCAATGTGTAGGCACCGGCGTGATTCGAACACGCGATTTTCTGTTTACGAGACAGGCGCTTTAACCATCTACACTGTTAAAAAAATGCAAAAAAAATACATAAATACTCTGTAATTTCAGAAAAAAAGTCGTAAATTACGGAAAAATTACGTAGACAAAACGTATTTTACGACTTTTTTTCTGAAATTACAGAGAATTTCTGTATTTTTTCTGCATTTTTTTAACTGTGTAAACCACGGCGCCCGACAGTTTTTTTAAAATTTCCTTCTATGAATGTTAAATTTATATTTAGTTTAAATGAATAGCAGAGTTAATATTTTAAATTTTATAATTGATAAACTCTTTTTACGCCATTTCAATTTTAAAAGAAGGTTCAGAAAAATGCTTACACCGATATGATTCGAACACGCGATCTCCTGTTTACTAGACAGCCGCTTTAAACAACTAAGCCACGGCGCCAACAAAAAGAGGGCTCTTTATATTTTTTAAAACCAAATTCTCGAAGAATTTCCAAAAATTGAAACGATTGCGTAAGACATTCCTTTACATATTTCAATAAAATGTTTACACATTTCTTTTAAAACATTTGCGAGTAATTCAAAAACGTCAAGCAATATTATTTAACGACCAGGCACCGGCGTGATTCGAACACGCGATCTCCTGTTTACTAGACAGGCGCTTTAACCAACTAAGCCACGGCCCCAACAAGTAGAAGGTTCTTTATATTTTTCAAAACAAAATTCTCGAAGAAATTTCAAAAATTGAAGTGATTGCGTAATACATTCTTTACATATTTCAATAATATTTTTACACATTTCTTTTAAAATATTTGCGAGTAATTCAAAATCGTCAATCAATATTATTCAATGTGCAGGCACCGGCGTGATTCGAACACGCGATCTCCTGTTTACAACACAGGCGCTTTAACCAACTAAGCCACGGCGCCAATGAGAAAACGGCTCTTTATATTTTTCAAAACAAAATTCTCGAAGAATTTTCAAAAATTGAAATGATTGCATAAGACATTGCTTCACATATTTCATTAAAATATTTACACATTTCTTTTAAAACATTTGCGAGTAATTCAAAACCGTCAAGCAATATCATTCAACGGCCAGGCACCGGCGTGATTCGAACACGCGATCTCCTGTTTACAAGACAGGCGCTTTAACCAACTAAGCCACGGCGCCAAAGAGATGAGGGCTCTTTATATTTTTCAAAACAAAATTCTCGAAGAAATTCCAAAAATTGAAATGATTGCGTAATACATTCCTTTACATATTTCAATAAAATTTTTACACATTTCTTTTAAAACATTTGCGAGTAATTCAAAAACATCAAGCAATATTATTCAACGACCAGGCATCGACGTGATTCGAACACGCGATCTCCTGTTTACTAGACAGGCGCTTTAACCAACTAAGCAAATATTTTATATTTTTCAAAACATAATTCTCGAAGAATTTCCAAAAATTGAAATGATTGCGTAAGACATTCCCTTTACATATTTCAATAAATTTTTTACACATTTCTTTTAAAATATTTGCGAGTAATTCAAAATCTTCAATCAATATCATTCAATGTGTAGGCACCGGCGTGATTCGAACACGCGATCTCCTGTTTACAAGACAGGCGCTTTAACCAACTAAGCCACGGCGCCAACGAGAAGAGGGCTCTTTATATTTTTTAAAACAAAATTCTCGAAGAATTTCCAAAAATTGAAATTGCGTAATACAATCCTTTACATATTTCAATAAAATTTTCACACATTTCTTTTAAAACATTTGCGAGTGATTCAAAATCTTCAATCAATATCATTCTATGTGTAGGCACCGGCGTGATTCGAACACGCGATCTCCTGTTTACGAGACAGGCGCTTTAACCATCTAAGCCACGGCGCCCGACAGTTTTTTAAAATTTCCTTCTATGAATGTTAAATTTATTTTTAGTTTAAAATAAATAGCAGAGTTATTATTTTAAATTTTATAATTGATAAACTCTTTTTACGCCATTTCAATTTTTAAAGGAAGGTTCAGAAAAATACTTACACCGATGGCACCGGCGTGATTCGAACACGCGATCTCCTGCTTACAAGACAGGCGCTTTAACCAACTAAGCCACGGCGCCTACAAGAAGAGGGCTCTTTATATTTTTCAAAACAACATTCTCGAAGAATTTCGAAAAATTGAAAGGATTGCCTAAGACATTTCTTTACATATTTCATTAAAATGTTTACACATTTCTTTTAAAACATTTGCGAGTAATTCAAAAACGTCAAGCAATATTATTCAACGAACAGGCACCGGCGTTATTCGAACACGCGATCTCCTGTTCACGAGACAGGCGCTTTAACCATCTACACTGTTAAAAAAATGCAGAAAAAATACAGAAATACTCTGTAATTTCAGAAAAAAGTCGTAAATTACGGAAAAATTACGTAGACAAAACGTATTTTACGACTTTTTTTCTGAAATTACAGAGAATTTCTGTATTTTTTCAGCATTTTTTTAACAGTGTAAACCACGGCGCCCGACAGTTTTTTTAAAATTTCCTTCTATGAATGTTAAATTTATATTTAGTTTAAAATAAATAGCAGAGTTATTATTTTAAATTTTATAATTGATAAACTCTTTTTACGCCATTTCAATTTTAAAAGAAGGTTCAGAAAAATGCTTACACCGATGTGATTCGAACACGCGATCTCCTGTTTACTAGACAGCCGCTTTAAACAACTAAGCCACGGCGCCAACGAAAAGAGGGCTCTTTATATTTTTTAAAACCAAATTCTCGAAGAATTTCCAAAAATTGAAACGATTGCGTAAGACATTCCTTTACATATTTCAATAAAATGTTTACACATTTCTTGTAAAACATTTGCGAGTAATTCAAAAACGTCAAGCAATATTATTTAACGACCAGGCACCGGCGTGATTCGAACACGCGATCTCCTGTTTACTAGACAGGCGCTTTAACCAACTAAGCCACGGCGCCAACAAGTAGAGGGTTCTTTATATTTTTCAAAACAAAATTCTCGAAGAAATTTCAAAAATTGAAGTGATTGCGTAATACATTCTTTACATATTTCAATAATATTTTTACACATTTCTTTTAAAACATTTGCGAGTGATTCAAAATCTTCAATCAATATCATTCTATGTGTAGGCACCGGCGTGATTCGAACACGCGATCTCCTGTTTACGAGACAGGCGCTTTAACCATCTAAGCCACGGCGCCCGACAGTTTTTTAAAATTATCTTCTATGAATGTTAAATTTATTTTTAGTTTAAAATAAATAGCAGAGTTATTATTTTAAATTTTATAATTGATAAACTCTTTTTACGCCATTTCAATTTTTAAAGGAAGGTTCAGAAAAATACTTACACCGATGGCACCGGCGTGATTCGAACACGCGATCTCCTGCTTTCAAGACAGGCGCTTTAACCAACTAAGCCACGGCGCCTACAAGAAGAGGGCTCTTTATATTTTTCAAAACAACATTCTCGAAGAATTTCGAAAAATTGAAAGGATTGCCTAAGACATTTCTTTACATATTTCATTAAAATGTTTACACATTTCTTTTAAAACATTTGCGAGTAATTCAAAAACGTCAAGCAATATTATTCAACGAACAGGCACCGGCGTTATTCGAACACGCGATCTCCTGTTCACGAGACAGGCGCTTTAACCATCTACACTGTTAAAAAAATGCAGAAAAAATACAGAAATACTCTGTAATTTCAGAAAAAAAGTCGTAAATTACGGAAAAATTACGTAGACAAAACGTATTTTACGACTTTTTTTCTGAAATTACAGAGAATTTCTGTATTTTTTCAGCATTTTTTTAACAGTGTAAACCACGGCGCCCGACAGTTTTTTTAAAATTTCCTTCTATGAATGTTAAATTTATATTTAGTTTAAAATAAATAGCAGAGTTAATATTTTAAATTTTATAATTGATAAACTCTTTTTACGCCATTTCAATTTTAAAAGAAGGTTCAGAAAAATGCTTACACCGATTGCACCGGCGTGATTCGAACACGCGATCTCCTGTTTACTAGACAGCCGCTTTAACCAACTAAGCCACGGCGCCAACAAAAAGAGGGCTCTTTATATTTTTTAAAACCAAATTCTCGAAGAATTTCCAAAAATTGAAACGATTGCGTAAGACATTCCTTTACATATTTCAATAAAATGTTTACACATTTCTTTTAAAACATTTGCGGGTAATTCAAAAACGTCAAGCAATATTATTTAACGACCAGGCACCGGCGTGATTCGAACACGCGATCTCCTGTTTACTAGACAGGCGCTTTAACCAACTAAGCCACAGCGCCAACAAGTATAGGGTTCTTTATATTTTTCAAAACAAAATTCTCGAAGAAATTTCAAAAATTGAAGTGATTGCGTAATACATTCTTTACATATTTCAATAAAATTTGTACACATTTCTTTTAAAACATTTGCGAGTAATTTAAAATCGTCAATCAATATCATTCAATGTGCACGCACCGGCGTGATTCGAACACGCGATCTCCTGTTTACAAGACAGGCGCTTTAACCAACTAAGCCCCGGCGCCAACAAGAAGTGGGCTCTTTTTATTTTTCAAAACAAAATTCTCGAAGAATTTCCAAAGATTGAAATGATTGCGTAATACAATCCTTTACATATTTCAATAAAATTTTTACACATTTCTTTTAAAACATTTGCGAGTAATTCAAAATCTTCAATCAATATCATTCAATGTGTAGGCACCGGCGTGATTCGAACACGCGATTTTCTGTTTACGAGACAGGCGCTTTAACCATCTACACTGTTAAAAAAATGCAAAAAAAATACATAAATACTCTGTAATTTCAGAAAAAAGTCGTAAATTACGGAAAAATTACGTAGACAAAACGTATTTTACGACTTTTTTTCTGAAATTACAGAGAATTTCTGTATTTTTTCTGCATTTTTTTAACTGTGTAAACCACGGCGCCCGACAGTTTTTTTAAAATTTCCTTCTATGAATGTTAAATTTATATTTAGTTTAAATGAATAGCAGAAATAATATTTTAAATTTTATAATTGATAAACTCTTTTTACGCCATTTCAATTTTAAAAGAAGGTTCAGAAAAATGCTTACACCGATATGATTCGAACACGCGATCTCCTGTTTACTAGACAGCCGCTTTAAACAACTAAGCCACGGCGCCAACAAAAAGAGGGCTCTTTATATTTTTTAAAACCAAATTCTCGAAGAATTTCCAAAAATTGAAACGATTGCGTAAGACATTCCTTTACATATTTCAATAAAATGTTTACACATTTCTTTTAAAACATTTGCGAGTAATTCAAAAACGTCAAGCAATATTATTTAACGACCAGGCACCGGCGTGATTCGAACACGCGATCTCCTGTTTACTAGACAGGCGCTTTAACCAACTAAGCCACGGCCCCAACAAGTAGAGGGTTCTTTATATTTTTCAAAACAAAATTCTCGAAGAAATTTCAAAAATTGAAGTGATTGCGTAATACATTCTTTACATATTTCAATAATATTTTTACACATTTCTTTTAAAATATTTGCGAGTAATTCAAAATCGTCAATCAATATTATTCAATGTGCAGGCACCGGCGTGATTCGAACACGCGATCTCCTGTTTACAACACAGGCGCTTTAACCAACTAAGCCACGGCGCCAATGAGAAAACGGCTCTTTATATTTTTCAAAACAAAATTCTCGAAGAATTTTCAAAAATTGAAATGATTGCATAAGACATTGCTTCACATATTTCATTAAAATATTTACACATTTCTTTTAAAACATTTGCGAGTAATTCAAAACCGTCAAGCAATATCATTCAACGACCAGGCACCGGCGTGATTCGAACACGCGATCTCCTGTTTACAAGACAGGCGCTTTAACCAACTAAGCCACGGCGCCAAAGAGATGAGGGCTCTTTATATTTTTCAAAACAAAATTCTCGAAGAAATTCCAAAAATTGAAATGATTGCGTAATACATTCCTTTACATATTTCAATAAAATTTTTACACATTTCTTTTAAAACATTTGCGAGTAATTCAAAAACATCAAGCAATATTATTCAACGACCAGGCATCGACGTGATTCGAACACGCGATCTCCTGTTTACTAGACAGGCGCTTTAACCAACTAAGCAAATATTTTATATTTTTCAAAACATAATTCTCGAAGAATTTCCAAAAATTGAAATGATTGCGTAAGACATTCCTTTACATATTTCAATAAATTTTTTACACATTTCTTTTAAAATATTTGCGAGTAATTCAAAATCTTCAATCAATATCATTCAATGTGTAGGCACCGGCGTGATTCGAACACGCGATCTCCTGTTTACAAGACAGGCGCTTTAACCAACTAAGCCACGGCGCCAACGAGAAGAGGGCTCTTTATATTTTTTAAAACAAAATTCTCGAAGAATTTCCAAAAATTGAAATTGCGTAATACAATCCTTTACATATTTCAATAAAATTTTCACACATTTCTTTTAAAACATTTGCGAGTGATTCAAAATCTTCAATCAATATCATTCTATGTGTAGGCACCGGCGTTATTCGAACACGCGATCTCCTGTTCACGAGACAGGCGCTTTAACCATCTACACTGTTAAAAAAATGCAGAAAAAATACAGAAATACTCTGTAATTTCAGAAAAAAGTCGTAAATTACGGAAAAATTACGTAGACAAAACGTATTTTACGACTTTTTTTCTGAAATTACAGAGAATTTCTGTATTTTTTCAGCATTTTTTTAACAGTGTAAACCACGGCGCCCGACAGTTTTTTTAAAATTTCCTTCTATGAATGTTAAATTTATATTTAGTTTAAAATAAATAGCAGAGTTATTATTTTAAATTTTATAATTGATAAACTCTTTTTACGCCATTTCAATTTTAAAAGAAGGTTCAGAAAAATGCTTACACCGATGTGATTCGAACACGCGATCTCCTGTTTACTAGACAGCCGCTTTAAACAACTAAGCCACGGCGCCAACGAAAAGAGGGCTCTTTATATTTTTTAAAACCAAATTCTCGAAGAATTTCCAAAAATTGAAACGATTGCGTAAGACATTCCTTTACATATTTCAATAAAATGTTTACACATTTCTTGTAAAACATTTGCGAGTAATTCAAAAACGTCAAGCAATATTATTTAACGACCAGGCATCGGCGTGATTCGAACACGCGATCTCCTGTTTACTAGACAGGCGCTTTAACCAACTAAGCCACGGCGCCAACAAGTAGAGGGTTCTTTATATTTTTCAAAACAAAATTCTCGAAGAAATTTCAAAAATTGAAGTGATTGCGTAATACATTCTTTACATATTTCAATAATATTTTTACACATTTCTTTTAAAACATTTGCGAGTGATTCAAAATCTTCAATCAATATCATTCTATGTGTAGGCACCGGCGTGATTCGAACACGCGATCTCCTGTTTACGAGACAGGCGCTTTAACCATCTAAGCCACGGCGCCCGACAGTTTTTTAAAATTTCCTTCTATGAATGTTAAATTTATTTTTAGTTTAAAATAAATAGCAGAGTTATTATTTTAAATTTTATAATTGATAAACTCTTTTTACGCCATTTCAATTTTTAAAGGAAGGTTCAGAAAAATACTTACACCGATGGCACCGGCGTGATTCGAACACGCGATCTCCTGCTTACAAGACAGGCGCTTTAACCAACTAAGCCACGGCGCCTACAAGAAGAGGGCTCTTTATATTTTTCAAAACAACATTCTCGAAGAATTTCGAAAAATTGAAAGGATTGCCTAAGACATTTCTTTACATATTTCATTAAAATGTTTACACATTTCTTTTAAAACATTTGCGAGTAATTCAAAAACGTCAAGCAATATTATTCAACGAACAGGCACCGGCGTTATTCGAACACGCGATCTCCTGTTCACGAGACAGGCGCTTTAACCATCTACACTGTTAAAAAAATGCAGAAAAAATACAGAAATACTCTGTAATTTCAGAAAAAAAGTCGTAAATTACGGAAAAATTACGTAGACAAAACGTATTTTACGACTTTTTTTCTGAAATTACAGAGAATTTCTGTATTTTTTCAGCATTTTTTTAACAGTGTAAACCACGGCGCCCGACAGTTTTTTTAAAATTTCCTTCTATGAATGTTAAATTTATATTTAGTTTAAAATAAATAGCAGAGTTAATATTTTAAATTTTATAATTGATAAACTCTTTTTACGCCATTTCAATTTTAAAAGAAGGTTCAGAAAAATGCTTACACCGATTGCACCGGCGTGATTCGAACACGCGATCTCCTGTTTACTAGACAGCCGCTTTAACCAACTAAGCCACGGCGCCAACAAAAAGAGGGCTCTTTATATTTTTTAAAACCAAATTCTCGAAGAATTTCCAAAAATTGAAACGATTGCGTAAGACATTCCTTTACATATTTCAATAAAATTTGTACACATTTCTTTTAAAACATTTGCGAGTAATTCAAAATCGTCAATCAATATCATTCAATGTGCACGCACCGGCTTGATTCGAACACGCGATCTCCTTTTTACAAGACAGGCGCTTTAACCAACTAAGTCCCGGCGCCAACAAGAAGTGGGCTCTTTATATTTTTCAAAACAAAATTCTCGAAGAATTTCCAAAGATTGAAATGATTGCGTAATACAATCCTTTACATATTTCAATAAAATTTTTACACATTTCTTTTAAACCATTTGCGAGTAATTCAAAATCTTCAATCAATATCATTCAATGTGTAGGCACCGGCGTGATTCGAACACGCGATTTTCTGTTTACGAGACAGGCGCTTTAACCATCTACACTGTTAAAAAAATGCAGAAAAAATACAGAAATACTCTGTAATTTCAGAAAAAAAGTCGTAAATTACGGAAAAATTACGTAGACAAAACGTATTTTACGACTTTTTTTCTGAAATTACAGAGAATTTCTGTATTTTTTCTGCATTTTTTTAACTGTGTAAACCACGGCGCCCGACAGTTTTTTTAAAATTTCCTTCTATGAATGTTAAATTTATATTTAGTTTAAAATAAATAGCAGAGTTAATATTTTAAATTTTATAATTGATAAACTCTTTTTACGCCATTTCAATTTTAAAAGAAGGTTCAGAAAAATGCTTACACCGATGTGATTCGAACACGCGATCTCCTGTTTACTAGACAGCCGCTTTAAACAACTAAGCCACGGCGCCAACGAAAAGAGGGCTCTTTATATTTTTTAAAACCAAATTCTCGAAGAATTTCCAAAAATTGAAACGATTGCGTAAGACATTCCTTTACATATTTCAATAAAATGTTTACACATTTCTTGTAAAGCATTTGCGAGTAATTCAAAAACGTCAAGCAATATTATTTAACGACCAGGCACCGGCGTGATTCGAACACGCGATCTCCTGTTTACTAGACAGGCGCTTTAACCAACTAAGCCACGGCGCCAACAAGTAGAGGGTTCTTTATATTTTTCAAAACAAAATTCTCGAAGAATTTTCAAAAATTTAAATGATTGCATAAGACATTACTTTACATATTTCATTAAAATGTTTACACATTTCTTTTAAAACATTTGCGAGTAATTCAAAAACGTCAAGCAATATCATTCAACGACCAGGCACCGGCGTG
Source organism: Salticus scenicus (assembly GCA_963930645.1). Taxonomy (NCBI): domain Eukaryota; kingdom Metazoa; phylum Arthropoda; class Arachnida; order Araneae; family Salticidae; genus Salticus; species Salticus scenicus. The sequence continues at coordinate 95,701,627 of OZ005655.1, forward strand.
ATTCGAACACGCGATCTCCTGTTTAAAAGACAGGCGCTTTAACCAACTAAGCCACGGCGCCAATGAGAAGAGGGCTCTTTATATTTTTCAAAACAAAATTCTCGAAGAAATTCCAAAAATTGAAATGATTGCGTAATACATTCCTTTACATATTCCAATAAATTTTTTACACATTTCTTTTAAAACATTTGCGAGTAATTCAAAAACGTCAAGCAATGTTATTCAACGACCAGGCACCGGCGTGATTCGAACACGCGATCTCCTGTTTACAAGACAGGCGCTTTAACCAACTAAGCCACGGCGCCAATGAGAAGAGGGCTCTTTATATTTTTCAAAACAAAATTCTCGAAGAAATTCCAAAAATTGAAATGATTGCGAAATACATTCCTTTACATATTTCAATAAAATTTCTACACGTTTCTTTCAATACACTTGCGCATAATTCGAAATCGTCAAGGAATAACTTTCAACGACCTGGCACCGACGTGTATCGAACACGCGATCGCCTGTTTACTTGACAAGCGCTTTAACCAACTAAGCCACGGCGCCAACAACAACAGGTCTCTTTATATTTTTCAAAAGAAAATTCTCGAAGAATTTTCAAAAATTGAAATGATTGCATAAGACATTACTTTACATATTTCAATTAAATGTTTACACATTTCTTTTAAATCATTTGCGAGTAATTCAAAATCGTCAAGCAATAACATTCAACGACCAGGCACCGACGTGATTCGAACAAGCAATCGCCTGTCTTCTAGACAAGCGCTTTAACTAACTAAGCCACTGGGCCTACAAGAACAGGGTTCTTTATATTTTTCAAAACATAATTCTCGAAGAATTTCCAAAAATTGAAATGATTGCGTAAGACATTCCTTTACATATTTCAAAAAATTTTTTACACATTTCTTTTAAAATATTTGCGAGTAATTCAAAATCTTCAATCAATATCATTCAATGTGTAGGCACCGGCGTGATTCGAACACGCGATCTCCTGTTTACGAGACAGGCGCTTTAACCATCTAAGCCACGGCGCCCAGCAGTTTTTTTAAAATTTCCTTCTATGAATGTTAAATTTATTTTTAGTTTAAAATAAATAGCAGAGTTAATATTTTAAATTTAATAATTGATAAACTCTTTTTACGCCATTTCAATTTTTAAAAAAAGGTTCAGAAAAATACTTACACCGATGGCACCGGCGTGATTCGAACACGCGATCTCCTGTTTACAAGACAGGCGCTTTAACCAACGAAGCCGTGGCGCCAACAAGAAGAGGGCTCTTTATATTTTTCAAAACAAAATTCTCGAAGAATTTCCAAAAATTGAAATGATTGCGTAAGACATTCCTTTACATATTTCAATAAAATTTTTACATATTTCTCTTAAAACATTTGCGAGTAATTCAAAAACGTCAAGCAATATTATTCAACGACCAGGCACCGGCGTGATTCGAACACGCGATCTCCTGCTTACAAGACAGGCGCTTTAACCAACTAAGCCACGGCACCAACCAGAAGAGGGTTCTTTATATTTTTCAAAACAAAATTCTCGAAGAATTTTCAAAAATTGAAATGATTGCATAAGACATTACTTTACATATTTCAATAAAATTTTTACGCATTACTTTTAAAACATTTGCGAGTAATTCAAAATCGTCAAGCAATACCATTCAACGATCAGGCACCGGCGTGGTTCGAACACGCGATCTCCTGTTTACAAGACAGGCGCTTTAACCAACTAAGCCACGGCGCCAAAGAGAAGAGGGCTCTTTATATTTTTCAAAACAAAGTTCTCGAAGAATTTTCAAAAATTGAAATGATTGCATAAGACATTGCTTCACATATTTCATTAAAATATTTACACATTTCTTTTAAAACATTTGCGAGTAATTCAAAACCGTCAAGCAATACCATTCAACGATCAGGCACCGGCGTGGTTCGAACACGCGATCTCCTGTTTACAAGACAGGTGCTTTAACCAACTATGCCACGGCGCGAATGAAAAAAGGGTTCTTTATATTTTTCAAAACAAAGTTCTCGAAGAATTTTCAAAAATTGAAATGATTGCATAAGACATTGCTTCACATATTTCATTAAAATATTTACACATTTCTTTTAAAACATTTGCGAGTAATTCAAAACCGTCAAGCAATACCATTCAACGATCAGACACCGGCGTGGTTCGAACACGCGATCTCCTGTTTACTAGACAGGCGCTTTAACCAACTAAGCCACGGCGCCAACAGGAAAGGGGCTCTTTATATTTTTCAAAACCAAATTCTCGAAGAATTTCCAAAAATTGAAACGATTGCGTAGGACATTCCTTTACATATTTCAATAAAATTTCTACACGTTTCTTTCAATACACTTGCGCGTAATTCAAAATCGTCAAGGAATATCATTCAACGACCAGGCACCGGCGTGATTCGAACACGCGATCTCCTGTTTACTAGACAGGCGCTTTAACCAACTAAGCCACGGCGCCAATGAGAAGAGCGTTCTTTATATTTTTCAAAACAAAATTCTCGAAGAAATTCCAAAAATTGAAATGATTGCGTAATACAATCCTTTACATATTTCAATAAAATTTTTACACATTTCTTTTAAAACATTTGCGAGTAATTCAAAATCTTCAATCAATATCATTCAATGTGTAGGCACCGGCGTGATTCGAACATGCGATCTCCTGTTTACAAGACAGGCGCTTTAACCAACTAAGCCACGGCGCCAAAGAGAAGAGGGATCTTTATATTTTTCAAAACAAAATTGTCGAAGAAATTCCAAAAATTGAAATGATTGCGTAATACATTCCTTTTCATATTTCAATAAAATTTTTACACATTTCTTTTAAAACATTTGCGAGTAATTCAAAAACATCAAGCAATATTATTCAACGACCAGGCACCGGCGTGATTCGAACACGCGATCTCCTGTTTACAAGACAGGCGCTTTAACAAACTAAGCCACGGCGCCAACGAGAAGAGCGTTCTTTATATTTTTCAAAACAAAATTCTCGAAGAAATTCCAAAGATTGAAATGATTGCGTAATACAATCCTTTACATATTTCAATAAAATTTTTACACATTTCTTTTAAAACATTTGCGAGTAATTCAAAATCTCCAATCAATATCATTCAATGTGTAGGCACCGGCGTGATTCGAACACGTGATCTCCTGTTTACAAGACAGGCGCTTTAACCAACTAAGCCACGGCGCCAAAGAGAAGAGGGCTCTTTATATTTTTCAAAACAAAATTCTCGAAGAAATTCCAAAAATTGAAATGATTGCGTAATACATTCCTATACATATTTCAATAACATTTTTCACATTTCTTTTAAGACATTTGCGAGTAATTCAAAAACATCAAGCAATATTATTCAACGACCAGGCACCGGCGTGATTCGAACACGCGATCGCCTGTTTACAAGACAGGCGCTTTAACCAACTAAGCCACGGCGCCAAAGAGAAGAGCGCTCTTTATATTTTTCAAAACAAAATTCTCGAAGAATTTTCAAAAATTGAAATGATTGCATAAGACATTGCTTCACATATTTCATTAAAATATTTACACATTTCTTTTAAAACATTTGCGAGTAATTCAAAAACATCAAGCAATGTCATTCAACGACCAGGCACCGGCGTAATTCGAACACGCGATCTCCTGTTTACTAGACAGGCGCTTTAATCAACTAAGCCACGGCGCCAACAAGCAGAGGGCTCTTTATATTTTTCAAAACATAATTCTCGAAGAATTTCCAAAAATTTAAATGATTGCTTAAGACATTATTTTACATATTTCAATAAAATTTTTACACATTTCTTTTAAAACATTTGCGAATAATTCAAAATCGTCAATCAATATCATTCAATGTGCAAGCACCGGCGTGATTCGAACACGCGATCTCCTGTTTACTAGACAGGCGCTTTAACCAACTAAGCCACGGCGCCAACAAGATGAGGGCTCTTTATATTTTTCAAAACAAAATTTTCGAAGAATTTTCAAAAATTGAAATGATTGCATAAGACATTACTTTACATATTTCATTAAAATGTTTACACATTTCTTTTAAAACATTTGCGAGTAATTCAAAAACGTCAAGCAATATTATTCAACGACCAGGCACCGGCGTTAATCGAACACGCGATCTCCTGTTTAGTAGACAGGCGCTTTAAGCAACTAAGCCACGGCGCCAACGAGAAGAGGGCTCTTTATATTTTTCAAAACAAAATTCTCGAAGAATTTCCAAAAATTAAAATTGCGTAATACAATCCTTTACATATTTCAATAAAATTTTTACACATTTCTTTTAAAACATTTGCGAGTGATTCAAAATCTTCAATCAATATCATTCTATGTGTAGGTTCCGGCGTGATTCGAACACGCGAACTCCTGTTTACGAGACAAGCGCTTAAACCATCTAAGCCACGCCGCCCGACAGTTTTTTAAAATTTCCTTCTATGAATGTTAAATTTATTTTTAGTTTAAAATAAATAGCAGAGTTATTATTTTAAATTTTATAATTGATAAACTCTTTTTACGCCATTTCAATTTTTAAAGGAAGGTTCAGAAAAATACTTACACCGATGGCACCGGCGTGATTCGAACACGAGATCTCCTGTTTACGAGACAGGCGCTTTAACCATCTACACTGTTAAAAAAATGCAGAAAAATACAGAAATTCTCTGTAATTTCAGAAAAAAAGTCGTAAATTACGGAAAAATTACGTAGACAAAACGTATTTTACGACTTTTTTTCTGAAATTATAGAGAATTTCTGTATTTTTTCTGCATTTTTTAAACAGTGTAAGCCACGGCGCCTGACAGTTTTTTTAAAATTTCCTTCTATGAATGTTAAATTTATATTTAGTTTAAAATAAATAGCAGAGTTAATATTTTAAATTTTATAATTGATAAACTCTTTTTACGCCATTTCAATTTTAAAAGAAGTTTCAGAAAAATACTTACACCGATGGCACCGGAGTGATTCGAACGCGCGATCTCCTATTTACAAGACAGGAGCTTTAACCAACTAAGCCACGGCGCCAACAAGTAGAGGGCTCTTTATATTTTTCAAAACAAAATTCTCGAAGAATTTTCAAAAATTGAAATGATTGCATAAGACATTACTTTACGTATTTCAATAAAATTTTTACACATTTCTTTTAAAACATTTGCGAGTAATTCAAAATCGTCAAGGAATAACATTCAACGACCAGGCACCGACGTGATTCGAACACGCGATCGCCTGTTTACTTGACAAGCGCTTTAACCAACTAAGCCACGGCGCCAACATCAACAGGTCTCTTTATATTTTTCAAAAGAAAATTCTCGAAGAATTTTCAAAAATTGAAATGATTGCATACGACATTACTTTACATATTTCAATAAAATGTTTACACATTTCTTTTAAATCATTTGCGAGTAATTCAAAATCGTCAAGCAATAACATTGAACGACCAGGCACCGACGTGATTCGAACACGCGATCGCCTGTTTACTTGACAAGCGCTTTAACCAACTAAGCCACGGCGCCAACATCAACAGGTCTCTTTATATTTTTCAAAAAAAAATTCTCGAAGAAATTCCAAAAATTAAAATGATTGCGTAATACATTCCTTTACATATTTCAATAAAATTTTTACAAATTTCTTTTAAAACATTTGCGAGTAATTCAAAATCGTCAATCAATATCATTCAATGTGCAGGCACCGGCGTGATTCGAACACGCGATCTCATGTTTACAAGACTGGCGCTTTAACCAACTAAGCCATGGCGCCAACAGGAAGAGTGCTCTTTATATTTTTGAAAACAAAATTCTCGAAGAATTTCCAAAAATTGAAATGATTGCGTAAGACATTCATTTACATATTTCAACAAAAATTTTACACAATTCTTTTAAAACATTTCCGAGTAATTCAAAATCGTCAATCAATATCACTCAATGCGCAGGCACCGGCGTGATTCGAACACGCGATCTCCTGTTTACTAGACAGGCGCCTTAACCAACTAAGCCACGGCGCCAACGTGAATAGGGCTCTTTATATTTTTCAAAACAAAATTCTCGAAGAATTTCGAAAAATTGAAATGATTGCGTAAGACATTCCTTTACATATTTCAATAAAATTTTTACACATTTCTTTTAAAACATTTGCGAGTGATTCAAAATCGCCAATCAATATCAGTCAATGTGCAGGCACCGGCGTGATTCGAACACGCGATCTCCTGTTTACAAGACAGGCGCTTTAACCAACTAAGCCACGGCGCCAATGAGAAGAGGGCTCTTTATATTTTTCAAGACAAAATTCTCGAAGAATTTTCAAAAATTGAAATGATTGCATAAGACATTACTTTACATATTTCAATAAAATTTTTACACATTTCTTTTAAAACATTTGCGAGTAATTCAAAACCGTCAAGCAATATCATTCAACTACCAGGCACCGGCGTAATTCCAACACGCGATTTCCTGTTTACTAGACAGGCGCTTTAACCAACTAAGCCACGGCGCCAACAAGTAGAGGGCTCTTTATATTTTTCAAAACATAATTCTCGAAGAATTTCCAAAAATTGAAATGATTGCTTAAGACATTCCTTTACATATTTCAATAAAATTTTTACACATTTCTTTTAAAACATTTGCGAATAATTCAAAATCGTCAATCAATATCATTCAATGTGCAGGCACCGGCGTGTTTCGAACACGCGATCGCCTGTTTACTAGACAGGCGCTTTAACCAACTAAGCCACGGCGCCTATGAGAAGAGGGCTCTTTATATTTTTCAAAACAAAATTCTCGAAGAATTCTCAAAAATTGAAATGATTGCATAAGACATTACTTTACATATTTCAATAAAATTTGTACACATTTCTTTTAAAACATTTGCGAGTAATTCAAAATCGTCAATCAATATCATTCAATGTGCAGGCACCGGCGTGATTCGAACACGCGATCTCCTGCTTACAAGACAGGCGCTTTAACCAACTATGCCACGGCGCCAACGAGAAGAGGGATCTTTATATTTTTTAAACAAAATTCTCGAAGAATTTCGAAAAATTGAAAGGATTGCCTAAGACATTCCTTTACATATTTCAATAAAATTTTTACACATTTCTTTTAAAACATTTGCGAGTAATTCAAAAACGTCAAGCAATATTATTCAACGACCAGGCACCGGCGTGATTTGAACACGCGATCTCCTTTTTGCAAGAACGGCGCTCTAACCAACTAAGCCACGGCGCCAACGAGAAGAGAGCTCTTTATATTTTTCAAAACAAAATTCTCGAACAATTTTCAAAAATTGAAATGATTGCATAAGACATTACTTTACATATTTCATTAAAATGTTTACACATTTCTTTTAAAACATATGCGAGTAATTCAAAAACGTCAAGCAATATTATTCAACGACCAGGCACCGGCGTTATTCGAACACGCGATCACCTGTTTAGTAGACAGGCGCTTTAAGCAACTAAGCCACGGCGCCAACGAGAAGAGGGCTCTTTATATTTTTCAAAACAAAATTCTCGAAGAATTTTCAAAAATTGAAATGATTGCATAAGACATTACTTTACATATTTCAATAAAATTTTTACACATTTCTTTTAAAACATTTGCGAGTAATTCAAAACCGTCAAGCAATATCATTCAACGACCAGGCACCGGCGTAATTCGAACACGCGATCTCCTGTTTACTAGACAGGCCCTTTAACCATCTAAGCCACGGCGCCAACAAGTAGAGGGCTCTTTATATTTTTCAAAACATAATTCTCGAAGAATTTCCAAAAATTGAAATGATTGCTTAAGACATTCCTTTACATATTTCAATAAAATTTTTACACATTTCTTTTAAAACATTTGCGAGTAATTCAAAATCGTCAATCAATATCATTCAATGTGCAGGCACCGGCGTGATTCGAACATGCGATCTCCTGTTTACAAGACAGGCGCTTTAACCAACTAAGCCACGGCGCCAACGAGAAGAGGGCTCTTTATATTTTTCAAAACAAAATTCTCGAAGAATTTCGAAAAATTGAAAGGATTGCCTAAGATATTTCTTTACATATTTCATTAAAATGTTTACACATTTCTTTTAAAACATTTGCGAGTAATTCAAAAAGGTCAAGCAATATTATTCAACGACCAGGCACCGGCGTTATTCGAACACGCGATCTCCTGTTCACGAGACAGGCGCTTTAACCATCTACACTGTTAAAAAAATGCAGAAAAAAATACAGAAATACTCTGTAATTTCAGAAAAAAAGTCGTAATTTACGGAAAAATTACGTAGACAAAACGTATTTTACGACTTTTTTTCTGAAATTACAGAGAATTTCTGTATTTTTTCTGCATTTTTTTAACAGTGTAAGCCAAGGCGCCTGACAGTTTTTTTTTTAAATTTCCTTCTATGAATGTTAAATTTATTTTTAGTTTAACCCTTAAATGCCTGATTTTTTAAAAATAAATTGAAAAATGTTTTTTGACTTTCAATTCTTAAACAAATCATGGGAAAAATACTAAAAAAAATCTTATCTTGTTTTTCGTATGGTTTAAGGTTAAAAAACAGTTTGTTGCCAATTGGCAACAATGGGCTTTAATAGAAGTAATAATTTTCTTTGATAAAATTCTGTACAATTAAACACATGTGAATTTTAAGAACTAGTATAAGGAATTCCCACACAGCACTTTAAAAAGTAGTTAATTCTGATTAATGATACAAAAATTTATTGCAAAATATTAGAAAAATTAATGTGGAGTACAAGATAATTTGCTTACTTCATGATACTTGACAATATGAGTACAAATTAATTAGTTAAGGGATTATATGGAAGTTTTTGAAACAATTATTATGTTTATTAAAACAGAGTCCAACACCACATTTTTCACATTTTGTTACAGTGTATCCTTTACAATTTGGGAATTTGCATCTCATCTTTTTCTCTGCATATAGAGGCGTTGGTGTTGGTGTTAGGGATTAAGGCCGATTGACAACACTGGGGTCCTAGGCCTGAGGGGGAGGGCCTTCCGTGGAGGTCTTTCTAAGGGGTCCTAGCCCGTATTTACGCAAGTTTCGGAGGAAACCACGGAAAACTCCGAACGGCTAGGTCGACGAGCGCGACCGGGGATCGAACCCGGCACCTCACGTCTACCAGCTTTGAGCGCAGAACCCTGCATATAGAGGCATATGTCCTGTTTGATCCAATCGAACATCTTTAGGTGGTACGTACTGTGATGGACCTCTATGCTTTTTTACCTGAATTTCTTTTTCAATGGTAGATGAAGGTCTTCCACGTTTAGGGGTGCATTTACTTCCAACCATGCATAATGATCTTGCAAGTTCTGCTCTGAACTTTGATTGAGACAATATCTCAGATCCATGTCCATTAGCATTCAAAACTCTTTTGTAGAGAAGCCACGCATTTACTACAGTCAAGTCAAGCAAATGGTAAAAGATTCTGAGATACCATTTGCGACTACGAGTGTTAATTTTATATCGGGCCATTAAGCTATCTAAAAGGTCAACTCCTCCCATATGTCGATTGTATTCCTGAATTACGTATGGGCAATCAACTTCAATGATTTTCTTTTGACTCCTGTCAAAACGGTTCACTTTTTTTACAGGATTTGTTCCAGCAAAAGTAGATAACATCGTGACGAATTTATTGTCTTTCCAGACTAGTGATGAAATGTCAATGCCATCTACACTTGTGGTATATTCGAATGAAGTACCCCGATCTAAAACCTTTAAGGATTTTTCGTCTGGTAATTTGCATCCAGGAATTCTATTTCTTCTTACTGTGCCCAACGTGTGAATTCCACTTTTTGCCAAATGAACCATCAGTGGCAATGCTGTATAGTAGTTGTCAAAATACAACTTATGGTTTACTGATCTTGGTATTCTTCTTGACAGTCTAATGACTATATTGCTTGAAGGACCGAAGTCTGGTTCAGTTACTGGTCTCATTAGAATATTTTCTTGTCCTGAATATACTTCAAAATTATACGCATACCCAGAAATACCTGCAAGTACAAAAAGTTTAAAACCCCATTTATGGGGTTTATTTGGCATATACTGCTTCATGTAATGTCGAACTTTTGTAGCACACATCTGCTCGTCAATTGAGAGATTTTCCTCAAAAGGAATAGAAGAGAAACTGTTGTTCAAAATATCAATGACAGGTCGAAGTTTGTGTAGTCTATCATGATTTGAATCACCTCTAGGTAGATGTGTTTGGTTGTCATTAAAATGAATAAATCTTCTGATTTTCTCAAAGTGATCTCTTTTCATTGTGTCCTGAATCAAGGGAAAACCAAGTTCATGACTCCAATACGATCGAACACTAGGCAAATGTACTAATGACATATATAGTATTATCCCCAAAAACTGTCTTATGTCTTGTGGTGTGAAATTTGTAGGTTTGGATGGATTTTTTTGGCAGGCATATAAATTGCTTTCTTTTACAATTTTTTCAATAAGCTCATCCGAAAAAAAATATTTGAAAAAAGCTAGCGGTGTATCTAGGTCATTCACTATGGATGGAATAGTATCATTTCCACTAAACTTTATCTGGTTTTCATTTACCTTTATAGTCCCTTTTTTCCAAACAATCTCCCTTTTACGCAGTTTAGATTTTTTCTCTTTACTACATGTCGGAACAGCCATTTCGCTATCAGAGTCTTCAGTCTGATGATTAGTTGCGTTTTCAGTGACTTCAGCAGTATTTGAAACCGTTTGAATGTTCTCTAAATCTGGTTCACTATCATCTGACTCAACTGAAATTCTATCTAAACTTGCTTCACACTCCCAGTCCGATTCATCCGATTCCAAATCATATTCATCTTCACTATTTGACCACTGATTTACCAATTCTTCTATTTCTTTTTCAGTCAAATACTTTTTTCGAGGCATACTTAAAATAACAAAGTGAAATTTTCAGAAAATAAAATGTAGAAAAATACATTACACACATTAAAAAAATAAACTACAATTATATAGTACTATAGAAATAATCTTCTTCTCCAAAATATAAAAGAAAGTAAAACGAAACTTGCTGATTGTTCTATAGGCTTACTGGCACTTCATGCCTATTGTTGCCAATCGGCAACACACACACAAATCTGCTTACAACAAATATTTTATTGTTAAATATCCATAAACAATCATAAACATGGTCTACATACCTTACTTTTCCAAGCAATAATTTTCACCTGATAACTGCAGAAAAATTAAAATATTTGAAAGCTTCCAAAATAAGTGAAAAGCACATGTAACAACGACTGAAAAAAAATAAATCTGTCTTTATTTTCCTAAAGTGTAGTGTCGCCATCTACACCTTGAAAATTGATTTACTGATAATTTCACTGTGTATTTTATTGGCAGCATTAGGCATTAGAGCTTCAATATAATTCTAATGGTATATTAGGGGGCTAAGTTGGGTATGTTGCCAAAAGGCAACACGAGGCATTTAAGGGTTAAAATAAATAGCAGAGTTATTATTTTAAATTTTATAATTAATAAACTCTTTTTACGCCATTTCAATTTTTAAAGGAAGGTTCAAAAAAATACTTACACCGATGGCACCGGCGTGATTCGAACACGCGATCTCCTGTTTACAAGACAGGTGCTTTAACCAACTAAGCCACGGCGCCTACAAGAAGAGGGCTCTTTATATTTTTCAAAACAAAATTCTCGAAGAATTTCGAAAAATTGAAAGGATTGCCTAAGACATTTCTTTACATATTTCATTAAAATGTTTACACATTTCTTTTAAAACATTTGCGAGTAATTCAAAAACGTCAAGCAATATTATTCAACGACCAGGCACCGGCGTTATTCGAACACGCGATCTCCTGTTCACGAGACAGGCGCTTTAACCATCTACATTGTTAAAAAAATGCAGAAAAAATACAGAAATACTCTGTAATTTCAGAAAAAAAGTCGTAAATTACGGAAAAATTACGTAGACAAAACGTATTTTACGACTTTTTTTCTGAAATTACAGAGAATTTCTGTATTTTTTCTGCATTTTTTTAACAGTGTAAACCACGGCGCCCGACAGTTTTTTTAAAATTTCCTTCTATGAATGTTAAATTTATATTTAGTTTAAAATAAATAGCAGAGTTAATATTTTAAATTTTATAATTGATAAACTCTTTTTACGCCATTTCAATTTTAAAAGAAGGTTCAGAAAAATACATACACCGACGGAACCGGCGTGATTCGAACACGCGATCTCCTGTTTACTAGACAGCCGCTTTAACCAACTAAGCCACGGCTCCAACAAAAAGAGGGCTCTTTATATTTTTTAAAACCAAATTCTCGAAGAATTTCCAAAAATTGAAACGATTGCGTAAGACATTCCTTTACATATTTCAATAAAATTTCTACACGTTTCTTTCAATACACTTGCGCGTAATTCAAAATCGTCAAGGAATAACGTTCAACGACCAGGCACCGACGTGATTCGAACAAGCAATCGCCTGTCTACTAGACAAGCGCTTTAACTAAGCCACTGGGCCTACAACAACAGGGCTCTTTAAATTTTTCAAAACATAATTCTCGAAGAATTTCCAAAAATTGAAATGATTGCGTAAGACATTCCTTTACATATTTCAATAAAATGTTTACAGATTTCTTTTAAAACATTTGCGAGTAATTCAAAAACATCAAGCAATATTATTTAACGACCAGGCACCGGCGTGATTCGAACACGCGATTTCCTGTTTACTAGACAGGCGCTTTAACCAACTAAGCCACGGCGCCAACGAGAAGAGGGCTCTTTATATTTTTCAAAACAAAATTCTCGAAGAAATTTCAAAAATTGAAGTGATTGCGTAATACATTCCTTTACACATTTCAATAAAATTTTTACACATTTTTTTAAAACATTTGCGAGTAATTCAAAATCGTCAATCAATATCATTCAATGTGCAGGCACCGGCGTGATTCGAACACGCGATCTCCTGTTTACAACACCGGCGCTTTAACCAACTAAGCCACGGCGCCAATGAGAAGAGGGCTCTTTATATTTTTCAAAACAAAATTCTCGAAGAATTTCCAAAGATTGAAATGATTGCGTAATGCAATCCTTTACATATTTCAATAAAATTTTTACACATTTCTTTTAAAACATTAGCGAGTATTTCAAAATCTTCAATCAATATCATTCAATGTGTAGGCACCGGCGTGATTCGAACACGCGATCTCCAGTTTACGAGACAGGCGCTTTAACCGTCTAAGCCACGGCGCCCGACAGTTTTTTTAAAATTTCCTTCTATGAATGTTAAATTTATTTTTAGTTTAAAATAAATAGCAGAGATAATATTTTAAATTTTATAATTGATAAACTCTTTTTACGACATTTCAATTTTTAAAAGAAGGTTCAGAAAAATACTTACACCGATGGCACCGGCGTGATTCGAACACACGATCTCCTGTTTACAAGACAGGCGCTTTAACCAACTAAGCCACGGCGCCAATGAGAACAGGTCTCTTTATATTTTTCAAAACAAAATTCTCGAAGAATTTCCAAAAATTGAAATGATTGCGTAAGACATTCCTTTACATATTTCAATAAAATTTGTACACATTTCTTTTAAAACATTTGCGAGTAATTCAAAATCGTCAATCAATATCATTCAATGTGCACGCACCGGCGTGATTCGAACACGCGATCTCCTGTTTACAAGACAGGCGCTTTAACCAACTAAGCCCCGGCGCGAACAAGAAGTGGGCTCTTTATATTTTTCAAAACAAAATTCTCGAAGAATTTCCAAAGATTGAAATGATTGCGTAATACAATCCTTTACATATTTCAATAAAATTTTTACACATTTCTTTTAAAACATTTGCGAGTAATTCAAAATCTTCAATCAATATCATTCAATGTGTAGGCACCGGCGTGATTCGAACACGCGATTTTCTGTTTACGAGACAGGCGCTTTAACCATCTACACTGTTAAAAAAATGCAGAAAAAATACAGAAATACTCTGTAATTTCAGAAAAAAAGTCGTAAATTACGGAAAAATTACGTAGACAAAACGTATTTTACGACTTTTTTTCTGAAATTACAGAGAATTTCTGTATTTTTTCTGCATTTTTTTAACAGTGTAAACCACTGCGCCCGACAGTTTTTTTAAAATTTCCTTCTATGAATGTTAAATTTATATTTAGTTTAAAATAAATAGCAGAGTTAATATTTTAAATTTTATAATTGATAAACTCTTTTTACGCCATTTCAATTTTAAAAGAAGGTTCAGAAAAATACATACACCGACGGAACCGGCGTGATTCGAACACGCGATCTCCTGTTTACTACACTGTTAAAAAAATGCAGAAAAAATACAGAAATTCTTTGTAATTTCAGAAAAAAAGGCGTAAATTACGGAAAAATTACGTAGACAAAACGTATTTTACGACTTTTTTTCTGAAATTACAGAGAATTTCTGTATTTTTTCTGCATTTTTTTAACAGTGTAGACAGCCGCTTTAACCAACTAAGCCACGGCTCCAATAAAAAGAGGGCTCTTTATATTTTTTAAAACCAAATTCTCGAAGAATTTCCAAAAATTGAAACGATTGCGTAAGACATTCCTTTACATATTTCAATAAAATTTCTACACGTTTCTTTCAATACACTTGCGCGTAATTCAAAATCGTCAAGGAATAACGTTCAACGACCAGGCACCGACGTGATTCGAACAAGCAATCGCCTGTCTACTAGACAAGCGCTTTAACTAACTAAGCCACTGGGCCTACAACAACACGGCTCTTTAAATTTTTCAAAACATAATTCTCGAAGAATTTCCAAAAATTGAAATGATTGCGTAAGACATTCCTTTACATATTTCAATAAAATGTTTACACATTTCTTTTAAAACATTTGCGAGTAATTCAAAAACATCAAGCAATATTATTTAACGACCAGGCACCGGCGTGATTCGAACACGCGATCTCCTGTTTACTAGACAGGCGCTTTAACCAACTAAGCCACGGCACCAATGAGAAGAGGGCTCTTTATATTTTTCAAAACAAAATTCTCGAAGAAATTTCAAAAGTTGAAGTGATTGCGTAATACATTCCTTTACACATTTCAATAAAATTTTTACACATTTTTTTAAAACATTTGCGAGTAATTCAAAATTGTCAATCAATATCATTCAATGTGCAGGCACCGGCGTGATTCGAACACGCGATCTCCTGTTTACAACACCGGCGCTTTAACCAACTAAGCCACGGCGCCAATGAGAAGAGGGCTCTTTATATTTTTCAAAACAAAATTCTCGAAGAATTTCCAAAGATTGAAATGATTGCGTAATGCAATCCTTTACATATTTCAATAAAATTTTTACACATTTCTTTTAAAACATTATCGAGTATTTCAAAATCTTCAATCAATATCATTCAATGTGTAGGCACCGGCGTGATTCGAACACGCGATCTCCAGTTTACGAGACAGGCGCTTTAACCGTCTAAGCCACGGCGCCCGACAGTTTTTTTAAAATTTCCTTCTATGAATGTTAAATTTATTTTTAGTTTAAAATAAATAGCAGAGATAATATTTTAAATTTTATAATTGATAAACTCTTTTTACGACATTTCAATTTTTAAAAGAAGGTTCAGAAAAATACTTACACCGATGGCACCGGCGTGATTCGAACACGCGATCTCCTGTTTACAAGACAGGCGCTTTAACCAACTAAGCCACGGCGCCAATGAGAACCGGTCTCTTTATATTTTTCAAAACAAAATTCTCGAAGAATTTCCAAAAATTGAAATGATTGCGTAAGACATTCCTTTACATATTTCAATAAAATTTGTACACATTTCTTTTAAAACATTTGCGAGTAATTCAAAATCGTCAATCAATATCATTCAATGTGCACGCACCGGCGTGATTCGAACACGTGATCTCCTGTTTACAAGACAGGCGCTTTAACCAACTAAGCCCCGGCGCGAACAAGAAGTGAGCTCTTTATATTTTTCAAAACAAAATTCTCGAAGAATTTCCAAAGATTGAAATGATTGCGTAATACAATCCTTTACATATTTCAATAAAATTTTTACACATTTCTTTTAAAACATTTGCGAGTAATTCAAAATCTTCAATCAATATCATTCAATGTGTAGGCACCGGCGTGATTCGAACACGCGATTTTCTGTTTACGAGACAGGCGCTTTAACCATCTACACTGTTAAAAAAATGCAGAAAAAATACAGAAATACTCTGTAATTTCAGAAAAAAAGTCGTAAATTACGGAAAAATTACGTAGACAAAACGTATTTTACGACTTTTTTTCTGAAATTACAGAGAATTTCTGTATTTTTTCTGCATTTTTTTAACAGTGTAAACCACTGCGCCCGACAGTTTTTTTAAAATTTCCTTCTATGAATGTTAAATTTATATTTAGTTTAAAATAAATAGCAGAGTTAATATTTTAAATTTTATAATTGATAAACTCTTTTTACGCCATTTCAATTTTAAAAGAAGGTTCAGAAAAATGCTTACACCGATTGCACCGGCGTGATTCGAACACGCAATCTCCTGTTTAATAGCCAGCCGCTTTAACCAACTAAGCCACGGCACCAACAAAAAGTGGGCTCTTTATATTTTTTAAAACCAAATTCTCGAAGAATTTCCAAAAATTGAAACGATTGCGTAAGACATTCCTTTACATATTTCAATAAAATATTTACACATTTCTTTTAAAACATTTGCGAGTAATTCAAAAACGTCAAGCAATATTATTTAACCACCAGACACCGGCGTGATTCGAACACGCGATCTCCTGTTTACTAGACAGGCGCTTTAACCAACTAAGCCACGGCGCCAACAAGTAGAGGGTTCTTTATATTTTTCAAAACAAAATTCTCGAAGAAATTTCAAAAGTTGAAGTGATTGCGTAATACATTCTTTACATATTTCAATAAAATTTTTACACATTTCTTTTAAAACATTTGCGAGTAATTCAAAATCGTCAATCAATATCATTCAATGTGCAGGCACCGGCGTGATTCGAACACGCGATCTCCTGTTTACAACACAGGCGCTTTAACCAACTAAGCCACGGCGCCAATGAGAAGAGGGCTCTTTATATTTTTCAAAACAAAATTCTCGAAGAATTTTCAATTATTGATATGATTGCATAAGACATTACTTTACATATTTCAATAAAATTTTTACACATTTCTTTTAAAACATTTGCGAGTAATTCAAAATCGTCAATCAATATCATTCAATGTGCAGGCACCGGCGTGATTCGAACACGCGATCTCCTGTTTACAACACAGGCGCTTTAACCAACTAAGCCACGGCGCCAATGAGAAGAGGGCTCTTTATATTTTTCAAAACAAAATTCTCGAAGAATTTTCAAAAATTGAAATGATTGCATAAGACATTGCTTCACATATTTCATTAAAATATTTACACATTTCTTTTAAAACATTTGCGAGTAATTCAAAACCGTCAAGCAATATCATTCAACGACCAGGCACCGGCGTGATTCGAACACGCGATCTCCTGTTTACAAGACAGGCGCTTTAACCAACTAAGCCACGGCGCCAAAGAGTAGAGGGCTCTTTATATTTTTCAAAACAAAATTCTCGAAGAATTTTCAAAAATTGAAATGATTGCATAAGCCATTACTTTACATATTTCAATAAAATTTTTACACATTTCTTTTAAAACATTTGCGAGTAATTCAAAACCGTCAAGCAATATCATTCAACGACCAGGCACCGGCGTAATTCGAACACGCGATCTCCTGTTTAATAGACAGGCGCTTTAACCATCTAAGCCACGGCGCCAACAAGTAGAGGGCTCTTTATATTTTTCAAAACATAATTCTCGAAGAATTTCCAAAAATTGAAATGATTGCTTAAGACATTCCTTTACATATTTCAATAAAATTTTTACACATTTCTTTTAAAACATTTGCGAGTAATTCAAAATCGTCAATCAATATCATTCAATGTGCAGGCACCGGCGTGATTCGAACATGCGATCTCCTGTTTACAAGACAGGCGCTTTAACCAACTAACCCACGGCGCCAACGAGAAGAGGGCTCTTTATATTTTTCAAAACAAAATTCTCGAAGAATTTCGAAAAATTGAAAGGATTGCCTAAGACATTTCTTTACATATTTCATTAAAATGTTTACACATTTCTTTTAAAACATTTGCGAGTAATTCAAAAACGTCAAGCAATATTATTCAACGACCAGGCACCGGCGTTATTCGAACACGCGATCTCCTGTTCACGAGACAGGCGCTTTAACCATCTACACTGTTAAAAAAATGCAGAAAAAAATACAGAAATACTCTGTAATTTCAGAAAAAAAGTCGTAAATTACGGAAAAATTACGTAGACAAAACGTATTTTACGACTTTTTTTCTGAAATTACAGAGAATTTCTGTATTTTTTCTGCATTTTTTTTAACAGTGTAAGCCAAGGCGCCTGACAGTTTTTTTTAAAATTTCCTTCTATGAATGTTAAATTTATTTTTAGTTTAAAATAAATAGCAGAGTTATTATTTTAAATTTTATAATTGATAAACTCTTTTTACGCCATTTCAATTTTTAAAGGAAGGTTCAAAAAAATACTTACACCGATGGCACCGGCGTGATTCTAACACGCGATCTCCTGTTTACAAGACAGGCGCTTTAACCAACTAAGCCACGGCGCCTACAAGAAGAGGGCTCTTTATATTTTTCAAAACAAAATTCTCGAAGAATTTCGAAAAATTGAAAGGATTGCCTAAGACATTTCTTTACATATTTCATTAAAATGTTTACACATTTCTTTTAAAACATTTGCGAGTAATTCAAAAACGTCAAGCAATATTATTCAACGACCAGGCACCGGCGTTATTCGAACACGCGATCTCCTGTTCACGAGACAGGCGCTTTAACCATCTACACTGTTAAAAAAATGCAGAAAAAATACAGAAATACTCTGTAATTTCAGAAAAAAAGTCGTAAATTACGGAAAAATTACGTAGACAAAACATATTTTACGACTTTTTTTCTGAAATTACAGAGAATTTCTGTATTTTTTCTGCATTTTTTTAACAGTGTAAATCACGGCGCCCGACAGTTTTTTTAAAATTTCCTTCTATGAATGTTAAATTTATATTTAGTTTAAAATAAATAGCAGAGTTAATATTTTAAATTTTATAATTGATAAACTCTTTTTACGCCATTTCAATTTTAAAAGAAGGTTCAGAAAAATACATACACCGACGGAACCGGCGTGATTCGAACACGCGATCTCCTGTTTACTAGACAGCCGCTTTAACCAACTAAGCCACGGCTCCAACAAAAAGAGGGCTCTTTATATTTTTCAAAACAAAATTCTCGAAGAAATTCCAAAAATTGAAATGATTGCGTAATACATTCCTTTACATATTTCAATAAAATTTTTACACATTTCTTTTAAAACATTTGCGAGTAATTCAAAAACATCAAGCAATATTATTCAACGACCAGGCATCGGCGTGATTCGAACACGCGATCTCCTGTTTACTAGACAGGCGCTTTAACCAACTAAGCAAATATTTTATATTTTTCAAAACATAATTCTCGAAGAATTTCCAAAAATTGAAATGATTGCGTAAGACATTCCTTTACATATTTCAATAAATTTTTTACACATTTCTTTTAAAATATTTGCGAGTAATTCAAAATCTTCAATCAATATCATTCAATGTGTAGGCACCGGCGTGATTCGAACACGCGATTTTCTGTTTACGAGACAGGCGCTTTAACCATCTACACTGTTAAAAAAATGCAGAAAAAAATACAGAAATACTCTGTAATTTCAGAAAAAAAGTCGTAATTTACGGAAAAATTACGTAGACAAAACGTATTTTACGACTTTTTTTCTGAAATTACAGAGAATTTCTGTATTTTTTCTGCATTTTTTTAACAGTGTAAGCCAAGGCGCCTGACAGTTTTTTTTTTAAATTTCCTTCTATGAATGTTAAATTTTTTTTTAGTTTAACCCTTAAATGCCTGATTTTTTAAAAATAAATTGAAAAATGTTTTTTGACTTTCAATTCTTAAACAAATCATGGGAAAAATACTAAAAATAATCTTATCTTGTTTTTCGTATGGTTTAAGGTTAAAAAACAGTTTGTTGCCAATTGGCAACAATGGGCTTTAATAGAAGTAATAATTTTCTTTGATAAAATTCTGTACAATTAAACACATGTGAATTTTAAGAACTAGTATAAGGAATTCCCACACAGCACTTTAAAAAGTAGTTAATTCTGATTAATGATACAAAAATTTATTGCAAAATATTAGAAAAATTAATGTGGAGTACAAGATAATTTGCTTACTTCATGATACTTGACAATATGAGTACAAATTAATTAGTTAAGGGATTATATGGAAGTTTTTGAAACAATTATTATGTTTATTAAAACAGAGTCCAGCACCACATTTTTCACATTTTGTTACAGTGTATCCTTTACAATTTGGGAATTTGCATCTCATCTTTTTCTCTGCATATAGAGGCATATGTCCTGTTTGATCCAATCGAACATCTTTAGGTGGTACGTACTGTGATGGACCTCTATGCTTTTTTACATGAATTTCTTTTTCAATGCTAGATGAAGGTCTTCCACGTTTAGGGGTGCATTTACTTCCAACCATGCATAATGATCTTGCAAGTTCTGCTCTGAACTTTGATTGAGACAATATCTCAGATCCATGTCCATTAGCATTCAAAACTCTTTTGTAGAGAAGCCACGCATTTACTACAGTCAAGTCAAGCAAATGGTAAAAGATTCTGAGATACCATTTGCGACTACGAGTGTTAATTTTATATCGGGCCATTAAGCTATCTAAAAGGTCAACTCCTCCCATATGTCGATTGTATTCCTGAATTACGTATGGGCAATCTACTTCAATGATTTTCTTTTGACTCCTGTCAAAACGGTTCACTTTTTTTACAGGATTTGTTCCAGCAAAAGTAGATAACATCGTGACGAATTTATTGTCTTTCCAGACTAGTGATGAAATGTCAATGCCATCTACACTTGTGGTATATTCGAATGAAGTACCCCGATCTAAAACCTTTAAGGATTTTTCGTCTGGTAATTTGCATCCAGGAATTCTATTTCTTCTTACTGTGCCCAACGTGTGAATTCCACTTTTTGCCAAATGAACCATCAGTGGCAATGCTGTATAGTAGTTGTCAAAATACAACTTATGGTTTACTGATCTTGGTATTCTTCTTGACAGTCTAATGTCTATATTGCTTGAAGGACCGAAGTCTGGTTCAGTTACTGGTCTCATTAGAATATTTTCTTGTCCTGAATATACTTCAAAATTATACGCATACCCAGAAATACCTGCAAGTACAAAAAGTTTAAAACCCCATTTATGGGGTTTATTTGGCATATACTGCTTCATGTAATGTCGAACTTTTGTAGCACACATCTGCTCGTCAATTGAGAGATTTTCCTCAAAAGGAATAGAAGAGAAACTGTTGTTCAAAATATCAATGACAGGTCGAAGTTTGTGTAGTCTATCATGATTTGAATCACCTCTAGGTAGATGTGTTTGGTTGTCATTAAAATGAATAAATCTTCTGATTTTCTCAAAGTGATCTCTTTTCATTGTGTCCTGAATCAAGGGAAAACCAAGTTCATGACTCCAATACGATCGAACACTAGGCAAATGTACTAATGACATATATAGTATTATCCCCAAAAACTGTCTTATGTCTTGTGGTGTGAAATTTGTAGGTTTGGATGGATTTTTTTGGCAGGCATATAAATTGCTTTCTTTTACAATTTTTTCAATAAGCTCATCCGAAAAAAAATATTTGAAAAAAGCTAGCGGTGTATCTAGGTCATTCACTATGGATGGAATAGTATCATTTCCACTAAACTTTATCTGGTTTTCATTTACCTTTATAGTCCCTTTTTTCCAAACAATCTCCCTTTTACGCAGTTTAGATTTTTTCTCTTTACTACATGTCGGAACAGCCATTTCGCTATCAGAGTCTTCAGTCTGATGATTAGTTGCGTTTTCAGTGACTTCAGCAGTATTTGAAACCGTTTGAATGTTCTCTAAATCTGGTTCACTATCATCTGACTCAACTGAAATTCTATCTAAACTTGCTTCACACTCCCAGTCCGATTCATCCGATTCCAAATCATATTCATCTTCACTATTTGACCACTGATTTACCAATTCTTCTATTTCTTTTTCAGTCAAATACTTTTTTCGAGGCATACTTAAAATAACAAAGTGAAATTTTCAGAAAATAAAATGTAGAAAAATACATTACACACATTAAAAAAAATAAACTACAATTATATAGTACTATAGAAATAATCTTCTTCTCCAAAATATAAAAGAAAGTAAAACGAAACTTGCTGATTGTTCTATAGGCTTACTGGCACTTCATGCCTATTGTTGCCAATCGGCAACACACACACAAATCTGCTTACAACAAATATTTTATTGTTAAATATCCATAAACAATCATAAACATGGTCTACATACCTTACTTTTCCAAGCAATAATTTTCACCTGATAACTGCAGAAAAATTAAAATATTTGAAAGCTTCCAAACTAAGTGAAAAGCACATGTAACAACGACTGAAAAAAAATAAATCTGTCTTTATTTTCCTAAAGTGTAGTGTCGCCATCTACACCTTGAAAATTGATTTACTGATAATTTCACTGTGTATTTTATTGGCAGCATTAGGCATTAGAGCTTCAATATAATTCTAATGGTATATTAGGGGGCTAAGTTGGGTATGTTGCCAAAAGGCAACACGAGGCATTTAAGGGTTAAAATAAATAGCAGAGTTATTATTTTAAATTTTATAATTGATAAACTCTTTTTACGCCATTTCAATTTTTAAAGGAAGGTTCAAAAAAATACTTACACCGATGGCACCGGCGTGATTCGAACACGCGATCTCCTGTTTACAAGACAGGCGCTTTAACCAACTAAGCCACGGCGCCTACAAGAAGAGGGCTCTTTATATTTTTCAAAACAAAATTCTCGAAGAATTTCGAAAAATTGAAAGGATTGCCTAAGACATTTCTTTACATATTTCATTAAAATGTTTACACATTTCTTTTAAAACATTTGCGAGTAATTCAAAAACGTCAAGCAATATTATTCAACGACCAGGCACCGGCGTTATTCGAACACGCGATCTCCTGTTCACGAGACTGGCGCTTTAACCATCTACACTGTTAAAAAAATGCAGAAAAAATACAGAAATACTCTGTAATTTCAGAAAAAAAATCGTAAATTACGGAAAAATTACGTAGACAAAACGTATTTTACGACTTTTTTTCTGAAATTACAGAGAATTTCTGTATTTTTTCTGCATTTTTTTAACAGTGTAAACCACGGCGCCCGACAGTTTTTTTAAAATTTCCTTCTATGAATGTTAAATTTATTTTTAGTTTAAAATAAATAGCAGAGTTAATATTTTAAATTTTATAATTGATAAACTCTTTTTACGCCATTTCAATTTTAAAAGAAGGTTCAGAAAAATACATACACCGACGGAACCGGCGTGATTCGAACACGCGATCTCCTGTTTACTAGACAGCCGCTTTAACCAACTAAGCCACGGCTCCAACAAAAAGAGGGCTCTTTATATTTTTTAAAACCAAATTCTCGAAGAATTTCCAAAAATTGAAACGATTGCGTAAGACATTCCTTTACATATTTCAATAAAATTTCTACACGTTTCTTTCAATACACTTGCGCGTAATTCAAAATCGTCAAGGAATAACGTTCAACGACCAGGCACCGACGTGATTCGAACAAGCAATCGCCTGTCTACTAGACAAGCGCTTTAACTAACTAAGCCACTGGGCCTACAACAACAGGGCTCTTTAAATTTTTCAAAACATAATTCTCGAAGAATTTCCAAAAATTGAAATGATTGCGTAAGACATTCCTTTACATATTTCAATAAAATGTTTACACATTTCTTTTAAAACATTTGCGAGTAATTCAAAAACATCAAGCAATATTATTTAACGACCAGGCACCGGCGTGATTCGAACACGCGATCTCCTGTTTACTAGACAGGCGCTTTAACCAACTAAGCCACGGCGCCAATGAGAAGAGGACTCTTTATATTTTTCAAAACAAAATTCTCGAAGAAATTTCAAAAATTGAAGTGATTGCGTAATACATTCCTTTACACATTTCAATAAAATTTTTACACATTTTTTTAAAACATTTGCGAGTAATTCAAAATCGTCAATCAATATCATTCAATGTGCAGGCACCGGCGTGATTCGAACACGCGATCTCCTGTTTACAACACCGGCGCTTTAACCAACTAAGCCACGGCGCCAATGAGAAGAGGGCTCTTTATATTTTTCAAAACAAAATTCTCGAAGAATTTCCAAAGATTGAAATGATTGCGTAATGCAATCCTTTACATATTTCAATAAAATTTTTACACATTTCTTTTAAAACATTAGCGAGTATTTCAAAATCTTCAATCAATATCATTCAATGTGTAGGCACCGGCGTGATTCGAACACGCGATCTCCAGTTTACGAGACAGGCGCTTTAACCGTCTAAGCCACGGCGCCCGACAGTTTTTTTAAAATTTCCTTCTATGAATGTTAAATTTATTTTTAGTTTAAAATAAATAGCAGAGATAATATTTTAAATTTTATAATTGATAAACTCTTTTTACGACATTTCAATTTTTAAAAGAAGGTTCAGAAAAATACTTACACCGATGGCACCGGCGTGATTCGAACACACGATCTCCTGTTTACAAGACAGGCGCTTTAACCAACTAAGCCACGGCGCCAATGAGAACAGGTCTCTTTATATTTTTCAAAACAAAATTCTCGAAGAATTTCCAAAAATTGAAATGATTGCGTAAGACATTCCTTTACATATTTCAATAAAATTTGTACACATTTCTTTTAAAACATTTGCGAGTAATTCAAAATCGTCAATCAATATCATTCAATGTGCACGCACCGGCGTGATTCGAACACGCGATCTCCTGTTTACAAGACAGGCGCTTTAACCAACTAAGCCCCGGCGCGAACAAGAAGTGGGCTCTTTATATTTTTCAAAACAAAATTCTCGAAGAATTTCCAAAGATTGAAATGATTGCGTAATACAATCCTTTACATATTTCAATAAAATTTTTACACATTTCTTTTAAAACATTTGCGAGTAATTCAAAATCTTCAATCAATATCATTCAATGTGTAGGCACCGGCGTGATTCGAACACGCGATTTTCTGTTTACGAGACAGGCGCTTTAACCATCTACACTGTTAAAAAAATGCAGAAAAAATACAGAAATACTCTGTAATTTCAGAAAAAAAGTCGTAAATTACGGAAAAATTACGTAGACAAAACGTATTTTACGACTTTTTTTCTGAAATTACAGAGAATTTCTGTATTTTTTCTGCATTTTTTTAACAGTGTAAACCACTGCGCCCGACAGTTTTTTTAAAATTTCCTTCTATGAATGTTAAATTTATATTTAGTTTAAAATAAATAGCAGAGTTAATATTTTAAATTTTATAATTGATAAACTCTTTTTACGCCATTTCAATTTTTAAAGGAAGGTTCAAAAAAATACTTACACCGATGGCACCGGCGTGATTCGAACACGCGATCTCCTGTTTACAAGACAGGCGCTTTAACCAACTAAGCCACGGCGCCTACAAGAAGAGGGCTCTTTATATTTTTCAAAACAAAATTCTCGAAGAATTTCGAAAAATTGAAAGGATTGCCTAAGACATTTCTTTACATATTTCATTAAAATGTTTACACATTTCTTTTAAAACATTTGCGAGTAATTCAAAAACGTCAAGCAATATTATTCAACGACCAGGCACCGGCGTTATTCGAACACGCGATCTCCTGTTCACGAGACAGGCGCTTTAACCATCTACACTGTTAAAAAAATGCAGAAAAAATACAGAAATACTCTGTAATTTCAGAAAAAAAGTCGTAAATTACGGAAAAATTACGTAGACAAAACGTATTTTACGACTTTTTTTCTGAAATTACAGAGAATTTCTGTATTTTTTCTGCATTTTTTTAACAGTGTAAACCACTGCGCCCGACAGTTTTTTTAAAATTTCCTTCTATGAATGTTAAATTTATATTTAGTTTAAAATAAATAGCAGAGTTAATATTTTAAATTTTATAATTGATAAACACTTTTTACGCCATTTCAATTTTAAAAGAAGGTTCAGAAAAATGCTTACACCGATTGCACCGGCGTGATTCGAACACGCAATCTCCTGTTTAATAGCCAGCCGCTTTAACCAACTAAGCCACGGCACCAACAAAAAGTGGGCTCTTTATATTTTTTAAAACCAAATTCTCGAAGAATTTCCAAAAATTGAAACGATTGCGTAAGACATTCCTTTACATATTTCAATAAAATATTTACACATTTCTTTTAAAACATTTGCGAGTAATTCAAAAACGTCAAGCAATATTATTTAACCACCAGACACCGGCGTGATTCGAACACGCGATCTCCTGTTTACTAGACAGGCGCTTTAACCAACTAAGCCACGGCGCCAACAAGTAGAGGGTTCTTTATATTTTTCAAAACAAAATTCTCGAAGAAATTTCAAAAGTTGAAGTGATTGCGTAATACATTCTTTACATATTTCAATAAAATTTTTACACATTTCTTTTAAAACATTTGCGAGTAATTCAAAATCGTCAATCAATATCATTCAATGTGCAGGCACCGGCGTGATTCGAACACGCGATCTCCTGTTTACAACACAGGCGCTTTAACCAACTAAGCCACGGCGCCAATGAGAAGAGGGCTCTTTATATTTTTCAAAACAAAATTCTCGAAGAATTTTCAATTATTGATATGATTGCATAAGACATTACTTTACATATTTCAATAAAATTTTTACACATTTCTTTTAAAACATTTGCGAGTAATTCAAAATCGTCAATCAATATCATTCAATGTGCAGGCACCGGCGTGATTCGAACACGCGATCTCCTGTTTACAACACAGGCGCTTTAACCAACTAAGCCACGGCGCCAATGAGAAGAGGGCTCTTTATATTTTTCAAAACAAAATTCTCGAAGAATTTTCAAAAATTGAAATGATTGCATAAGACATTGCTTCACATATTTCATTAAAATATTTACACATTTCTTTTAAAACATTTGCGAGTAATTCAAAACCGTCAAGCAATATCATTCAACGACCAGGCACCGGCGTGATTCGAACACGCGATCTCCTGTTTACAAGACAGGCGCTTTAACCAACTAAGCCACGGCGCCAAAGAGTAGAGGGCTCTTTATATTTTTCAAAACAAAATTCTCGAAGAATTTTCAAAAATTGAAATGATTGCATAAGCCATTACTTTACATATTTCAATAAAATTTTTACACATTTCTTTTAAAACATTTGCGAGTAATTCAAAACCGTCAAGCAATATCATTCAACGACCAGGCACCGGCGTAATTCGAACACGCGATCTCCTGTTTAATAGACAGGCGCTTTAACCATCTAAGCCACGGCGCCAACAAGTAGAGGGCTCTTTATATTTTTCAAAACATAATTCTCGAAGAATTTCCAAAAATTGAAATGATTGCTTAAGACATTCCTTTACATATTTCAATAAAATTTTTACACATTTCTTTTAAAACATTTGCGAGTAATTCAAAATCGTCAATCAATATCATTCAATGTGCAGGCACCGGCGTGATTCGAACATGCGATCTCCTGTTTACAAGACAGGCGCTTTAACCAACTAACCCACGGCGCCAACGAGAAGAGGGCTCTTTATATTTTTCAAAACAAAATTCTCGAAGAATTTCGAAAAATTGAAAGGATTGCCTAAGACATTTCTTTACATATTTCATTAAAATGTTTACACATTTCTTTTAAAACATTTGCGAGTAATTCAAAAACGTCAAGCAATATTATTCAACGACCAGGCACCGGCGTTATTCGAACACGCGATCTCCTGTTCACGAGACAGGCGCTTTAACCATCTACACTGTTAAAAAAATGCAGAAAAAAATACAGAAATACTCTGTAATTTCAGAAAAAAAGTCGTAAATTACGGAAAAATTACATAGACAAAACGTATTTTACGACTTTTTTTCTGAAATTACAGAGAATTTCTGTATTTTTTCTGCATTTTTTTTAACAGTGTAAGCCAAGGCGCCTGACAGTTTTTTTTAAAATTTCCTTCTATGAATGTTAAATTTATTTTTAGTTTAAAATAAATAGCAGAGTTATTATTTTAAATTTTATAATTGATAAACTCTTTTTACGCCATTTCAATTTTTAAAGGAAGGTTCAAAAAAATACTTACACCGATGGCACCGGCGTGATTCTAACACGCGATCTCCTGTTTACAAGACAGGCGCTTTAACCAACTAAGCCACGGCGCCTACAAGAAGAGGGCTCTTTATATTTTTCAAAACAAAATTCTCGAAGAATTTCGAAAAATTGAAAGGATTGCCTAAGACATTTCTTTACATATTTCATTAAAATGTTTACACATTTCTTTTAAAACATTTGCGAGTAATTCAAAAACGTCAAGCAATATTATTCAACGACCAGGCACCGGCGTTATTCGAACACGCGATCTCCTGTTCACGAGACAGGCGCTTTAACCATCTACACTGTTAAAAAAATGCAGAAAAAATACAGAAATACTCTGTAATTTCAGAAAAAAAGTCGTAAATTACGGAAAAATTACGTAGACAAAACATATTTTACGACTTTTTTTCTGAAATTACAGAGAATCTCTGTATTTTTTCTGCATTTTTTTAACAGTGTAAATCACGGCGCCCGACAGTTTTTTTAAAATTTCCTTCTATGAATGTTAAATTTATATTTAGTTTAAAATAAATAGCAGAGTTAATATTTTAAATTTTATAATTGATAAACTCTTTTTACGCCATTTCAATTTTAAAAGAAGGTTCAGAAAAATACATACACCGACGGAACCGGCGTGATTCGAACACGCGATCTCCTGTTTACTAGACAGCCGCTTTAACCAACTAAGCCACGGCTCCAACAAAAAGAGGGCTCTTTATATTTTTCAAAACAAAATTCTCGAAGAAATTCCAAAAATTGAAATGATTGCGTAATACATTCCTTTACATATTTCAATAAAATTTTTACACATTTCTTTTAAAACATTTGCGAGTAATTCAAAAACATCAAGCAATATTATTCAACGACCAGGCATCGGCGTGATTCGAACACGCGATCTCCTGTTTACTAGACAGGCGCTTTAACCAACTAAGCAAATATTTTATATTTTTCAAAACATAATTCTCGAAGAATTTCCAAAAATTGAAATGATTGCGTAAGACATTCCTTTACATATTTCAATAAATTTTTTACACATTTCTTTTAAAATATTTGCGAGTAATTCAAAATCTTCAATCAATATCATTCAATGTGTAGGCACCGGCGTGATTCGAACACGCGATTTTCTGTTTACGAGACAGGCGCTTTAACCATCTACACTGTTAAAAAAATGCAGAAAAAAATACAGAAATACTCTGTAATTTCAGAAAAAAAGTCGTAATTTACGGAAAAATTACGTAGACAAAACGTATTTTACGACTTTTTTTCTGAAATTACAGAGAATTTCTGTATTTTTTCTGCATTTTTTTAACAGTGTAAGCCAAGGCGCCTGACAGTTTTTTTTTAAATTTCCTTCTATGAATGTTAAATTTTTTTTTAGTTTAACCCTTAAATGCCTGATTTTTTAAAAATAAATTGAAAAATGTTTTTTGACTTTCAATTCTTAAACAAATCATGGGAAAAATACTAAAAATAATCTTATCTTGTTTTTCGTATGGTTTAAGGTTAAAAAACAGTTTGTTGCCAATTGGCAACAATGGGCTTTAATAGAAGTAATAATTTTCTTTGATAAAATTCTGTACAATTAAACACATGTGAATTTTAAGAACTAGTATAAGGAATTCCCACACAGCACTTTAAAAAGTAGTTAATTCTGATTAATGATACAAAAATTTATTGCAAAATATTAGAAAAATTAATGTGGAGTACAAGATAATTTGCTTACTTCATGATACTTGACAATATGAGTACAAATTAATTAGTTAAGGGATTATATGGAAGTTTTTGAAACAATTATTATGTTTATTAAAACAGAGTCCAGCACCACATTTTTCACATTTTGTTACAGTGTATCCTTTACAATTTGGGAATTTGCATCTCATCTTTTTCTCTGCATATAGAGGCATATGTCCTGTTTGATCCAATCGAACATCTTTAGGTGGTACGTACTGTGATGGACCTCTATGCTTTTTTACATGAATTTCTTTTTCAATGCTAGATGAAGGTCTTCCACGTTTAGGGGTGCATTTACTTCCAACCATGCATAATGATCTTGCAAGTTCTGCTCTGAACTTTGATTGAGACAATATCTCAGATCCATGTCCATTAGCATTCAAAACTCTTTTGTAGAGAAGCCACGCATTTACTACAGTCAAGTCAAGCAAATGGTAAAAGATTCTGAGATACCATTTGCGACTACGAGTGTTAATTTTATATCGGGCCATTAAGCTATCTAAAAGGTCAACTCCTCCCATATGTCGATTGTATTCCTGAATTACGTATGGGCAATCTACTTCAATGATTTTCTTTTGACTCCTGTCAAAACGGTTCACTTTTTTTACAGGATTTGTTCCAGCAAAAGTAGATAACATCGTGACGAATTTATTGTCTTTCCAGACTAGTGATGAAATGTCAATGCCATCTACACTTGTGGTATATTCGAATGAAGTACCCCGATCTAAAACCTTTAAGGATTTTTCGTCTGGTAATTTGCATCCAGGAATTCTATTTCTTCTTACTGTGCCCAACGTGTGAATTCCACTTTTTGCCAAATGAACCATCAGTGGCAATGCTGTATAGTAGTTGTCAAAATACAACTTATGGTTTACTGATCTTGGTATTCTTCTTGACAGTCTAATGACTATATTGCTTGAAGGACCGAAGTCTGGTTCAGTTACTGGTCTCATTAGAATATTTTCTTGTCCTGAATATACTTCAAAATTATACGCATACCCAGAAATACCTGCAAGTACAAAAAGTTTAAAACCCCATTTATGGGGTTTATTTGGCATATACTGCTTCATGTAATGTCGAACTTTTGTAGCACACATCTGCTCGTCAATTGAGAGATTTTCCTCAAAAGGAATAGAAGAGAAACTGTTGTTCAAAATATCAATGACAGGTCGAAGTTTGTGTAGTCTATCATGATTTGAATCACCTCTAGGTAGATGTGTTTGGTTGTCATTAAAATGAATAAATCTTCTGATTTTCTCAAAGTGATCTCTTTTCATTGTGTCCTGAATCAAGGGAAAACCAAGTTCATGACTCCAATACGATCGAACACTAGGCAAATGTACTAATGACATATATAGTATTATCCCCAAAAACTGTCTTATGTCTTGTGGTGTGAAATTTGTAGGTTTGGATGGATTTTTTTGGCAGGCATATAAATTGCTTTCTTTTACAATTTTTTCAATAAGCTCATCCGAAAAAAAATATTTGAAAAAAGCTAGCGGTGTATCTAGGTCATTCACTATGGATGGAATAGTATCATTTCCACTAAACTTTATCTGGTTTTCATTTACCTTTATAGTCCCTTTTTTCCAAACAATCTCCCTTTTACGCAGTTTAGATTTTTTCTCTTTACTACATGTCGGAACAGCCATTTCGCTATCAGAGTCTTCAGTCTGATGATTAGTTGCGTTTTCAGTGACTTCAGCAGTATTTGAAACCGTTTGAATGTTCTCTAAATCTGGTTCACTATCATCTGACTCAACTGAAATTCTATCTAAACTTGCTTCACACTCCCAGTCCGATTCATCCGATTCCAAATCATATTCATCTTCACTATTTGACCACTGATTTACCAATTCTTCTATTTCTTTTTCAGTCAAATACTTTTTTCGAGGCATACTTAAAATAACAAAGTGAAATTTTCAGAAAATAAAATGTAGAAAAATACATTACACACATTAAAAAAAATAAACTACAATTATATAGTACTATAGAAATAATCTTCTTCTCCAAAATATAAAAGAAAGTAAAACGAAACTTGCTGATTGTTCTATAGGCTTACTGGCACTTCATGCCTATTGTTGCCAATCGGCAACACACACACAAATCTGCTTACAACAAATATTTTATTGTTAAATATCCATAAACAATCATAAACATGGTCTACATACCTTACTTTTCCAAGCAATAATTTTCACCTGATAACTGCAGAAAAATTAAAATATTTGAAAGCTTCCAAACTAAGTGAAAAGCACATGTAACAACGACTGAAAAAAAATAAATCTGTCTTTATTTTCCTAAAGTGTAGTGTCGCCATCTACACCTTGAAAATTGATTTACTGATAATTTCACTGTGTATTTTATTGGCAGCATTAGGCATTAGAGCTTCAATATAATTCTAATGGTATATTAGGGGGCTAAGTTGGGTATGTTGCCAAAAGGCAACACGAGGCATTTAAGGGTTAAAATAAATAGCAGAGTTATTATTTTAAATTTTATAATTGATAAACTCTTTTTACGCCATTTCAATTTTTAAAGGAAGGTTCAAAAAAATACTTACACCGATGGCACCGGCGTGATTCGAACACGCGATCTCCTGTTTACAAGACAGGCGCTTTAACCAACTAAGCCACGGCGCCTACAAGAAGAGGGCTCTTTATATTTTTCAAAACAAAATTCTCGAAGAATTTCGAAAAATTGAAAGGATTGCCTAAGACATTTCTTTACATATTTCATTAAAATGTTTACACATTTCTTTTAAAACATTTGCGAGTAATTCAAAAACGTCAAGCAATATTATTCAACGACCAGGCACCGGCGTTATTCGAACACGCGATCTCCTGTTCACGAGACTGGCGCTTTAACCATCTACACTGTTAAAAAAATGCAGAAAAAATACAGAAATACTCTGTAATTTCAGAAAAAAAATCGTAAATTACGGAAAAATTACGTAGACAAAACGTATTTTACGACTTTTTTTCTGAAATTACAGAGAATTTCTGTATTTTTTCTGCATTTTTTTAACAGTGTAAACCACGGCGCCCGACAGTTTTTTTAAAATTTCCTTCTATGAATGTTAAATTTATTTTTAGTTTAAAATAAATAGCAGAGTTAATATTTTAAATTTTATAATTGATAAACTCTTTTTACGCCATTTCAATTTTAAAAGAAGGTTCAGAAAAATACATACACCGACGGAACCGGCGTGATTCGAACACGCGATCTCCTGTTTACTAGACAGCCGCTTTAACCAACTAAGCCACGGCTCCAACAAAAAGAGGGCTCTTTATATTTTTTAAAACCAAATTCTCGAAGAATTTCCAAAAATTGAAACGATTGCGTAAGACATTCCTTTACATATTTCAATAAAATTTCTACACGTTTCTTTCAATACACTTGCGCGTAATTCAAAATCGTCAAGGAATAACGTTCAACGACCAGGCACCGACGTGATTCGAACAAGCAATCGCCTGTCTACTAGACAAGCGCTTTAACTAACTAAGCCACTGGGCCTACAACAACAGGGCTCTTTAAATTTTTCAAAACATAATTCTCGAAGAATTTCCAAAAATTGAAATGATTGCGTAAGACATTCCTTTACATATTTCAATAAAATGTTTACACATTTCTTTTAAAACATTTGCGAGTAATTCAAAAACATCAAGCAATATTATTTAACGACCAGGCACCGGCGTGATTCGAACACGCGATCTCCTGTTTACTAGACAGGCGCTTTAACCAACTAAGCCACGGCGCCAATGAGAAGAGGACTCTTTATATTTTTCAAAACAAAATTCTCGAAGAAATTTCAAAAATTGAAGTGATTGCGTAATACATTCCTTTACACATTTCAATAAAATTTTTACACATTTTTTTAAAACATTTGCGAGTAATTCAAAATCGTCAATCAATATCATTCAATGTGCAGGCACCGGCGTGATTCGAACACGCGATCTCCTGTTTACAACACCGGCGCTTTAACCAACTAAGCCACGGCGCCAATGAGAAGAGGGCTCTTTATATTTTTCAAAACAAAATTCTCGAAGAATTTCCAAAGATTGAAATGATTGCGTAATGCAATCCTTTACATATTTCAATAAAATTTTTACACATTTCTTTTAAAACATTAGCGAGTATTTCAAAATCTTCAATCAATATCATTCAATGTGTAGGCACCGGCGTGATTCGAACACGCGATCTCCAGTTTACGAGACAGGCGCTTTAACCGTCTAAGCCACGGCGCCCGACAGTTTTTTTAAAATTTCCTTCTATGAATGTTAAATTTATTTTTAGTTTAAAATAAATAGCAGAGATAATATTTTAAATTTTATAATTGATAAACTCTTTTTACGACATTTCAATTTTTAAAAGAAGGTTCAGAAAAATACTTACACCGATGGCACCGGCGTGATTCGAACACACGATCTCCTGTTTACAAGACAGGCGCTTTAACCAACTAAGCCACGGCGCCAATGAGAACAGGTCTCTTTATATTTTTCAAAACAAAATTCTCGAAGAATTTCCAAAAATTGAAATGATTGCGTAAGACATTCCTTTACATATTTCAATAAAATTTGTACACATTTCTTTTAAAACATTTGCGAGTAATTCAAAATCGTCAATCAATATCATTCAATGTGCACGCACCGGCGTGATTCGAACACGCGATCTCCTGTTTACAAGACAGGCGCTTTAACCAACTAAGCCCCGGCGCGAACAAGAAGTGGGCTCTTTATATTTTTCAAAACAAAATTCTCGAAGAATTTCCAAAGATTGAAATGATTGCGTAATACAATCCTTTACATATTTCAATAAAATTTTTACACATTTCTTTTAAAACATTTGCGAGTAATTCAAAATCTTCAATCAATATCATTCAATGTGTAGGCACCGGCGTGATTCGAACACGCGATTTTCTGTTTACGAGACAGGCGCTTTAACCATCTACACTGTTAAAAAAATGCAGAAAAAATACAGAAATACTCTGTAATTTCAGAAAAAAAGTCGTAAATTACGGAAAAATTACGTAGACAAAACGTATTTTACGACTTTTTTTCTGAAATTACAGAGAATTTCTGTATTTTTTCTGCATTTTTTTAACAGTGTAAACCACTGCGCCCGACAGTTTTTTTAAAATTTCCTTCTATGAATGTTAAATTTATATTTAGTTTAAAATAAATAGCAGAGTTAATATTTTAAATTTTATAATTGATAAACTCTTTTTACGCCATTTCAATTTTTAAAGGAAGGTTCAAAAAAATACTTACACCGATGGCACCGGCGTGATTCGAACACGCGATCTCCTGTTTACAAGACAGGCGCTTTAACCAACTAAGCCACGGCGCCTACAAGAAGAGGGCTCTTTATATTTTTCAAAACAAAATTCTCGAAGAATTTCGAAAAATTGAAAGGATTGCCTAAGACATTTCTTTACATATTTCATTAAAATGTTTACACATTTCTTTTAAAACATTTGCGAGTAATTCAAAAACGTCAAGCAATATTATTCAACGACCAGGCACCGGCGTTATTCGAACACGCGATCTCCTGTTCACGAGACAGGCGCTTTAACCATCTACACTGTTAAAAAAATGCAGAAAAAATACAGAAATACTCTGTAATTTCAGAAAAAAAGTCGTAAATTACGGAAAAATTACGTAGACAAAACGTATTTTACGACTTTTTTTCTGAAATTACAGAGAATTTCTGGATTTTTTCTGCATTTTTTTAACAGTGTAAATCACGGCGCCCGACAGTTTTTTTTAAATTTCCTTCTATGAATGTTAAATTTATATTTAGTTTAAAATAAATAGCAGAGTTAATATTTTAAATTTTATAATTGATAAACTCTTTTTACGCCATTTCAATTTTAAAAGAAGGTTCAGAAAAATACATACACCGACGGAACCGGCGTGATTCGAACACGCGATCTCCTGTTTACTAGACAGCCGCTTTAACCAACTAAGCCACGGCTCCAACAAAAAGAGGGCTCTTTATATTTTTCAAAACAAAATTCTCGAAGAAATTCCAAAAATTGAAATGATTGCGTAATACATTCCTTTACATATTTCAATAAAATTTTTACACATTTCTTTTAAAACATTTGCGAGTAATTCAAAAACATCAAGCAATATTATTCAACGACCAGGCATCGGCGTGATTCGAACACGCGATCTCCTGTTTACTACACTGTTAAAAAAATGCAGAAAAAATACAGAAATTCTCTGTAATTTCAGAAAAAAAGGCGTAAATTACGGAAAAATTACGTAGACAAAACGTATTTTACGACTTTTTTTCTGAAATTACAGAGAATTTCTGTATTTTTTCTGCATTTTTTTAACAGTGTAGACAGGCGCTTTAACCAACTATGCAAATATTTTATATTTTTCAAAACATAATTCTCGAAGAATTTCCAAAAATTGAAATGATTGCGTAAGACATTCCTTTACATATTTCAATAAATTTTTTACACATTTCTTTTAAAATATTTGCGAGTAATTCAAAATCTTCAATCAATATCATTCAATGTGTAGGCACCGGCGTGATTCGAACACGCGATTTTCTGTTTACGAGACAGGCGCTTTAACCATCTACACTGTAAAAAAATGCAGAAAAAAATACAGAAATACTCTGTAATTTCAGAAAAAAAGTCGTAATTTACGGAAAAATTACGTAGACAAAACGTATTTTACGACTTTTTTTCTGAAATTACAGAGAATTTCTGTATTTTTTCTGCATTTTTTTAACAGTGTAAGCCAAGGCGCCTGACAGTTTTTTTTTAAATTTCCTTCTATGAATGTTAAATTTTTTTTTAGTTTAACCCTTAAATGCCTGATTTTTTAAAAATAAATTGAAAAATGTTTTTTGACTTTCAATTCTTAAACAAATCATGGGAAAAATACTAAAAATAATCTTATCTTGTTTTTCGTATGGTTTAAGGTTAAAAAACAGTTTGTTGCCAATTGGCAACAATGGGCTTTAATAGAAGTAATAATTTTCTTTGATAAAATTCTGTACAATTAAACACATGTGAATTTTAAGAACTAGTATAAGGAATTCCCACACAGCACTTTAAAAAGTAGTTAATTCTGATTAATGATACAAAAATTTATTGCAAAATATTAGAAAAATTAATGTGGAGTACAAGATAATTTGCTTACTTCATGATACTTGACAATATGAGTACAAATTAATTAGTTAAGGGATTATATGGAAGTTTTTGAAACAATTATTATGTTTATTAAAACAGAGTCCAGCACCACATTTTTCACATTTTGTTACAGTGTATCCTTTACAATTTGGGAATTTGCATCTCATCTTTTTCTCTGCATATAGAGGCATATGTCCTGTTTGATCCAATCGAACATCTTTAGGTGGTACGTACTGTGATGGACCTCTATGCTTTTTTACCTGAATTTCTTTTTCAATGCTAGATGAAGGTCTTCCACGTTTAGGGGTGCATTTACTTCCAACCATGCATAATGATCTTGCAAGTTCTGCTCTGAACTTTGATTGAGACAATATCTCAGATCCATGTCCATTAGCATTCAAAACTCTTTTGTAGAGAAGCCACGCATTTACTACAGTCAAGTCAAGCAAATGGTAAAAGATTCTGAGATACCATTTGCGACTACGAGTGTTAATTTTATATCGGGCCATTAAGCTATCTAAAAGGTCAACTCCTCCCATATGTCGATTGTATTCCTGAATTACGTATGGGCAATCAACTTCAATGATTTTCTTTTGACTCCTGTCAAAACGGTTCACTTTTTTTACAGGATTTGTTCCAGCAAAAGTAGATAACATCGTGACGAATTTATTGTCTTTCCAGACTAGTGATGAAATGTCAATGCCATCTACACTTGTGGTATATTCGAATGAAGTACCCCGATCTAAAACCTTTAAGGATTTTTCGTCTGGTAATTTGCATCCAGGAATTCTATTTCTTCTTACTGTTCCCAACGTGTGAATTCCACTTTTTGCCAAATGAACCATCAGTGGCAATGCTGTATAGTAGTTGTCAAAATACAACTTATGGTTTACTGATCTTGGTATTCTTCTTGACAGTCTAATGACTATATTGCTTGAAGGACCGAAGTCTGGTTCAGTTACTGGTCTCATTAGAATATTTTCTTGTCCTGAATATACTTCAAAATTATACGCATACCCAGAAATACCTGCAAGTACAAAAAGTTTAAAACCCCATTTATGGGGTTTATTTGGCATATACTGCTTCATGTAATGTCGAACTTTTGTAGCACACATCTGCTCGTCAATTGAGAGATTTTCCTCAAAAGGAATAGAAGAGAAACTGTTGTTCAAAATATCAATGACAGGTCGAAGTTTGTGTAGTCTATCATGATTTGAATCACCTCTAGGTAGATGTGTTTGGTTGTCATTAAAATGAATAAATCTTCTGATTTTCTCAAAGTGATCTCTTTTCATTGTGTCCTGAATCAAGGGAAAACCAAGTTCATGACTCCAATACGATCGAACACTAGGCAAATGTACTAATGACATATATAGTATTATCCCCAAAAACTGTCTTATGTCTTGTGGTGTGAAATTTGTAGGTTTGGATGGATTTTTTTGGCAGGCATATAAATTGCTTTCTTTTACAATTTTTTCAATAAGCTCATCCGAAAAAAAATATTTGAAAAAAGCTAGCGGTGTATCTAGGTCATTCACTATGGATGGAATAGTATCATTTCCACTAAACTTTATCTGGTTTTCATTTACCTTTATAGTCCCTTTTTTCCAAACAATCTCCCTTTTACGCAGTTTAGATTTTTTCTCTTTACTACATGTCGGAACAGCCATTTCGCTATCAGAGTCTTCAGTCTGATGATTAGTTGCGTTTTCAGTGACTTCAGCAGTATTTGAAACCGTTTGAATGTTCTCTAAATCTGGTTAACTATCATCTGACTCAACTGAAATTCTATCTAAACTTGCTTCACACTCCCAGTCCGATTCATCCGATTCCAAATCATATTCATCTTCACTATTTGACCACTGATTTACCAATTCTTCTATTTCTTTTTCAGTCAAATACTTTTTTCGAGGCATACTTAAAATAACAAAGTGAAATTTTCAGAAAATAAAATGTAGAAAAATACATTACACACATTAAAAAAAATAAACTACAATTATATAGTACTATAGAAATAATCTTCTTCTCCAAAATATAAAAGAAAGTAAAACGAAACTTGCTGATTGTTCTATAGGCTTACTGGCACTTCATGCCTATTGTTGCCAATCGGCAACACACACACAAATCTGCTTACAACAAATATTTTATTGTTAAATATCCATAAACAATCATAAA
Source organism: Salticus scenicus (assembly GCA_963930645.1). Lineage (NCBI taxonomy): Eukaryota > Metazoa > Arthropoda > Arachnida > Araneae > Salticidae > Salticus > Salticus scenicus. The sequence continues at coordinate 95,741,032 of OZ005655.1, forward strand.
CATGGTCTACATACCTTACTTTTCCAAGCAATAATTTTCACCTGATAACTGCAGAAAAATTAAAATATTTGAAAGCTTCCAAACTAAGTGAAAAGCACATGTAACAACGACTGAAAAAAAATAAATCTGTCTTTATTTTCCTAAAGTGTGGTGTCGCCATCTACACCTTGAAAATTGATTTACTGATAATTTCACTGTGTATTTTATTGGCAGCATTAGGCATTAGAGCTTCAATATAATTCTAATGGTATATTAGGGGGCTAAGTTGGGTATGTTGCCAAAAGGCAACACGAGGCATTTAAGGGTTAAAATAAATAGCAGAGTTATTATTTTAAATTTTATAATTGATAAACTCTTTTTACGCCATTTCAATTTTTAAAGGAAGGTTCAAAAAAATACTTACACCGATGGCACCGGCGTGATTCGAACACGCGATCTCCTGTTTACAAGACAGGTGCTTTAACCAACTAAGCCACGGCGCCTACAAGAAGAGGGCTCTTTATATTTTTCAAAACAAAATTCTCGAAGAATTTCGAAAAATTGAAAGGATTGCCTAAGACATTTCTTTACATATTTCATTAAAATGTTTACACATTTCTTTTAAAACATTTGCGAGTAATTCAAAAACGTCAAGCAATATTATTCAACGACCAGGCACCGGCGTTATTCGAACACGCGATCTCCTGTTCACGAGACAGGCGCTTTAACCATCTACACTGTTAAAAAAATGCAGAAAAAATACAGAAATACTCTGTAATTTCAGAAACAAAATCGTAAATTACGGAAAAATTACGTAGACAAAACGTATTTTACGACTTTTTTTCTGAAATTACAGAGAATTTCTGTATTTTTTCTGCATTTTTTTAACAGTGTAAACCACGGCGCCCGACAGTTTTTTTAAAATTTCCTTCTATGAATGTTAAATTTATATTTAGTTTAAAATAAATAGCAGATTTAATATTTTAAATTTTATAATTGATAACTTCTTTTTACGCCATTTCAATTTTAAAAGAAGGTTCAGAAAAATACATACACCGACGGAACCGGCGTGATTCGAACACGCGATCTCCTGTTTACTAGACAGCCGCTTTAACCAACTAAGCCACGGCTCCAACAAAAAGAGGGCTCTTTATATTTTTTAAAACCAAATTCTCGAAGAATTTCCAAAAATTGAAACGATTGCGTAAGACATTCCTTTACATATTTCAATAAAATTTCTACACGTTTCTTTCAATACACTTGCGCGTAATTCAAAATCGTCAAGGAATAACGTTCAACGACCAGGCACCGACGTGATTCGAACAAGCAATCGCCTGTCTACTAGACAAGCGCTTTAACTAACTAAGCCACTGGGCCTACAACAACAGGGCTCTTTAAATTTTTCAAAACATAATTCTCGAAGAATTTCCAAAAATTGAAATGATTGCGTAAGACATTCCTTTACATATTTCAATAAAATGTTTACACATTTCTTTTAAAACATTTGCGAGTAATTCAAAAACATCAAGCAATATTATTTAACGACCAGGCACCGGCGTGATTCGAACACGCGATCTCCTGTTTACTAGACAGGCGCTTTAACCAACTAAGCCACGGCGCCAATGAGAAGAGGGCTCTTTATATTTTTCAAAACAAAATTCTCGAAGAAATTTCAAAAATTGAAGTGATTGCGTAATACATTCCTTTACACATTTCAATAAAATTTTTACACATTTTTTTAAAACATTTGCGAGTAATTCAAAATCGTCAATCAATATCATTCAATGTGCAGGCACCGGCGTGATTCGAACACGCGATCTCCTGTTTACAACACCGGCGCTTTAACCAACTAAGCCACGGCGCCAATGAGAAGAGGGCTCTTTATATTTTTCAAAACAAAATTCTCGAAGAATTTCCAAAGATTGAAATGATTGCGTAATGCAATCCTTTACATATTTCAATAAAATTTTTACACATTTCTTTTAAAACATTAGCGAGTATTTCAAAATCTTCAATCAATATCATTCAATGTGTAGGCACCGGCGTGATTCGAACACGCGATCTCCAGTTTACGAGACAGGCGCTTTAACCGTCTAAGCCACGGCGCCCGACAGTTTTTTTAAAATTTCCTTCTATGAATGTTAAATTTATTTTTAGTTTAAAATAAATAGCAGAGATAATATTTTAAATTTTATAATTGATAAACTCTTTTTACGACATTTCAATTTTTAAAAGAAGGTTCAGAAAAATACTTACACCGATGGCACCGGCGTGATTCGAACACACGATCTCCTGTTTACAAGACACACTGTTAAAAAAATGCAGAAAAAATACAGAAATTTTCTGTAATTTCAGAAAAAAAGTCGTAAAATACGTTTTGTCTACGTAATTTTTGCCTTTTTTTCTGAAATTACAGAGAATTTCTGTATTTTTTCTGCATTTTTTTAACAGTGCAGGCGCTTTAACCAACTAAGCCACGGCGCCAATGAGAACAGGTCTCTTTATATTTTTCAAAACAAAATTCTCGAAGAATTTCCAAAAATTGAAATGATTGCGTAAGACATTCCTTTACATATTTCAATAAAATTTGTACACATTTCTTTTAAAACATTTGCGAGTAATTCAAAATCGTCAATCAATATCATTCAATGTGCACGCACCGGCGTGATTCGAACACGCGATCTCCTGTTTACAAGACAGCCGCTTTAACCAACTAAGCCACGGCTCCAACAAAAAGAGGGCTCTTTATATTTTTCAAAACAAAATTCTCGAAGAAATTCCAAAAATTGAAATGATTGCGTAATACATTCCTTTACATATTTCAATAAAATTTTTACACATTTCTTTTAAAACATTTGCGTGTAATTCAAAAACATCAAGCAATATTATTCAACGACCAGGCATCGGCGTGATTCGAACACGCGATCTCCTGTTTACTAGACAGGCGCTTTAACCAACTATGCAAATATTTTATATTTTTCAAAACATAATTCTCGAAGAATTTCCAAAAATTGAAATGATTGCGTAAGACATTCCTTTACATATTTCAATAAATTTTTTACACATTTCTTTTAAAATATTTGCGAGTAATTCAAAATCTTCAATCAATATCATTCAATGTGTAGGCACCGGCGTGATTCGAACACGCGATTTTCTGTTTACGAGACAGGCGCTTTAACCATCTACACTGTTAAAAAAATGCAGAAAAAAATACAGAAATACTCTGTAATTTCAGAAAAAAAGTCGTAATTTACGGAAAAATTACGTAGACAGTATTTTACGACTTTTTTTCTGAAATTACAGAGAATTTCTGTATTTTTTCTGCATTTTTTTAACAGTGTAAGCCAAGGCGCCTGACAGTTTTTTTTTAAATTTCCTTCTATGAATGTTAAATTTTTTTTTAGTTTAACCCTTAAATGCCTGATTTTTTAAAAATAAATTGAAAAATGTTTTTTGACTTTCAATTCTTAAACAAATCATGGGAAAAATACTAAAAATAATCTTATCTTGTTTTTCGTATGGTTTAAGGTTAAAAAACAGTTTGTTGCCAATTGGCAACAATGGGCTTTAATAGAAGTAATAATTTTCTTTGATAAAATTCTGTACAATTAAACACATGTGAATTTTAAGAACTAGTATAAGGAATTCCCACACAGCACTTTAAAAAGTAGTTAATTCTGATTAATGATACAAAAATTTATTGCAAAATATTAGAAAAATTAATGTGGAGTACAAGATAATTTGCTTACTTCATGATACTTGACAATATGAGCAGGGGTGCAGATTATGTCCGAACGCCCGAACGAGGTTCGGGGGAAATTTAAACTGACTGGGGAATTTTTGAAATTTTTTTTAAGAGAAAATAAAAATGTAAATCAAAAATAACAATTTGCTATTCTGAAGTGCTTATAATATACACTAACAGTGATATTTTTATGTTACACTGTGTACTTATTCTCTTAAAGATTTATTACATAGAACAAATGACTTTGTATAGCAAAGTAGATTTTTGTATTATTGTGGGAAATGTATACTGTGTTTGGGGGAAATTTCCCAAGTCTGAACATTTTCTGTACCCCTGAATATGAGTACAAATTAATTAGTTAAGGGATTATATGGAAGTTTTTGAAACAATTATTATGTTTATTAAAACAGAGTCCAGCACCACATTTTTCACATTTTGTTATAGTGTATCCTTTACAATTTGGGAATTTGCATCTCATCTTTTTCTCTGCATATAGAGGCATATGTCCTGTTTGATCCAATCGAACATCTTTAGGTGGTACGTACTGTGATGGACCTCTATGCTTTTTTACCTGAATTTCTTTTTCAATGATAGATGAAGGTCTTCCACGTTTAGGGGTGCATTTACTTCCAACCATGCATAATGATCTTGCAAGTTCTGCTCTGAACTTTGATTGAGACAATATCTCAGATCCATGTCCATTAGCATTCAAAACTCTTTTGTAGAGAAGCCACGCATTTACTACAGTCAAGTCAAGCAAATGGTAAAAGATTCTGAGATACCATTTGCGACTACGAGTGTTAATTTTATATCGGGCCATTAAGCTATCTAAAAGGTCAACTCCTCCCATATGTCGATTGTATTCCTGAATTACGTATGGGCAATCAACTTCAATGATTTTCTTTTGACTCCTGTCAAAACGGTTCACTTTTTTTACAGGATTTGTTCCAGCAAAAGTAGATAACATCGTGACGAATTTATTGTCTTTCCAGACTAGTGATGAAATGTCAATGCCATCTACACTTGTGGTATATTCGAATGAAGTACCCCGATCTAAAACCTTTAAGGATTTTTCGTCTGGTAATTTGCATCCAGGAATTCTATTTCTTCTTACTGTTCCCAACGTGTGAATTCCACTTTTTGCCAAATGAACCATCAGTGGCAATGCTGTATAGTAGTTGTCAAAATACAACTTATGGTTTACTGATCTTGGTATTCTTCTTGACAGTCTAATGACTATATTGCTTGAAGGACCGAAGTCTGGTTCAGTTACTGGTCTCATTAGAATATTTTCTTGTCCTGAATATACTTCAAAATTATACGCATACCCAGAAATACCTGCAAGTACAAAAAGTTTAAAACCCCATTTATGGGGTTTATTTGGCATATACTGCTTCATGTAATGTCGAACTTTTGTAGCACACATCTGCTCGTCAATTGAGAGATTTTCCTCAAAAGGAATAGAAGAGAAACTGTTGTTCAAAATATCAATGACAGGTCGAAGTTTGTGTAGTCTATCATGATTTGAATCACCTCTAGGTAGATGTGTTTGGTTGTCATTAAAATGAATAAATCTTCTGATTTTCTCAAAGTGATCTCTTTTCATTGTGTCCTGAATCAAGGGAAAACCAAGTTCATGACTCCAATACGATCGAACACTAGGCAAATGTACTAATGACATATATAGTATTATCCCCAAAAACTGTCTTATGTCTTGTGGTGTGAAATTTGTAGGTTTGGATGGATTTTTTTGGCAGGCATATAAATTGCTTTCTTTTACAATTTTTTCAATAAGCTCATCCGAAAAAAAATATTTGAAAAAAGCTAGCGGTGTATCTAAGTCATTCACTATGGATGGAATAGTATCATTTCCACTAAACTTTATCTGGTTTTCATTTACCTTTATAGTCCCTTTTTTCCAAACAATCTCCCTTTTACGCAGTTTAGATTTTTTCTCTTTACTACATGTCGGAACAGCCATTTCGCTATCAGAGTCTTCAGTCTGATGATTAGTTGCGTTTTCAGTGACTTCAGCAGTATTTGAAACCGTTTGAATGTTCTCTAAATCTGGTTCACTATCATCTGACTCAACTGAAATTCTATCTAAACTTGCTTCACACTCCCAGTCCGATTCATCCGATTCCAAATCATATTCATCTTCACTATTTGACCACTGATTTACCAATTCTTCTATTTCTTTTTCAGTCAAATACTTTTTTCGAGGCATACTTAAAATAACAAAGTGAAATTTTCAGAAAATAAAATGTAGAAAAATACATTACACACATTAAAAAAAATAAACTACAATTATATAGTACTATAGAAATAATCTTCTTCTCCAAAATATAAAAGAAAGTAAAACGAAACTTGCTGATTGTTCTATAGGCTTACTGGCACTTCATGCCTATTGTTGCCAATCGGCAACACACACACAAATCTGCTTACAACAAATATTTTATTGTTAAATATCCATAAACAATCATAAACATGGTCTACATACCTTACTTTTCCAAGCAATAATTTTCACCTGATAACTGCAGAAAAATTAAAATATTTGAAAGCTTCCAAACTAAGTGAAAAGCACATGTAACAACGACTGAAAAAAAATAAATCTGTCTTTATTTTCCTAAAGTGTAGTGTCGCCATCTACACCTTGAAAATTGATTTACTGATAATTTCACTGTGTATTTTATTGGCAGCATTAGGCATTAGAGCTTCAATATAATTCTAATGGTATATTAGGGGGCTAAGTTGGGTATGTTGCCAAAAGGCAACACGAGGCATTTAAGGGTTAAAATAAATAGCAGAGTTATTATTTTAAATTTTATAATTGATAAACTCTTTTTACGCCATTTCAATTTTTAAAGGAAGGTTCAAAAAAATACTTACACCGATGGCACCGGCGTGATTCGAACACGCGATCTCCTGTTTACAAGACAGGCGCTTTAACCAACTAAGCCACGGCGCCTACAAGAAGAGGGCTCTTTATATTTTTCAAAACAAAATTCTCGAAGAATTTCGAAAAATTGAAAGGATTGCCTAAGACATTTCTTTACATATTTCATTAAAATGTTTACACATTTCTTTTAAAACATTTGCGAGTAATTCAAAAACGTCAAGCAATATTATTCAACGACCAGGCACCGGCGTTATTCGAACACGCGATCTCCTGTTCACGAGACTGGCGCTTTAACCATCTACACTGTTAAAAAAATGCAGAAAAAATACAGAAATACTCTGTAATTTCAGAAAAAAAATCGTAAATTACGGAAAAATTACGTAGACAAAACGTATTTTACGACTTTTTTTCTGAAATTACAGAGAATTTCTGTATTTTTTCTGCATTTTTTTAACAGTGTAAACCACGGCGCCCGACAGTTTTTTTAAAATTTCCTTCTATGAATGTTAAATTTATATTTAGTTTAAAATAAATAGCAGAGTTAATATTTTAAATTTTATAATTGATAAACGCTTTTTACGCCATTTCAATTTTAAAAGAAGGTTCAGAAAAATGCTTACACCGATGTGATTCGAACACGCGATCTCCTGCACTGTTAAAAAAATGCAGAAAAAATACAGAAATTCTCTGTAATTTCAGAAAAAAAGTCATAAATTACGGAAAAATTACGTAGACAAAACGTATTTTACGACTTTTTTTCTGAAATTACAGAGAATTTCTGTATTTTTTCTGCATTTTTTTAACAGTGTGTTTACTAGACAGCCGCTTTAAACAACTAAGCCACGGCGCCAACGAAAAGAGGGCTCTTTATATTTTTTAAAACCAAATTCTCGAAGAATTTCCAAAAATTGAAACGATTGCGTAAGACATTCCTTTACATATTTGAATAAAATGTTTACACATTTCTTTTAAAACATTTGCGAGTAATTCAAAAACGTCAAGCAATATTATTTAACGACCAGGCACCGGCGTGATTCGAACACGCGATCTCCTGTTTACTAGACAGGCGCTTTAACCAACTAAGCCACGGCGCCAACAAAAAGTGGGCTCTTTATATTTTTTAAAACCAAATTCTCGAAGAATTTCCAAAAATTGAAACGATTGCGTAAGACATTCCTTTACATATTTCAATAAAATGTTTACACATTTCTTTTAAAACATTTGCAAGTAATTCAAAAACGTCAAGCAATATTATTTAACGACCAGGCACCGGCGTGATTCGAACACGCGATCTCCTGTTTACTAGACAGGCGCTTTAACCAACTAAGCCACGGCGCCAACAAGTAGAGGGTTCTTTATATTTTTCAAAACAAAATTCTCGAAGAAATTTCAAAAATTGAAGTGATTGCGTAATACATTCTTTACATATTTCAATAATATTTTTACACATTTCTTTTAAAACATTTGCGAGTAATTCAAAAACGTCAAGCAATATTATTTAACGACCAGACACCGGCGTGATTCGAACACGCGATCTCCTGTTTACTAGACAGGCACTTTAACCAACTAAGCCACGGCGCCAACAAGTAGAGGGTTCTTTATATTTTTCAAAACAAAATTCTCGAAGAATTTTCAAAAATTGAAATGATTGCATAAGCCATTACTTTACATATTTCAATAAAATTTTTACACATTTCTTTTAAAACATTTGCGAGTAATTCAAAACCGTCAAGCAATATCATTCAACGACCAGGCACCGGCGTAATTCGAACACGCGATCTCCTGTTTACTAGACAGGCGCTTTAACCATCTAAGCCACGGCGCCAACAAGTAGAGGGCTCTTTATATTTTTCAAAACATAATTCTCGAAGAATTTCCAAAAATTGAAATGATTGCTTAAGACATTCCTTTACATATTTCAATAAAATTTTTACCCATTTCTTTTAAAACATTTGCGAGTAATTCAAAATCGTCAATCAATATCATTCAATGTGCAGGCACCGGCGTGATTCGAACATGCGATCTCCTGTTTACAAGACAGGCGCTTTAACCAACTAAGCCACGGCGCCAACGAGAAGAGGGCTCTTTATATTTTTCAAAACAAAATTCTCGAAGAATTTCGAAAAATTGAAAGGATTGCCTAAGACATTTCTTTACATATTTCATTAAAATGTTTACACATTTCTTTTAAAACATTTGCGAGTAATTCAAAAACGTCAAGCAATATTATTCAACGACCAGGCACCGGCGTTATTCGAACACGCGATCTCCTGTTCACGAGACAGGCGCTTTAACCATCTACACTGTTAAAAATGTAGAAAAAAATACAGAAATACTCTGTAATTTCAGAAAAAAAGTCGTAAATTACGGAAAAATTACGTAGACAAAACGTATTTTACGACTTTTTTTCTGAAATTACAGAGAATTTCTGTATTTTTTCTGCATTTTTTTTAACAGTGTAAGCCAAGGCGCCTGACAGTTTTTTTTAAAATTTCCTTCTATGAATGTTAAATTAATTTTTGTTTAAAATAAATAGCAGAGTTATTATTTTAAATTTTATAATTGATAAACTCTTTTTACGCCATTTCAATTTTTAAAGGAAGGTTCAAAAAAATACTTACACCGATGGCACCGGCGTGATTCGAACACGCGATCTCCTGTTTACAAGACAGGCGCTTTAACCAACTAAGCCACGGCGCCTACAAGAAGAGGGCTCTTTATATTTTTCAAAACAAAATTCTCGAAGAATTTCGAAAAATTGAAAGGATTGCCTAAGACATTTCTTTACATATTTCATTAAAATGTTTACACATTTCTTTAAAAACATTTGCGAGTAATTCAAAAACGTCAAGCAATATTATTCAACGACCAGGCACCGGCGTTATTCGAACACGCGATCTCCTGTTCACGAGACAGGCGCTTTAACCATCTACACTGTTAAAAAAATGCAGAAAAAATGCAGAAATACTCTGTAATTTCAGAAAAAAAGTCGTAAATTACGGAAAAATTACGTAGACAAAACGTATTTTACGACTTTTTTTCTGAAATTACAGAGAATTTCTGTATTTTTTCTGCATTTTTTTAACAGTGTAAACCACGGCGCCCGACAGTTTTTTTAAAATTTCCTTCTATGAATGTTAAATTTATATTTAGTTTAAAATAAATAGCAGAGTTAATATTTTAAATTTTATAATTGATAAACTCTTTTTACGCCATTTCAATTTTAAAAGAAGGTTCAGAAAAATGCTTACACCGATGTGATTCGAACACGCGATCTCCTGCACTGTTAAAAAAATGCAGAAAAAATACAGAAATTCTCTGTAATTTCAGAAAAAAAGTCATAAATTACGGAAAAATTACGTAGACAAAACGTATTTTACGACTTTTTTTCTGAAATTACAGAGAATTTCTGTATTTTTTCTGCATTTTTTTAACAGTGTGTTTACTAGACAGCCGCTTTAAACAACTAAGCCACGGCGCCAACGAAAAGAGGGCTCTTTATATTTTTTAAAACCAAATTCTCGAAGAATTTCCAAAAATTGAAACGATTGCGTAAGACATTCCTTTACATATTTGAATAAAATGTTTACACATTTCTTTTAAAACATTTGCGAGTAATTCAAAAACGTCAAGCAATATTATTTAACGACCAGGCACCGGCGTGATTCGAACACGCGATCTCCTGTTTACTAGACAGGCGCTTTAACCAACTAAGCCACGGCGCCAACAAGTAGAGGGTTCTTTATATTTTTCAAAACAAAATTCTCGAAGAAATTTCAAAAATTGAAGTGATTGCGTAATACATTCTTTACATATTTCAATAATATTTTTACACATTTCTTTTAAAACATTTGCGAGTAATTCAAAATCGGCAATCAATATTATTCAATGTGCAGGCACCGGCGTGATTCGAACACGCGATCTCCTGTTTACAACACAGGCGCTTTAACCAACTAAGCCACGGCGCCAATGAGAAGAGGGCTCTTTATATTTTTCAAAACAAAATTCTCGAAGAATTTTCAAAAATTGAAATGATTGCATAAGACATTGCTTCACATATTTCATTAAAATATTTACACATTTCTTTTAAAACATTTGCGAGTAATTCAAAACCGTCAAGCAATATCATTCAACGACCAGGCACCGGCGTGATTCGAACACGCGATCTCCTGTTTACAAGACAGGCGCTTTAACCAACTAAGCCACGGCGCCAAAGAGATGAGGGCTCTTTATATTTTTCAAAACAAAATTCTCGAAGAAATTCCAAAAATTGAAATGATTGCGTAATACATTCCTTTACATATTTCAATAAAATTTTTACACATTTCTTTTAAAACATTTGCGAGTAATTCAAAAACATCAAGCAATATTATTCAACGACCAGGCACCGGCGTAATTCGAACACGCGATCTCCTGTTTACAAGACAGGCGCTTTAACCAATTAAGCCACGGCGCCAACGTGAAGAGCGTTCTTTATATTTTTCAAAACAAAATTGTCGAAGAATTTCCAAAAATTGAAATGATTGCGTAAGATATTCCTTTACATATTTCAATAAAATTTTTACACATTTCTTTTAAAACATTTGCGAGTAATTCAAAATCTTCAATCAATATCATTCAATGTGTAGGCACCGGCGTGATTCGAACACGCGATCTCCTGTTTACAAGACAGGGCGCGTTAACCAACTAAGCCACGGCGCCAAAGAGAAGAGGGCTTTTTATGTTTTTCAAAACAAAATTCTCGAAGAAATTCCAAAAATTGAAATGATTGCGAAATACATTCCTTTACATATTTCAATAAAATGTTTACACATTTCTTTTAAAACATTTGCGAGTAATTCAAAAACGTCAAGCATTCCTTTACATATTTCAATAAAATTTTTACACATTTCTTTTAAAACATTTGCGAGTAATTCAAAAACATCAAGCAATATTATTCAACGACCAGGCATCGGCGCGATTCGAACACGCGATCTCCTGTTTACTAGACAGGCGCTTTAACCAACTAAGCAAATATTTTATATTTTTCAAAACATAATTCTCGAAGAATTTCCAAAAATTGAAATGATTGCGTAAGACATTCCTTTACATATTTCAATAAATTTTTTACACATTTCTTTTAAAATATTTGCGAGTAATTCAAAATCTTCAATCAATATCATTCAATGTGCAGGCACCGGCGTGATTCGAACACGCGATCTCCTGTTTACAAGACAGGCGCTTTAACCAACTAAGCCACGGCGCCAACGAGAAGAGGGCTCTTTATATTTTTCAAAACAAAATTCTCGAAGAATTTCCAAAAATTGAAATTGCGTAATACAATCCTTTACATATTTCAATAAAATTTTTACACATTTCTTTTAAAACATTTGCGAGTGATTCAAAATCTTCAATCAATATCATTCTATGTGTAGGCACCGGCGTGATTCGAACACGCGACCTCCTGTTTAAGAGACAGGCGCTTTAACCATCTAAGCCACGGCGCCCGACAGTTTTTTAAAATTTCCTTCTATGAATGTTAAATTTATTTTTAGTTTAAAATAAATAGCAGAGTTATTATTTAAAATTTTATAATTGATAAACTCTTTTTACGCCATTTCAATTTTTAAAGGAAGGTTCAGAAAAATACTTACACCGATGGCACCGGCGTGATTCGAACACGCGATCTCCTGTTTACAAGACAGGCGCTTTAACCAACTAAGCCACGGCGCCTACAAGAAGAGGGCTCTTTATATTTTTCAAAACAAAATTCTCGAAGAAATTCCAAAAATTGAAATGATTGCGTAATACATTCCTTTACATATTTCAATAAAATTTTTACACATTTCTTTTAAAACATTTGCGAGTAATTCAAAATCGTCAATCAATATCATTCAATGTGCAGGCACCGGCGTGATTCGAACACGCGATCTCCTGTTTACAACACAGGCGCTTTAACCAACTAAGCCACGGCGCCAATGAGAAGAGGGCTCTTTATATTTTTCAAAACAAAGTTCTCGAAGAATTTTCAAAAATTGAAATGATTGCATAAGCCATTACTTTACATATTTCAATAAAATTTTTACACATTTCTTTTAAAACATTTGCGAGTAATTCAAAACCGTCAAGCAATATCATTCAACGACCAGGCACCGGCGTAATTCGAACACGCGATCTCCTGTTTACTAGACAGGCGCTTTAACCATCTAAGCCACGGCGCCAACAAGTAGAGGGCTCTTTATATTTTTCAAAACATAATTCTCGAAGAATTTCCAAAAATTGAAATGATTGCTTAAGACATTCCTTTACATATTTCAATAAAATTTTTACACATTTCTTTTAAAACATTTGCGAGTAATTCAAAATCGTCAATCAATATCATTCAATGTGCAGGCACCGGCGTGATTCGAACATGCGATCTCCTGTTTACAAGACAGGCGCTTTAACCAACTAAGCCACGGCGCCAACGAGAAGAGGGCTCTTTATATTTTTCAAAACAAAATTCTCGAAGAATTTCGAAAAATTGAAAGGATTGCCTAAGACATTTCTTTACATATTTCATTAAAATGTTTACACATTTCTTTTAAAACATTTGCGAGTAATTCAAAAACGTCAAGCAATATTATTCAACGACCAGGCACCGGCGTTATTCGAACACGCGATCTCCTGTTCACGAGACAGGCGCTTTAACCATCTACACTGTTAAAAATGCAGAAAAAAATACAGAAATACTCTGTAATTTCAGAAAAAAAGTCGTAAATTACGGAAAAATTACGTAGACAAAACGTATTTTACGACTTTTTTCTGAAATTACAGAGAATTTCTGTATTTTTTCTGCATTTTTTTTAACAGTGTAAGCCAAGGCGCCTGACAGTTTTTTTTTAAATTTCCTTCTATGAATGTTAAATTTATTTTTAGTTTAAAATAAATAGCAGAGTTATTATTTTAAATTTTATAATTGATAAACTCTTTTTACGCCATTTCAATTTTTAAAGGAAGGTTCAAAAAAATACTTACACCGATGGCACCGGCGTGATTCGAACACGCGATCTCCTGTTTACAAGACAGGCGCTTTAACCAACTAAGCCACGGCGCCTACAAGAAGAGGGCTCTTTATATTTTTCAAAACAAAATTCTCGAAGAATTTCGAAAAATTGAAAGGATTGCCTAAGACATTTCTTTACATATTTCATTAAAATGTTTACACATTTCTTTAAAAACATTTGCGAGTAATTCAAAAACGTCAAGCAATATTATTCAACGACCAGGCACCGGCGTTATTCGAACACGCGATCTCCTGTTCACGAGACAGGCGCTTTAACCATCTACACTGTTAAAAAAATGCAGAAAAAATACAGAAATACTCTGTAATTTCAGAAAAAAAGTCGTAAATTACGGAAAAATTACGTAGACAAAACGTATTTTACGACTTTTTTTCTGAAATTACAGAGAATTTCTGTATTTTTTCTGCATTTTTTTAACAGTGTAAACCACGGCGCCCGACAGTTTTTTAAAAATTTCCTTCTATGAATGTTAAATTTATATTTAGTTTAAAATAAATAGCAGAGTTAATATTTTAAATTTTATAATTGATAAACTCTTTTTACGCCATTTCAATTTTAAAAGAAGGTTCAGAAAAATGCTTACACCGATGTGATTCGAACACGCGATCTCCTGTTTACTAGACAGCCGCTTTAAACAACTAAGCCACGGCGCCAACGAAAAGAGGGCTCTTTATATTTTTTAAAACCAAATTCTCGAAGAATTTCCAAAAATTGAAACGATTGCGTAAGACATTCCTTTACATATTTCAATAAAATGTTTACACATTTCTTTTAAAACATTTGCGAGTAATTCAAAAACGTCAAGCAATATTATTTAACGACCAGGCACCGGCGTGATTCGAACACGCGATCTCCTGTTTACTAGACAGGCGCTTTAACCAACTAAGCCACGGCGCCAACAAGTAGAGGGTTCTTTATATTTTTCAAAACAAAATTCTCGAAGAAATTTCAAAAATTGAAGTGATTGCGTAATACATTCTTTACATATTTCAATAATATTTTTACACATTTCTTTTAAAACATTTGCGAGTAATTCAAAATCGGCAATCAATATTATTCAATGTGCAGGCACCGGCGTGATTCGAACACGCGATCTCCTGTTTACAACACAGGCGCTTTAACCAACTAAGCCACGGCGCCAATGAGAAGAGGGCTCTTTATATTTTTCAAAACAAAATTCTCGAAGAATTTTCAAAAATTGAAATGATTGCATAAGACATTGCTTCACATATTTCATTAAAATATTTACACATTTCTTTTAAAACATTTGCGAGTAATTCAAAACCGTCAAGCAATATCATTCAACGACCAGGCACCGGCGTGATTCGAACACGCGATCTCCTGTTTACAAGACAGGCGCTTTAACCAACTAAGCCACGGCGCCAAAGAGATGAGGGCTCTTTATATTTTTCAAAACAAAATTCTCGAAGAAATTCCAAAAATTGAAATGATTGCGTAATACATTCCTTTACATATTTCAATAAAATTTTTACACATTTCTTTTAAAACATTTGCGAGTAATTCAAAGACATCAAGCAATATTATTCAACGACCAGGCACCGGCGTAATTCGAACACGCGATCTCCTGTTTACAAGACAGGCGCTTTAACCAATTAAGCCACGGCGCCAACGTGAAGAGCGTTCTTTATATTTTTCAAAACAAAATTGTCGAAGAATTTCCAAAAATTGAAATGATTGCGTAAGATATTCCTTTACATATTTCAATAAAATTTTTACACATTTCTTTTAAAACATTTGCGAGTAATTCAAAATCTTCAATCAATATCATTCAATGTGTAGGCACCGGCGTGATTCGAACACGCGATCTCCTGTTTACAAGACAGGGCGCGTTAACCAACTAAGCCACGGCGCCAAAGAGAAGAGGGCTTTTTATGTTTTTCAAAACAAAATTCTCGAAGAAATTCCAAAAATTGAAATGATTGCGAAATACATTCCTTTACATATTTCAATAAAATGTTTACACATTTTTTTAAAAACATTTGCGAGTAATTCAAAAACGTCAAGCATTCCTTTACATATTTCAATAAAATTTTTACACATTTCTTTTAAAACATTTGCGAGTAATTCAAAAACATCAAGCAATATTATTCAACGACCAGGCATCGGCGCGATTCGAACACGCGATCTCCTGTTTACTAGACAGGCGCTTTAACCAACTAAGCAAATATTTTATATTTTTCAAAACATAATTCTCGAAGAATTTCCAAAAATTGAAATGATTGCGTAAGACATTCCTTTACATATTTCAATAAATTTTTTACACATTTCTTTTAAAATATTTGCGAGTAATTCAAAATCTTCAATCAATATCATTCAATGTGCAGGCACCGGCGTGATTCGAACACGCGATCTCCTGTTTACAAGACAGGCGCTTTAACCAACTAAGCCACGGCGCCAACGAGAAGAGGGCTCTTTATATTTTTCAAAACAAAATTCTCGAAGAATTTCCAAAAATTGAAATTGCGTAATACAATCCTTTACATATTTCAATAAAATTTTTACACATTTCTTTTAAAACATTTGCGAGTGATTCAAAATCTTCAATCAATATCATTCTATGTGTAGGCACCGGCGTGATTCGAACACGCGACCTCCTGTTTAAGAGACAGGCGCTTTAACCATCTAAGCCACGGCGCCCGACAGTTTTTTAAAATTTCCTTCTATGAATGTTAAATTTATTTTTAGTTTAAAATAAATAGCAGAGTTATTATTTTAAATTTTATAATTGATAAACTCTTTTTACGCCATTTCAATTTTTAAAGGAAGGTTCAGAAAAATACTTACACCGATGGCACCGGCGTGATTCGAACACGCGATCTCCTGTTTACAAGACAGGCGCTTTAACCAACTAAGCCACGGCGCCTACAAGAAGAGGGCTCTTTATATTTTTCAAAACAAAATTCTCGAAGAATTTCGAAAAATTGAAAGGATTGCCTAAGACATTTCTTTACATATTTCATTAAAAGGTTTACACATTTCTTTTAAAACATTTGCGAGTAATTGAAAAACGTCAAGCAATATTATTCAACGACCAGGCACCGGCGTTATTCGAACACGCGATCTCCTGTTCACGAGACAGGCGCTTTAACCATCTACACTGTTAAAAAAATGCAGAAAAAATACAGAAATACTCTGTAATTTCAGAAAAATGTCGTAAATTACGGAAAAATTACGTAGACAAAACGTATTTTACGACTCTTTTTCTGAAATTACAGAGAATTTCTGTATTTTTTCTGCATTTTTTTAACAGTGTAAACCACGGCGCCCGACAGTTTTTTTAAAATTTCCTTCTATGAATGTTAAATTTATATTTAGTTTAAAATAAATAGCAGAGTTAATATTTTAAATTTTATAATTGATAAACTCTTTTTACGCCATTTCAATTTTAAAAGAAGGTTCAGAAAAATGCTTACACCGATTGCACCGGCGTGATTCGAACACGCGATCTCCTGTTTACTAGACAGCCGCTTTAACCAACTAAGCCACGGCGCCAACAAAGAGAGGGCTCTTTATATTTTTTAAAACCAAATTCTCGAAGAATTTCCAAAAATTGAAACGATTGCGTAAGACATTCCTTTACATATTTCAGGCCCACCAGCGGCCGAGCGGTTCTGCGCTCAAAGCTGGTAGATGGGAGGTGCCGGGTTCGATCCCTGGTCGCGCTCATCGACCTAGCCGTTCGCTAGGTCGATCTCCTGCTTCACGCGATCTCCTGTTTACAAGACAGGCGCTTTAACCAATTAAGCCACGGCGCCAACGGGAAGAGTGTTCTTTATATTTTTCAAAACAAAATTCTCGAAGAATTTTCAAAAATTGAAATGATTGCATAAGACATTACTTTACATATTTCATTAAAATGTTTACACATTTCTTTTAAAATATTTGCGAGTAATTCAAAAACGTCAAGCAATATCATTCAACGACCAGGCACCAACGTGATTCGAACACGCGATCTCCTGTTTACAAGACAGGCGCTTTAACCAACTAAGCCACGGCGCCAATGAGAAGAGGGCTCTTCATATTTTTCAAAACAAAATTCTCGAAGAAATTCCAAAAATTGAAATGATTGCGAAATACATTCCTTTACATATTTCAATAAAATTTCTACACGTTTCTTTCAAAACACTTGCGCATAATTCGAAATCGTCAAGGAATAACTTTCAACGACCTGGCACCGACGTGATTCGAACACGCGATCGCCTGTTTACTTGACAAGCGCTTTAACCAACTAAGCCACGGCGCCAACAACAACAGGTCTCTTTATATTTTTCAAAAGAAAATTCTCGAAGAATTTTCAAAAATTGAAATGATTGCATAAGACATTACTTTACATATTTCAATAAAATGTTTACACATTTCTTTTAAATCATTTGCGAGTAATTCAAAATCGTCAAGCAATAACATTCAACGACCAGGCACCGACGTGATTCGAACAAGCAATCGCCTGTCTTCTAGACAAGCGCTTTAACTAACTAAGCCACTGGGCCTACAAGAACAGGGCTCTTTATATTTTTCAAAACATAATTCTCGAAGAATTTCCAAAAATTGAAATGATTGCGTAAGACATTCCTTTACATATTTCAATAAATTTTTTACACATTTCTTTTAAAATATTTGCGAGTAGTTCAAAATCTTCAATCTATATCATTCAATGTGTAGGCACCGGCGTGATTCGAACACGCGATCTCCTGTTTACGAGACAGGCGCTTTAACCATCTAAGCCACGGCGCCCAGCAGTTTTTTTAAAATTTCCTTCTATGAATGTTAAATTTATTTTTAGTTTAAAATAAATAGCAGAGTTAATATTTTAAATTTAATAATTGATAAACTCTTTTTACGCCATTTCAATTTTTAAAAAAAGTTCAGAAAAATACTTACACCGATGGCACCGGCGTGATTCGAACACGCGATCTCCTGTTTACAAGACAGGCGCTTTAACCAACGAAGCCGTGGCGCCAACAAGAAGAGGGCTCTTTATATTTTTCAAAACAAAATTCTCGAAGAATTTTCAAAAATTGAAATGATTGCATAAGACATTACTTTACATATTTCAATAAAATTTTTACGCATTTCTTTTAAAACATTTGCGAGTAATTCAAAATCGTCAATCAATATCATTCAATGAGCAGGCACAGGCGTGATTCGAACACGCGATCTCCTGTTTACAAGACAGGCGCTTTAACCAACTAAGCCACGGCGCCAAAGGGAAGAGGGCTCTTTATATTTTTCAAAACAAAGTTCTCGAAGAATTTTCAAAAATTGAAATGATTGCATAAGACATTGCTTCACATATTTCATTAAAATATTTACACATTTCTTTTAAAACATTTGCGAGTAATTCAAAACCGTCAAGCAATACCATTCAACGATCAGGCACCGGCGTGGTTCGAACACGCGATCTCCTGTTTACAAGACAGGTGCTTTAACCAACTATGCCACGGCGCGAATGAGAAGAGGGTTCTGTATATTTTTCAAAACAAAATTCTCGAAAAATTTTCAAAAATTAAAATGATTGCATAAGACATTGCTTCACATATTTCATTAAAATATTTACACATTTCTTTTAAAACATTTGCGAGTAATTCAAAACCGTCAAGCAATATCATTCAACGACCAGGCACCGGCGTGATTCGAACACGCGATCTCCTGTTTACTAGACAGGCGCTTTAACCAACTAAGCCACGGCGCCAACAGGAAAGGAGCTCTTTATATTTTTCAAAACCAAATTCTCGAAGAATTTCCAAAAATTGAAACGATTGCGTAGGACATTCCTTTACATATTTCAATAAAATTTCTACACGTTTCTTTCAATACACTTGCGCGTAATTCAAAATCGTCAAGGAATATCATTCAACGACCAGGCACCGGCGTGATTCGAACACGCGATCTCCTGTTTACTAGACAGGCGCTTTAACCAACTAAGCCACGGCGCCAACGAGAAGAGCGTTCTTTATATTTTTCAAAACAAAATTTTTGAAGAAATTCCAAAAATTGAAATGATTGCGTAATACAATCCTTTACATATTTCAATAAAATTTTTAAACATTTCTTTTAAAACATTTGCGAGTAATTCAAAATCTTCAATCAATATCATTCAATGTGTAGGCACTGGCGTGATTCGAACACGCGATCTCCTGTTTACAAGACAGGCGCTTTAACCAATTAAGCCACGGCGCCAACGTGAAGAGCGTTCTTTATATTTTTCAAAACAAAATTGTCGAAGAATTTCCAAAAATTGAAATGATTGCGTAAGATATTCCTTTACATATTTCAATAAAAGTTTTACACATTTCTTTTAAAACATTTGCGAGTAATTCAAAATCTTCAATCAATATCATTCAATGTGTAGGCACCGGCGTGATTCGAAAACGCGATCTCCTGTTTACAAGACAGGGCGCGTTAACCAACTAAGCCACGGCGCCAAAGAGAAGAGGGCTTTTTATGTTTTTCAAAACAAAATTCTCGAAGAAATTCCAAAAATTGAAATGATTGCGAAATACATTCCTTTACATATTTCAATAAAATGTTTACACATTTCTTTTAAAACATTTGCGAGTAATTCAAAAACGTCAAGCATTCCTTTACATATTTCAATAAAATTTTTACACATTTCTTTTAAAACATTTGCGAGTAATTCAAAAACATCAAGCAATATTATTCAACGACCAGGCATCGGCGCGATTCGAACACGCGATCTCCTGTTTACTAGACAGGCGCTTTAACCAACTAAGCAAATATTTTATATTTTTCAAAACATAATTCTCGAAGAATTTCCAAAAATTGAAATGATTGCGTAAGACATTCCTTTACATATTTCAATAAATTTTTTACACATTTCTTTTAAAATATTTGCGAGTAATTCAAAATCTTCAATCAATATCATTCAATGTGCAGGCACCGGCGTGATTCGAACACGCGATCTCCTGTTTACAAGACAGGCGCTTTAACCAACTAAGCCACGGCGCCAACGAGAAGAGGGCTCTTTATATTTTTCAAAACAAAATTCTCGAAGAATTTCCAAAAATTGAAATTGCGTAATACAATCCTTTACATATTTCAATAAATTTTTTACACATTTCTTTTAAAACATTTGCGAGTGATTCAAAATCTTCAATCAATATCATTCTATGTGTAGGCACCGGCGTGATTCGAACACGCGACCTCCTGTTTAAGAGACAGGCGCTTTAACCATCTAAGCCACGGCGCCCGACAGTTTTTTAAAATTTCCTTCTATGAATGTTAAATTTATTTTTAGTTTAAAATAAATAGCAGAGTTATTATTTTAAATTTTATAATTGATAAACTCTTTTTACGCCATTTCAATTTTTAAAGGAAGGTTCAGAAAAATACTTACACCGATGGCACCGGCGTTATTCGAACACGCGATCTCCTGTTCACGAGACAGGCGCTTTAACCATCTACACTGTTAAAAAAATGCAGAAAAAATACAGAAATACTCTGTAATTTCAGAAAAAAAGTCGTAAATTACGGAAAAATTACGTAGACAAAACGTATTTTACGACTCTTTTTCTGAAATTACAGAGAATTTCTGTATTTTTTCTGCATTTTTTTAACAGTGTAAACCACGGCGCCCGACAGTTTTTTTAAAATTTCCTTCTATGAATGTTAAATTTATATTTAGTTTAAAATAAATAGCAGAGTTAATATTTTAAATTTTATAATTGATAAACTCTTTTTACGCCATTTCAATTTTAAAAGAAGGTTCAGAAAAATGCTTACAACGATTGCACCGGCGTGATTCGAACACGCGATCTCCTGTTTACTAGACAGCCGCTTTAACCAACTAAGCCACGGCGCCAACAAAGAGAGGGCTCTTTATATTTTTTAAAACCAAATTCTCGAAGAATTTCCAAAAATTAAAACGATTGCGTAAGACATTCCTTTACATATTTCAGGCCCACCAGCGGCCGAGCGGTTCTGCGCTCAAAGCTGGTAGATGGGAGGTGCCGGGTTCGATCCCTGGTCGCGCTCATCGACCTAGCGAACGGCTAGGTCGATCTCCTGCTTCACGCGATCTCCTGTTTACAAGACAGGCGCTTTAACCAATTAAGCCACGGCGCCAACGGGAAGAGTGTTCTTTATATTTTTCAAAACAAAATTCTCGAAGAATTTTCAAAAATTGAAATGATTGCATAAGACATTACTTTACATATTTCATTAAAATGTTTACACATTTCTTTTAAAATATTTGCGAGTAATTCAAAAACGTCAAGCAATATCATTCAACGACCAGGCACCAACGTGATTCGAACACGCGATCTCCTGTTTAAAAGACAGGCGCTTTAACCAACTAAGCCACGGCGCCAATGAGAAGAGGGCTCTTTATATTTTTCAAAACAAAATTCTCGAAGAAATTCCAAAAATTGAAATGATTGCGTAATACATTCCTTTACATATTCCAATAAAATTTTTACACATTTCTTTTAAAACATTTGCGAGTAATTCAAAAACGTCAAGAAATGTTATTCAACGACCAGGCACCGGCGTGATTCGAACACGCGATCTCCTGTTTACAAGACAGGCGCTTTAACCAACTAAGCCACGGCGCCAATGAGAAGAGGGCTCTTTATATTTTTCAAAACAAAATTCTCGAAGAAATTCCAAAAATTGAAATGATTGCGAAATACATTCCTTTACATATTTCAATAAAATTTCTACACGTTTCTTTCAATACACTTGCGCATAATTCGAAATCGTCAAGGAATAACTTTCAACGACCTGGCACCGACGTGATTCGAACACGCGATCGCCTGTTTACTTGACAAGCGCTTTAACCAACTAAGCCACGGCGCCAACAACAACAGGTCTCTTTATATTTTTCAAAAGAAAATTCTCGAAGAATTTTCAAAAATTGAAATGATTGCATAAGACATTACTTTACATATTTCAATAAAATGTTTACACATTTCTTTTAAATCATTTGCGAGTAATTCAAAATCGTCAAGCAATAACATTCAACGACCAGGCACCGACGTGATTCGAACAAGCAATCGCCTGTCTTCTAGACAAGCGCTTTAACTAACTAAGCCACTGGGCCTACAAGAACAGGGCGCTTTATATTTTTCAAAACATAATTCTCGAAGAATTTCCAAAAATTGAAATGATTGCGTAAGACATTCCTTTACATATTTCAATAAATTTTTTACACATTTCTTTTAAAATATTTGCGAGTAATTCAAAATCTTCAATCAATATCATTCAATGTGTAGGCACCGGCGTGATTCGAACACGCAATCTCCTGTTTACGAGACAGGCGCTTTAACCATCTAAGCCACGGCGCCCAGCAGTTTTTTTAAAATTTCCTTCTATGAATGTTAAATTTATTTTTAGTTTAAAATAAATAGCAGAGTTAATATTTTAAATTTAATAATTGATAAACTCTTTTTATGCCATTTCAATTTTTAAAAAAAGTTCAGAAAAATACTTACACCGATGGCACCGGCGTGATTCGAACACGCGATCTCCTGTTTACAAGACAGGCGCTTTAACCAACGAAGCCGTGGCGCCAACAAGAAGAGGGCTCTTTATATTTTTCAAAACAAAATTCTCGAAGAATTTTCAAAAATTGAAATGATTGCATAAGACATTACTTTACATATTTCAATAAAATTTTTACGCATTTCTTTTAAAACATTTGCGAGTAATTCAAAATCGTCAATCAATATCATTCAATGAGCAGGCACAGGCGTGATTCGAACACGCGATCTCCTGTTTACAAGACAGGCGCTTTAACCAACTAAGCCACGGCGCCAAAGAGAAGAGGGCTCTTTATATTTTTCAAAACAAAGTTCTCGAAGAATTTTCAAAAATTGAAATGATTGCATAAGACATTGCTTCACATATTTCATTAAAATATTTACACATTTCTTTTAAAACATTTGCGAGTAATTCAAAACCGTCAAACAATACCATTCAACGATCAGGCACCGGCGTGGTTCGAACACGTGATCTCCTGTTTACAAGACAGGTGCTTTAACCAACTATGCCACGGCGCGAATGAGAAGAGGGTTCTGTATATTTTTCAAAAACAAATTCTCGAAAAATTTTCAAAAATTAAAATGATTGCATAAGACATTGCTTCACATATTTCATTAAAATATTTACACATTTCTTTTAAAACATTTGCGAGTAATTCAAAACCGTCAAGCAATATCATTCAACGACCAGGCACCGGCGTGATTCGAACACGCGATCTCCTGTTTACTAGACAGGCGCTTTAACCAACTAAGCCACGGCGCCAACAGGAAAGGAGCTCTTTATATTTTTCAAAACCAAATTTTCGAAGAATTTCCAAAAATTGAAACGATTGCGTAGGACATTCCTTTACATATTTCAATAAAATTTCTACACGTTTCTTTCAATACACTTGCGCGTAATTCAAAATCGTCAAGGAATATCATTCAACGACCAGGCACCGGCGTGATTCGAACACGCGATCTCCTGTTTACTAGACAGGCGCTTTAACCAACTAAGCCACGGCGCCAACGAGAAGAGCGTTCTTTATATTTTTCAAAACAAAATTTTTGAAGAAATTCCAAAAATTGAAATGATTGCGTAATACAATCCTTTACATATTTCAATAAAATTTTTAAACATTTCTTTTAAAACATTTGCAAATAATTCAAAATCTTCAATCAATATCATTCAATGTGTAGGCACCGGCGTGATTCGAACATGCGATCTCCTGTTTACAAGACAAGCGCTTTAACCAACTAAGCCACGGCGCCAACAACAACAGGTCTCTTTATATTTTTCAAAAGAAAATTCTCGAAGAATTTTCAAAAATTGAAATGATTGCATAAGACATTACTTTACATATTTCAATAAAATGTTTACACATTTCTTTTAAATCATTTGCGAGTAATTCAAAATCGTCAAGCAATAACATTCAACGACCAGGCACCGACGTGATTCGAACAAGCAATCGCCTGTCTTCTAGACAAGCGCTTTAACTAACTAAGCCACTGGGCCTACAAGAACAGGGCTCTTTATATTTTTCAAAACATAATTCTCGAAGAATTTCCAAAAATTGAAATGATTGCGTAAGACATTCCTTTACATATTTCAATAAATTTTTTACACATTTCTTTTAAAATATTTGCGAGTAATTCAAAATCTTCAATCAATATCATTCAATGTGTAGGCACCGGCGTGATTCGAACACGCGATCTCCTGTTTACGAGACAGGCGCTTTAACCATCTAAGCCACGGCGCCCAGCAGTTTTTTTAAAATTTCCTTCTATGAATGTTAAATTTATTTTTAGTTTAAAATAAATAGCAGAGTTAATATTTTAAATTTAATAATTGATAAACTCTTTTTATGCCATTTCAATTTTTAAAAAAAGTTCAGAAAAATACTTACACCGATGGCACCGGCGTGATTCGAACACGCGATCTCCTGTTTACAAGACAGGCGCTTTAACCAACGAAGCCGTGGCGCCAACAAGAAGAGGGCTCTTTATATTTTTCAAAACAAAATTCTCGAAGAATTTTCAAAAATTGAAATGATTGCATAAGACATTACTTTACATATTTCAATAAAATTTTTACGCATTTCTTTTAAAACATTTGCGAGTAATTCAAAATCGTCAATCAATATCATTCAATGAGCAGGCACAGGCGTGATTCGAACACGCGATCTCCTGTTTACAAGACAGGCGCTTTAACCAACTAAGCCACGGCGCCAAAGAGAAGAGGGCTCTTTATATTTTTCAAAACAAAGTTCTCGAAGAATTTTCAAAAATTGAAATGATTGCATAAGACATTGCTTCACATATTTCATTAAAATATTTACACATTTCTTTTAAAACATTTGCGAGTAATTCAAAACCGTCAAGCAATACCATTCAACGATCAGGCACCGGCGTGGTTCGAACACGCGATCTCCTGTTTACAAGACAGGTGCTTTAACCAACTATGCCACGGCGCGAATGAGAAGAGGGTTCTGTATATTTTTCAAAACAAAATTCTCGAAAAATTTTCAAAAATTAAAATGATTGCATAAGACATTGCTTCACATATTTCATTAAAATATTTACACATTTCTTTTAAAACATTTGCGAGTAATTCAAAACCGTCAAGCAATATCATTCAACGACCAGGCACCGGCGTGATTCGAACACGCGATCTCCTGTTTACTAGACAGGCGCTTTAACCAACTAAGCCACGGCGCCAACAGGAAAGGAGCTCTTTATATTTTTCAAAACCAAATTCTCGAAGAATTTCCAAAAATTGAAACGATTGCGTAGGACATTCCTTTACATATTTCAATAAAATTTCTACACGTTTCTTTCAATACACTTGCGCGTAATTCAAAATCGTCAAGGAATATCATTCAACGACCAGGCACCGGCGTGATTCGAACACGCGATCTCCTGTTTACTAGACAGGCGCTTTAACCAACTAAGCCACGGCGCCAACGAGAAGAGCGTTCTTTATATTTTTCAAAACAAAATTTTTGAAGAAATTCCAAAAATTGAAATGATTGCGTAATACAATCCTTTACATATTTCAATAAAATTTTTAAACATTTCTTTTAAAACATTTGCGAGTAATTCAAAATCTTCAATCAATATCATTCAATGTGTAGGCACCGGCGTGATTCGAACATGCGATCTCCTGTTTACAAGACAGGCGCTTTAACCAACTAAGCCACGGCGCCAAAGAGAAGAGGGCTCTTTATATTTTTCAAAACAAAATTGTCGAAGAAATTCCAAAAATTGAAATGATTGCGTAATACATTCCTTTTCATATTTCAATAAAATTTTTACACATTTCTTTTAAAACATTTGCGAGTAATTCAAAAACATCAAGCAATATTATTCAACGACCAGGCACCGGCGTGATTCGAACACGCGATCTCCTGTTTACAAGACAGGCGCTTTAACCAACTAAGCCACGGCGCCAACGAGAAGAGCGTTCTTTATATTTTTCAAAACAAAATTCTCGAAGAAATTCCAAAGATTGAAATAATTGCGTAATACAATTCTTTACATATTTCAATAAAATTTTTACACATTTCTTTTAAAACATTTGCGAGTAATTCAAAATCTCCAATCAATATCATTCAATGTGTAGGCACCGGCGTGATTCGAACACGCGATCTCCTGTTTACAAGACAGGCGCTTTAACCAACTAAGCCACGGCGCCAAAGAGAAGAGGGCTCTTTATATTTTTCAAAACAAAATTCTCGAAGAAATTCCAAAAATTGAAATGATTGCGTAATACATTCCTATACATATTTCAATAACATTTTTCACATTTCTTTTAAAACATTTGCGAGTAATTCAAAAACGTCAAGCAATATCATTCAACGACCAGGCACCGGCGTGATTCGAACACGCGATCTCCTGTTTACGAGACAGGCGCTTTAACCATCTAAGCCACGGCGCCCAGCAGTTTTTTTAAAATTTCCTTCTATGAATGTTAAATTTATTTTTAGTTTAAAATAAATAGCAGAGTTAATATTTTAAATTTAATAATTGATAAACTCTTTTTACGCCATTTCAATTTTTAAAAAAAGGTTCAGAAAAATACTTACACCGATGGCACTGGCGTGATTCGAACACGCGATCTCCTGTTTACAAGACAGGCGCTTTAACCAACTAAGCCACGGCACCAACCAGAAGAGGGTTCTTTATATTTTTCAAAACAAAATTCTCGAAGAATTTTCAAAAATTGAAATGATTGCATAAGACATTACTTTGCATATTTCAATAAAATTTTTACACATTTCTTTTAAAACATTTGCGAGTAATTCAAAATCGTCAATCAATATCATTCAATGAGCAGGCACCGGCGTGATTCGAACACGCGATCTCCTGTTTACAAGACCGGCGCTTTAACCAACTAAGCCACGGCGCCAACCAGAAGAGGGCTCTTTATATTTTTCAAAACAAAATTCTCGAAGAAATTCCAAAAATTGAAATGATTGCGTAATACATTCCTTTACATATTTCAATAAAATTTTTACACATTTCTTTTAAAACATTTACGAGTAATTCAAAATCTTCAATTAATATCATTCAATGTGTAGGCACCGGCGTGATTCGAACACGCGATCTCCTGTTTACGAGACAGGCGCTTTAACCATCTAAGCCACGGCGCTCGACAGTTTTTTTTTAAATTTCCTTCTATGAATGTTAAATTTATTTTTAGTTTAAAATAAATAGCAGAGTTAATATTTTAAATTTTATAATTGAAAAACTCTTTTTACGCCATTTCAATTTTTAAAAGAAGGTTCAGAAAAATACTTACACCGATGGCACCGGCGTGATTCGAACACGCGATCTCCTGTTTACTAGACAGTCGCTTTAACCAACTAAGCCACGGCGCCAACCATAAAAGGGCTCTTTATATTTTTCAAAACAAAATTCTCGAAAAATTTTCAAAAATTGAAATGATTGCATAAGACATTACTTCACATATTTCATTAAAATTTTTACACATTTCTTTTAAAACATTTGCGAGTAATTCAAAATCTTCAATCAATATCATTCAATGTGTAGGCACCGGCGTGATTTGAACACGCGATCTCCTGTTTACTAGACAGTCGCTTTAACCAACTAAGCCACGACGCCAACAAGAACGGGGCTCTTTATATTTTTCAAAACATAATTCTCGAAGAATTTCCAAAAATTGAAACGATTGCGTATGACATTCCTTTACATATTTCAATAAAATTTCTACACGTTTCTTTCAATACACTTGCGCGTAATTCAAAAACGTCAAGGAATATCATTCAACGCCCAGGCACCGGCGTGATTCGAACACGCGATCTCCTGTTTACTAGACAGGCGTTTTAACCAACTAAGCCAAGGCGCCAACAAGTAGAGGGCTCTTTATGTTTTTCAAAACAGAATTCTCGAAGAAATTCCAAAAATTGAAATGATTGCGTAATACATTCCTTTACATATTTCAATAAAATTTTTGCACATTTCTTTTAAAACATTTGCGAGTAATTCAAAATCGTCAAGGAGTATCATTTAATGTGCAGGCACCGGCGTGATTCGAACACGCGATCTCCTGTTTACTAGACAGGCGCTTTAACCAACTAAGCCACGGCGCCAACCAGAAGAGGGCTCTTTATATTTTTCAAAACAAAATTCTCGAAGAATTTCCAAAAATTGAAATGATTGCGTAATACATTCCTTTACATATTTCAATCAAATTTTTACACATTTCTTTTAAAACATTTGCGAGTAATTCAAAATCTTCAATTAATATCATTCAATGTGTAGGCACCGGAGTGATTCGAACACGCGATCTCCTGTTTACGAGACAGGCGCTTTAACCATGGCGCCCGACAGTTCTTTTTAAATTTCCTTCTATGAATGTTAAATTTATTTTTAGTTTAATATAAATAGCAGAGTTAATATTTTAAATTTTATAATTGAAAAACTCTTTTTACGCCATTTCAATTTTTAAAAGAAGGTTCAGAAAAATACTTACACCGATGGCACCGGCGTGATTCGAACACGCGATCTCCTGTTTACAAGAGAGGCGCTTTAACCAACTAAGCCATGGCGCCAACAACAAGAGGACTCTTTATATTTTTGAAAACAAAATTCTCGAAGAATTTCCAAAAATTGAAATGTTTGCGTAAGACATTCCTTTACATATTTCAATAAAATTTTTACACATTTCTTTTAAAACATTTGCGAGTAATTCAAAACCGTCAAGCAAAATCATTCAACGACCAGGCACCGGCGTGATTCGAACACGCGATCCCGTGTTTACTATATACGCGCTTTGACCAACTAAGCCACGGCACCAACAATAAGAGGCTTTTTTATATTTTTCAAAACAAAATTCTCGAAGAATTTTCAAAAATTGAAATGATTGCGTAAGACATTCCTTTACATATTTCAATAAAATGTTTACATATTTCTTTTAAAACACTTGCGAGTAATTCAAAATTGTTAAACAATACCATTCAAGTACCAGGCACTGTTTGCAAAAAAATTCCCTAACGGACAGTACATCACCTGGGCTATGATTATATTTTGCTATATCGCTCTGAAGCGTAATACGTGCAATTTTCTTTTCAAACGAAATATTTCTTCTCTGTATGCGATTTTAATTGAAGGAATTTTCTACTGAATTTTAGATCTCAAAGTTAGTACATGCGATTTCTTGTTGAAAAGACTGATCCTACGACAAATATTTCTTGAAGACAACAGTCTTTCTGATGGTGATGATTTATTTTTTTGTCTGATAACTTTGTCCACTATTTTTACTTCTTGTCCAACTAGAAATTTTCTCGCCAAAAACAAAACACAAAGACGTAATTACTCAACAGGCACCGGCGAGATTTAAACTCACGATCTCCGGTTTACTAGAGAGGCGCTTTAACCAACTAAGCCACGGCGCCTACAAGAAGAGGGATCTTTATATTTTTCAAAACATAATTCTAGACGAATTTCCAAAAATTGAAATGATTGCGTAATACTTTCCTTTACATATTTCAATTAAATTTTTACACATTTCTTTTAGAACTTTTGAGAGTAATTCAATATCGTCAAGCAATATCATTTAACGACCAGACACCGGCGTGATTCAAACACGCAATAATCTGTTTACGAGACAGGCGCTTTAACCATGTAAGCCACGGCGCCCACATTCTTTCGTCAACAGATGCTTTCGTCAACAGTTTCAGAAAAATATTTACACCGATGGCACCGGCGTGAGTCGAACATCATAATTCAAAATCATCAAGCAATATCATTCAACGACCAGGTACCGGCGTGATTCGAACACGCGATCTCATGTTTAAAAGACAGGCGCTTTAACCAACTAAGCCACGGCGCCAAGGAGAAGAGGGCTCTTTATATTTTTCAAAACAAAATTCTCGAAGAATTTTCAAAAATTGAAATGATTGCGTAAGACATTCCTTTACATATTTCAATAAAATTTTTACATATTTCTTTTAAAACACTTGCGAGTAATTCAAAAACATCAAGCAATATTATTTAACGACCAGGCACCGGCGTGATTCGAACACGCGATCTCCTGTTTACTAGACAGGCGCTTTAACCAACTAAGCCACGGCGCCAATGAGAAGAGGGCTCTTTATATTTTTCAAAACAAAATTCTCGAAGAAATTTCAAAAATTGAAGTGATTGCGTAATACATTCCTTTACACATTTCAATAAAATTTTTACACATTTTTTTAAAACATTTGCGAGTAATTCAAAATCGTCAACCAATATCATTCAATGTGCAGGCACCGGCGTGATTCGAACACGCGATCTCCTGTTTACAACACCGGCGCTTTAACCAGCTAAGCCACGGCGCCAATGAGAAGAGGGCTCTTTATATTTTTCAAAACAAAATTCTCGAAGAATTTCCAAAGATTGAAATGATTGCGTAATGCAATCCTTTACATATTTCAATAAAATTTTTACACATTTCTTTTAAAACATTAGCGAGTATTTCAAAATCTTCAATCAATATCATTCAATGTGTAGGCACCGGCGTGATTCGAACACGCGATCTCCAGTTTACGAGACAGGCGCTTTAACCGTCTAAGCCACGGCGCCCGACAGTTTTTTTAAAATTTCCTTCTATGAATGTTAAATTTATTTTTAGTTTAAAATAAATAGCAGAGATAATATTTTAAATTTTATAATTGATAAACTCTTTTTACGACATTTCAATTTTTAAAAGAAGGTTCAGAAAAATACTTACACCGATGGCACCGGCGTGATTCGAACACACGATCTCCTGTTTACAAGACACACTGTTAAAAAAATGCAGAAAAAATACAGAAATTTTCTGTAATTTCAGAAAAAAAGTCGTAAAATACGTTTTGTCTACGTAATTTTTCCGTAATTTACGCCTTTTTTTCTGAAATTACAGAGAATTTCTGTATTTTTTCTGCATTTTTTTAACAGTGCAGGCGCTTTAACCAACTAAGCCACGGCGCCAATGAGAACAGGTCTCTTTATATTTTTCAAAACAAAATTCTCGAAGAATTTCCAAAAATTGAAATGATTGCGTAAGACATTCCTTTACATATTTCAATAAAATTTGTACACATTTCTTTTAAAACATTTGCGAGTAATTCAAAATCGTCAATCAATATCATTCAATGTGCACGCACCGGCGTGATTCGAACACGCGATCTCCTGTTTACAAGACAGGTGCTTTAACCAACTAAGCCCCGGCGCGAACAAGAAGTGGGCTCTTTATATTTTTCAAAACAAAATTCTCGAAGAATTTCCAAAGATTGAAATGATTGCGTAATACAATCCTTTACATATTTCAATAAAATTTTTACACATTTCTTTTAAAACATTTGCGAGTAATTCAAAATCTTCAATCAATATCATTCAATGTGTAGGCACCGGCGTGATTCGAACACGCGATTTTCTGTTTACGAGACAGGCGCTTTAACCATCTACACTGTTAAAAAAATGCAGAAAAAATACAGAAATACTCTGTAATTTCAGAAAAAAAGTCGTAAATTACGGAAAAATTACGTAGACAAAACGTATTTTACGACTTTTTTTCTGAAATTACAGAGAATTTCTGTATTTTTTCTGCATTTTTTTAACAGTGTAAACCACTGCGCCCGACAGTTTTTTTAAAATTTCCTTCTATGAATGTTAAATTTATA
Source organism: Salticus scenicus (assembly GCA_963930645.1). Taxonomy (NCBI): domain Eukaryota; kingdom Metazoa; phylum Arthropoda; class Arachnida; order Araneae; family Salticidae; genus Salticus; species Salticus scenicus. The sequence goes on from OZ005655.1 coordinate 95,773,359, forward strand.
TTTAGTTTAAAATAAATAGCAGAGTTAATATTTTACATTTTATAATTGATAAACTCTTTTTACGCTATTTCAATTTTAAAAGAAGGTTCAGAAAAATGCTTACACCGATTGCACCGGCGTGATTCGAACACGCAATCTCCTGTTTACTAGACAGCCGCTTTAACCAACTAAGCCACGGCGCCAACAGAAAGTGGGCTCTTTATATTTTTTAAAACCAAATTCTCGAAGAATTTCCAAAAATTGAAACGATTGCGTAAGACATTCCTTTACATATTTCAATAAAATGTTTACACATTTCTTTTAAAACATTTGCAAGTAATTCAAAAACGTCAAGCAATATTATTTAACGACCAGGCAACGGCGTGATTCGAACACGCGATCTCCTGTTTACTAGACAGGCGCTTTAACCAACTAAGCCACGGCGCCAACAAGTAGAGGGTTCTTTATATTTTTCAAAACAAAATTCTCGAAGAAATTTCAAAAATTGAAGTGATTGCGTAATACATTCTTTACATATTTCAATAATATTTTTACACATTTCTTTTAAAACATTTGCGAGTAATTCAAAAACGTCAAGCAATATTATTTAACGACCAGACACCGGCGTGATTCGAACACGCGATCTCCTGTTTACTAGACAGGCACTTTAACCAACTAAGCCACGGCGCCAACAAGTAGAGGGTTCTTTATATTTTTCAAAACAAAATTCTCGAAGAAATTTCAAAAGTTGAAGTGATTGCGTAATACATTCTTTACATATTTCAATAAAATTTTTACACATTTCTTTTAAAACATTTGCGAGTAATTCAAAATCGTCAATCAATATCATTCAATGTGCAGGCACCGGCGTGATTCGAACACGCGATCTCCTGTTTACAACACAGGCGCTTTAACCAACTAAGCCACGGCGCCAATGAGAAGAGGGCTCTTTATATTTTTCAAAACAAAATTCTCGAAGAATTTTCAAAAATTGAAATGATTGCATAAGCCATTACTTTACATATTTCAATAAAATTTTTACACATTTCTTTTAAAACATTTGCGAGTAATTCAAAACCGTCAAGCAATATCATTCAACGACCAGGCACCGGCGTAATTCGAACACGCGATCTCCCGTTTACTAGACAGGCGCTTTAACCATCTAAGCCACGGCGCCAACAAGTAGAGGGCTCTTTATATTTTTCAAAACATAATTCTCGAAGAATTTCCAAAAATTGAAATGATTGCTTAAGACATTCCTTTACATATTTCAATAAAATTTTTACACATTTCTTTTAAAACATTTGCGAGTAATTCAAAATCGTCAATCAATATCATTCAATGTGCAGGCACCGGCGTGATTCGAACATGCGATCTCCTGTTTACAAGACAGGCGCTTTAACCAACTAAGCCACGGCGCCAACGAGAAGAGGGCTCTTTATATTTTTCAAAACAAAATTCTCGAAGAATTTCGAAAAATTGAAAGGATTGCCTAAGACATTTCTTTACATATTTCATTAAAATGTTTACACATTTCTTTTAAAACATTTGCGAGTAATTCAAAAACGTCAAGCAATATTATTCAACGACCAGGCACCGGCGTTATTCGAACACGCGATCTCCTGTTCACGAGACAGGCGCTTTAACCATCTACACTGTTAAAAATGCAGAAAAAAATACAGAAATACTCTGTAATTTCAGAAAAAAAGTCGTAAATTACGGAAAAATTACGTAGACAAAACGTATTTTACGACTTTTTTTCTGAAATTACAGAGAATTTCTGTATTTTTTCTGCATTTTTTTTAACAGTGTAAGCCAAGGCGCCTGACAGTTTTTTATTAAATTTCCTTCTATGAATGTTAAATTAATTTTTGTTTAAAATAAATAGCAGAGTTATTATTTTAAATTTTATAATTGATAAACTCTTTTTACGCCATTTCAATTTTTAAAGGAAGGTTCAAAAAAAAACTTACACCGATGGCACCGGCGTGATTCGAACACGCGATCTCCTGTTTACCAGACAGGCGCTTTAACCAACTAAGCCACGGCGCCTACAAGAAGAGGGCTCTTTATATTTTTCAAAACAAAATTCTCGAAGAATTTCGAAAAATTGAAAGGATTGCCTAAGACATTTCTTTACATATTTCATTAAAATGTTTACACATTTCTTTAAAAACATTTGCGAGTAATTCAAAAACGTCAAGCAATATTATTCAACGACCAGGCACCGGCGTTATTCGAACACGCGATCTCCTGTTCACGAGACAGGCGCTTTAACCATCTACACTGTTAAAAAAATGCAGAAAAAATACAGAAATACTCTGTAATTTCAGAAAAAAAGTCGTAAATTACGGAAAAATTACGTAGACAAAACGTATTTTACGACTTTTTTTCTGAAATTACAGAGAATTTCTGTATTTTTTCTGCATTTTTTTAACAGTGTAAACCACGGCGCCCGACAGTTTTTTTAAAATTTCCTTCTATGAATGTTAAATTTATATTTAGTTTAAAATAAATAGCAGAGTTAATATTTTAAATTTTATAATTGATAAACTCTTTTTACGCCATTTCAATTTTAAAAGAAGGTTCAGAAAAATGCTTACACCGATGTGATTCGAACACGCGATCTCCTGTTTACTAGACAGCCGCTTTAAACAACTAAGCCACGGCGCCAACGAAAAGAGGGCTCTTTATATTTTTTAAAACCAAATTCTCGAAGAATTTCCAAAAATTGAAACGATTGCGTAAGACATTCCTTTACATATTTCAATAAAATGTTTACACATTTCTTTTAAAACATTTGCGAGTAATTCAAAAACGTCAAGCAATATTATTTAACGACCAGGCACCGGCGTGATTCGAACACGCGATCTCCTGTGTACTAGACAGGCGCTTTAACCAACTAAGCCACGGCGCCAACAAGTAGAGGGTTCTTTATATTTTTCAAAACAAAATTCTCGAAGAAATTTCAAAATTTGAAGTGATTGCGTAATACATTCTTTACATATTTCAATAATATTTTTACACATTTCTTTTAAAACATTTGCGAGTAATTCAAAATCGGCAATCAATATTATTCAATGTGCAGGCACCGGCGTGATTCGAACACGCGATCTCCTGTTTACAACACAGGCGCTTTAACCAACTAAGCCACGGCGCCAATGAGAAGAGGGCTCTTTATATTTTTCAAAACAAAATTCTCGAAGAATTTTCAAAAATTGAAATGATTGCATAAGACATTGCTTCACATATTTCATTAAAATATTTACACATTTCTTTTAAAACATTTGCGAGTAATTCAAAACCGTCAAGCAATATCATTCAACGACCAGGCACCGGCGTGATTCGAACACGCGATCTCCTGTTTACAAGACAGGCGCTTTAACCAACTAAGCCACGGCGCCAAAGAGATGAGGGCTCTTTATATTTTTCAAAACAAAATTCTCGAAGAAATTCCAAAAATTGAAATGATTGCGTAATACATTCCTTTACATATTTCAATAAAATTTTTACACATTTCTTTTAAAACATTTGCGAGTAATTCAAAAACATCAAGCAATATTATTCAACGACCAGGCACCGGCGTAATTCGAACACGCGATCTCCTGTTTACAAGACAGGCGCTTTAACCAATTAAGCCACGGCGCCAACGTGAAGAGCGTTCTTTATATTTTTCAAAACAAAATTGTCGAAGAATTTCCAAAAATTGAAATGATTGCGTAAGATATTCCTTTACATATTTCAATAAAATTTTTACACATTTCTTTTAAAACATTTGCGAGTAATTCAAAATCTTCAATCAATATCATTCAATGTGTAGGCACCGGCGTGATTCGAACACGCGATCTCCTGTTTACAAGACAGGGCGCGTTAACCAACTAAGCCACGGCGCCAAAGAGAAGAGGGCTTTTTATGTTTTTCAAAACAAAATTCTCGAAGAAATTCCAAAAATTGAAATGATTGCGAAATACATTCCTTTACATATTTCAATAAAATGTTTACACATTTCTTTTAAAACATTTGCGAGTAATTCAAAAACGTCAAGCATTCCTTTACATATTTCAATAAAATTTTTACACATTTCTTTTAAAACATTTGCGAGTAATTCAAAAACATCAAGCAATATTATTCAACGACCAGGCATCGGCGCGATTCGAACACGCGATCTCCTGTTTACTAGACAGGCGCTTTAACCAACTAAGCAAATATTTTATATTTTTTAAAACATAATTCTCGAAGAATTTCCAAAAATTGAAATGATTGCGTAAGACATTCCTTTACATATTTCAATAAATTTTTTACACATTTCTTTTAAAATATTTGCGAGTAATTCAAAATCTTCAATCAATATCATTCAATGTGCAGGCACCGGCGTGATTCGAACACGCGACCTCCTGTTTACAAGACAGGCGCTTTAACCAACTAAGCCACGGCGCCAACGAGAAGAGGGCTCTTTATATTTTTCAAAACAAAATTCTCGAAGAATTTCCAAAAATTGAAATTGCGTAATACAATCCTTTACATATTTCAATAAAATTTTTACACATTTCTTTTAAAACATTTGCGAGTGATTCAAAATCTTCAATCAATATCATTCTATGTGTAGGCACCGGCGTGATTCGAACACGCGACCTCCTGTTTAAGAGACAGGCGCTTTAACCATCTAAGCCACGGCGCCCGACAGTTTTTTAAAATTTCCTTCTATGAATGTTAAATTTATTTTTAGTTTAAAATAAATAGCAGAGTTATTATTTTAAATTTTATAATTGATAAACTCTTTTTACGCCATTTCAATTTTTAAAGGAAGGTTCAGAAAAATACTTACACCGATGGCACCGGCGTGATTCGAACACGCGATCTCCTGTTTACAAGACAGGCGCTTTAACCAACTAAGCCACGGCGCCTACAAGAAGAGGGCTCTTTATATTTTTCAAAACAAAATTCTCGAAGAAATTCCAAAAATTGAAATGATTGCGTAATACATTCCTTTACATATTTCAATAAAATTTTTACACATTTCTTTTAAAACATTTGCGAGTAATTCAAAATCGTCAATTAATATCATTCAATGTGCAGGCACCGGCGTGATTCGAACACGTGACCTCCTGTTTACAACACAGGCGCTTTAACCAACTAAGCCACGGCGCCAATGAGAAGAGGGCTCTTTATATTTTTCAAAACAAAATTCTCGAAGAATTTTCAAAAATTGAAATGATTGCATAAGCCATTACTTTACATATTTCAATAAAATTTTTACACATTTCTTTTAAAACATTTGCGAGTAATTCAAAACCGTCAAGCAATATCATTCAACGACCAGGCACCGGCGTAATTCGAACACGCGATCTCCTGTTTACTAGACAGGCGCTTTAACCATCTAAGCCACGGCGCCAACAAGTAGAAGGCTCTTTATATTTTTCAAAACATAATTCTCGAAGAATTTCCAAAAATTGAAATGATTGCTTAAGACATTCCTTTACATATTTCAATAAAATTTTTACACATTTCTTTTAAAACATTTGCGAGTAATTCAAAATCGTCCATCAATATCATTCAATGTGCAGGCACCGGCGTGATTCGAACATGCGATCTCCTGTTTACAAGACAGGCGCTTTAACCAACTAAGCCACGGCGCCAACGAGAAGAGGGCTCTTTATATTTTTCAAAACAAAATTCTCGAAGAATTTCGAAAAATTGAAAGGATTGCCTAAGACATTTCTTTACATATTTCATTAAAATGTTTACACATTTCTTTTAAAACATTTGCGAGTAATTCAAAAACGTCAAGCAATATTATTCAACGACCAGGCACCGGCGTTATTCGAACACGCGATCTCCTGTTCACGAGACAGGCGCTTTAACCATCTACACTGTTAAAAATGCAGAAAAAAATACAGAAATACTCTGTAATTTCAGAAAAAAAGTCGTAAATTACGGAAAAATTACGTAGACAAAACGTATTTTACGACTTTTTTTCTGAAATTACAGAGAATTTCTGTATTTTTTCTGCATTTTTTTTAACAGTGTAAGCCAAGGCGCCTGACAGTTTTTTTTTAAATTTCCTTCTATGAATGTTAAATTTATTTTTAGTTTAAAATAAATAGCAGAGTTATTATTTTAAATTTTATAATTTATAAACTCTTTTTACGCCATTTCAATTTTTAAAGGAAGGTTCAAAAAAATACTTACACCGATGGCACCGGCGTGATTCGAACACGCGATCTCCTGTTTACAAGACAGGCGCTTTAACCAACTAAGCCACGGCGCCTACAAGAAGAGGGCTCTTTATATTTTTCAAAACAAAATTCTCGAAGAATTTCGAAAAATTGAAAGGATTGCCTAAGACATTTCTTTACATATTTCATTAAAATGTTTACACATTTCTTTAAAAACATTTGCGAGTAATTCAAAAACGTCAAGCAATATTATTCAACGACCAGGCACCGGCGTTATTCGAACACGCGATCTCCTGTTCACGAGACAGGCGCTTTAACCATCTACACTGTTAAAAAAATGCAGAAAAAATACAGAAATACTCTGTAATTTCAGAAAAAAAGTCGTAAATTACGGAAAAATTACGTAGACAAAACGTATTTTACGACTTTTTTTCTGAAATTACAGAGAATTTCTGTATTTTTTCTGCATTTTTTTAACAGTGTAAACCACGGCGCCCGACAGTTTTTTTAAAATTTCCTTCTATGAATGTTAAATTTATATTTAGTTTAAAATAAATAGCAGAGTTAATATTTTAAATTTTATAATTGATAAACTCTTTTTACGCCATTTCAATTTTAAAAGAAGGTTCAGAAAAATGCTTACACCGATGTGATTCGAACACGCGATCTCCTGTTTACTAGACAGCCGCTTTAAACAACTAAGCCACGGCGCCAACGAAAAGAGGGCTCTTTATATTTTTTAAAACCAAATTCTCGAAGAATTTCCAAAAATTGAAACGATTGCGTAAGACATTCCTTTACATATTTCAATAAAATGTTTACACATTTCTTTTAAAACATTTGCGAGTAATTCAAAAACGTCAAGCAATATTATTTAACGACCAGGCACCGGCGTGATTCGAACACGCGATCTCCTGTGTACTAGAGAGGCGCTTTAACCAACTAAGCCACGGCGCCAACAAGTAGAGGGTTCTTTATATTTTTCAAAACAAAATTCTCGAAGAAATTTCAAAATTTGAAGTGATTGCGTAATACATTCTTTACATATTTCAATAATATTTTTACACATTTCTTTTAAAACATTTGCGAGTAATTCAAAATCGGCAATCAATATTATTCAATGTGCAGGCACCGGCGTGATTCGAACACGCGATCTCCTGTTTACAACACAGGCGCTTTAACCAACTAAGCCACGGCGCCAATGAGAAGAGGGCTCTTTATATTTTTCAAAACAAAATTCTCGAAGAATTTTCAAAAATTGAAATGATTGCATAAGACATTGCTTCACATATTTCATTAAAATATTTACACATTTCTTTTAAAACATTTGCGAGTAATTCAAAACCGTCAAGCAATATCATTCAACGACCAGGCACCGGCGTGATTCGAACACGCGATCTCCAGTTTACAAGACAGGCGCTTTAACCAACTAAGCCACGGCGCCAAAGAGATGAGGGCTCTTTATATTTTTCAAAACAAAATTCTCGAAGAAATTCCAAAAATTGAAATGATTGCGTAAGACATTCCTTTACATATTTCAATAAAATTTGTACACATTTCTTTTAAAACATTTGCGAGTAATTCAAAATCGTCAATCAATATCATTCAATGTGCACGCACCGGCGTGATTCGAACACGCGATCTCCTGTTTACAAGACAGGTGCTTTAACCAACTAAGCCCCGGCGCGAACAAGAAGTGGGCTCTTTATATTTTTCAAAACAAAATTCTCGAAGAATTTCCAAAGATTGAAATGATTGCGTAATACAATCCTTTACATATTTCAATAAAATTTTTACACATTTCTTTTAAAACATTTGCGAGTAATTCAAAATCGTCAATCAATATCATTCAATGTGCACGCACCGGCGTGATTCGAACACGCGATCTCCTGTTTACAAGACAGGTGCTTTAACCAACTAAGCCCCGGCGCGAACAAGAAGTGGGCTCTTTATATTTTTCAAAACAAAATTCTCGAAGAATTTCCAAAGATTGAAATGATTGCGTAAGACATTCCTTTACATATTTCAATAAAATTTTTACATATTTCTTTTAAAACACTTGCGAGTAATTCAAAAACATCAAGCAATATTATTTAACGACCAGGCACCGGCGTGATTCGAACACGCGATCTCCTGTTTACTAGACAGGCGCTTTAACCAACTAAGCCACGGCGCCAATGAGAAGAGGGCTCTTTATATTTTTCAAAACAAAATTCTCGAAGAAATTTCAAAAATTGAAGTGATTGCGTAATACATTCCTTTACACATTTCAATAAAATTTTTACACATTTTTTTAAAACATTTGCGAGTAATTCAAAATCGTCAACCAATATCATTCAATGTGCAGGCACCGGCGTGATTCGAACACGCGATCTCCTGTTTACAACACCGGCGCTTTAACCAGCTAAGCCACGGCGCCAATGAGAAGAGGGCTCTTTATATTTTTCAAAACAAAATTCTCGAAGAATTTCCAAAGATTGAAATGATTGCGTAATGCAATCCTTTACATATTTCAATAAAATTTTTACACATTTCTTTTAAAACATTAGCGAGTATTTCAAAATCTTCAATCAATATCATTCAATGTGTAGGCACCGGCGTGATTCGAACACGCGATCTCCAGTTTACGAGACAGGCGCTTTAACCGTCTAAGCCACGGCGCCCGACAGTTTTTTTAAAATTTCCTTCTATGAATGTTAAATTTATTTTTAGTTTAAAATAAATAGCAGAGATAATATTTTAAATTTTATAATTGATAAACTCTTTTTACGACATTTCAATTTTTAAAAGAAGGTTCAGAAAAATACTTACACCGATGGCACCGGCGTGATTCGAACACACGATCTCCTGTTTACAAGACACACTGTTAAAAAAATGCAGAAAAAATACAGAAATTTTCTGTAATTTCAGAAAAAAAGTCGTAAAATACGTTTTGTCTACGTAATTTTTCCGTAATTTACGCCTTTTTTTCTGAAATTACAGAGAATTTCTGTATTTTTTCTGCATTTTTTTAACAGTGCAGGCGCTTTAACCAACTAAGCCACGGCGCCAATGAGAACAGGTCTCTTTATATTTTTCAAAACAAAATTCTCGAAGAATTTCCAAAAATTGAAATGATTGCGTAAGACATTCCTTTACATATTTCAATAAAATTTGTACACATTTCTTTTAAAACATTTGCGAGTAATTCAAAATCGTCAATCAATATCATTCAATGTGCACGCACCGGCGTGATTCGAACACGCGATCTCCTGTTTACAAGACAGGTGCTTTAACCAACTAAGCCCCGGCGCGAACAAGAAGTGGGCTCTTTATATTTTTCAAAACAAAATTCTCGAAGAATTTCCAAAGATTGAAATGATTGCGTAATACAATCCTTTACATATTTCAATAAAATTTTTACACATTTCTTTTAAAACATTTGCGAGTAATTCAAAATCTTCAATCAATATCATTCAATGTGTAGGCACCGGCGTGATTCGAACACGCGATTTTCTGTTTACGAGACAGGCGCTTTAACCATCTACACTGTTAAAAAAATGCAGAAAAAATACAGAAATACTCTGTAATTTCAGAAAAAAAGTCGTAAATTACGGAAAAATTACGTAGACAAAACGTATTTTACGACTTTTTTTCTGAAATTACAGAGAATTTCTGTATTTTTTCTGCATTTTTTTAACAGTGTAAACCACTGCGCCCGACAGTTTTTTTAAAATTTCCTTCTATGAATGTTAAATTTATATTTAGTTTAAAATAAATAGCAGAGTTAATATTTTACATTTTATAATTGATAAACTCTTTTTACGCTATTTCAATTTTAAAAGAAGGTTCAGAAAAATGCTTACACCGATTGCACCGGCGTGATTCGAACACGCAATCTCCTGTTTACTAGACAGCCGCTTTAACCAACTAAGCCACGGCGCCAACAGAAAGTGGGCTCTTTATATTTTTTAAAACCAAATTCTCGAAGAATTTCCAAAAATTGAAACGATTGCGTAAGACATTCCTTTACATATTTCAATAAAATGTTTACACATTTCTTTTAAAACATTTGCAAGTAATTCAAAAACGTCAAGCAATATTATTTAACGACCAGGCAACGGCGTGATTCGAACACGCGATCTCCTGTTTACTAGACAGGCGCTTTAACCAACTAAGCCACGGCGCCAACAAGTAGAGGGTTCTTTATATTTTTCAAAACAAAATTCTCGAAGAAATTTCAAAAATTGAAGTGATTGCGTAATACATTCTTTACATATTTCAATAATATTTTTACACATTTCTTTTAAAACATTTGCGAGTAATTCAAAAACGTCAAGCAATATTATTTAACGACCAGACACCGGCGTGATTCGAACACGCGATCTCCTGTTTACTAGACAGGCACTTTAACCAACTAAGCCACGGCGCCAACAAGTAGAGGGTTCTTTATATTTTTCAAAACAAAATTCTCGAAGAAATTTCAAAAGTTGAAGTGATTGCGTAATACATTCTTTACATATTTCAATAAAATTTTTACACATTTCTTTTAAAACATTTGCGAGTAATTCAAAATCGTCAATCAATATCATTCAATGTGCAGGCACCGGCGTGATTCGAACACGCGATCTCCTGTTTACAACACAGGCGCTTTAACCAACTAAGCCACGGCGCCAATGAGAAGAGGGCTCTTTATATTTTTCAAAACAAAATTCTCGAAGAATTTTCAAAAATTGAAATGATTGCATAAGCCATTACTTTACATATTTCAATAAAATTTTTACACATTTCTTTTAAAACATTTGCGAGTAATTCAAAACCGTCAAGCAATATCATTCAACGACCAGGCACCGGCGTAATTCGAACACGCGATCTCCCGTTTACTAGACAGGCGCTTTAACCATCTAAGCCACGGCGCCAACAAGTAGAGGGCTCTTTATATTTTTCAAAACATAATTCTCGAAGAATTTCCAAAAATTGAAATGATTGCTTAAGACATTCCTTTACATATTTCAATAAAATTTTTACACATTTCTTTTAAAACATTTGCGAGTAATTCAAAATCGTCAATCAATATCATTCAATGTGCAGGCACCGGCGTGATTCGAACATGCGATCTCCTGTTTACAAGACAGGCGCTTTAACCAACTAAGCCACGGCGCCAACGAGAAGAGGGCTCTTTATATTTTTCAAAACAAAATTCTCGAAGAATTTCGAAAAATTGAAAGGATTGCCTAAGACATTTCTTTACATATTTCATTAAAATGTTTACACATTTCTTTTAAAACATTTGCGAGTAATTCAAAAACGTCAAGCAATATTATTCAACGACCAGGCACCGGCGTTATTCGAACACGCGATCTCCTGTTCACGAGACAGGCGCTTTAACCATCTACACTGTTAAAAATGCAGAAAAAAATACAGAAATACTCTGTAATTTCAGAAAAAAAGTCGTAAATTACGGAAAAATTACGTAGACAAAACGTATTTTACGACTTTTTTTCTGAAATTACAGAGAATTTCTGTATTTTTTCTGCATTTTTTTTAACAGTGTAAGCCAAGGCGCCTGACAGTTTTTTATTAAATTTCCTTCTATGAATGTTAAATTAATTTTTGTTTAAAATAAATAGCAGAGTTATTATTTTAAATTTTATAATTGATAAACTCTTTTTACGCCATTTCAATTTTTAAAGGAAGGTTCAAAAAAAAACTTACACCGATGGCACCGGCGTGATTCGAACACGCGATCTCCTGTTTACCAGACAGGCGCTTTAACCAACTAAGCCACGGCGCCTACAAGAAGAGGGCTCTTTATATTTTTCAAAACAAAATTCTCGAAGAATTTCGAAAAATTGAAAGGATTGCCTAAGACATTTCTTTACATATTTCATTAAAATGTTTACACATTTCTTTAAAAACATTTGCGAGTAATTCAAAAACGTCAAGCAATATTATTCAACGACCAGGCACCGGCGTTATTCGAACACGCGATCTCCTGTTCACGAGACAGGCGCTTTAACCATCTACACTGTTAAAAAAATGCAGAAAAAATACAGAAATACTCTGTAATTTCAGAAAAAAAGTCGTAAATTACGGAAAAATTACGTAGACAAAACGTATTTTACGACTTTTTTTCTGAAATTACAGAGAATTTCTGTATTTTTTCTGCATTTTTTTAACAGTGTAAACCACGGCGCCCGACAGTTTTTTTAAAATTTCCTTCTATGAATGTTAAATTTATATTTAGTTTAAAATAAATAGCAGAGTTAATATTTTAAATTTTATAATTGATAAACTCTTTTTACGCCATTTCAATTTTAAAAGAAGGTTCAGAAAAATGCTTACACCGATGTGATTCGAACACGCGATCTCCTGTTTACTAGACAGCCGCTTTAAACAACTAAGCCACGGCGCCAACGAAAAGAGGGCTCTTTATATTTTTTAAAACCAAATTCTCGAAGAATTTCCAAAAATTGAAACGATTGCGTAAGACATTCCTTTACATATTTCAATAAAATGTTTACACATTTCTTTTAAAACATTTGCGAGTAATTCAAAAACGTCAAGCAATATTATTTAACGACCAGGCACCGGCGTGATTCGAACACGCGATCTCCTGTGTACTAGACAGGCGCTTTAACCAACTAAGCCACGGCGCCAACAAGTAGAGGGTTCTTTATATTTTTCAAAACAAAATTCTCGAAGAAATTTCAAAATTTGAAGTGATTGCGTAATACATTCTTTACATATTTCAATAATATTTTTACACATTTCTTTTAAAACATTTGCGAGTAATTCAAAATCGGCAATCAATATTATTCAATGTGCAGGCACCGGCGTGATTCGAACACGCGATCTCCTGTTTACAACACAGGCGCTTTAACCAACTAAGCCACGGCGCCAATGAGAAGAGGGCTCTTTATATTTTTCAAAACAAAATTCTCGAAGAATTTTCAAAAATTGAAATGATTGCATAAGACATTGCTTCACATATTTCATTAAAATATTTACACATTTCTTTTAAAACATTTGCGAGTAATTCAAAACCGTCAAGCAATATCATTCAACGACCAGGCACCGGCGTGATTCGAACACGCGATCTCCTGTTTACAAGACAGGCGCTTTAACCAACTAAGCCACGGCGCCAAAGAGATGAGGGCTCTTTATATTTTTCAAAACAAAATTCTCGAAGAAATTCCAAAAATTGAAATGATTGCGTAATACATTCCTTTACATATTTCAATAAAATTTTTACACATTTCTTTTAAAACATTTGCGAGTAATTCAAAAACATCAAGCAATATTATTCAACGACCAGGCACCGGCGTAATTCGAACACGCGATCTCCTGTTTACAAGACAGGCGCTTTAACCAATTAAGCCACGGCGCCAACGTGAAGAGCGTTCTTTATATTTTTCAAAACAAAATTGTCGAAGAATTTCCAAAAATTGAAATGATTGCGTAAGATATTCCTTTACATATTTCAATAAAATTTTTACACATTTCTTTTAAAACATTTGCGAGTAATTCAAAATCTTCAATCAATATCATTCAATGTGTAGGCACCGGCGTGATTCGAACACGCGATCTCCTGTTTACAAGACAGGGCGCGTTAACCAACTAAGCCACGGCGCCAAAGAGAAGAGGGCTTTTTATGTTTTTCAAAACAAAATTCTCGAAGAAATTCCAAAAATTGAAATGATTGCGAAATACATTCCTTTACATATTTCAATAAAATGTTTACACATTTCTTTTAAAACATTTGCGAGTAATTCAAAAACGTCAAGCATTCCTTTACATATTTCAATAAAATTTTTACACATTTCTTTTAAAACATTTGCGAGTAATTCAAAAACATCAAGCAATATTATTCAACGACCAGGCATCGGCGCGATTCGAACACGCGATCTCCTGTTTACTAGACAGGCGCTTTAACCAACTAAGCAAATATTTTATATTTTTTAAAACATAATTCTCGAAGAATTTCCAAAAATTGAAATGATTGCGTAAGACATTCCTTTACATATTTCAATAAATTTTTTACACATTTCTTTTAAAATATTTGCGAGTAATTCAAAATCTTCAATCAATATCATTCAATGTGCAGGCACCGGCGTGATTCGAACACGCGACCTCCTGTTTACAAGACAGGCGCTTTAACCAACTAAGCCACGGCGCCAACGAGAAGAGGGCTCTTTATATTTTTCAAAACAAAATTCTCGAAGAATTTCCAAAAATTGAAATTGCGTAATACAATCCTTTACATATTTCAATAAAATTTTTACACATTTCTTTTAAAACATTTGCGAGTGATTCAAAATCTTCAATCAATATCATTCTATGTGTAGGCACCGGCGTGATTCGAACACGCGACCTCCTGTTTAAGAGACAGGCGCTTTAACCATCTAAGCCACGGCGCCCGACAGTTTTTTAAAATTTCCTTCTATGAATGTTAAATTTATTTTTAGTTTAAAATAAATAGCAGAGTTATTATTTTAAATTTTATAATTGATAAACTCTTTTTACGCCATTTCAATTTTTAAAGGAAGGTTCAGAAAAATACTTACACCGATGGCACCGGCGTGATTCGAACACGCGATCTCCTGTTTACAAGACAGGCGCTTTAACCAACTAAGCCACGGCGCCTACAAGAAGAGGGCTCTTTATATTTTTCAAAACAAAATTCTCGAAGAAATTCCAAAAATTGAAATGATTGCGTAATACATTCCTTTACATATTTCAATAAAATTTTTACACATTTCTTTTAAAACATTTGCGAGTAATTCAAAATCGTCAATTAATATCATTCAATGTGCAGGCACCGGCGTGATTCGAACACGTGACCTCCTGTTTACAACACAGGCGCTTTAACCAACTAAGCCACGGCGCCAATGAGAAGAGGGCTCTTTATATTTTTCAAAACAAAATTCTCGAAGAATTTTCAAAAATTGAAATGATTGCATAAGCCATTACTTTACATATTTCAATAAAATTTTTACACATTTCTTTTAAAACATTTGCGAGTAATTCAAAACCGTCAAGCAATATCATTCAACGACCAGGCACCGGCGTAATTCGAACACGCGATCTCCTGTTTACTAGACAGGCGCTTTAACCATCTAAGCCACGGCGCCAACAAGTAGAGGGCTCTTTATATTTTTCAAAACATAATTCTCGAAGAATTTCCAAAAATTGAAATGATTGCTTAAGACATTCCTTTACATATTTCAATAAAATTTTTACACATTTCTTTTAAAACATTTGCGAGTAATTCAAAATCGTCAATCAATATCATTCAATGTGCAGGCACCGGCGTGATTCGAACATGCGATCTCCTGTTTACAAGACAGGCGCTTTAACCAACTAAGCCACGGCGCCAACGAGAAGAGGGCTCTTTATATTTTTCAAAACAAAATTCTCGAAGAATTTCGAAAAATTGAAAGGATTGCCTAAGACATTTCTTTACATATTTCATTAAAATGTTTACACATTTCTTTTAAAACATTTGCGAGTAATTCAAAAACGTCAAGCAATATTATTCAACGACCAGGCACCGGCGTTATTCGAACACGCGATCTCCTGTTCACGAGACAGGCGCTTTAACCATCTACACTGTTAAAAATGCAGAAAAAAATACAGAAATACTCTGTAATTTCAGAAAAAAAGTCGTAAATTACGGAAAAATTACGTAGACAAAACGTATTTTACGACTTTTTTTCTGAAATTACAGAGAATTTCTGTATTTTTTCTGCATTTTTTTTAACAGTGTAAGCCAAGGCGCCTGACAGTTTTTTTCTAAATTTCCTTCTATGAATGTTAAATTTATTTTTAGTTTAAAATAAATAGCAGAGTTATTATTTTAAATTTTATAATTGATAAACTCTTTTTACGCCATTTCAATTTTTAAAGGAAGGTTCAAAAAAATACTTACACCGATGGCACCGGCGTGATTCGAACACGCGATCTCCTGTTTACAAGACAGGCGCTTTAACCAACTAAGCCACGGCGCCTACAAGAAGAGGGCTCTTTATATTTTTCAAAACAAAATTCTCGAAGAATTTCGAAAAATTGAAAGGATTGCCTAAGACATTTCTTTACATATTTCATTAAAATGTTTACACATTTCTTTAAAAACATTTGCGAGTAATTCAAAAACGTCAAGCAATATTATTCAACGACCAGGCACCGGCGTTATTCGAACACGCGATCTCCTGTTCACGAGACAGGCGCTTTAACCATCTACACTGTTAAAAAAATGCAGAAAAAATACAGAAATACTCTGTAATTTCAGAAAAAAAGTCGTAAATTACGGAAAAATTACGTAGACAAAACGTATTTTACGACTTTTTTTCTGAAATTACAGAGAATTTCTGTATTTTTTCTGCATTTTTTTAACAGTGTAAACCACGGCGCCCGACAGTTTTTTTAAAATTTCCTTCTATGAATGTTAAATTTATATTTAGTTTAAAATAAATAGCAGAGTTAATATTTTAAATTTTATAATTGATAAACTCTTTTTACGCCATTTCAATTTTAAAAGAAGGTTCAGAAAAATGCTTACACCGATGTGATTCGAACACGCGATCTCCTGTTTACTAGACAGCCGCTTTAAACAACTAAGCCACGGCGCCAACGAAAAGAGGGCTCTTTATATTTTTCAAAACAAAATTCTCGAAGAAATTTCAAAATTTGAAGTGATTGCGTAATACATTCTTTACATATTTCAATAATATTTTTACACATTTCTTTTAAAACATTTGCGAGTAATTCAAAATCGGCAATCAATATTATTCAATGTGCAGGCACCGGCGTGATTCGAACACGCGATCTCCTGTTTACAACACAGGCGCTTTAACCAACTAAGCCACGGCGCCAATGAGAAGAGGGCTCTTTATATTTTTCAAAACAAAATTCTCGAAGAATTTTCAAAAATTGAAATGATTGCATAAGACATTGCTTCACATATTTCATTAAAATATTTACACATTTCTTTTAAAACATTTGCGAGTAATTCAAAACCGTCAAGCAATATCATTCAACGACCAGGCACCGGCGTGATTCGAACACGCGATCTCCAGTTTACAAGACAGGCGCTTTAACCAACTAAGCCACGGCGCCAAAGAGATGAGGGCTCTTTATATTTTTCAAAACAAAATTCTCGAAGAAATTCCAAAAATTGAAATGATTGCGTAATACATTCCTTTACATATTTCAATAAAATTTTTACACATTTCTTTTAAAACATTTGCGAGTAATTCAAAAACATCAAGCAATATTATTCAACGACCAGGCACCGGCGTAATTCGAACACGCGATCTCCTGTTTACAAGACAGGCGCTTTAACCAATTAAGCCACGGCGCCAACGTGAAAAGCGTTCTTTATATTTTTCAAAACAAAATTGTCGAAGAATTTCCAAAAATTGAAATGATTGCGTAAGATATTCCTTTACATATTTCAATAAAATTTTTACACATTTCTTTTAAAACATTTGCGAGTAATTCAAAATCTTCAATCAATATCATTCAATGTGTAGGCACCGGCGTGATTCGAACACGCGATCTCCTGTTTACAAGACAGGGCGCGTTAACCAACTAAGCCACGGCGCCAAAGAGAAGAGGGCTTTTTATGTTTTTCAAAACAAAATTCTCGAAGAAATTCCAAAAATTGAAATGATTGCGAAATACATTCCTTTACATATTTCAATAAAATGTTTACACATTTTTTTTAAAACATTTGCGAGTAATTCAAAAACGTCAAGCATTCCTTTACATATTTCAATAAAATTTTTACACATTTCTTTTAAAACATTTGCGAGTAATTCAAAAACATCAAGCAATATTATTCAACGACCAGGCATCGGCGCGATTCGAACACGCGATCTCCTGTTTACTAGACAGGCGCTTTAACCAACTAAGCAAATGTTTTATATTTTTCAAAACATAATTCTCGAAGAATTTCCAAAAATTGAAATGATTGCGTAAGACATTCCTTTACATATTTCAATAAATTTTTTACACATTTCTTTTAAAATATTTGCAAGTAATTCAAAATCTTCAATCAATATCATTCAATGTGCAGGCACCGGCGTGATTCGAACACGCGATCTCCTGTTTACAAGACAGGCGCTTTAACCAACTAAGCCACGGCGCCAACGAGAAGAGGGCTCTTTATATTTTTCAAAACAAAATTCTCGAAGAATTTCCAAAAATTGAAATTGCGTAATACAATCCTTTACATATTTCAATAAAATTTTTACACATTTCTTTTAAAACATTTGCGAGTGATTCAAAATCTTCAATCAATATCATTCTATGTGTAGGCACCGGCGTGATTCGAACACGCGACCTCCTGTTTAAGAGACAGGCGCTTTAACCATCTAAGCCACGGCGCCCGACAGTTTTTTAAAATTTCCTTCTATGAATGTTAAATTTATTTTTAGTTTAAAATAAATAGCAGAGTTATTATTTTAAATTTTATAATTGATAAACTCTTTTTACGCCATTTCAATTTTTAAAGGAAGGTTCAGAAAAATACTTACACCGATGGCACCGGCGTGATTCGAACACGCCATCTCCTGTTTACAAGACAGGCGCTTTAACCAACTAAGCCACGGCGCCTACAAGAAGAGGGCTCTTTATATTTTTCAAAACAAAATTCTCGAAGAATTTCGAAAAATTGAAAGGATTGCCTAAGACATTTCTTTACATATTTCATTAAAATGTTTACACATTTCTTTTAAAACATTTGCGAGTAATTGAAAAACGTCAAGCAATATTATTCAACGACCAGGCACCGGCGTTATTCGAACACGCGATCTCCTGTTCACGAGACAGGCGCTTTAACCATCTACACTGTTAAAAAAATGCAGAAAAAATACAGAAATACTCTGTAATTTCAGAAAAATGTCGTAAATTACGGAAAAATTACGTAGACAAAACGTATTTTACGACTCTTTTTCTGAAATTACAGAGAATTTCTGTATTTTTTCTGCATTTTTTTAACAGTGTAAACCACGGCGCCCGACAGTTTTTTTAAAATTTCCTTCTATGAATGTTAAATTTATATTTAGTTTAAAATAAATAGCAGAGTTAATATTTTAAATTTTATAATTGATAAACTCTTTTTACGCCATTTCAATTTTAAAAGAAGGTTCAGAAAAATGCTTACACCGATTGCACCGGCGTGATTCGAACACGCGATCTCCTGTTTACTAGACAGCCGCTTTAACCAACTAAGCCACGGCGCCAACAAAGAGAGGGCTCTTTATATTTTTTAAAACCAAATTCTCGAAGAATTTCCAAAAATTGAAACGATTGCGTAAGACATTCCTTTACATATTTCAGGCCCACCAGCGGCCGAGCGGTTCTGCGCTCAAAGCTGGTAGATGGGAGGTGCCGGGTTCGATCCCTGGTCGCGCTCATCGACCTAGCCGTTCGCTAGGTCGATCTCCTGCTTCACGCGATCTCCTGTTTACAAGACAGGCGCTTTAACCAATTAAGCCACGGCGCCAACGGGAAGAGTGTTCTTTATATTTTTCAAAACAAAATTCTCGAAGAATTTTCAAAAATTGAAATGATTGCATAAGACATTACTTTACATATTTCATTAAAATGTTTACACATTTCTTTTAAAATATTTGCGAGTAATTCAAAAACGTCAAGCAATATCATTCAACGACCAGGCACCAACGTGATTCGAACACGCGATCTCCTGTTTAAAAGACAGGCGCTTTAACCAACTAAGCCACGGCGCCAATGAGAAGAGGGCTCTTTATATTTTTCAAAACAAAATTCTCGAAGAAATTCCAAAAATTGAAATGATTGCGTAATACATTCCTTTACATATTCCAATAAAATTTTTACACATTTCTTTTAAAACATTTGCGAGTAATTCAAAAACGTCAAGCAATGTTATTCAACGACCAGGCACCGGCGTGATTCGAACACGCGATCTCCTGTTTACAAGACAGGCGCTTTAACCAACTAAGCCACGGCGCCAATGAGAAGAGGGCTCTTCATATTTTTCAAAACAAAATTCTCGAAGAAATTCCAAAAATTGAAATGATTGCGAAATACTTTCCTTTACATATTTCAATAAAATTTCTACACGTTTCTTTCAATACACTTGCGCATAATTCGAAATCGTCAAGGAATAACTTTCAACGACCTGGCACCGACGTGATTCGAACACGCGATCGCCTGTTTACTTGACAAGCGCTTTAACCAACTAAGCCACATCGCCAACAACAACAGGTCTCTTTATATTTTTCAAAAGAAAATTCTCGAAGAATTTTCAAAAATTGAAATGATTGCATAAGACATTACTTTACATATTTCAATAAAATGTTTACACATGTCTTTTAAATCATTTGCGAGTAATTCAAAATCGTCAAGCAATAACATTCAACGACCAGGCACCGACGTGATTCGAACAAGCAATCGCCTGTCTTCTAGACAAGCGCTTTAACTAACTAAGCCACTGGGCCTACAAGAACAGGGCTCTTTATATTTTTCAAAACATAATTCTCGAAGAATTTCCAAAAATTGAAATGATTGCGTAAGACATTCCTTTACATATTTCAATAAATTTTTTACACATTTCTTTTAAAATATTTGCGAGTAATTCAAAATCTTCAATCAATATCATTCAATGTGTAGGCACCGGCGTGATTCAAACACGCGATCTCCTGTTTACGAGACAGGCGCTTTAACCATCTAAGCCACGGCGCCCAGCAGTTTTTTTAAAATTTCCTTCTATGAATGTTAAATTTATTTTTAGTTTAAAATAAATAGCAGAGTTAATATTTTAAATTTAATAATTGATAAACTCTTTTTACGCCATTTCAATTTTTAAAAAAAGTTCAGAAAAATACTTACACCGATGGCACCGGCGTGATTCGAACACGCGATCTCCTGTTTACAAGACAGGCGCTTTAACCAACGAAGCCGTGGCGCCAACAAGAAGCATTATTATTATGCTCTTTATATTTTTCAAAACAAAATTCTCGAAGAATTTTCAAAAATTGAAATGATTGCATAAGACATTACTTTACATATTTCAATAAAATTTTTACGCATTTCTTTTAAAACATTTGCGAGTAATTCAAAACCGTCAAGCAATACCATTCAACGATCAGGCACCGGCGTGGTTCGAACACGCGATCTCCTGTTTACAAGACAGGTGCTTTAACCAACTATGCCACGGCGCGAATGAGAAGAGGGTTCTGTATATTTTTCAAAACAAAATTCTCGAAAAATTTTCAAAAATTAAAATGATTGCATAAGACATTGCTTCACATATTTCATTAAAATATTTACACATTTCTTTTAAAACATTTGCGAGTAATTCAAAACCGTCAAGCAATATCATTCAACGACCAGGCACCGGCGTGATTCGAACACGCGATCTCCTGTTTACTAGACAGGCGCTTTAACCAACTAAGCCACGGCGCGAATGAGAAGAGGGTTCTGTATATTTTTCAAAACAAAATTCTCGAAAAATTTTCAAAAATTAAAATGATTGCATAAGACATTGCTTCACATATTTCATTAAAATATTTACACATTTCTTTTAAAACATTTGCGAGTAATTCAAAACCGTCAATCAATATCATTCAATGAGCAGGCACAGGCGTGATTCGAACACGCGATCTCCTGTTTACAAGACAGGCGCTTTAACCAACTAAGCCACGGCGCCAAAGAGAAGAGGGCTCTTTATATTTTTCAAAACAAAGTTCTCGAAGAATTTTCAAAAATTGAAATGATTGCATAAGACATTGCTTCACATATTTCATTAAAATATTTACACATTTCTTTTAAAACATTTGCGAGTAATTCAAAACCGTCAAGCAATACCATTCAACGATCAGGCACCGGCGTGGTTCGAACACGCGATCTCCTGTTTACAAGACAGGTGCTTTAACCAACTATGCCACGGCGCGAATGAGAAGAGGGTTCTGTATATTTTTCAAAACAAAATTCTCGAAAAATTTTCAAAAATTAAAATGATTGCATAAGACATTGCTTCACATATTTCATTAAAATATTTACACATTTCTTTTAAAACATTTGCGAGTAATTCAAAACCGTCAAGCAATATCATTCAACGACCAGGCACCGGCGTGATTCGAACACGCGATCTCCTGTTTACTAGACAGGCGCTTTAACCAACTAAGCCACGGCGCCAACAGGAAAGGAGCTCTTTATATTTTTCAAAACCAAATTCTCGAAGAATTTCCAAAAATTGAAACGATTGCGTAGGACATTCCTTTACATATTTCAATAAAATTTCTACACGTTTCTTTCAATACACTTGCGCGTAATTCAAAATCGTCAAGGAATATCATTCAACGACCAGGCACCGGCGTGATTCGAACACGCGATCTCCTGTTTACTAGACAGGCGCTTTAACCAACTAAGCCACGGCGCCAACGAGAAGAGCGTTCTTTATATTTTTCAAAACAAAATTTTTGAAGAAATTCCAAAAATTGAAATGATTGCGTAATACAATCCTTTACATATTTCAATAAAATTTTTAAACATTTCTTTTAAAACATTTGCGAGTAATTCAAAATCTTCAATCAATATCATTCAATGTGTAGGCACTGGCGTGATTCGAACACGCGATCTCCTGTTTACAAGACAGGCGCTTTAACCAATTAAGCCACGGCGCCAACGTGAAGAGCGTTCTTTATATTTTTCAAAACAAAATTGTCGAAGAATTTCCAAAAATTGAAATGATTGCGTAAGATATTCCTTTACATATTTCAATAAAATTTTTACACATTTCTTTTAAAACATTTGCGAGTAATTCAAAATCTTCAATCAATATCATTCAATGTGTAGGCACCGGCGTGATTCGAACACGCGATCTCCTGTTTACAAGACAGGGCGCGTTAACCAACTAAGCCACGGCGCCAAAGAGAAGAGGGCTTTTTATGTTTTTCAAAACAAAATTCTCGAAGAAATTCCAAAAATTGAAATGATTGCGAAATACATTCCTTTACATATTTCAATAAAATGTTTACACATTTCTTTTAAAACATTTGCGAGTAATTCAAAAACGTCAAGCATTCCTTTACATATTTCAATAAAATTTTTACACATTTCTTTTAAAACATTTGCGAGTAATTCAAAAACATCAAGCAATATTATTCAACGACCAGGCATCGGCGCGATTCGAACACGCGATCTCCTGTTTACTAGACAGGCGCTTTAACCAACTAAGCAAATATTTTATATTTTTCAAAACATAATTCTCGAAGAATTTCCAAAAATTGAAATGATTGCGTAAGACATTCCTTTACATATTTCAATAAATTTTTTACACATTTCTTTTAAAATATTTGCGAGTAATTCAAAATCTTCAATCAATATCATTCAATGTGCAGGCACCGGCGTGATTCGAACACGCGATCTCCTGTTTACAAGACAGGCGCTTTAACCAACTAAGCCACGGCGCCAACGAGAAGAGGGCTCTTTATATTTTTCAAAACAAAATTCTCGAAGAATTTCCAAAAATTGAAATTGCGTAATACAATCCTTTACATATTTCAATAAAATTTTTACACATTTCTTTTAAAACATTTGCGAGTGATTCAAAATCTTCAATCAATATCATTCTATGTGTAGGCACCGGCGTGATTCGAACACGCGACCTCCTGTTTAAGAGACAGGCGCTTTAACCATCTAAGCCACGGCGCCCGACAGTTTTTTAAAATTTCCTTCTATGAATGTTAAATTTATTTTTAGTTTAAAATAAATAGCAGAGTTATTATTTTAAATTTTATAATTGATAAACTCTTTTTACGCCATTTCAATTTTTAAAGGAAGGTTCAGAAAAATACTTACACCGATGGCACCGGCGTGATTCGAACACGCGATCTCCTGTTTACAAGACAGGCGCTTTAACCAACTAAGCCACGGCGCCTACAAGAAGAGGGCTCTTTATATTTTTCAAAACAAAATTCTCGAAGAATTTCGAAAAATTGAAAGGATTGCCTAAGACATTTCTTTACATATTTCATTAAAATGTTTACACATTTCTTTTAAAACATTTGCGAGTAATTGAAAAACGTCAAGCAATATTATTCAACGACCAGGCACCGGCATTATTCGAACACGCGATCTCCTGTTCACGAGACAGGCGCTTTAACCATCTACACTGTTAAAAAAATGCAGAAAAAATACAGAAATACTCTGTAATTTCAGAAAAAAAGTCGTAAATTACGGAAAAATTACGTAGACAAAACGTATTTTACGACTCTTTTTCTGAAATTACAGAGAATTTCTGTATTTTTTCTGCATTTTTTTAACAGTGTAAACCACGGCGCCCGACAGTTTTTTTAAAATTTCCTTCTATGAATGTTAAATTTATATTTAGTTTAAAATAAATAGCAGAGTTAATATTTTAAATTTTATAATTGATAAACTCTTTTTACGCCATTTCAATTTTAAAAGAAGGTTCAGAAAAATGCTTACACCGATTGCACCGGCGTGATTCGAACACGCTACCTCCTGTTTACTAGACAGCCGCTTTAACCAACTAAGCCACGGCGCCAACAAAGAGAGGGCTCTTTATATTTTTTAAAACCAAATTCTCGAAGAATTTCCAAAAATTGAAACGATTGCGTAAGACATTCCTTTACATATTTCAGGCCCACTAGCGGCCGAGCGGTTCTGCGCTCAAAGCTGGTAGATGGGAGGTGCCGGGTTCGATCCCTGGTCGCGCTCATCGACCTAGCCGTTCGCTAGGTCGATCTCCTGCTTCACGCGATCTCCTGTTTACAAGACAGGCGCTTTAACCAATTAAGCCACGGCGCCAACGGGAAGAGTGTTCTTTATATTTTTCAAAACAAAATTCTCGAAGAATTTTCAAAAATTGAAATGATTGCATAAGACATTACTTTACATATTTCATTAAAATGTTTACACATTTCTTTTAAAATATTTGCGAGTAATTCAAAAACGTCAAGCAATATCATTCAACGACCAGGCACCAACGTGATTCGAACACGCGATCTCCTGTTTAAAAGACAGGCGCTTTAACCAACTAAGCCACGGCGCCAATGAGAAGAGGGCTCTTTATATTTTTCAAAACAAAATTCTCGAAGAAATTCCAAAAATTGAAATGATTGCGTAATACATTCCTTTACATATTCCAATAAAATTTTTACACATTTCTTTTAAAACATTTGCGAGTAATTCAAAAACGTCAAGCAATGTTATTCAACGACCAGGCACCGGCGTGATTCGAACACGCGATCTCCTGTTTACAAGACAGGCGCTTTAACCAACTAAGCCACGGCGCCAATGAGAAGAGGGCTCTTTATATTTTTCAAAACAAAATTCTCGAAGAAATTCCAAAAATTGAAATGATTGCGAAATACATTCCTTTACATATTTCAATAAAATTTCTACACGTTTCTTTCAATACACTTGCGCATAATTCGAAATCGTCAAGGAATAACTTTCAACGACCTGGCACCGACGTGATTCGAACACGCGATCGCCTGTTTACTTGACAAGCGCTTTAACCAACTAAGCCACGGCGCCAACAACAACAGGTCTCTTTTTATTTTTCAAAAGAAAATTCTCGAAGAATTTTCAAAAATTGAAATGATTGCATAAGACATTACTTTACATATTTCAATAAAATGTTTACACATTTCTTTTAAATCATTTGCGAGTAATTCAAAATCGTCAAGCAATAACATTCAACGACCAGGCACCGACGTGATTCGAACAAGCAATCGCCTGTCTTCTAGACAAGCGCTTTAACTAACTAAGCCACTGGGCCTACAAGAACAGGGCTCTTTATATTTTTCAAAACATAATTCTCGAAGAATTTCCAAAAATTGAAATGATTGCGTAAGACATTCCTTTACATATTTCAATAAATTTTTTACACATTTCTTTTAAAATATTTGCGAGTAATTCAAAATCTTCAATCAATATCATTCAATGTGTAGGCACCGGCGTGATTCGAACACGCGATCTCCTGTTTACGAGACAGGCGCTTTAACCATCTAAGCCACGGCGCCCAGCAGTTTTTTTAAAATTTCCTTCTATGAATGTTAAATTTATTTTTAGTTTAAAATAAATAGCAGAGTTAATATTTTAAATTTAATAATTGATAAACTCTTTTTACGCCATTTCAATTTTTAAAAAAAGTTCAGAAAAATACTTACACCGATGGCACCGGCGTGATTCGAACACGCGATCTCCTGTTTACAAGACAGGCGCTTTAACCAACGAAGCCGTGGCGCCAACAAGAAGAGGGCTCTTTATATTTTTCAAAACAAAGTTCTCGAAGAATTTTCAAAAATTGAAATGATTGCATAAGACATTGCTTCACATATTTCATTAAAATATTTACACATTTCTTTTAAAACATTTGCGAGTAATTCAAAACCGTCAAGCAATACCATTCAACGATCAGGCACCGGCGTGGTTCGAACACGCGATCTCCTGTTTACAAGACAGGTGCTTTAACCAACTATGCCACGGCGCGAATGAGAAGAGGGTTCTGTATATTTTTCAAAACAAAATTCTCGAAAAATTTTCAAAAATTAAAATGATTGCATAAGACATTGCTTCACATATTTCATTAAAATATTTACACATTTCTTTTAAAACATTTGCGAGTAATTCAAAACCGTCAAGCAATATCATTCAACGACCAGGCACCGGCGTGATTCGAACACGCGATCTCCTGTTTACTAGACAGGCGCTTTAACCAACTAAGCCACGGCGCCAACAGGAAAGGAGCTCTTTATATTTTTCAAAACCAAATTCTCGAAGAATTTCCAAAAATTGAAACGATTGCGTAGGACATTCCTTTACATATTTCAATAAAATTTCTACACGTTTCTTTCAATACACTTGCGCGTAATTCAAAATCGTCAAGAAATATCATTCAACGACCAGGCACCGGCGTGATTCGAACACGCGATCTCCTGTTTACTAGACAGGCGCTTTAACCAACTAAGCCACGGCGCCAACGAGAAGAGCGTTCTTTATATTTTTCAAAACAAAATTTTTGAAGAAATTCCAAAAATTGAAATGATTGCGTAATACAATCCTTTACATATTTCAATAAAATTTTTAAACATTTCTTTTAAAACATTTGCGAGTAATTCAAAAACATCAAGCAATATTATTCAACGACCAGGCACCGGCGTGATTCGAACACGCGATCTCCTGTTTACAAGACAGGCGCTTTAACCAACTAAGCCACGGCGCCAAAGAGAAGAGGGCTCTTTATATTTTTCAAAACAAAATTGTCGAAGAAATTCCAAAAATTGAAATGATTGCGTAATACATTCCTTTTCATATTTCAATAAAATTTTTACACATTTCTTTTAAAACATTTGCGAGTAATTCAAAAACATCAAGCAATATTATTCAACGTCCAGGCACCGGCGTGATTCGAACACGCGATTTCCTGTTTACAAGACAGGCGCTTTAACCAACTAAGTCACGGCGCCAACGAGAAGAGCGTTCTTTATATTTTTCAAAACAAAATTCTCGAAGAAATTCCAAAGATTGAAATAATTGCGTAATACAATCCTTTACATATTTCAATAAAATTTTTACACATTTCTTTTAAAACATTTGCGAGTAATTCAAAATCTCCAATCAATATCATTCAATGTGTAGGCACCGGCGTGATTCGAACACGCGATCTCCTGTTTACAAGACAGGCGCTTTAACCAACTAAGCCACGGCGCCAAAGAGAAGAGGGCTCTTTATATTTTTCAAAACAAAATTCTCGAAGAAATTCCAAAAATTGAAATGATTGCGTAATACATTCCTATACATATTTCAATAACATTTTTCACATTTCTTTTAAAACATTTGCGAGTAATTCAAAAACGTCAATCAATATCATTCAATGTGTAGGCACCGGCGTGATTCGAACATGCGATCTCCTGTTTACAAGACAGGCGCTTTAACCAACTAAGCCACGGCGCCAAAGAGAAGAGGGCTCTTTATATTTTTCAAAACAAAATTGTCGAAGAAATTCCAAAAATTGAAATGATTGCGTAATACATTCCTTTTCATATTTCAATAAAATTTTTACACATTTCTTTTAAAACATTTGCGAGTAATTCAAAAACATCAAGCAATATTATTCAACGACCAGGCACCGGCGTGATTCGAACACGCGATCTCCTGTTTACAAGACAGGCGCTTTAACCAACTAAGCCACGGCGCCAACGAGAAGAGCGTTCTTTATATTTTTCAAAACAAAATTCTCGAAGAAATTCCAAAGATTGAAATAATTGCGTAATACAATCCTTTACATATTTCAATAAAATTTTTACACATTTCTTTTAAAACATTTGCGAGTAATTCAAAATCTCCAATCAATATCATTCAATGTGTAGGCACCGGCGTGATTCGAACACGCGATCTCCTGTTTACAAGACAGGCGCTTTAACCAACTAAGCCACGGCGCCAAAGAGAAGAGGGCTCTTTATATTTTTCAAAACAAAATTCTCGAAGAAATTCCAAAAATTGAAATGATTGCGTAATACATTCCTATACATATTTCAATAACATTTTTCACATTTCTTTTAAAACATTTGCGAGTAATTCAAAAACGTCAAGCAATATCATTCAACGACCAGGCACCGGCGTGATTCGAACACGCGATCTCCTGTTTACGAGACAGGCGCTTTAACCATCTAAGCCACGGCGCCCAGCAGTTTTTTTAAAATTTCCTTCTATGAATGTTAAATTTATTTTTAGTTTAAAATAAATAGCAGAGTTAATATTTTAAATTTAATAATTGATAAACTCTTTTTACGCCATTTCAATTTTTAAAAAAAGGTTCAGAAAAATACTTACACCGATGGCACTGGCGTGATTCGAACACGCGATCTCCTGTTTACAAGACAGGCGCTTTAACCAACTAAGCCACGGCACCAACCAGAAGAGGGTTCTTTATATTTTTCAAAACAAAATTCTCGAAGAATTTTCAAAAATTGAAATGATTGCATAAGACATTACTTTGCATATTTCAATAAAATTTTTACACATTTCTTTTAAAACATTTGCGAGTAATTCAAAATCGTCAATCAATATCATTCAATGAGCAGGCACCGGCGTGATTCGAACACGCGATCTCCTGTTTACAAGACCGGCGCTTTAACCAACTAAGCCACGGCGCCAACCAGAAGAGGGCTCTTTATATTTTTCAAAACAAAATTCTCGAAGAAATTCCAAAAATTGAAATGATTGCGTAATACATTCCTTTACATATTTCAATAAAATTTTTACACATTTCTTTTAAAACATTTACGAGTAATTCAAAATCTTCAATTAATATCATTCAATGTGTAGGCACCGGCGTGATTCGAACACGCGATCTCCTGTTTACGAGACAGGCGCTTTAACCATCTAAGCCACGGCGCTCGACAGTTTTTTTTTAAATTTCCTTCTATGAATGTTAAATTTATTTTTAGTTTAAAATAAATAGCAGAGTTAATATTTTAAATTTTATAATTGAAAAACTCTTTTTACGCCATTTCAATTTTTAAAAGAAGGTTCAGAAAAATACTTACACCGATGGCACCGGCGTGATTCGAACACGCGATCTCCTGTTTACTAGACAGTCGCTTTAACCAACTAAGCCACGGCGCCAACCAGAAAAGGGCTCTTTATATTTTTCAAAACAAAATTCTCGAAAAATTTTCAAAAATTGAAATGATTGCATAAGACATTACTTCACATATTTCATTAAAATTTTTACACATTTCTTTTAAAATATTTGCGAGTAATTCAAAATCTTCAATCAATATCATTCAATGTGTAGGCACCGGCGTGATTTGAACACGCGATCTCCTGTTAACTAGACAGTCGCTTTAACCAACTAAGCCACGACGCCAACAAGAACGGGGCTCTTTATATTTTTCAAAACATAATTCTCGAAGAATTTCCAAAAATTGAAACGATTGCGTATGACATTCCTTTACATATTTCAATAAAATTTCTACACGTTTCTTTCAATACACTTGCGCGTAATTCAAAAACGTCAAGGAATATCATTCAACGCCCAGGCACCGGCGTGATTCGAACACGCGATCTCCTGTTTACTAGACAGGCGTTTTAACCAACTAAGCCAAGGCGCCAACAAGTAGAGGGCTCTTTATGTTTTTCAAAACAGAATTCTCGAAGAAATTCCAAAAATTGAAATGATTGCGTAATACATTCCTTTACATATTTCAATAAAATTTTTACACATTTCTTTTAAAACATTTGCGAGTAATTCAAAATCGTCAAGGAGTATCATTTAATGTGCAGGCACCGGCGTGATTCGAACACGCGATCTCCTGTTTACTAGACAGGCGCTTTAACCAACTAAGCCACGGCGCCAACCAGAAGCGGGCTCTTTATATTTTTCAAAACAAAATTCTCGAAGAATTTCCAAAAATTGAAATGATTGCGTAATACATTCCTTTACATATTTCAATCAAATTTTTACACATTTCTTTTAAAACATTTGCGAGTAATTCAAAATCTTCAATTAATATCATTCAATGTGTAGGCACCGGAGTGATTCGAACACGCGATCTCCTGTTTACGAGACAGGCGCTTTAACCATGGCGCCCGACAGTTCTTTTTAAATTTCCTTCTATGAATGTTAAATTTATTTTTAGTTTAATATAAATAGCAGAGTTAATATTTTAAATTTTATAATTGAAAAACTCTTTTTACGCCATTTCAATTTTTAAAAGAAGGTTCAGAAAAATACTTACACCGATGGCACCGGCGTGATTCGAACACGCGATCTCCTGTTTACAAGAGAGGCGCTTTAACCAACTAAGCCATGGCGCCAACAACAAGAGGACTCTTTATATTTTTGAAAACAAAATTCTCGAAGAATTTCCAAAAATTGAAATGATTGCGTAAGACATTCCTTTACATATTTCAATAAAATTTTTACACATTTCTTTTAAAACATTTGCGAGTAATTCAAAACCGTCAAGCAAAATCATTCAACGACCAGGCACCGGCGTGATTCGAACACGCGATCCCGTGTTTACTATATACGCGCTTTGACCAACTAAGCCACGGCACCAACAATAAGAGGCTTTTTTATATTTTTCAAAACAAAATTCTCGAAGAATTTTCAAAAATTGAAATGATTGCGTAAGACATTCCTTTACATATTTCAATAAAATGTTTACATATTTCTTTTAAAACACTTGCGAGTAATTCAAAATTGTTAAACAATACCATTCAAGTACCAGGCACTGTTTGCAAAAAAATTCCCTAACGGACAGTACATCACCTGGGCTATGATTATATTTTGCTATATCGCTCTGAAGCGTAATACGTGCAATTTTCTTTTCAAACGAAATATTTCTTCTCTGTATGCGATTTTAATTGAAGGAATTTTCTACTGAATTTTAGATCTCAAAGTTAGTACATGCGATTTCTTGTTGAAAAGACTCATCCTACGACAAATATTTCTTGAAGACAACAGTCTTTCTGATGGTGATGATTTATTTTTTTGTCTGATAACTTTGTCCACTATTTTTACTTCTTGTCCAACTAGAAATTTTCTCGCCAAAAACAAAACACAAAGACGTAATCACTCAACAGGCACCGGCGAGATTTAAACTCACGATCTCCGGTTTACTAGAGAGGCGCTTTAACCAACTAAGCCACGGCGCCTACAAGAAGAGGGATCTTTATATTTTTCAAAACATAATTCTAGACGAATTTCCAAAAATTGAAATGATTGCGTAATACTTTCCTTTACATATTTCAATTAAATTTTTACACATTTCTTTTAGAACTTTTGAGAGTAATTCAATATCGTCAAGCAATATCATTTAACGACCAGACACCGGCGTGATTCAAACACGCAATAATCTGTTTACGAGACAGGCGCTTTAACCATGTAAGCCACGGCGCCCACATTCTTTCGTCAACAGATGCTTTCGTCAACAGTTTCAGAAAAATATTTACACCGATGGCACCGGCGTGAGTCGAACATCATAATTCAAAATCATCAAGCAATATCATTCAACGACCAGGTACCGGCGTGATTCGAACACGCGATCTCATGTTTAAAAGACAGGCGCTTTAACCAACTAAGCCACGGCGCCAAGGAGAAGAGGGCTCTTTATATTTTTCAAAACAAAATTCTCGAAGAATTTTCAAAAATTGAAATGATTGCGTAAGACATTCCTTTACATATTTCAATAAAATTTTTACATATTTCTTTTAAAACACTTGCGAGTAATTCAAAATTGTCAAACAATACCATTCAACGACCAGGCACCGACGTGATTCGAACTAGCGATTTCCTGTTTACTAGGCAGACGCATTAACCAACTAAGCCACGGCGCCAACAAGAAGTGCTCTCTTTATTATTTTCAAAACAAAATTCTCAAAGAATTTTCAAAAATTGAAATGATTGCGTAAGACATTCATTTACATATTTAAATAAAAAATTTTACACATTTCTTTTAAAACATTTGCGAGTTATTCAAAATCGTCAAGCAATATCATTCAACGACCAGGAACCGGCGTGATTCGAACACGTGATCTCCGGTTTACTAGACAGGCGCTTTAACCATCTAAGCCACGGCACCCGACAGGTTCTTTTTAATTTCATTCAAAGAATGTTAATTTTTTTTTTAGTTTAAAATAAACAGCAGAATTATTATTTTAAAATTTTTTTAGAATTTTATAATTAATAAACTCTTTTTATGCCATTTCAATTTTTAAAAGAAGGTTCAGAAAAATATTTACACCGGCGTGATTCGAACACGCGATCTCCTGCTTACAAGACAGGCGCTTTAATTAACTAAGCCACGGCGCCAACGAGAAGACGGCTCTTTATATTTTTCAAAACGTATTTCTCGAAGAATTTCCAAAAATTGAAATGATTGCGTAAGGCATTCCTTTACATATTTCAATAAAATGTTTACACATTTCTTTTAAAACATTTGTGAGTAATTCAAATTCGATGATTCATTTTTTTAGTAAAGACTGACCCTATGACAAAGTATTCTTGAAGACAACATTCTTCCTGATGGTGATGATTTATTTTTTTATTAAAGTCTGATAACTTTATGCACTATTTTTACTACTTATCTACTTATCCAACTAGAAATTTTCTCGCCAAAATCAAACATGTTGAACGCTCATCAGGCACCAGCGAGATTCGAACTCACGATCTCCTGTTTATAAAACAGGCGCTTTAACCAACTAAGCCACGGTGCCAACAAGAAGAGCGCTCTTTATATTTGTCAAAACATATTTCTCAAAGAATTTCAATATTTGAAATTCTTCGCATTTCAATAAATTTTTTTTACATTTCTTTTAAAACACTTGCGAGTAATTCAAAATCGTCAAGCAATATCATTCAACGACCAGGCACTGGCGTGATTCGAATACGCGATCTCCTGTTTACAAGACAGGCGCTTTAACCAACTAAGTCACGGCGACAACAAGAAGAGGGCTCTTTATATTTTTCAAAACAAAATTCTCGAAGAATTTTCAAAAATTGAAATGATTGCATAAGACATTGCTTTACATATTTCAATAAAATTTTTACACATTTTTTTTAGAACACTTGCGAGTAATTAAAAACCATCAAGCAATATATTTCAACGACCAGGCACCGACGTGATTGGAGCACGCGATCTCCTGTTTACTAGACAGGCGCTTTAACCAACTAAGCCACGGTGTCAACAAGAAGAGGGCTCTTTATATTTTTCAAAACAAAATTTTCGAAGAATTTCTAAAAATTGACATGATTGCGTATTACATTCCTTTACATATTTCAATAAAATTTTTACACATTTCTTCTAAAACACTTGCGAGTCATTCAAAATCGCCAAGCAGTATCATTCAACGACCAGGCACCGGCGTGATTCGAACACGCGATCTCCTGTTTACGAAAAAGGCGCTTTAATCATCTAAGCCACGGATGACCCTAAGCTTAACTTTTCTCCAAGACACCCGTCTTCCTGATGATAATGATTTTTTTTTAGTAAAGTTCGTTTAAATATTTTAAGTGTAATTCGCCATAAAATGTTTTAACTTTGTCGCACTATTTTAAATTCATCTTCAACTAGAAATTTTCTCGTCAAAAACAAAACACAAACACGTTAATCACACATCAGGCACCGGCGAGATTCGAACTCGTGGTCTCCTGTATACTAGGTAGGCGTTTTAACCATCTATGCCACGGTGCCAACAAGAAGAGGGCTCTTTATATTTTTCAAAACAAAATTTTCGAAGAATTTCTAAAAATTGACATGATTGCGTATTACATTCCTTTACATATTTCAATAAAATTTTTACACATTTCCTTTAAAACACTTGAGAGTAATTCAAAATCGTGAAGCAATATCATTCTACGACCAGGCACCGGCGTGATTCGAACACAAGATCTCCTGTTTACTAGGCAGGCGCTTTAACCAACTAAGCGACGGCGCCAACAAGTAGAGGGCTCTTTATATTTTTCAAAACAAAATTCTCGAAGAATTTCCAAAAATTGAAATGATTGCGTAATGCATTCCTTTACATATTTCAATTAAATTTTTACACATTTCTTTTAGAACTTTTGAGAGTAATTCAATATCGTCAAGCAATATCATTTAACGACCAGACACCGGCGTGATTCAAACACGCAATAATCTGTTTACGAGACAGGCGCTTTAACCATGTAAGCCACTGCGCCCACATTCTTTCGTCAACAGATGCTTTCGTCAACAGTTTCAGAAAAATATTTACACCGATGGCACCGGCGTGAGTCGAACACGCGATCTCCTGTTTACTAGACAGGCGCTTTAACCAACTGAGCCACGGCGCCAACAACAAGTGGGGTCTTTATATTTTTGAAAACAAAATTCTCGACAGATTTTCAAAAATTTAAATGATTGCGTAATACATTCCTTTACGTATTTCAATTAAATTTTACACATTTCTTTCAAAACATTTGCAAGTAATTCAATATCGTCGAGCAATATCATTCAACGACCAGGTACCGGCGTGATTCGAACACGGGATCTCCTATTTACGAGACAGGCGCTTTAACCATCTAAGCCACGGCGCCAGACTTATTTTTTTTTTTACATTTACGCATTTTTACTTACATTACTTATTTTTAGTTTAAAATAAATTGCAGAATTATTATTTTAAATTTTTTTAGAATTTTATAATTGATAAAAATTTTTTTATACCATTTCAATTTTTAAAAGAAGGTTCAGAAAAATATTTACACCGATGGCACCGGCGTGATTCGAACTTGCGATCGCCTGTTTTCAAGACAGGCGCTTTAACCAACAAAGCCAAGGCGCCCACATCTTTTTGTCAACAGATGCTTTACAAATATTTCCTTCATGTGTTTAAAAAAATAAAAGACGTCTATCAATAAAATTTTCCTCAGTTTCTCTATTTTTTAATAGATGTTTAATGATTGTTTGTAATGAAATTCCCTAACGGACAGTACATTACCTGGGCTATGATTATATTTTGGTCTATCGCTCTGAAACGTAATTCGTGCACTTACTTTTTTAAACGAAATAATTCTTTTATGTACACAAACTTCAAACCGTCTCAATTATATATATTAAAAGCAAAAACTGTTTTATTTAAGAGACAAAAATTTAAATTAAAATACATTTAAAAAACAAAAATTACATATAAAAACACGTTTCCTCCTGCAATTTCCCCCTCTTCTCCAATGCAAATAAAAAATTCACTAATTAATAAGAAATAAGATATTTCTGTGCCATATTTTGGTTTTTCTTCAGAATTTATTTCTAAATTACTTAAACCCCATAATATTTGTACTGCTTTGCGGCCAATTAAACAATTAAAAAACGTCATTTTTAACTTTAAACCCATTCTTTGGTTTTAACTGGTGTAATATATTTAATTCCTTGTAAAAATTGAAAATATGTTTATATAGATGAAACTGGCCGTACAGCAAAAATTAGACTACAAGAGCACAGACGACCTTTTAAAAATTGCAACCAAAATTCTAAAATTGTAAACCATTCAATAGAAACCGAACATATTCCTGACTTCGATAATATAAAAATTCTAAATTCTGGTTTTTATAATTAGATATCGCGTATTTTCCTTGAGAGCTGGCACACTGCCAAGCATCTACACACTATCAATGAAGCATGCGCACTGGCTCCTCAATATTCGGTACTCCTTTAAATTCCTTGAGTGTTCATGTAATGTTTGTATATTGTGTTGTAATTACTGATGAGGAAACCCGGATGGGTTTCGGAATGTCTAGATTTTAATTGTTTTTATATGTAATTTTTGTTTTTTAAATGTATTTTAACTTAAATTTTTGTCTCTTAAGTAAAACAGTTTTTACTTTTGAAATTCTTCTTCTTTTTATGCGATTTTAATTGAAGGAATTTTCTACTGAATTTTAGATCTCTAAGTACGGACATGCGATTTCTTGTTGAAAAAGCTGACCGTATGACAAATTATTCTTGAAGACAACAGTCTTCCTGATGGTGATGATTTATTTTTTTTAGTGAAGTTTATTAAATATTTGAAATTTAATTTGCCGCAAATTCTGATAACTTTGTCCACTATTTTTACTTCTAAACTAATTAGAAATTTTATAGCCAAAATAAAACACAAATATGTTAATCACTCATCAGGCACCGGCGAGATTCGAACGCGCGATCTCCTGTTTAGTAGATAGGCGCTTTAATCTTCTAAGCCACGGCGCCAACAAGAAGAGGATTCTTTATATTTTTCAAAACAAAATTCTCGAAGAATTTCCAAAAATTGAAATGATTACGTTATACATTCCTTTACATATTTCAATAAACTTGTTATACATTTCTTTTAAAACATTTGCGAGTAATTCAAAATCGCCAAGCAATATCATTTAACGACCAGGCACCGGGGTGATTCGAACACGCGATCACCTGTTTATTAGACAGGCGCTTTAACCATCTAAGCCACGGCGCCCGACATTTTTTTTAATTTCATTCTATGAAAGTTGAATTTATCTTTAGTTTAAAATAAATAGAATTAATATTTTAATTTTTTTTTTAGAATTTCATAATTGATAAACTTTTTTTATGCCATCTCAATTTTTTAAAGAAGTTCAGAAAAATACTCACACGATGGCACCGGCGTGAATCGAACACGCGATCTCCTGTTTACGAGACAGGTGTTTTAACCCTCTACGCCACGGCGCCCAACAAGCATTTTTTTTTTTTTTTTTTTTTTTTTTCTTTCAATGAATGTTACATTTATTTTTAGTTAAAAATAAATAGCAGAATTAATTTTTTTATTTTTTTTTTTAGAATTTTATAATTGATAAACTTTTTTGATGCCATTTCAATTTTTAAAAGAAGTTTCAGAAAAATATCTACACCGATGGCACCGGCGAGATTCGAACACGTGATCTCCTGTTTACAAGACAGACGCTTTAACCAGCTAAGCCACGACGCCCGCACGCGTTCGGTAACAGATCTTTTTGAAATATATCCGTCATGTGTTTATAAAAATAGAAGACGTTTATCAATAAAATTTTCCTCTGTTTCTCTATTTTTTAATAGATGTTTAATGATTGTTTGTAATAAATTTCCCTAACGGACAGTACATCACCTGGGTTATGATTATGTTTTAGTCTATCGCTCTGAAACCTAATTCGTGCACTTATTTTTTCAAACGAAATAATTCTTCTCTTCATGCGATTTTAAATGAAAGAATTTTCTACTGAATTTTAGATCTGTAAGTACGGACATGCGATTTCTTGTTAAAAAGACTGCCCCTATGACAAACTATTCTTAAAGACACCTTTCTTCCCGAAGATAATGATTTAATTTTTTTTAGTAAAGTTCATTTATTTATTTTAAATGTTATTCGCCGTAAAATTTGTTAACTTTGTCGCTTTATTTTTACTTCATCTTCAACTTGAAATTTTCTCGCAAAAATCAAACATGTTAATCACTTATCAGGCACCGGTGAAATTCGAACTCGCGATCTCCTTTTTACTAGACGGGCGCTTTAACCTACTAAGCAACGGCGCCAACAAGTAAAGAATTCTTTATATTTTTCAAAACAAAATTCTCGAAGAATTTCCAAAAATTGAAATGATTGCGTTATACATTCCTTTACATATTTCGATAAAATTTTTATACATTTCCTTAATAACTCTGGCGAGTAATTAAAAATCGTCCAGCAACAGCATTTAACAAACAGGCACCGGCGTGATTTATACACGCGATCTCCTGTTTACGATACAGGCGCTTTAGCCAACTAAGTCACGTTGCCCGACAGTTTTTTTAAATTTCATTCTATGAATGTTACATTTATTTTTAATTATAATAAATAGTTGAATTAATTTTTTTTTACAGTTTTATAATTGATTATTTTTTTTTATACCATTTGAATTTTAAAAAGAAGGTTCAAATAAATATTTGCACCGAATAGAATCGAACACGAGATCTCCTTTTTACAAGACAGGCGCTTTAACCTACTAAGCCACTGCGCCTACATGCGTATTTCAACAGATACTTTTGAAATATATCCTTTATCTATA
The DNA here is from genome assembly GCA_963930645.1 of Salticus scenicus. NCBI lineage: Eukaryota > Metazoa > Arthropoda > Arachnida > Araneae > Salticidae > Salticus > Salticus scenicus. The sequence goes on from OZ005655.1 coordinate 95,812,053, forward strand.
TATATATAAATGAATGTTTGTCTGTATGTTATTTATAAAATCGGAAACGGCTTGACCGATTTCGATCATTCTTTTTTTGTTTTTTTCCTTATAGGTCAGGGATGGTTTAGGGAAAAAAAATTGAAAAAATCTTTAAAATTAATTAAAATATGAAAATAATAAACTTATTGACTTATATTGACTTAATATAAGCCATTTAAATTTTTAATTGTTGCCAAAAAAAGTTTACGAGACATCTTTATTTATTGTTTTCAGCATAAAATGAAATATGCTTTCATGCAAAAAATAAGAAATTACTAAATGTTAAATTGGTCGATGAGAAAATGACACATTATAATTTTAAAATAAAATAGTAATATAACAAATCTAACATATTTCTTCTGAATTCTATTTCACAGCATTTTTTTTATATACCTCAACTTCAGATTTTTTTTTTTTTTTTTTAGTATGGTGGATGAAACACGCTTGGCATAAAAGTTAATTCAGCATTATGGTAAAGGTATTTTCTTATTGATAATTCTTCACAATTTCTTATAATTTTGATGCTGAAGTAGATCGGACATTTTTCGCCAAGGAAAAGATAGAAAGAAATACGTAAGCGAAGTGATGACGTCACTGGCCGTTCGTGGATGCAAGAAAAATATTTCCTATGTTAAACGCCCATTGGATTTTTTGTAAAAAATTATTAAAATCGAGGAAAAATATTTCCCGATTTTAATCCGCATATTTAGGTATAGATATGTATTAGTTATCATGTCCATGCATTAGATTAAGTTATTTTTGTTGTAAAATTGACAAATTTGAATTTTTAATTTCAAAACTCTAGAAAAAAAAAAATGGCAAACTTCCATATTCAATTGAAAACACAAACATTAAATTTCAAAGGATGATATTAACACAATAAATATCCAACTAATATACTGATTAAAAGGGAAATGATAAATATTCTATCATAATTTGAAGTCAAATTTGTTTTCAAATGTCTAATTAAAGTATCTGATATAAGATACTAATATGTTGTAGCGGAATAGATTTAATATCGGTCATCCTTGGTAGAAAAATAAAATATCGCCAAATTATTTGGCGAACATAATTTAATTCCTTTCAAAAATCATGGTTATTTTAACAACTTATTTTAAGACAGTAATGAATAATATGAAACAATATTTCGTACAATGCATATTACAAAAATATACATCTGGCATGTATATTTTCGTATTACGTTTTTGATCACCAAATACAATAAGCGCCAAGAACGACAGAGTTTTGAAATTTAAAATTAAAATTTTGTCAATTTGACAGCAAAATAACTCAATCTAACACATTCACATGATAACTAATACATATGTGTACCCAAATATGGGGATTTAAATCGGGAAATAACTTTCTTCGATTTTTAATCATTTTTTACAAAAAATCCAATGGGCGATTGACATAGGAAATCCTTTTCTTGCATCCACGGACGGTCAGTGACGTCACACTTCGCTTGCGTATAAGAACAATAATCGCATAAAATATATTTTGGTCTAAAACGGCAACAAAAATTTAAAAGTCGCCAAGGGCATTAAGGCTGTACCATGATCAAGTTTACATACTAATTTATTTATTTTTCTATATAGTAACTACTATTAACTAAGCATGAAGTATATATAACCACAAAATAATAATTGTCTCATGCTATAGAAGTTGCCTATCATAGCATATTGTAATATTATATGTGGCTTGAAATTGCTGTCATTCTATGGTTGATTGATTCAATCAAATAAATATAGGAAATAACTTGAGAGCAAATATTATGTACATCACATATAATGTTGTTCATATGTAACTGGGATTCAGATATAAAAGAGCTACTTCAAATTTTTCGATACTGTCCGTATCGAAACTGTTATGTATGATAAGCAACCAAATGGAAGCCCACGGGTAAGCCATTGTCACAGACAATAGGGACAGGCACCGGAGATTGCAAGGACGAACAAGGCGCTGCCTAAGGCAGCGGGAACCCAAAGCAAGCTTTTGACCGATTTCAGTTTTTTTTTTTTTTTTCATAAAGCATATAGAAAAGAGTTTGCCAGCGAAGCGGCAAAGCCGTCCAAAATTGTTTAAGAACTAAAATATTATTCAACAATTCGCCGGGAAATGAAAAAAAAAAAAAAATCATTTATTTGTAAAAAAAAAAAAAAAAAAAAAATTAAAAGATTGAAACTCATAAATATTATATGAATTTCACCACATAGTTAAAATTTTAATTAACCAGTCACCAAATTATTATTAGAACCAGATTAATATTGTGCAATAGTGAACTAAAATCATACAAAGAAAGGTTTCGAAATAAAATTCATAATTGACGACCCAGTTTTTATACTTCCACAACGCAGTACTGTTTTAGTACAGAATCCCTATGGACGAATTTTAAATTTTTATCGCCATGTTGGCGATAACTTTTTATTTATTTATTTTGGCATTTTATTTTGGCTTTCAATGAGTTAAAAAAATTTTTGAGTGTACTTTATCAGACTCTGTTTTGCACAGCACCACAATGATAAGGTTTCATTTCATTACATATTATGATCAAACCGTCAGTTCCCACACATACACATCAAAATTTCCACGTGAACGAAGTCGCGGGTAACAGCTAGTGAGTTTATAAAAAAAAAAGACTTTTATAAATAAAATTTTCTTCTGCTTCTCTATTTTTATTTACCCATCATAATATAGGTATGGGAATTTAGGTAATCGTGAAAATTTTCGACCTCGGTTTTTTTACTTCTTTACACGTTTTCAGGTGTGAGGAATCCGAAAATGACAAAATTTGTATGGTGTCTGTCTGTAGGGTGTCTGTTAGTCTGTTAGTGGGTTAGTGTGTTAGTCCGTTAGTTTGTTAGTCTGTGTACACGATGTCTCAAGAACAAATTGTCGCAGAGAGGTCTGATCAGTTTTAAAATATTACTTTCAACACTGGCAAGAACCCTATTCATTTGCAACATTCGAATTTAAAAACTTCAGCATTTATTCGAAATTTACGATTTTCTTAACATGGGAGAATAGGACAAAAATTCACTTAAACGTGCATTAAATGGAAACTTTTAATTGTAAAAATGTCAGACCAGTTTTAAAATATCAGTTTTGATGCCGAAATGAACATCATTTACTATAAATATGCTACTTTCAAAATTTCTCAAGTTATTGGAAATTTACGAATTTCTTAACATGAGAGTATAGGACAAAATTTCACATAAACGTCAATCTTGAGGGATATTTTCCTCGTAAAGATGTCAAACCACTTTCGAAATATTATTTAGTGTACTCACATGAATATCATAGAGTATGATTTTTCCAATTTAAAAAATTCGTAAGTTATTTGGAATTTACGATTTACTTAAAATGGCAGTATAAGGCAAAATCGAGCATAAACGTCCATTTTAAGGATTATAAATATATCAGACAATTTCAAAATAACATTTATGATACTTGTATGAACATGATTGACTACAAATATTCTAATAGGAAAATTTCGTAAGTTATTCGAAATTTAAGATTTTATCAACATAGCAAAATATGGAGATATTTCATAAAAATACGCATTTTTAGGAAAGTTGCATTGGAAATAGTAGCATGAAAATAAACTACGAAATTGATCCCAATAAATTAATAGATTAGAATAAGATATCGAACTGAATGGTGGGTAGCCTATTAGGCGAGGATTTCGTTCTGTCACTGTGTCAAGCGTTTAGTCAAATTCATTTCTCTTAACATGTATACAATAAAGTCCTGCACAAGAAATTTATGAGTACATACATATGATGGGAAACTGAGCAGAGTCCACCTATGCCAACTAGTTTAATAGAGGTTTAATGATTGTTTGTAATAAAATTCCCTAATGGACAGTACATCACCTGGGCTATGATTATATTTTGGACTATCGCTCTGAAACGTAATCCGTGCACTATTTTTAAAATGAAATAATTCTTCTTTTTATGCGATTTTAATGGAAAGAATTTTCTACTGAATTTTAGGTTTCTAAGTACGGACATGCGATTTCTTGTTGAAAGACTGACCCTATGACAAATTATTCTTGACGACAACTGTCTTCCTGATGGTAATGATTTTTTTTTTTTTTTCCAGTAAAGTTTATTTAAAATTTTTAAATGTAATTTGCCGCAAAAATTCTGTTCACTATTTTTACTTCTTCTTCTACTAGAAATTTTCTCGCCTAAAACAAAACAAGTTAATTACTCATCACGCCCCGCCGAAATTCCAACTCACGATCTCCTGCTTACCAGATAAGCGGTTTAACCAACTAAGCCACCGCGCCAACAAGAGGACGGCTCTTTATATTTTTCAAAAACAAATTCTCGAAGATTTTTAAAAAATTGAAATTATTGTGTTATACATTCCTTTACATATTTCGATAAAAATTTTACACATTTCTTTTAAAACGTTTGCGAGGAATTCAAAATCGTCAAGCAATAGCATTCATCAACCATGTACTGGCGTAATTCGAACACGCGATCTCCTGTTTACAAGACAGGCGCTTTAACACACTAAGCCGCGGCACCCACATCCGTTAGTCAACAGATATTTTTTTTTAAAATATATCCTTCATGTGTTTATATATATTTAAAAAAAAATCTGATGTGGGCACCACATGACTTCCTTATACACTTTTAGAAATATACATAATGTTAAAACACATTGTCATTGAACCCGAAACTGTTGCCTAAAACTATTTAAAAAAAATGAATTATCACCGTGTTCTGAGCTTTTCTGAAAGTTAGTTAAAAACCGATGCAAGATTTGTACTGGTAACGCTGACGAAGGCAGCAAGGACCCGAAAAAATTGGCTAAAAGTATTAAAAAAATGCATTTTCACCGTGTTCTGAACTATTTTGAAAGTTTCAAATGTCTAGCTAGTCGGGAAGTTAGTTAAATAAATTTTCTGTTGAACCATACAAACGCTGTCGAAGGCAGCAGTCACCTGAAACAATTGGCTAAAAATATTTAAAAAATGCATTGTCACCGTGTTCTGAGTATTTCCAGAAGTTTTAAATGGGTCGGGAACTAGTCGGGAACTTAGTTAAAAATCGATTGCAAGATTTGTACTGGTGACGCTGCCGAAGACAGCAGGGACCCTAAACAGTTGGCTAAAAGTATTAAAAAAATTCATTTTCACCGTGTTCTGATCTAGTCTGAAAGTTTCAAATGTCTAGCTAGTCGAGAAGTTAGTTAAATAAATTTTCTGTTGAATCACATAAACGCTGCTGAAGGCAGCAGGTATTAGAAACAGTTAGCTAAAAATATTTTTAAAAATGCATTGTCAACGTGTTCTGAACTTTTCTGAAAGTTTCAAATGTCTAGCTAGTCGGGAAGTCAGTTAAATTGCAAGATTTGTCCAAACCGTTTTAGAGTTATTACCGTTTTTTGATGCATTTTGGCCATTATGAACCTAATTTTCCTAAATATCTTCAAAACGGAAAATCATACAAAGTCCAAAAAGGGAGGTGCACAACTAGATGTTATAACAAACCTATGTACGAATTCGCAACTTTCTACGTCCAACCGTTTTTGAGTTATGCGACATACTCACACACACACACACAGACACACATACATACAGACGTCACGAAAAATCGTGTAAAGTCTCTTATATCTCTAAACCGAGAGCTCGTGTTAAGACGACACTTGCAGGTGTACAACTAGATATCATGACAGTCGCACGTATAAATTGGCAACATTCAGCGATCATTCGTTTCCGAGCAATGTGAAATGCAAAATCCATTTCGCAAATCGGGATTACTATACTTCCTTATACTTTCTATAAGGAAGTAAAAAAGACGTTTATAAATAAAATTTTCCTCAGTTTCTTTATTTTTTAATATATGTTTAATGATTGTTTGTAATAAAATTTGCTAACGGACAGTACATCACCTGGACTATGATTATATTTTGTACTATCGCTCTGAAACGTAATTCGTGCACTTTTTTTTTTCAAATGAAATAATTCTTCTTTTTACACGATTTTAATTGAAAGAATTTTCTACTAAATTTTAGATCTCTAAGTACGGACATGCGATTTCTTGTTTAAAAACTAACCCTATGACAAACTATTCTTGAAGACACATGTCTTCCTGATAATAACGATTTTTTTTTTTTTTTTTGTAAAGTTTATTTAAATATTTTAAATGTATTTTGCCGTAAAATTTGTTAACTTTGTCGCACTATTTTTACTTCATCTTCAACTAGAAATTTTATCGCCAAAAACAAAACACAAACACGTTAATCACTCATCAGGCACCGGCGAGATTAGAACCCACGATCTCGGGGGGGGGGGGGGGGGGGGGGGTAACTTCCGCGAGGTACAACTAAGCCACAGCGCCCACGTGCGTTCGGTAATTGATATTTTCGAATATTTCTTTCAAGTGTTTATTAAAAAAAAAAAAAAAAAGTACTTGTTTACAAAAAAAAAAAAATTCTCTGTTTGTCTATTTTTTGATAGTTATTCAATGATTCTTTGTATTAAATTTTCCTAACGGACAGTTAATCACTGCTCTATGCTTATATTTTGAGCTATCAGGCTGAAACTTAATTTATGCACATTTCTTTCAATTGAAATAATTCTTCTTTTCACTCGATTATTTTTGAAAGAATGTTCTGCTGAATTCAATTCTATCTAACAAGGAAACATTCAAAAGGTGTCGTCTTCAAAAAATATTGAAAAAGATATATGTGATTATACTCTTCCTAAAACAACAGAAAGTGAAAAAATTATCGGCTGAAATGAATTACAGCGACCCCAAAAAATTATCACAAGTAAGCATATTTGGCGATTTCACATTGTTAGGCGATTGAACAAGGAGAGGGACGCCGCTCATCACTCTTGGAGCGATTTTGAGCGCTTCTATGGCGATCTCTCCATTTATTGGAAAAAAAAAAAAAAAGTTTACAAAAACGCCAGGACTTAGTCCCAAACCGACAAAGGGCGTTGATAGTATACACATTGGAGAAAAGTCCACAGGACAGGTTTTTCATCCGAATCAATGAAGTGAAGCATAGTGGGCAAGGAGCTCAAACACACATTTATACAAAAGGAAGGAAGGAGAGAGTGAAGAGAGAAAGAAAGAATATATAAATAAAACGTTGCGATTAAACTTTACAATTAAAGTGAAATGATTTAGAAAGACTTTAAATTACATTTCAAGTGATTTTTAGGACTGGAAGTGATTTTTAAAAACTTCTAGTTAGATATGACGTGAATTTAATCTGTTCTGTTGGAAAATTGTCAGGCGATTAATTTTGTGTACTTGGAGGAGAAACAAAACACGATTTTGTTCATACACGGCAATCTCGGTGCTAGCGAACTGAACGCCTAACAGCGCTAAATCGCCAAATATGCTTACTTGTGATAATTTTTTGTGGTCGCTGTAATTCATTTCAGCCGATAATCTTTTTACTTCCTGGTGTTTTATGAAGAGTAGAATCACATATATTTCTTTCTATTTTTTTGAAGACGACACCTTTTGAATGTGTCCTTGTAAATACGGGTTTGTGATTTTTTGTTGAAAAGACAGACCCAATGCCAACCAGTCGCGACGCCTGCTGTGTCCCTGATAATAATGATTTAATTTTTATTTAGTCAGGACTAGACCCACATGTGATACTATAGATCTGTTTCTTTAACCGTGTGAATTTTCCGAAGACGTTTTCTATCCCCCGTGCTCGTGAGTAAAACAAACAAACCGGTATTATAGGAATGCGTTGTTTGGGATAGCATTTCGTTGATATTATGATATAATATTTATTAATTTTTCGTATTACATGTGGGTCTACAGAAAAACATAGGTAAAATCATTACATGTTACTAATGCAATGAAAGGAAAAAATTCGAATATTTGTTCTGAACTGTTTCGCCATATGCAGCCATTTTCAGGCATAACAGAGCACGATTTTTTGAAAGGAATACCACTGAATGAACAGGTCATTAGTATCACTTGTAGGTCTAGGTTAAGTTCATGCATTCAAACCTATTCAAACAGGGGTTGAGAGGAGCAGCTCTAGCTGTCCCTCACACAGAATTACTTGTCAAATTAAACGGTTCCTAAATTTAGTTTGAATTCCTTTTAATATAAATTTGTATATAGTTTGTGTTGTCTTACCCGCAATCTGCAATTTGTTTTTAGAGAATTAAAATGCAGGGTAAGAGAAATTCGTAATTGTACCACACAAGATTATTATTACTTTATCTTATTTTAACATACAAAATTGAAATAAAATGTCTCTGTTTTCCACAGTCGAAAAAAAAAAAAAATTAGCAATACGTTTTTGGTTTCATGCTGAAATTTGTTGCTTAATTCTTCGATTTTGAAGAAAATTTTTATTTTGTGCGTTTGTCGCATATACTGTTGAGATGTTATTTAACATCGAAAACGAACATGCTTTTTTTTAAACCATGCCATTTTTCAGACAAAGCAACATTGTAAATAAGCACAACCGCAAATTTTGGGGCTTATAAAATGGTGTCGTGCCCTTAGCGACCGTGCCCTTAGCGGAACGTGCCCTTAGCGGAATGGATGAAAGGGAAGAAGGAGGAATAGAAGAAGCCGTGCCCTTAGCGGAAATAAGAAGGTGTGCATGTGGAAGATAGAAATATGTTATTCAAATGCACAAAATAATACTTTTTATAGAATGTAGTACGATTAGCATTAGATTTACAGAGTCAGACAAAATTATTCAGTTACACTGAGGGTTATTATTGGAAATTTTCTGAAATGCATTTTCTTTTACATTAAGCGTTTATTCGACCATTTTTTAAAATGTGAATATGATTTGAATTAGTGTATAATTGTCTATTCTACTGTCCGTTTGTCCGCCTCCAGCGCTCGTAAATATTTTAAGAATTTTTTATTTTTCTTCTATATTCAATAGAAGAAAGTATTGGATTCGTAAAATTTTTAGATTTCCAGTTTTCGACGGATGTACACGTTTTGAGAGGTCCAGAATACTATTTGACTATTTTTAAAAAATGTCTGTCTGTGTGTGTGACAAAAATTTTGTGGCAACTGAATCTCCGGGACTGCTGCTCAGAATTGCATATAAATTTACATGTAGATGCACCTTGAGCTAAATTAGCGCTACCTTGAGCTAAATTAGCGCTATCAACTTTTTATGCCAAGCTCTCAACAGGTGGCACTGTTATACAACGATTTCTACAATTTAAGTGGAAGCTATATATCAAGTTCTATTGCGTATAATCAATCAAAACTTGGTATGAGAGAAGGCCACCATGAGACATCATGCTGATTCAGTTTAAATGCTTATGGACCGACAAGTGGTGCTGCTATACAGCGATTTCTACAATTTAAGGGAAAGCTATATCTCAGGAATTACTGCACAGAGTTCCATATAAATTTATATGTTGATGCACCTTAACCTAAATGACTATCTGTCAACTTTTGGTGTCAACCGCTCCACAGGTGACGCTGTTATACAGCGGTTTCCAAAATTGCAGGGAAGGCTATATCTCAGGCTCTATTGCGTATAATCAAACAAAACATGATGTATGTGAAGTCCATTGTGAAATATTATGCTGCTTCAATTTGCGTGCTTGTCGGCCAATAGGTGGCGTTGTCATACTGCAAATTTCCTCGACAATGTGAAAGCTAAATCTTAACTTCTATACCTCATAACTTTTCGAAACTTGATATGTGACATAACTATTATAAAAATGCATTTTTTAAGATGTCATTTATAGACAATAAAACAACTGTCTTTCTTTGGATATTTAGTGTTAGTTTCCTCTAAGATAAAAATTATTTATTTGCACTTAGTGAATTTGTATAGGAAAACATAAAAGAAAATCTTGTGGTGGCTACAACTTACTAAGTTTTACTTTTTTTTTTTTTTTTTTTTTTCTTTTTTTTTGTTAATATGTGTTATTCAAATTCATTATTGAATATTCCCTACTTAAAATGGCTCTAGCAGAACATATGCCACTGGTTTCTGTACATGAACATCCAAAAAATGCCAATGCATTGACCAATGCATTTTATGGGAGACATTTTTCTAAATCACATTTAAATAATTTCATCAAAAAATCATAAAGAAATTCACATTTATTGTTATTATGTTAAGAAAATGTTTTCTATAAATTATAATATGCTTAACCTCCAGATTTACAGAGCTACCCAAAAATGTTACAATACATTAAGGGATGCAAATAGGAAATTAAGAGCAACATTTCTGTTTGTGTTAAGCATTTTTAACACTTTCCAGCAATGTTTCAGTGTGATTATGAATTCAGTTATTCTATATGTCTGTCTGCTATTGTGTGATAATATAGACAGAGAACATAGGATGTTATACGATACAATGGGTAAGCACAATTGGAAAATGCTGATAATCAATGTGTACCTCCTGATTTTAGGTAGATTCCTTATAGGAGATCTACCTATTGCAATAGTTCTCATGACACGACTTCTGGAAAATTTCTTCATATCTTCACCGATCATGACCCCTAGAACCCAAAACCACCCTCCGTTCAAAAGTTTATATATATATATATATATATATATATATATATAGGTATATATATATATATATATATATATGTATAACGCTTTTTCCCATGTTAAGTTGTGAACACGATAACTGGAGTAATTTTTATTTAAATTTAACCAACTTGGGATATGTTGTCAGGACAGTAAAAATCTCGGTCGAGTTCGTAGATGGGGCATCCAGCTCAAAGGGGGTGGAAATGGTGGGGGGTGGAAATATTCATTTGCCCATAATTTCTTTAATATTGAAAATAGGAAAATACTTCAAATCAGGCAAATTACCGCCTTACCCTAAAGAACAACTTTTGTATTTAAACTTTTTCGATAGCTTCAATTGCGTAAAAGTTACATGTTAAAAAGTGATTTTTCGTGATGAAATCGACTTTTTCTATAGCTTTAATTCCTTAAATTTATAATCTGATGCTTACGTCACGTGCAAACGATAATAAAAACGATCACTGAAAATATAAAAGCCATGGTAACAGCTTTAATTAATCATTTAAAAATGTAAAATTAAAATAATACGTTAGTCTTGGTAAAAATGTCGTTTAGTGAATAGTTTAGATTAGAACGCCGATTTACGCAAGAATTTAAAATTTACGATTGAAATTGAGAGTAATACGTTACAGCCTTCCTTTGATTTTTTATCTTGTGGAAACAAGACATTGGTCTGTGAAGAGATATGAGGTTTCTGCGTGGGAAGAAAATATAATGACGTCAAAGCTGCTATTTTTTATCGCCAACTTCGCCAAATTTTGTCATCAAATAACGAATTTCGTCGCAAAGTCTAAAATTTCCTCGTCAACTATCAAATTTTGCCGCCAAATCACAAATTTCATTGCTAAATCGCAAGTTTTGTCACCAAATTGTATATTTTTATGGCTTCTATTGGTTGAATGATTATGAACTTGGATTTTAAAAAAATGAATCATTTACTGACCAATAAATCTAGCCTAAAAATTTAAGTAGAATAAATAGTAGTAGTTTATAATTAAATTTCTTAAAAACAGTATAGCGACGTAAATAATGCAATGTGTGGGAACCAAGCCATTGACTAAGAATATGTTGTATGTATGTATCTTTTTCTATAGCTTTAATTCCTTAAGTTTATAATCTGATGCTTACGTCACGTGCAAACGATAATAAAAAAGATCACTGAAAAAATAAAAAGCATGGTAACCGCTTTAATTAATCATTTAAAATTATAAAATTAAAATAATATGTCAGTCTTAATAAAAATATATTTTGTGGTGAATAGTTTAGAACGCTGGCTTAGGAAGAATTTAAAATTTACGATTGAAATTGAGAATAATACGTTACAGCTTTCTTTGACTTTTTATGTTGTTGGAAACAAGATATTGATCTGTGAAGAGATTTGAGGTTTTCGCGTGAGAAGGAAATATAATGACGCCAAAGCTGCAATTCTCCATCGCCAAGCTCGCCAAATTATGTCGTGAATGAACGAATTTCGTCGTCAGCTATCAAATTTTGCCGCCAAATCACAAATTTCATTGCTAAGTCGCAAATTTTGTCGCCAAAATCTCGCCAAATCATACAATTTACTAAATTCGTAACAATTAACATTGAAATTGAATTGTGCCCAAATTGTCCAATGTTAACTAATGTTAATGTTAATGATATAATTGGACGTTGAAATTGTAATTCAATACAACGTAAAGGAATCTACCTTTGCCTTTAAGCTTGCCGAAAAGGGATTTTTTCATTTTTGTTTTAGTTTTAAAAGATCTAACGCTTAATTATATTTTCAAAAACATAATAAAATCATAAAATGGCAGTAATGTGCGTTTTCGAATGGAGTACAGTCGGTAACAAAAGTGTCCGAACACTAGCGAAAATTCCTATGTACAAAAAGTACACTTCATACGGTTTTGTTAAATAAATCCTTGTCGAATCCTGTTCTTAGTCACTGTAAGAACATGATTCGATAAGGATTTATTTAACAAAACCGTATGAAGTGTACGTTTTTCATATAGGAATTTTTGCTAGTGTTCGGACACTTTTGTTACCGACTGTACTGTGATTCATTAAACTTTATATGGTTACAGATCACCGTTCCCTCAAATAACGGATATTCTACAGTACGTATACTTGTTTTTGCGACAGTTTACTTCTGAAGCCTCTAAATGCGGATAAAGTGTGGAGGAAAACTGAAGAGTTCTTTTATATATTTATTAATTTATTTTGAAATTTATTATACATTTCCGCTAAAGGCACGTATGCTAAAAGCACGCCACCGAGGGGGGATAACATTGCCGCTAAGGGCACGGGTTTATAGATTTCCGCAAAGGGCACGGTCGCTAAGGGCACGGCCCCTATAAAATCTCCATGGAGTTCAGGAAGTTAAACCAGTAAAAAAAAACAGTATATATTCTGCTCGCTTTTATGATACAGCTACTTGACCATTTTTCTTTTCTTAGACTTATGTCACGGCAAAATTAAATCTTGACTTAGTGCAAATTTACGTAATTCCCCAAACGCAGAATTTACAACTCTCCCAATTTCAGTAGTGGACAAATCTGAATTTTTCACAAATAACAAAAGGAAATGTGGATAGATTACAAATACCTTTTTAATTAACAATATGCATTTCCTATTTCATTAAGGCGTTTATGAATAAAAATTTAAACGTGTCATGAATTGAAAGCAAATTACTATTGAAAAATTTAATGGCTTGAATAACACATTATTAGTTCCCCATCATACTATAGGTATGGGGAACTTAGGTAATCGTGAAAATTTTCGACCTCGGTTTTTTGACTTTTCTACACGTTTTAAGGTGTGAGGAATCCGAAAATGACAAAATTTCTATGGTGTCTGTCTGTAGGGTGTCTGTTAGTGTGTCAGTGTGTCAGTCCGTTAGTATGTCAGTCCGTTAGTGTGTTAGTCCGTTAGTTTGTTAGTCTGTTAACACGATATCTCACGAACAAATGATCGCAGAGAGGTCAGATCGGTTTTAAAATATTACTTTCGACACTGACAAGAACCCTATTTATTTGCAACATTCGAATTTAAAAACTTCGTAAGTTATTAGAAATTTACGATTTTCTTAACATGGGAGAATAGGACTAAAATTCACTTAAACGTGCATTTAATGGAAACTTTTTACTGTAAAAATGTCAGAGCAGTTTTAAAATATCAGTTTTGATGCCGGAATGAACATCAGTAACTATAAATATGCTACTTTGGAAATTTCGCAAGTTATTGGAAATTTACGAATTTTTTAACATGGCAGTATAGAGCAAAATTTCACATAAACGTCAATTTTGAGAGATATTTTCATCGTAAAGATGTCAGACTACTTTTGGAATATTATTTAGGACACTGGCATGATAATTAATGACTATGAATTTTCCAATATAAAGATTTCGTAAGTTATTGGAAATTTACGAATTTCTTAACATGGCTGAATAGAGCAAAATTTCACATAAACGTCAATCTTGAGGGATATTTTCATCGTAAAGATGTCAAACCACTTTCGAAATATTATTTAGGATACTGGCATGAATATCATACACTACGATTTTTCCAATTTAAAAAATTCGTAAGTTATTTGGAATTTACGATTTACTTAACATGTCAGAATAAGGCAAAATTGAGCATAAATTTCCATTTTGAGGATCGTAAATACATTAGACAACTTCAAAATTACATTTATGATATTTGTTTGAACATGATTGAATACAAATATTCTAATAGAAAAATTTCGTAAATCATTCGTAATTTACGATTTTATCAACATAGCGAAATTGTAAATTTTTCATATAAATATGAATTTTGAGGATTATTGCATTGGAAAGAGTAGGATGAAAACTAAACAACGGAATTGACCCTGATAAAATAAATTAATAGATTAGAATAAGATATATATATATCGAAGTGAACGGTGGATAGCCTATTAGGCGGGGATTTCATTCTGTCATAATATCAAGCTTTGGTCAAATTCATTTCTTTTAACATGATTATAATATGTCTCGCACTAGAAATTTATGAGAACATAAATATGATGGGGAACTGAGCAGAGTCCACCTATGCCAACTAGTTTTACTTAAAATGAGTCTTTGGTTGTAAAAAACATTTTGGTCAGCCCATAGTGTGAGAATCTTATAACTACAAGGCTATATATATATCGTTTTATTTTTTGAGATAATTGTTAAAATTTTACGTGCCACTTGTAAAAAATGCAAATATTTTATCAAAATTTGGAAACTGATAACTTTTTATGAATATATTGAAGTATTTCGATCAGATTTGGGGAGAATACGGCCCTGAATTCCCTACTAGTCCTCCCCTTAGTACCAAATGGCCCATTAGTGGACAGAGGACTAGAGATTTACTTCTCCTACTGTACTGGCAATGAAAATATATTCTTATGCCAGTAGTGGGCACCCGTAAAACATTATCTTCTATTCAACAAAATGGGTAAAACAAATCAGTTAGAAATACACAGTTGTAAAGCAAACAAAATTTAACTAATATTATTCAAAATAACATTCAAAAGTTAAAATTGACCTTATTTTGTGAAACTGATATTTTAAAATCTTCATATACATGTTACCGCTAAAGTGCAGAAATCAGTTAATCTGCACATTAACTAGGGTTAAAGTGAGGAAAATTGTTTCATTTCTCAAATTACCTAGGTAATCTGCGAATTACCTAGATAATCTGCACGTTACCGACTAGACACTCGTTAATCTGCACATTAACTACTAGGCACTTGTTAAAGTGAAAATAAGATCTGTGGTGTAGTAATTTTACATCACGCTGTGTTGATATTGTTTTCTTCATTCGGAAAAAAAAAAAGATTAGTTTCCTTTTCTTTTCTTTCTTTCCTTACTTATTTTAATCTATGTGTTTTAATTTTTAAGCCTTTTAAAGTTATATTTGTTTTAATTAATTTATTTATTTCATCTTTTTTATCCCGTCAATATAAGTTTGAAGATGTTATGCATTTTTAATATGAAATATAATATCTTTAATAACTTTCAATAAATTCTATTTTATAAAGAAATGTACGAATTGTAATACAGCAACGATTTCTTTACAAAATAAAAATATTTAACCATTTAAATAAATAAAAAAAAATGTTTCATATTGTAATGAAATGCTAAATATTGCGCAAAAATTTCATATTAAGTGTTTATTAAATAATGCCATAATATTTTTCAAAGTTAAAAATTAATACTTTTTTTTCTGTAAGTAATACTAATTTAAATCAATTTTAAAATAAATTAGTTTTAGAAAGTTGTAGTTTAATAGTTTTATTTCGGGAGGAAATAATTACTGTGTTGTAAATTTAATATTCATAATTCAAAATGGAGTTTCACGAGAGAGAGTTTTTAATTAAGATTAGATTTCTTTAATAAAATGCAGACCATTATCAAACTTATATTGACAGAATTAAAAAAGAGAAGAAATAAAATAAAAATTAAAACAATTATAATTTACTTGTTACTTTAAATTTTGTGTTGGTCATAATAAGAAACCTAATCATGGCTTCGATCCTCCACTTTTTGCGTTTACAGACACCGTTTATGTTTATCATAGCGGAGCGGAAGGGGTAAAAGTTTTAGTTTATGTTTGAAGCTCGTTCGCGTATCTGTATCACATGAATGTTTGACGTCATAGTGAATATAATAAAACTAAGGCTGGAAACAAACATTTGAACTTTAATGATACAGAAGCCGCTAATGTGCAGATTACCTAGTTAAAATGCGGAAAACTCTTTATTCCGCACTTTAACGGGTCATTTTAGTTAATCTACAGATTAGCTAGGTAATCTGCGCATTAACGGATTTCGAGTTTTAACGGTAACATATATAAACATTTTATTAGTAGTGAGTTGTAACACCAAACTTGATTGCTGTTTAAACCTATACATGGTATAAAAAGCTTATTTTTAGAGTTCAAATTTCGATAGTGTCACTACCAGTACGGTATCCAATATTGACACATTAACTTTAATTAAATTTATTTAAATTTACATTGTTAGATTAAATGTTAGTCGCAAAAACTTTCCTCTGAATTTCTATTCAATGTATTTGAATTTGAGAAACATACAGATGCCTAAATAATTAGATTGTAATCTAAACAGGATAGTTTGGAACTCTTGGTAAAAAAAATAATGTGTGATAGAACATATCTAAACGAGCAACATTTCTCATACAAAGCTTTGTTGAACTGGTAGATGGCGTTTCATATTAGATGCAATGGTGACTGTGTCAAAACTAGCTTATGAATCTCTCAATTCGTACTCTTATTGTATTGTAAATTAATCGAAAATAATTAATTTGTTTGCAAACGATTATGTTGTTTACAACTAAACATAAAATACATGTCTCCATTTTACTGATTTGTAAAATCAGCTATTCCTTCATCAATCCTCGAAAGAAATGACTTAAAAAAAAAAAAAAAAAAAAAAAAATGGAATTATTGCCTAGACAACAAATTAAGTGATGGAGTGCCTCCGTGGGAGTCTTTCTAAGAGTTTCTAACACGTATTTACGCTAGTCACGGAGAAAACCACTGAAAACTCCGAATGGCTAAGTCGATGAGCGTGACTTGGGATCAAACCTGACACTTCCCATCTATTAGTTTTGAGCGCAGAACCACTCATCAACTCGGACTAATACCAATAGAAATTTATTGCATTAAAGTATTAAAAAAAAAAAATCAGAGCATTTTTTTTTATATTTAAGTTAAAAACTGTATTGTTAAATTATAAGTTAGTCACAATATTTTTTATTCATTCTTAATTTCTATTCAAGGCATTTATATTTTAGTAACATGCAGCAATCTAAATAACTAAAGTACACTCTCTATATATAGAAACTATTTTATCTTGCGGCAAAATGTTCCTAAATTAAGCCTCATGCGATTCTTTTGAAATTTGTTAGACTAAAAATCGATTTCTTCATTTAATGGAATATTTTTCCTTTTGTTAAAATCCTTCTCATTTGAAATTGTGAAAAGAAATTCTGATGAATTCATTAACATTTAGATGAAACTTCATGGCTATTTTAAGGCATTTTAATTGTTCTCAAATTGATTTTTTATTTTAGTCTGAAACTACTATTTTTACAATTTTCTTTAATGCTACAAATAAGTACGTATATCACTTTCAAAGGTCTGACGTAAAACGACGTATAGATTAGAAAATATGTGATGGAATTTCAAGTAAACAACTTTAATTCTTACAAACTTGACTCTATATAAAAACAGTTATATGTAAAAGTAATAACTCTAAAATTTTAAAATTTATTTTATTATTTCATAGAATTATTCATATTGAAAATTATGAATAATTCTATGAAATTAAAATTAAAATATTATTATTATTATTATTATTATTATTATTATTGAGATATTAATATTAAACTTTTTTATAAATGTGCGAAAAATCAAATTCTAATTGTATACCTTAAGTTCTAATCAATATTATTTAGTTTGAGTTTAAATGTATAAGTATATATCTTGAGTAGTTATATCATATGCATTGTACATGTTAAATACTAATTACTAAACAATTCGTGTTTGTGCAGGTGAGTTTAATTATTAAACCCATTTAATAATCGTCTGAAGTGCTGATTGTCTGTGATTATTGAATACAGTATTACGAATCAAATTAAGTCATTATGATATTTCTCATTAGTTTGACAGAGATAAGGAAAAAAAAATATTTTTATATATAATGCGAAATTTGGTAGATTTAATACTTGAGGAGTGCAAAAATAATGACCGAAAAAATTTATAAATCCTAAAAGAAGTAAACAATGTGTAACATTGATATTTGGATCGTATAAATAAATAATTTACAATTATCCCGTTAAAATGAATAGGAATGCATTGGACTAAATCAATCTGACTTATAAACGTAAAAAACGTATAAATAGTTCTTTACTGTAATATTTTATTACTACACCGGTTCTTTATCCGGGTTCATTAACATGTATTGTTGAGTATATGTTTCTGTAATATATATATATTTTTTTTTTAATCATAGAATAAATTAATGAAACATAATAATAAATCATATATATTAAAATAGAAAAATTTAAAAGTTATTAAATTTCGCTTTTTTTTTCCGATTCAGATGATATTAATCTAGCTAAAAACCCTATTACCTACTTGCCAACCATCTCATTAATAACCGTACAATTGTTAACTTCCCTTGAAAAAACGCCCCCTTTTTCACACCACTTTATTTTTAGAGTAATTCTCTCCATACGTCGTTACGATTAAATAAGAATAAAATTACTCTAAAAACTGACTGGTGGGGAAAAAAAGGCGGGTACTAAAAATTTTACTGTTCAAACTGAGATGGTTGGCAAGTATGCTATTATTAATATATTTATACGTATGCTTTTTTCACTTTCTCTTACCCATAAGGTAGAGAAAGTATTGTTTTGTGTCAAATTTTCGAACGCGAGATTTTGTTATATTTACACGTTTTGAGGTCCCCTGAATACGAAAATCACATTTTTAGCAAATGGTCTGTGTGTCTGTCTGTGTGTCTGTCTGTTATCAGCATATCTCGAAAACAAATTACGGCAGAAAGTTCAAACTTGGTATTCTAAATGTGTATCATATAGGGATGCTACAATAAGCTTTTCGTTAAGATCAAGCTAATGGTTTGTGTACAAGGACAATCAAGAGAATTCTAATACATTGCGTCTATGGGGGAAATTGCAGGAAAGTAGAGTTTAACGTCTATAGACTGCACTAAACCAAATGAAACGAATATATATATATATTTTTAATAGAGATAGTTAACTGGGAAAATTTTTTTGTGTCTGTAGGAGCCTCGCCTCCCCCCTGGGGGGGAATAACCCCCTCGAGGGGAGTAAATTTTCATGATGGGTATCTTTCAAAAGAGCTCGCCAATACCTTTAAAACGAATGGTTGAACCATCGATCTGCGATAATTTAAAACAAAGTTATCGTTTTTTTTTACTTTTAACGAAAAAAAAACAGAAAAAAATCGTACTTTTTTTTTTTTTTTTTTTTTTTTTTTTGAGAATAAAATGGACTTTTTTTTTTTATATTTGGTGTTATACTACTTCTCTAATATGGAAATCGTCTGCATTATCATGAAAGATAATTTTTTTAAATAATAATTTTAAATAATAATTTTAATAAATTAATTTTTAAAAACAGACTTATTTTTTAATAACCGAATTAAATTCTATATAAATGTAGGTGCATTAATGAAACGGGGGGTTGAGGGGGGGGGGGCGGTAGCCCCCCTCACACACAACTAATTATCATATAAAACTCTTCAGAAGCCTAATATGAATTGTTTAACATAGGTTTACATAACAGTACTCTTTATCTTACCTATTAATCTGCAACCTGTATTTATTGTATTAAATTTCAGGGTAAGAAAAAGTCGTGTGAGTGACACACCAGATTATTTACTTTCTCTTACCCATAAGGTAGAGAAAGTATTGTTTTTGGGTCAAATTTTAGAACGCGAGATTTTGTTATATTTACACGTTTTGAGGTCCCCTGAATACGAAAATCATGTTTTTAGCAAATGGTCTGTGTGTCTGTCTGTGTGTGTGTCCGTGTGTGTGTCTGTGTGTCTGTCTGTTATCAGCATATCTCAAAAACAAATTATGGCAGGAAGTTCAAACTTGGTATTCTAAATGTATATCATATAGGGATGCTACAGTAAGCTTTTCGTTAAGATCAAGTAAATGGTTCGTGTACAGGGACAATCAAGAGAATTCCAATACATTACGTCTATGGGGGAATTTGCAGAAAAGTAGAGTTTAACGTCTCTAGACTGCACTAAACCAAATGAAACGAATGTATATTTTTTTGCAATAGAGATAGTTAACTGGGAAAAAAATTTTGTGTATGTAGGAGCCTCGCCTCCCCCCCCTGGGGGGGAAGACCCCCTGGAGGTGAGTAAATTTTCATGATGGGTATATGTCAAAAGAGCTCGCCAATACCTTTAAAACGAATGGTTGAACCATCGATCTGCGATAATTTAAAACAAAGTTATCGATTTTTTTTTTTTACTTTTAACGAAAAAAAAAAAACTTAGAAAAAAAAATCGTATTTCCCCCCCCCCCCCCCCCCCAATATTGAGAATAAAATGGACTTTTTTTTTTATATTTGGTGTTATACTACTTCTCTGATATGGAAATCGTCTGCCTTATCATAAAAGATAATTTTTTTAAATAATAATTTTAATAAATTATTTTTTAAAAAGAGAATTATTTTTTAATAACCGAATTAAATTCTTTAAAATGTAGGTGCCCTTCACACATAACTAGTTATCATATAAAACTCTTCACAAGCCTAATATGAATTGTTTAACATAGGTTTACTTAACAATACTCGTTATCTTACCTATTAATCTGCAACCTGTATTTATAGTACTTGTATTAAATTTCAGGGTAAGTGAAAGTCGTGTGAGTGACACACCAGATTATTTCTTTAATGCACGCTATAAAATTCGTAAATATGCTTGAATTAGTATTATCTTTATTTATTATATTAAAAAATTAATTTAACACGTTTTTTGTTCAAAATTCTGATCTTAGGTTCTGTAAAAATTATTACACAACAGTGTTGTATGATCAACGAGCAACAAATATTTGATGTTCATATTTATCATTTAAATTTTTTCGAATCGAAACATGTTATAACCAT
Source organism: Salticus scenicus (assembly GCA_963930645.1). Classification (NCBI taxonomy): domain Eukaryota; kingdom Metazoa; phylum Arthropoda; class Arachnida; order Araneae; family Salticidae; genus Salticus; species Salticus scenicus. The sequence goes on from OZ005655.1 coordinate 95,833,282, forward strand.
TTTCTGCTTTAATTTCTATTGCGTAATTTTTAAATAATTAAAAAAGAGGAAAACATAAGAATTTAATTGTTTGAAATTATTTTTTTTAATCTCATTTATTTAGTGTTCCTAAAATACGACTTTCAATAATTATAATAATAAAAATAAAAATAATAAGATAAAAAATAAATGAAAACGTTAAAGAGATAAATGTTCTCTATTTCTAGTTAAACCTCTCTTTAAATATATAGTATATGTGTATTATTAAAATAAATAAATAAATAAATAGAACACTAAGAATTAGTAACTTTATACCTTTAATTCTTATATTTATTATCGAATATTTTCATACTGTTAAAGTGCCATATTATATATATATATATATATATATATAATATATATTATATTATAATATATATAATATATATATATATATATTATAATATATATATATATATATATATATATATGTGTGTGTGTGTGTGTGTGTGTGTGTTAATTTAAACTCTAAAAATAAGTTTTATGTGTCGGGCAATATCATACATTTTAAATTGGTTTTAGAATTCTCTGCATGTAATGTCTTAAATTACGACGTTTCAAGTGATAAACTTTAGATTTAAAATATTTTAACTAAACAAGGGCGAAATATTCGTAATCTTATTGCCACAATATCAGTAGAAACTTCCATGTGGAGGGTCAAATAAATTTTTGTGTCTGTTTCTATTACGCGATGTCTGCCACGAATATCACCTTATTAATTTCCAAATTGTTACATATGCTCATGAGTCACACGGAATAAGCTGTATAGTTTTGAGTGTGTATACTGTTTGTGGTTCGTGTACAGGGACACATCAGTTTTTCTTATCATTACGGCTGAGGAACAAAATGTCTTTAGCTTGCGGAAGCGGCCTCAAAAATCACCCGAACGGTATGCAAATTGGTTGGGTGCACACTCTGTTTGTGGTTCGTGTACAGGGACACATCAAAGTTTTTTTAATCATTATGGCGTTCGAGCGGAATGTTTCTGTACTTCGCTAGAGGCCTCAAAAAATTACCCGAATGGCATGAAAATTGGTACACATGTGCACGCACCCTACATAAATAGCTGAATAGTTTTTGGTGTGTATATTTCTTATGGTTCGTGTACAGGGTCACAACAAATTTTTTCTTATCATTACGGCCTATGAGCAGAATTTCGGTTAGACGTATCTTATAATGGTTACGCAGCATTCGGCAAAATGAAATTTACATACATTATTGAGATGATTAAAGGCCTTGTTTCTGTAGAAAAATGTACATTGAATCTTAATAATGCTTTGCGTTAAATCATAATAATTTATGCACAGGGCCTTACAAAATTGTTCCGAGAATGTTACATAATCATACAAATTATGTCAAATTTCGAACAATTATTCATGAGATACATATCATATGCTGTACAGTTTTTTATTGTAGATAATAATGGTTATGGCTCGTTTACAGGGACACAAAAGATAATTTTGTTACATTAGAGCCTATTGACAGATTTTTATTTAAGCGTAGTTTAAAGCGCTTTTATGCGGTATTCAACAAATAGAATTTAAATTATCGAGTGTTTTCAACAGATTTACACGTTTTGAGGTGTCCTGAATCAGTTTTCTTTTATGGCGCTGTAATATTTTCAAATTTCGATATTTGAATTTCTAAATATGATTAAATTTTTTTTAATACATCATTCGAAAGATATTTTAAAGTTCTTTTATATTATCGAAAGTTTTCACCAGATTTACACGTTTTGAGGTGTCCTGAATTAGTTTCCTTTTGTATCTCAGCTACTAATTAAAATAATTTCATAAGTAATGCATTATTAGAAAGCTTTTTTGATTTGGAATCGAACAGTGGAATACAGAAATTTCTACCAACAGATGGCGCTGTAATATTTTAAAATTTCAATATTTCAATTTCTAATTATGATTAAATTATTTTTAATGCATCATTCGAAAGATATTTTAAAGTACTTTTATATTATCGAAAGTTTTCACCAGATTTACACGTTTTGAGGTACCCTGATTACGTTATCTTTTGCATCTCAGCCAATTGAGTTAGATCGTTCAAAATTGGTATACGTAGGTTAATTAAGAGGGCATGAAACTGTGGGGGGGAGATATAGGCGTGCACCGCGCGCGTATCCCCTAACTTGTGCGCGCGCAGAACGCACGGGACTGCGCTGCCGAATGCAGTGGGGACCCGGTCCGAATTTGTACCCGATGAGAAATGATTTTTTAAATTTTCTTGAGAATAATATTTTACCTGAGAAGGAATATGTGCGCGCAGCGCACGTATACCTTCACACGTGCGCGCGGAGCGCGCATGGGTCTGCGCTGCCGGAGGCAGTGGGGACCCGGTGTGAGTTTTTTCCCGATCAGAATTTTTTTTTTATTTTCAGGCACGAAGTGTCAGGGAAGGAATAGGCGCGCGCAGCGCGTGTATACCTTAACCTGTGCGCGCGCAGAGCGCACGGGACTGCGATGCCGAAGGCAGTGGGGAACCGGTCCGACTTTGTACCCGCAGAGAAATGATTTTTTAAATTTCCTTTTCTTAAGAATAAAAATTTGACTTGAGAAGGAATATAATATGTGCGCGCAGCGCACGTATACCTTGACATGTACGCGCGCAGCGCGCATGGGTTTGCGCTGCCGAAGGCAGTGGGGATGTGGTGTGAGTTGTTACCGATCAGAAATGATTTTTTTGGGGGGGAGCACGAAGGGTCAGGGAAGGAATACGAGCGCGCAGCGCGTGTATCCCGTAAGTTGTGCGCGCGCAGCGCGCACGGGACTGCGCTGCCGAAGGCAGTGGGGATCCGGGCCGACTTTTTACCCAATTAGAAATGATTTTTTTGAAACTTTCTTTTCTGAACACTAAAAGTTACTGTTAGTGATTCATTAATTATCGATTGAGAGATTTTGAGAATTCACTCATTATAGTGATTCATGGGCGAAGCTCGCTAGTAAATTATTATAACATGAAACATAAAGTAAAGAAAAGTAAAGCTTTGCATGTATTAAGTGTATTAGATACAAGAAAATTAAATTGGAACGATGGACGTGGATTAATAATGAAAGGACGTGTATTTATTTTATTTACTTTGAACATACAGAAGTACAATGATTATTTATCAATTATTAAATGAAAAGTATTTGTCAATCTCAAATTCATTGAAAAAAAAATTCTATGCACATTTTTCACTCATTTTTGTTTTCAGGAAAACTTTATATTGAAAATACAAGAAATTGATTGATCAATAAAATAAAAGCGTTACGTTACTGACGTCAAAGATAATATAAAAGTATGACCTCGCATGTTACATTAGAAATGGCAATCAAAATATGGTAAATATCAAACGCTAGTAAACATAATATTTTATGGAGGCATTTGTTTAAATACAGAACAGCATTGCACAGTCTATTATTAAACATTATGAGTTTAGGTTACACGCGTATCCTAAAACATGTAAAAATGCATTATTATAGACATATCATTTTTAACGCGCGTCCTGAACAAATTGTAAATTATTTTTATTTTCCTAACATACATATGTAAGGAAAGTATTGTAATCATGGCGAAAATCCGACTTTGATATTTTGGCGTATCTATACGATTTGAGGTGCCCTGAGTGTATTTTTGCTGAGTATATTTTGAGGTGCCCTGAGTCACTTTTGCTATTTTTATGGTAATGTATGCGTGTATATGTGTGTGAATAAACATAATAGCGTCTAAATGCTTTATTCAAACAAGATGAAAGTTGTTACGTATATTATAGTTCATCCTAGCTCGAACTGTACAGACTTTAATAAATCTAGCATTTATAGTTTTAGAGACAAAGGACACAAGGAAAAACCTTTATCAAAATGGCCTATGAGCTCAAATTATTTAAAGTGTGCTAGCGTCTAAATGCCTCGTTCAATTGAGCTGAAAATGCATATACATGCTATAGGTCACTGTCGAACGAAATATAGATTTTGGTGAATCTAGAACTTATAGTAATTTTCTAGAAATACAAAGAAAAATTCTTTAACGTTATGGCCTATGAGCTCAAACTACTTGAATTGCAATAGTGTTAAACGCCTTATTCGATTGAGCTGATTGATTTCAGAATTCTCTTATAATAATTTAGTTAAACAACCGTTAATTACTTAATGCTTGGAACGTCGAATGTGGAGTCACATCAAAATATTTGTAATATAATGTGTTAAAACTTAAAACGTCATACATCCCTTCCACGGAGGAAAATTTTTTGATGGCATGTCTCCGGACTTCCTCCAGGGGTGAGTCCCAGACCGTCGCCAATCGCCAATTGCGCAGCACTAGAGCGACGTAAAACCCTATCAACCAACTAACTTTAAATCATCATAATTTAGAAGAAATTATCAAGAAAAAAATATGAAAGCGATATTCGTCATAAGTTCATACAAGAAACATATTTATTTTGTTATTTGTTCATCATCTTTTTTTTTTTTTTTTTCTTGTAACAATGAAATTATTTTGAATTAGCAGGCTACGCCCGCTTCGCTGGTCACTATATTTAAAGGAATTTTCGAAAGAATTGAATTAATATTTATTTTTTTACACCACAATATAGACAAAAACTAGAAAAAAAAAAAAAAAAAAAAAAAAAAAAACTGAGATTGCTCCAAACCTCGCTTCGGGTACCCGCTGTCTACAGCAGCTACTTTCCCGCCCGCACTGCATCAGGTCTAGGTTTCCCATGCCTGCAGAAAGATCTTTCTCGGGCACTTCAACCTGGATATTTATCGACGACAGTGGGGTTCTGCTACTATTTAAGAACTATGATTTTAAAGATGACTGTATCTTAGCATCTATTAAATATTTTAGTTTTGAACCATGTATTTTATAGCACATGCTATTTACACTATATTACGATTTGATTCCGACCAATGTAATAAAATAAAATAAAATAAAAAGTAGATTATATATATAAATTTAATCCTTTTTACTATGTATATACTACCATTTTTCCCGATAAATACTGAAATAAAAATAATTAATGAATAAAAGTTTTTTTTTAAAGGAATTAATTAAAAAATGAAAAATGAGAAGTTGTTCTACTATAAAAAATTAAACATAACTGTTATAAACACGTTTTTAAATTTAAAACTAATTATACTTATTTTTTTCTACTGCATTACGATTTTATTTCAATAAATATAAGAAATAAAAAAAAAAATCGCCTTCAAATGAATGTATTAAATAAAAATAAGTTGCGTTATAGCCGTTGCTAAGATACGCAGACGACTGAAGCAAAAGAATAAATCTATGAAAAATGAACCAAAGACGCCAATATTTAAAATCGGAAAAACATTAATTTAAAAAATTTAAATTCGAAATTCGAAAAAATCTCGATGAGGTGCACACCTGCAGGGTCCCAGGTACCTATATGCCAAATCTGGAAGCTCTGCGGTCAGTAATGGGAGCACCAGAGAGCAGACACACACACAGACACACAGACACTTCTCTTTATTATATAGATTAGGATCTGATGACGTAAAAGGGGTATTTTTTAAATTTTGTTTTTGCAAAGTATTTTGTGCTGAAATGAATTAATGTTATATGTTAATGTATGAAATACCTTGGTTAATTTGTTAACAAAAAATTTTTTTTTCTATAAAACAAACATCTATATAAATAAAGAGAAGTGTCTGTGTGTGTGTCTGTGTGTGTGTGTGTCTGTGTGTGTGTCTGTCTGCGCTCTGCGGTGCTCACACTATTGATCGCAGAGCTTCCAAATTTGGCATATGGGAGGTGCATATGGGAAGTGGCATATGGGAGGCATGTGTTTGGAGGTATGTGTTTGGCATATGGGAGGTGCACACCTGGAACCCTGCAGGTGTGCACCTCATCGAGATTTTTTCGAATTTCAAATTTGAATTTTTTAAATTAATGTTTTTCCGATTTTAAATATTGGCTTTTTTGTTTCATTTTACCTAAATTTATTATTTTGCTTCGATCGTCTGCGTATCATAGCAATGGCTATTACATTTGAAGGCGATTTTTTTTATTTATTTTTTTTATTTATTTTTTGTTATTTGTTACATTTATTGAAAATAAAATCGTAATGCAGTAGAAAAAATTAACTATAATTAGTTTTAAATTTTAAAACGTATTTATAACAGTTATGTTTAATTTTTAATACTAGAACAACTTCTTATTTTTCATTTTTTAATTAATTCCTTTAAAAGAAAAAACTTTTATTTATTAATTTTTTTTATTTACAGTATTTATCGGGAAAAATGGTAGTATATACATAGTAAAAAATGTTTAAATTTATTAAAATTTATTTGTTTATGTATATACTATATATTTATTTATTTTTAAATCTACTTTTTATTTTATTTTATTTTATTACATTGGTCGGAATCAAATCGTAATATAGTGTAAATAGCATGGGCTATAAAGTACATGGTTCAAAACTAAAATATTTAATAGATGCTGAGATACAGTCATCTTTAAAATCGTAGTTCTTAAATAGTAGCAGATCCTCCCTGTCGTCGATAAATATCCAGATTGAAGTGCCCGGGAAAGATCTTTCTGCAGACATGGGAAACCTAGGCCTGATGCAGTGCGGGCGGGAAAAGAGCTGCCGTAGACAGCGGGTTCCCGAAGTGAGGTTTGGAGCAATTTCAGTTACTTTTTTTTTTTTTTTTTTTTTTTTTTAGTTGTCTATAATGTGGCGTAAAAAAATAAATATTAATTAAATTCTTTCGAAAATTCAGTTAAATATAGTGACCAGCGAAGCGGGCGTAGCCTGCTAGTCTATACATATAGAAGAAAGTAATAATATTGAAGTGAAACTAAATACTCTAGATGAAAATTTAAGTTATTTAGATTACAACAATTTTGTTGCAAGGAAATAAAATTAGACTTCAAAAGTGAATTAAAAAAAAAAATATTGCGTAATTATATATTCACTTACAATAAAAATATTTTTTTTCAATTTTAAATGTCCTATTTCTTAAATAATAATTATAATAATTTTCTCAAGATCTAAAAAAAAGTGTATGGATTTCTGAATGCTCACAATATTCGATAACTCTTTTAGTAGGATATTCGGTCTATATATTTATCTATCAAATTATGCTTTTTTTTTTTTTTTTTTTTCAATCATTTCCATGCGCGCTGTTAAAATACTTTTCATGCAAATGCTCGTATTTCTTGAGATTTTTAATATAATTATTTTCCAATGGCAGTATAAAATTTCTCAAGTACTTTTTCAATTTACCGAAAAATATTGTTAAATTTCTTTAAAAACACTGTATACTATACATCACTGGTGTATCGTGAATGACGGTTTGGGTACGCTCCACTCGAGTAGTTGGAAACAGTAATTAAAAAAAAAGATGTTTAATCATCTTATTGGCTAATTCGCTTATTTTGAGAATCAACGTAGGTATTAAGATATTTCAACAGTCATTAAGAATAATGAGCTTTTCATGAAACAAGCTGTTTCTAACCAGCCATATGTAGTATACCCAAAACGTCATTCAGGATACGCCACTGCTATATATATATATATATATATATCATCATCATCATCATCATCATCAATTTCAGAGCCTTTATCAATCCACTGGAGGATGAATGCCTCTCCCATGTGATTCCAAACTGCCCTGTTTCTGCAATTCTTCTCCATTCTGTTCATCCAAACTTAACAATTTCATCTCTCCAACGGCACAGTGGTCTCTTCCTCGGTTTTTTCTTATCTCTTGGTATCAAGAATTAAACTTTGGTGGTCCATCTCTCATAATTTCTTCCCGCAAGGTGCCCAGCTCAGCTCCATTTTAACTTCTTGACTCTAGAAATAACATTAGTAACTTTGGTTTGTTTCTTAATCCAAGTGTTTTGCTTTCTGTCTCTTCTAACATATATTTCTCCATGCTTCACTAGGTTGTTTGAAGTTTTTGTATAGCTTTGCATGTTAATGTCCAAGTTTCTGAAGCATAAGTTAAAACAGACAAAATGCATAAACTTTTCTTTTCAAGCAAATAGGGAGGTCGCTTTTGAATATAGCGCTATTTCTTCCGAATGCTCTCCATGCAAGTTTAACTCTGTTTTTATTTTCTTCCATGATGTTCCCGTTCATCGCAAGGACTTGTCCCAGAGTATAACTGCATACTGTTTCTAATTCATCCACATCAATAGTGGTATTCAGTGGAGAAACAAAATAATTTGACGTAACTTTTGTTTTGCTGAGGTTCATTTTCAATCCAACAAGTTTGATTTCTTTCTTTAATTCCTGAAGCATTTCTTACAAATCCTCAAATAAGCAGGCAAACAGTACAGTATCATCCACAAATCTCAAATGATTTATGAACTCTCCATCAATTTTTATTCCTCTCTGTTCCCAATTTAATTTTTTAAAAACTTCTTGAAGGACTGCATTGAAGAGATTTGGTGAAATTGTGTCCCCTTGTCTTACATCCTTTCTAATTTTGAATGCATTACTTGTCTTATGGAGTTTTGGCTGTTGCTTCTTTATAAATGTTTGCAATAAGATGAATATATCCTGAATTAATTAGTATTCTTTAATGCATCCATAACTGCTAGTGATGATACGTAGTGAAAAGCTTTTTCGTAGTCCACTTGTTGACGCATGCGCGCCACCCCGTCGCGGATCACCGGCAGAAGGCTATGAGAAGCCAAGTACAATGGACGTGGGCAAAGAACTTTAAATTTATTGACGCCCACAATTATTATTTTATGTTCTACCTATTATAAATCTTATTCTTCGTTGTAAATAGTGTAAATACTTGATGTATGTGATCGTACAAATTAAAAATATTAAAACAACGAAGATGGTCCGTCGAAAATTAGTTATTTGTAGTTAAGTTCCTACAAAAAGTGGCTCCGTCGAGAAACCGGAGCTTGTAATAAGCGACTTATGGATAAAAATAATAAATTGAAATCTTCCTTGAAAGGGAAGATAACTAGAATTGAAAACTATGTAGAAGGCACGAATGCCGAAAATTACGATATAGACGTAGTGGAACTAAAAGTGAAATTAAAGAACATAGAACTGCTACAAACAAAAATCGATGAATTACGACAAAAATACTACGAAATTCAAGATTTGAAAGATGCTGAACAAGCGACCATAGATGACGATCTTGACTCATGTGAAGAACGTCTGGAAAAATTAGAGGTAAGAATTAATACTCTTATTAATTCTTATAAGAAATTTGATTCTCATAAAAAAATAAATGCGACTGAAAATGCATCTCAAGATAACTTTGAAATTAAAACTCAAATTCCTCCTTTAGTATTACCTGAATTTTCAGGAAAATATGAGGAATTCAGTTCTTTTAAAGAACAATTTGATGATTTAATAACCAATAATGTTCACATTAATCAGTCGCAGAAATTATATTATCTTAGATCTTGTCTCAAATCTGATGCTAAAAATCTAGTTAGTAATTTTGATACATTTGAATCATTATATAATGCATTAGAAAATCGCTATGATAACGAGCGATTAATTGTTGATATTCATGTACAAAACATTCTGAATTTTGAGAAAATTCAAACAGAAAATCCCAAAGAGATAAGAAATATGATTGATTGTATACAGAAAAATCTGCGTGCCTTGAAAGTTCTGAAATATGAGCAAAATAAATTATCAGATGTTTTCATTGTAAATATTCTCGTAGCAAAGTTAGACAGAGAATCTAGAAAGAATTTTGAGTTATCCCATAAATCAAAAAATGTTCCCACCTTTGAAGAATTTATCAAATTTTTGGAACAACGAGAATCAGTTTTATTATCTATTAATAGAACGAATATGACTAGCGGAAATAAAAATACTAACAAAAACTTTCCGGCTATTAACAAATCTAAAACTCTTTTAATGCATGAAAATAAAAACAAAAATTGTGTTGTTTGTAAAAATACTTATCACCCTATTTATAAATGTGATGCATTTTTGAAATTAAACATTAACGAAAGATTAAGTATAATACGCCTTCACAAGCTTTGTGAGGTTTGTTTTAGGCAAAACCATAAGAAAAATGATTGCTTATCGAAATTCAAATGCACCTGCGGAATGAAGCACAACAGATTAATATGTTTTTCTTCTGGCGCCAAAACCCCGGTTCCAGACGCAGATGGAATAAATTCATCCAACTTACCAGATATAGACAAACGGGTTGCGCAATTAAATGCTTCCGTTTTGAGTAATAATAGCAGATATTTAAAAGAAAATAGAAAAAGTATTCTGTTTTCGACAGCTTATATTTATGTTCAATGCGAAAACAAAAAAAGAATAAAAATAAGATGCGTTTTGGATTCCGCTTCAAATGTGTGCGTTTTAACTGAAAAGATGAGTGAATGTTTAGGAATTAAAAAAGAAAAAATAAAAACTCCAGTTTCAGGTTTGAATGGATTGACCCAAAATATTAAGTGGAAATTAGATACCTTTATTTCAAATGAAGATTGTTCTTTTAGTGAACCAGTAGAATTTTTGATTGTAGATAAAATAACTGGGCTTACACCATGCAATAAATTAAACATTTCAGACATAAAAATTCCAGAATTTTTGAAATTGAGTGACGAGACATTTTTTGAACCGAATGAAATAGAAGCGTTAATCAGTGCAGATATATTATTCAAAGTTTTAAAGGATAATACTTATAAAATAAATGACGATTTGTTTTTTAAGGAAACCGAATTTGGATGGCTAGCGTGTGGAAAGGTTGAAGAAACAGAACTGAATAATTCGAAACAGTGTTTCGTTTTGTCAGACGATTCCCTTAGTAGCACTCTTAAACTCTTTTTCGATCTAGAAAGCATTGGAATAAGAGACGATCTAATTCAAAAAGAAAGTGATAAAGCTATAGAAATTTTTAATGAAACGATTCAGTTTAAAAACAAACGCTACGTTGTACACTTGCCCTTTAGAAGACCCTATAATGAACTTTCCGATAATTACACGTTAGCGAAACAACGATTTTTAAGTTTATGGAGACGTTTTAAATATGATAGAGAATTGTATGAACAGTATAGAGAGATTATTCGTGATTACGTAAATCAAAAAATAATAGAAATAGTTGAACCCAGTACAGCAGAAAATAATTTAAACAAACCTATTTATTATTTGCCTCATCAGGCAGTAAGAAAGGAAGGTCGCTTAACATCCAAAACAAGAATCGTATTTGATGCAGGGAGTCATCAAAATAATCAGCTGTCACTGAATGATTGCCTATGGCAGGGGATAAATTTAAATCCTAGTCTTTTGGATGTTTTAATTAATTTTAGATTAAACAAAATAGCATTTTGTTCTGATATTAAACAAGCCTTTCTACAAATCTGTCTCGCTGATGAACATAAAGACGCTGTTCGTTTTTTCTGGAGTGATGAAGAACCGCATGCACATAAAAAACCCAAATTACAGATTTATCGTTTCAATCGAGTTAATTTTGGGGTGTGTTCAAGTCCATTCTTACTCGCTGCTACTATTAGACATCACATTGAGAAGTATAGAGAAGAATTTCCCGCTACTGTTCGACTTTTAGATAAATGTTTTTACGTAGACGACTTAATTTCTGGAGGTAATGATTTTAACGAAGCACTTGAATTATCACGAAGTGCAAAATATATTATGGAAGCCGCAGGAATGTCCCTTAGAAAATGGATAAGTAACGATACCGAATTAACAGAGCAGTGGAAAAGCGAAAAATTTGATACATACCCTGTAGAATCTACCATCAGCTTAGGTATAAATCAGACAAAGATCTTGGGACTATCTTGGGATACTAATAAAGATAATTTGATTGTAGATATCAAGAGTTTGTTGAACTTTATATCCATAAATAAAATTACAAAACGTACCATTCTTCAAGCCGTAGGGAGAATTTTCGACCCCTTAGGGTTAATTTCTCCATTCACTGTCAGGGCAAAAATTATCATTCAAGATATCTGGACAACTAAAACCAAATGGGATGAATCATTATCACCAAATATCGAAAAAGAGTGGATGAAATGGTGTTCGGAATTACCCTTGTTAAAAGAGCTTGAAGTCCCTAGATTCGTCCTTGATGCCACTTCCCCAGAAGATATAGTTGAATTACATAGTTTTTGCGATGCTAGCAAAAAAGCATATGGCGCTGCCATTTATGTACGAACAAAATCAGAAAATGGTATTTCAGTAAAACTTTTGACTTCCAAGAGCCGTGTAGCTCCCCTCAGCGGTGTTACACTACCTCGCCTTGAATTATTGGGTGCCCTGGTCGCAGCTCGTCTGATCACCAAAGTGAAAAATACTGTAAACCTTAAAAGACCTTCTGTTGAATATCACTGGACTGATTCGCAGATAGTGCTTTTCTGGATAAAGGGTACTAAAACCCGATGGAAGCAGTTTGTCGCCAACCGTGTTCAAGAAATTGCCAGCCTGACAAACCCTAACTCTTGGTTCCATTGTGCAAGTAAAGAAAATCCTGCTGACCTGTTGTCTCGAGGGATGACTGCTGAAAGCCTAACAACCAGCGCCACATGGTGGACAGGTGCTGAATTTCTGAAAGATCCTGAATTTCCGAAAAACAAACAATCCTTTATTGACTTTTTAGAACTAAATGAGGAAGACTACACTCCTGAATTAAAATCTGAAAATGCAGTGACTCTAAATTTGAAAAAGGACCTTACTATTTTGAACTATCTGATTAATCGTAGTAATAAATTTTTAAAAATATTACGTATATGTAGTTTTCTTTTCAGGTTTCTTCACAATCTAAGAAATCCTTTAGAAAAGAAGAAAGGACCGCTGATGCCTGAAGAGCTGACAAAGGCAGAAGACTTCCTACTGAAACAGCTGCAGGAGGAGGAATTTCATACTGAAATATCTGCCTTGAAAAGTGGCGGTAATGTATCGCATAAGAGTAAGATTTTTAATTTATCCCCATTTTTGGATGACAATGGTTTAATAAGGGTAGGGGGGAGACTGCAAAATTCGCAGTTATCTTATTCGATTAAGCATCCTTATGTACTTCCTTCAAAAAATAAATTAACGGAATTAATTGTAAAGTATTATCATGAAAAATATTTTCATATTGGTCCCCAACATCTTCTGTTTCAGGTTAGGCAAAAATATTGGCCCATTCATGGGAGAAATCTTTGTAAAAAAATTGTGCACAGATGTTTAGTCTGTTTTAAAGCAAATCCGAAAGTATGTGTACAAAAAATGGGAAACTTGCCAAAACAAAGAATAACGCCAGATAAAACATTTAATTCAACTGGGGTAGATTTGTCTGGACCCTTTTTAATCAAAAATAAATATGGAAGGAAAGGTCCAGAAATCAAAATTTATGTTTGTATTTTCATTTGTCTAGTAACAAAGGCTATACATCTTGAACTTATCAGTGATTTAACTTCACAAGCTCTGATAGCTGCGTTAAAAAGATTTATTTCGAGAAGGGGCAAGTGTCATAAAATATTTTCGGATAATGGGACCAATATGGTAGGCGCCAACAGGGAACTAAATGCCTTGTATAAATTGGTAAGAGATAAGGAAGAATCTTTATTCAATTTTTTTGCAGAGGAAAAAATAGAATGGGTTTTTATTCCTCCAAGGAGTCCAAATTGGGGTGGTCTATGGGAAGCAAATATCAAAGCGTTTAAATACCATTTTAAACGCATAGCGGGTAATTCAAAATTTACATTTGAAGAAATGCTTACACTTGTTACTCAAGTGGAAGCGATCTTGAACTCGAGACCACTGACTCCGCTAACTTCAAGTATTGAAGATTTAGAGGTTTTAACTCCAGCCCATTTTCTTATTGGAAGGCCAATAACGGCTGTTGTTGAACCCTCTTTAACCAATATTGAAAAAAATCGCCTAAATGCTTGGCAAAATATTACGAAGTCAGTTCAGGCAATCTGGAAAAGATGGAGTCTTTCTTACTTAAATAACTTACAACAGCGCAGAAAATGGATAATTGATAAAGAAAATTTAAAAATCGGAGACATGGTTTTAGTCAGGGAAGAAAATCTTCCACCATGCAAGTGGTTTTTAGGGCGTGTAATAAAGCTATATCCTGGTCAGGATAATAAAGTTAGATTGGTAGATATAAAAACTACCAAGGGGATTTACAAAAGATCCATCTCCAGATTGTGTGTGCTGCCTATCGAGGAGTAAAAATGAATATGAACATTTATTATATTAATTTACTGTATTATATATATTACTCTAAATTTGTTAGTTAATTATGAAAATTTCTGTTTATTATAATCAGTTAATCTTTTTTCTAATTCTATGTGTTGTGCGAAATATTGATATTATGTTACATTCATTTATTTGTTATTATTTTATCTATTCATGTTATGTGAAATTGTAAATTTGAAGTTTTGCAAAAAAAAAATATTGTAAGTTCTTGCATGACAACATAGCAAGGCCGGGCGGGATGTTGACGCATGCGCGCCACCCCGTCGCGGATCACCGGCAGAAGGCTATGAGAAGCCAAGTACAATGGACGTGGGCAAAGAACTTTAAATTTATTGACGCCCACAATTATTATTTTATGTTCTACCTATTATAAATCTTATTCTTCGTTGTAAATAGTGTAAATACTTGATGTATGTGATCGTACAAATTAAAAATATTAAAACAACGAAGATGGTCCGTCGAAAATTAGTTATTTGTAGTTAAGTTCCTACACCACTAAAGCGACATACAGAGGAAGTTCGTATTCATTATTTCTTTCAATAATTTCTCTAATTGTATGAATATGGTCGAAGGTACTAAAACCACTTCGAAATTCTGCTAGTTCTTTAGATTGTGCTGAATCTAATTGTTTCTGTAAGCGGATTGTCAGAATTTTTATCAGAATTCTATACAAAATTGAGAACAGTTTGATTGGACGATAGTTTATAAAATCTACTTTTTCTCCTTTTTTAAAGAGTAAGATTATGGTGACATTATTCCAGACTTTATATAGCCCGCCAGCGGTCGAGCCAGTTTAAACTGGTTTATTGGGATTTATGATAAAAGGCAAGATTTTAACTTTAAAGTTTGTAGTTAACAAATTGGTTCTCCTGTATTAGTATTAAAGTTTTAAAAAAATATTATGTTCACCCAAATAAACAGAATAAAAATGATATGCAATAACAATTTAGACCTGAATCTGGCTATGAAAAATCTCAAAAACATACTAACTGTTAACCGCTATCCTGTTTTTTTACTCAATAAACATTTCAGTATTCTTGATTACAATCCTACTTAAGGTTTGTTGTTCCATTTTGGGCGACATTTAAGTGCTGGTAAGTGGCCCTACTAGCTGAAGCGGGTTCTATGTTTATAATAGGGGGTGTTTTTCAATTTTCCATATTCTAAAGACTATTCGAGTTTGTACAAGTATGTATTTATATATTATTATTATTATTATTTATATTCATGTATTTTATATTGATGTATTATATTTTGTGCTTGATTTCTAAATTTAATTGCTTTTTATGCTTTGTATTAATTAAATTCGTTTGCTGTATGGTCTTGCTTCCATCTGTGAGAATTTGGGGTCTAGAAACGTGTTTTTTTAGGTTAAATTACCAAACGTTTCGTCAGAAACTTCTCATATTCCTTTCCCTACATGGGGGAGCTCTCCTGATGAAGGCCCCTATGTGTTTTGGGATTAATTTTTCGCTTTAGCTAATTTGCTTATTTATTATAGTTTTATATTTCCTTTTGCTGCATTTTCGCATTGGTTTATAAAAACTCTGTTCTTGTTCTATATATTTAATAATTCAAGTTTTACTCCATCTTATATTTAAATTTTATCTTATATATATATACACTAAGCGACAAAAAAAAAAGCCGCACTGCAGAAAAAGTGACTTATATATTTTTTATTCGTAATAACTTTAAAATTAATGTTTGAAACAAATAAAACTGTCTTGTTTGCATAATACCAATGTGATGAAATGATACCTATGTACATTTTCGATTTAATAATTCGCTTTATTGCACTTTACGAAGTACATTTTAAAAATTTGCCTAAAACTTTCTTTTTGAACATAATGCAATAACCATACACTTTGCATTCTATTATGATTTATTATATGAAATAAACAAGTTATATTTTAATATATGAAATAAAACTATTTATTCGTTAGAACTAAGCAATTTTTTGTTAAAAATATGTATTCTGCATTGGGTTAATTCCACCTTTATATGGAATTACTGCATTAATGCGCAATGGCATAGTTTTATACAGTGTTTTAATATAAATCTCAGAAATTTCAATGTGCCGAATATTACAAATAATTTTTTCTAGTTCTGGCAGAGTTATAGGCTGCAAATTTCGAATCCTCTCCCCTCTCCCCCGCCTTTTTATAGACGAAACATTTTCAAGCGGATCGCGATTTTGGCTATTTCCATGTCTGGTAAAGAAGAAATTCTACTATATCCTATGTGGTATTTAACTTAAAGTGAAAAAAGATATGATTACTTACAAAATTATAGGTTCTAATGGGAATGTATAAGAAATTTTGACAATATGAAGTGAATAAACTTACCACAGACGCCGTGTAGTAAGGAACATAATTTTCTTCAAATGCTGTTTACGGAAATGTCCAAGATACCTCCAAAATAGTCGGTCAGGCACCACTTTTATGCAGATTGTGTTTTATTTCGAGTTATTTGATCCCTTGAGCATAAAAATTTTCCCGAGTGTTTGAGAAGTTGTGCACTTCCGTACCATAATGTACGGAGAATGTGTCACTGTTTTAAAAGTGCGATTTTCATTAAGTCGGTCATATTTTCGTTGTCAGGTCTGCTTGTTTTCTTTAGCTCGAAATAAATTAAACTTGATTCATCAGAGAGAACCAGTTCAACCCAATAAATAACTAATCATTTTTTAATTTTTTTAGCCATCTGAGGTCTTGCTTTCTTACTTCTCTTCACTAAGAATGGAATTTTTTCAAATTTTCTGTCATTTAAACCTGCTTTGTTTAATAGTTGTTGTACTGTAGTTAGAGAAATTATGCTACTAAACACTTTTTCTGAATCTTTTTTATGTTCTAAATGTAATACAAACCGATTTTATAAGCAATGGCTTTTTAACTTACGGTCAACTCGCTTGGATGAGCAAAATGGCCGCCTAAAACCAAATTTCCAGTTTAAACTGTCAAAAATTTTTATATCTTACTAAAAACCCTTTTACAAATATTTTGTTAACATTTAATTATTTTGCCATCCCACGTATTAAAATATTTTTTGATTTTCATTCAAAAATTAATACTTTTTATGTCATCGTTAACTGCCTTATTCTTGCTATTTTTGAAATTATTTCTAAAATTACAATTTTCCTGACAATTGCATTTTGTTTTTAACACTGGACTCAAAGCTGAAGTGTATGTGGAGGACAGCATAATAAAATCTGTTCGAAAATTTGCTTTTTAAACGATAAAATTGGCGGTTGTAGAAGGTGAAAAGGAAAATATCCAAGTGCGGCTTTTTTTTTTTTGTCGCTTAGTGTATATATATATATATATATATATCATAAATATATAAATATCATGAAAAACGGCAGTTTTTCTAGTGAAGCGAAAAAACAAACGAACGCGGCGACACTCAGCGGAAAATACGAACGAAAACTGCGACACTCATATATACAGCTAATTTGAGATCAAAGAAACCGCTGAAATCCGACACTCAATATTTCAGGAAATATGGGATGTTTTTTTCTGATATTTTCAAAATAGTCTTTTACCTTAATCGCTACATTTCTGCGTGCAATATATTTTGAGATATGAATTGGCTTATATAAGTTGTAAATGGACGGTCTATAGGGTGGTTAAATTTTACTCGAATATGGCTCGAGCGAATGTCGTTTAATTGATATATGATATTAATCGCTTTTATCTGATGTGCCTGACATCTCCCTTTTCCCTAGGAAAACTCTTGTTTTTTTTATAACTCAGTTTAAAAATCGAACTATTTTTTACTCCGAAAATACCGTGATGCGGCAGTTTCGCGGACGAATACAGTCTTCTCTTCCATCTGAAATACTCAATATCAAATAATCGTTTTTGCTCCCTCTATCGGGAATTGGCGTCAAAAATAAACACACAAATGTATAAAAAAAATATTTTTCTTTTTTTAATATATATATTAAATGAGTTATTTATTTAGGTACTTGTATTTTATATGACATTTGTTTATCAAAAATATTCATTGTATTTATATTGTTTTCATGCTGATACGTTGTTAAATTTCAAAATTGGTTTTATTTAAAAAGGTGATTGCAACAACAAAAATTTTTTTCTTTATTTTCATAAAAATGACAAATAATATGATAATCATACGCAAATATTTGTAATTTTTTCAAAATTAGGTGATAAATCACTTAAACTACGGATTGAAAAAATTCTTAAAACAGAATTTGAAAATAATTAATTTGCTCGTTAAGTTTCTAGTATATATATATATATATATAAATTACAAAATGTTAAGCTATAATAAAATTTTAATAGATTACGATTTTTTTTTTATAACTAAATTCATAACAAACTATACTACTTAAATATTTACCAGTATAAAAATTTCACTTTTTAAAGATTTTTCTATTATTATTTATTTTTCTCTTTTAAATCAAATCTATACCTAAAAAAATTATTCGCGTTTCTTTCTTTCTTTCTTAAATTTAACAGTAGGGAGGTGGCATGAATATAACAATAAAAACTACTCCAGAAAAAAATAAATATATAAAAATAACCTCCTTAACTCGTATATACTTATTTCTTAGATATAATAGTGATATAAAATAAAATTGAAATTACCATGCATCTGCAACTTTTAAATTAGAAATTAATAGTAACATTGTAATCAGATAGAATAAAACTAGATGCATAACATTTTAATACATGTTTTTTAGAAATTTATTTCTAAAAAGCGATTTTCCTATTAAAATTTCTAAATGATCTAACTGGTAACCCCCCTCCTATTTTCCCCAGCTGAATTAATTTTAAACCAAACAAAATCTCTCTCAAATTGATTAAGCATCTTTTTTAGAATTATCAGAGTTTCCAAGGGAGGATCTGAACCTCATCCCAATGGTGTTAGGTATTTTGGAAAATTACTGTCATATCCTTAAACAGTTTTACTTTATGCATCTACAATTTAAAAATAACAAAATATTTATCTTTTGTTCAGTCGATTGACCATTTAAAAATTTTTGTTAATTTTTTATCTAACTAAAATCGATGTGGTGAAAACTCTTTAGAAACTTATTCGTAGAACTTTTTTACATAAACTTTCGTACACAAATTATTTTTTCAAACATTTATTTTGAATTTTCTTTTGGACTATCTAAGAAATAGTTGAACCAATGAGCTATATAAGAAATTGAATATTGAATAAAATAAAAAATCTTTTTTATTTTTTTTTTTATTTGTAGAAAGTTTTGTCATTTTTAAAATGTACTATATTATGCCTTTGTAATGTTGCATGTTTCCATCCCTCAAAAAATATTCTTTCATAAAGTTTTTTTTTTTAATCACTTTTTATAAAATTTTGAAATTTCATTTAGTTTGTTATTTTGTTCGAGTAAGACCTATAAAACAACACTTTTTATACAGTGTTATAACTCATTACCATGCTCCTTCAATTTTACGTTTTGATCATTAACCCCTAAAAAGTAATGATATCAATACAAAAAACCCTTAACGGGTTAAACGTTTGTGACGCAGCACTGTACATTATGGCTATAAGAATTAGAAATACGGGTCTTAAAAATAATGATATCAAATTTTCAGTGACGCTTTGATATTAATTAAATTATACATAGATTTTCTTATTTGAATTTGCTTTTTCCTTTTATTTATATTTACAGTGTAAACGTTATTTTCAAGATAAAATAATATATAGCATTTACTCATTGATACCTTTCCATTTACATCTCTTTACTATGAAAGCATGTGTTTTAAAAGAAATTATATGAAATTCCAGTAACGTAGTGGTGTTACATTAAATGATTTGTTTTTAAATTTAACTGCAATTATTTTGATTTGCATATTAAAGTATATGTGCACATTGAAATATTGTTTTAAATTTTCAAATACGCTGTCAAATATATCACTTTCATTAAGCTTATATTATGTACTGAAATATATTTATTTCAATGAATTATTCTATCTTTTGCGTCACGCCATCCAAAACTGTAAGTAAAATATATGGAAATGTTTACTTTGTGTCATTTCATCCAAATAAATTGAAAATGCATGCAAATAGATATTGTGCTGCAAAGAAAAACATTGTGAAAATTTTTTCAGTTTTGAAATTTTTTTCAGTTATATAAAAGAAAATAAGCACAAGAGCAGCGTGAAAGCATTTTGCTAAATTATTTCAACCAAAAACAATTATTTCGTTTTTATGCTTATTATGATGTTTGTTTACAAAGTTCATAAGACCTATTTAGGACTGGAGTTTTTTTTTTTTTTTTTTTTTCTCCAGAGAAAATACACCAAATTAATATATTATTTTTCATTTGGCATTAAACTAAGATAAGTAATTTATAATTAAACCCACAGAAAAAAAATACGAAATGTGCTCTATGTATATTACGTATTTTTTAAAATAATATTGACACTGATTAAAATAATTTTATTTAAATTATTTAAATTTACTGCAACCTTTAATGCTTCAAAGATTTATTTAATGATATTCAAACGTGAAATTAAAGAGAACTTAGTTAAAAATACTTGATATATTGTATCAATCGTAAAGCTCCTCTATAAAATTTTAATGTATTGTGTGGTTCTTGAATGAGATACTAATTAAAAAATAAAAGTTACATAAAGTAATTCTAAAACACTATCTTACGAGTAAAAAATACAGTGATTTTGCAAATAATTAAACAGAGTTAACTTTGCTACAACTATCGAATAACTACAAATTTATTTCTCCCTCATAAACAATTAGTGAATTAAAAGTGAATAGTACAGGCAATGGTAAAAAATTAATAGAATAAAGTAGTTAGTATAAAAAATGTCTCAAAAAAAAAGAGGAAAAGAAAAGAAAAGTGTAAATTATTGTCGAAATACTAAAAATTCTTTTATAGTCATTAATATATTATTAATTAATATATTAATATAAATATATTGTATATATTTTTTTTTTCTTATTTCAACAAATAAATAAATAAATATTGACTGATAACAAATAAATGTAACGATGACTACGTATTTATTTATTTATTTATTTGCAGGGGGGTGGCTTTAGTGCTTTTGTTAGGTACTTCGGATTCAAAAATTTCGTATTAATTTTGTAGCTTTTTAAATAGATGAATAAGATACGTAATAATAATAAAATTTAATACTTTTTTTTTAAGTATGCACAGAATTAATCTCGATGTTCATGTGTATTTTTAAAATGATTGTCACATCGTATATAATGTTATAATAACACGCTTTTAAAAATTTATAATTAGCATAAAAAATTCCATATATTTTTTTTCTCAAAATATAATTTTTTTTTAATGATATTTACTTAACCCTGTAAACATTTTCCATGTTTAGTTGAAATTTTATTCTTAATTAGTCATATTCTTAATTTCATAACTAAACAGACAAAAAAAATATATATTTAAAGAAAACTGTTGTGACAGTTTAAATTGGTTCACCTAAATATACCATTACAAAACCTAATATGCTCAATTTTTTATGTAATTTTGCGTTTCATATTCAAAATTATATCAATTAAAAGTTACTACACCACTGCGTTTTTAACATTAGATTCTTCTTGAAATTCGAAAATTACAAATTCACTAATGTCTCAACAAACATTTTTAATATATGTATAAAATGTTTTTACATAAGCATTCCTGTTCATTTCATCATTTGAATTAATGTTTATAATTAGCGCAAATTAGGTGGCGTTAGCAACTCGGCATAAGGTAATTATTGAGATATCGTTTTATTTTTCTTCGAGAAGTTCTTTTTAAACGTGTTACAACAAATTATACCTTTTACTAAAAATAAACCTCATGCGCATAAAAAGTAATTATATTTTAACTCAAAAAAAGAAAAAAAAACCGTCCACATTAATGTGCCTTTAAGTAATGATAGTGCATTATATTGAATTGCTTTTTTTTTTAATTATTATTATTATTAATTTGTTATTTAAATGAAAATAATTATTTATCTAATTACACTGCTCGCCATGAAAATTGCCCCCAACACCATTTTTGCAAATTCTTATGTAAAATGACCTCCTGAATCCGAATATGACGCTCATTTTGCCCTATCACCCACCGTTTTTTAGAGACAGACCACTATTTTTATCACTTTTCGGTGATTTTGTGGTTATAAATTTGATTTTTAGGGGGGGGGGATTATTTTAACTATTAAATACCTTCTGAGGGGCTACAGAGTTGGAAAATTCTAAAACATGAACCATTTGCGGCAAGGGGAAAATTGTGAGGGGAGGGGGAATTTGCCACTGAAATTATGTATTACATTTCTTATATATTTTTTAAATCTATTATTAACGTTATTAAATAAACATTACATTTTTTTTTTTTTTTTTTTTTAAAGGTGTTAAATTAATTTTTTTTCATTCTCCAAATCAAATTCATGGTCATAAAAATACGAGCAGTGATAAAAATTGTGGGAGCGGGTAGTGTTTCTAGAAAACGGTGGGTGACTGAGCAAAAAGGAAGTCATATTCGGATTCAGGAGGTCGTTTTACATAAGAATCAGCAAAAACGGTATCAGAGCTCGATTTATTTATTTATTTATTTATTTATTTATTTATTTTTTACAGCGCAGTGTTATCCATTTCTTAATAGTTTTTAATAATTTATATTTATTTTTTATGATAAAAAAAAGTACTATTAAGAATATACAACAGATTTTTTTTTCTGTTACTGAAACTTAATTAAGAAATATAAAACTTCATTTTACAATCGTTCTCATTTACCATGTTGCTAAATTTCCCCATTTTAGCACGTCCATTTGATGGTTAGTACTATTAAAATTAGTGTTGCTAAATTTAGGGACATTTTTATTCCATAATCACCAACAATTTTGCGGAGTGATGTTTGATATACATGATAGACGATTAATCTTCTATGTGATTAGGCAAACATCACACTTAAAAATTAACAGTAGATATTCAATAAAAATGTCCTTAAAATTGACAACACTGATTAAAATTATGAAACTTAGCACTGAAATTCTTTAGATATTGTGGGGAGTTGACTTACCTTCCATTTCAAACAAAATAGTCAGTTATGTGTTTTCGAATCTGTAAAATCCTTATATGGAAATTTAAAACGTAAGATACACATTTTAAGAAATTCCTCGAGCCGATAAAATTCTTTTGCAAAAATTACGCATTCAAAAAAAAAAAAAAAAAAAAAAACTAAATTTTAAAATTAATTTTGCTTCTGGATATGACAAAGTTTTTTCCAATTTCGCTGAAAAAGGTGGAAAAACCTTTGGACACATTAAAATAAAAGTCTTCTATTTAACAAAATAAACGAAATTGAAAATCTATAAATCAATACGTATATTAGCTACCAGTGAATTGGACAATAAACATTTCTTATTTTATTTTTTAATTTCAATCTCGATTATTATCATTAATATTTTATTCTATAAATCAATTATTTTTTACTTTAACCATTCTATCATTTTATAAAATGCTTAAATATTTAGATTTCATTATAAATACATTGTAGTACCGTATCTAGTTTTTCAAATCTTATCCATTGCGCCTTCACTTACAACAGACTTCATGCATGATTGAATTAATATTGTACTATTTCGCAATTAAAAGGAAAGTAATGACACTCTTATTTAAGAATTCAATGCATTATCAATTATAATATAAATAGAAACAAACCCTTAGGTCTACTTTCATAGTTTATTCAACCTCTAATTCGCGTAGTTAGGTATTTTAATAACATGCATTAAGTAATTAAAGTGCACTCTATATTTACAAATTGTTTCTCTAACAGTTAAGTAGTTATATTCTGAGATTATCGGCTGAGTTTTGCAAATTTATTTAGAGACTAAGTATATTTACTTGTACCTATTATTGAATTGAAATATTTCTCTCTCTATTTTTTTACTTACATTACTCCATAGGTAAATGGAAATATTGTATTTGGTCATAAATTTCAATGTCGAGTTTTAATCTGAAATGAAAGTTTTAAGCTCTACCGATTCAAAAAAGAGCTTTTTGAATATTGATAAGTGCGGGTATATATGTATGTCTATGTATAAATGCATGTATGTGTGCGTGAAGGAGGTAGTGGTGAGGAATTTCCTAATTGCCATATTTTCAAAACAAAAAATATAACAACGAATCATTATAATTAAGATAGGTACGGTACATAGATTAACTTACCAAGTTTGGAGAAAAACCGAAAATCTAGAAATGAGAGTGAAAGTTGATATATCGAAAAAGACTACCACATTTTTTTTCAAAATTTTTGCATGAACTACTTTAAATTGTCATTTTGTATATATTTTAGTTGATAACTATAAGGAAATTGATAGATAGCCTTATGAAATAGATTTCAGAAATAGGTGTCTCAAAAAATGGTTTTATCGATTTTCTTCAAATTCGCTATATTAACTACCTTTCAGACGTTCTTTCTTATTCATTAGTTAGTTACTATAGGAAAACTAGTTGGCATCTTATTTAAATAGGTCAAGCTTAGACCTTAGTAGTATTTCCAAAGACGGCTGTAACAATTTTCTAAAAAATTTCTATTAAATTTCCTTTTACGTGTTCTTATGACTTTTGTATAGTGTGTTATCTGCTGTTAAAGGAAGCTTAATATGAATTATGATTAGTTTGGTCAATTTCGGGCATTTTGACGAAACTCCAAAAAAAAAGTTTACAATTGTAGCGGGTGGAAGTCGTGTGGTTATTACACACCAAAATTTTTAATATTTTAACCTGCAGTATCAAGTAAAGTCCGATAAATGCATTTATATTTACAAAGTAATTTATAGCTAGTATTTATAATTTATGCGTGTATCAACAGAAATATAATTATATAATAGTTTATCAATACAAATATTTGCATCAAAATATATTTTCTATTTTTTATATGTATTTTCTATTTGTTATATATATTTTCTATATGTTTGTTATATATATATATATATTTTTCTTTTTCTGTTAATATATGAAGACTGTAAAACTAAATATAAATATAAATTCCTAAAAACAATAAAGAATAAGAATAATAAATCTGAAGTGATTCCACGTGACATACTGAACATTAAGTAATTAACGGTTGTTTAAATAAGTTACAGTAAAGGAAGTCTTTAAATAAACAAAACAGGAAATTCTAATAGGATTTTTGAATATTTTTCTCTTAATAGTATGGTGTTTAATTTAATGCTATTTCACTTCAAATAATTTGAGTCGTATGTCATAATGAAAAAGAATACTTTGCTTCCCCCCTGTAAATCTCTATAAATGCTAGAATCGCAGAAATCTATACTGCTCGTGCGACGATCACCTATAACATGTATATAAATTTTCAGTTATTTCGACTAAAGCGTTTGAATGCTATCACACTTTAAATAATTTGAACCCATAGTCCATTCTGATAGATTTTTTTTTTTTTTTTTTTTTTTTTTTTTTTTGTGTGTGTGTGTGTGTGTCCCTGTAAAAAACTATAAGTGCTAGATTCACCAAAATCTATACAGTTCGTGTTATGGTTACCTATAAAATACATTCCAACTATCAACTTATTCAAAGAAAACGTTTAACCGCTAACGTGTTCACTTACACACATACAAATCACCGTAAAAATAAAAAAAAATGAACTCGGGACCTCAAAATACAAAAAATACCTCAAACGTCAAAATTTCAAAATTATGATTACAATTCTCTCCTTACACATGTATGTTAGGAGAGTAATTAATATTTTGTGGCTTTTTTAAAAATGAAATTATATACATATATATATTTTTTTCCATGATCGGACATTGTTCCTTACTCCATTCAAGCCAAAGCGTGTACATATTAAGCGGCACAACGGTCATTATCGAACGGGGTCCACAGCTAGGTGAGGCAGTCGTTCCGGAGTTGGTGCGGCGGAAATAAACAGAACAAACTGTATGGTTTCCGGAATTCACAGGAATCAATTTCGCGAAAACCGCAAGGCACGGAAATTGTGTTTAGAGCCAATAATAGTTTTAAACTTTTTTTTCCTTATTAATATCACATAATATTTTAATTTTAAACAAATTTAGGTAGTCATGCTATGTCTGCTAAAAGGACCAAGTGTTTAATTTTCTTTCAGTTGAAGAGTTAAGTGCACGAACCTTGTTAAGTGACATTTTTGAGACAAATTAGATGTCTGAAAGAGCTTATTATGGTGTCATTTAAATATCGAAGAATAAGTTAACACAGTTGTCGACACAGGAAATTATCATGCATATGGTTTCTGGCTACTCTATTACCTCTTTACTGTTTAATTTCTCAAATGTACTAAACTTTCATGAACGACTAGGAAAGGTCGTCATACCTATTTATTACTTCCAAAAGTTTCTAAATACAATTTCGACCTTACACCAGCAGTCACTGCCTTTCTCACGGGACATGGTCCTTTTAAAACCTATCTGCATAAATTCCATCGCTCGCGATCAAACCAATGTGAGTATGGGACCTTGGGCTCTCCCAACCATTACTACTACTCCTGTCCACTTACTTTCGACTGTCGCATTCCAAACCCCGTCAATAAACCTTCTGACTGGCTTTTTAACATAATTAGCCGAAAGTCCCTTCGTCAAAAACTAACAAAAATTTTTAACCACTTAACCCATATCTCTAATTTAACTTCTTAAAATTTCAAAGTCATCAGTTACCAATTTTAGAACTACACATCAAATTAGTGACTTTTAAGCCCACTGGTCAAGTTCTTCAAACGAAACGAAAGTCATGATAGTCATGTTTTTATTTTTCTAGACGTCCACTGTCGCGTTTGAGTTTCCACTCAGGCGGCCGTATGTATATATATATATATATATATATATATATATATTAATGTGCTTTATTTTAAATAAACACTACGGATGTAAGCCTAGGCCTCAGCCTAGGAACAATCTACTGCCACATGGCGGTAAGTAGTCTACTTTCGTCGGTCAATATGTTCAGCTCTTCATTTGTATTCTGCACTATTGATGCTTAACTGAACCGTTAGTCAATGTCTGTCTATAGTTCAATAATAATAAAGTTTGAATAGTGTTGAATTACAGCCAAATATCAGAATAATCTAAATAAATCCAGTAGTTAAACAATTATCTAATGTATTTTTAGTGATCAAAAAAAGATGTATGTATCAAAGTAATTGATTTAACTTTTTCATAAAATTGTATTAAAGAATCATATTACAGCTAGAAATAAAAAGTTTTACGCTAAAGTAGTAATATAATATTGGAGGAAAAAAGCTAAGCCAACAAAATTGTTGCTGATTATAATACTGATCTGAAGGAATGCATAATTTCATGGGAACATATATTTATCACTTTGTTCGAAGCACAGTTTTACGAAAAAAGTATGTGCGGTCGGAGGAACCCCGTCAGGAACGAAGATCCTTACGCCTTTTCTCCAATTACGAATTTGATTTGATATAGAGATCTAGATTGTCTATTCTCTCTCTCTCTCTCTCTCTCTCACTATTTTCTTGTTTATTTTCTATCTTTTTTTTTTTTTTTTTTTTCTCAATGCAAATAATGTAAAGTTAGGGGTGAAATTAAAAAGTTGCATTTAATATTTTTGTGAATATATTTGTTTATTAAAAATTAAATATAAAAATTGAATTTATATTTAAAAAAAAAAAAAAAAAAAAAAAAAAAACTAAAATAAAACTAAAATAAAACTAGTATGTTGTGGCCACCAGAAGACTTTCTTCTACATTTTCCTATGCAAAGGGCAAATAATTTATTAAAACTATTATTTATTAAAATTATCTAACTTGGTGAATGAGAATGATTTTCATCTTAGAGAAAACTAACTCTAAATATCCAAAGAAAGACAGCTTTATTGTCTATAAGTATTAACATCTTAAGAAATGCGTTTTTATAATGGTTATTTTACATACCAAGTTTCGTACAGTTTTATGCCATACAAGTAGAGATACAGCCTTCCAGTTATCGGGAAAATTTCCAGTATAGCAGCTCCATCTATTGCCCCAAAAGCTTCTAATTTGAATCAGCATAATGTCTCATAATAGCCTTCTCACATATCTTTTTTTTTTTTTTATTATACGTAATAGAACCTGAGATATAGCCTTTTCTTAAATTGCAGAAATTGCTGTGTGGCAGCGCCACCTGTTAAGCGGTTGACACCAAAAGTTGATAGAAACTAATTTATGTGAAGGTACATCTACACATAAATTTTTATGCAATTCTGTGCAGTAGTCCCTGAGATATAGCCTTTCCTTAAATTGCAGAAATCGCTTATATAGCAGCGCCACCTGTTGAGCAGTTGACACCAAAAAATGACAGACACTGACTTAGGTCAAGGTTCATCTACATATACATTTATGCAATTCTGAGCAGTAGTTCTGGAGATACAGTTGCCACAAACAAGCGTAACGGTTTTTCGTTACATGACGTTTTCTGCAAGTTAACTCCCAACCTCAACCCGCGTTAAGGAACTTCGTTCTAAAAATAAATCAGCTTTATCTTTCTATTAAATGGAATTTGATTTTCAAAGCTCTATGTACACTACCGCTCATTAATTTCAATACAGCGCTTGTTTTTTCATTTTTTCCATGAAATACACAAAATAATAAACTATCGCAGGAATGTAATCTTTTATTCAAGCAAAGAAACATATTTTGGCATAATTTACAGATACAACAGAATTTCGGCTTATATCTTCCCTTCATCAAAGTAACGACATTTAGCATCTATCAACACCGCCCACACTCGGGGCATTCTATCAATTAGTTTATCCGAAATTTCGGATACAATGTTATTCCAAATACGTTGCATCCCCTCCTACAGATGATTTCGACTTGTAATATTTATATCTCTGATGCACCTCTCTACATTATCCCAAAGTAGTTCAATTGGGTTGCAGTCGGGACTCTGAGGGGGGCAAACAATATTTCGCAGCTCTTGTTGACGTTACTTGGATTGAACATACTTTCTACACAGATTAGAAGTATGATTTGTGTCGTTATCCTGTTATAGAATGAATCCCCGACCAATAAGGCGAGTGCCAGAGGGAATAGCATGCCGCACAAGGATGTTGTGATACTCCTTTGAATCCAAGATCCCATCTATTTTTACAAGATCACCAATTGCAGAACCGCCAAAACATACCCAAACCATTATAGAACGTTCTTCATGCTTAATAGTAGGTTAGATACAAGCAGATAACATGCGCTGACCCACAGCACGACGAACAAACTGACGCCTCTTAGACCCAAATACTTCGAATTTTGATTCTTCAGTAAAAGAGTGTCTTTTTCCACTGATCACGGATCCAATCCTTGTGTTCTCGAGCCCAGTTAAGCTTTTTCCTTTTATTAATCTTCCGCAGAATTGGTTTTCTTTCTGTCACACAGCCCTTCAAGCTAGCAACTTAAGAGACGACGTTTGATTGTAGATATTGATATGCTTGTTTCTTTTGTTTCCATCAATTCAGCACGAATTTGAAGGGGTGTTTTGAAATTATTTCTCTTTGATATCACTCTAATAAACTTATCTTCCTTTTTTTAAGTTTTCAGAGGTTTCCCAGGACGTGAACGATCAAAAACACTCCTGGTATCAGCATGCCTCTTAAGAGTGTAATGTACTCCCCCGACAGAAACTTTCTCCAAACGAGCAATATTCCGCAAATTATGACTTGCTTTTCTTAGAGCAATAATCGCAGACTGTTTTTGAATTGATAACTCTTTTCGAGGAGTCGTACGAAACGAAAATAACACTCTTTTTCGAAATAGTAAAGTAATCCCTAACTGGAAAATTCTCTTATGCAGTCTTACTTTATTAACAGGTTTTGCTTTAAACCTGAGCATTACCCACCTTTACCTAATATCCCGTCAAACAAATCACGTCTCTCATACACGTGCCACAAACGTCATTCTTGCGTATTTTGCATAATATGATGCATTGTTCAATTGGAATACACTTTGCTCTTAAATGTTCGTTTTGTAACAAAGTGCCAAAAAAGTTTTTTCTCCTTTTTTTACAGCCAATGTTTGATGCAGAAATATTAAAAGCAATCTTGCAATCAACAGCTAAGTGAATTTTGCATTTAAGTATCGAATTTTACATTATTTGAATGGAAAACTTAAAAAATCAGAGGTGTATTGAAATTAATAGGTGGTATTGTATATTAAACTGATATATAGGTAAAACTAAATAGATAAGCCATACGTATTAATGTAAAAATGTCTATTATAGTTCATTTTTGGTATTGATTGTGCATGATGGACATGATTATGCAAGAAAATAATACACTCATATCATTAACTACAAAATATGTTTTGTTCATCAGAAAATATTTATGAAAAAAATTTATTGTATTGATATTTCGAAATTATACACAATTTTCATTAATTTCAAAATTTAATAAAAGTTCTTATTTTCAATACAGATACTTAAAATAACATTTCCAAAACCCTATGAATTTTCAATAACAAATACCGGGGGCGTCAAAAAATGTATACACACTGTGAACCGTCATAGGAACTGTATTTCCCGTGCTACAAGGTTCAATTTCCAACAAGACGGCGCCCCGCATCACTATCATCGCGACGCACGAGCATACCTAGATCAAAATTTGCCAGGCCAGTGAATAGGACCATAGACCTTTATATATAGACTATGCCACCAATAGGACCTCCTATTATAGTGAATGTCTTCAACATGAGGGTGTAATCTGAAACCTTCATCCTTTGCGGTCAGCACCGTATGTCACGTGACAGAGAGTTGAGGGCGATTCTTCCATAAAAAAGCACTTATTTTTGTAAGAATTCAAACAAAAAATTCTCCCCTTCAGAATGGTTTCTCACAAAAGAATTTTTTTTATAATTAATCTATGACATTTTAGCTTTCCAACGATGCGTAAATCTAAAGGCTTAAATAAAAAGTATGTGAACAATACAATCGAGTTTTCTCCTCGCTCTCCAGACCTTACGCCGCTGGTTATCTTCTTATGGGGCACAGTAAAAGATGAGGTGTACAAACATAAATCACGTAATCTAGACACACTTTGGAATGAGATTCAAAAGGTGTGGTCAGAAATCCCATTAGACACGTTGGTACGATGTACGGAATCCATGGTGACTCGTACTCAGCAATATATTCATGCTGAAGGAATTTTGAATAGTAATCAGTAAGAGAACAGTAACCATTTTGAACAGTAATCACATTTGCATAAGAAAGTGCATTTATGTTACAAATTGGACTTTAAGCTTTCCATTTCCAGCAATAGAACCTTGTAGAACGTAATGTGATTACTGTCTACGTACTGTCTTAATGTGATTACGTTCTACATAATGACATTACGTTCATAGTAGAACGAACATAAATTTTCTATGAAGATTCAAAGTGTGTATACATTTTTTTGACGCACCCGGTACATAGTTCATATATTTCTGATAATATATGTTTAACATCAATATTATTCTCTTGTTTAAATTTAATGAAAGAAGATAATAAATAAAAATATGTAATTTTTGTTTTGACAGGTAAGAATATGTAAATATAAATTTGTTCATTAATTACATTATAATTTAAAAGTAACATTCATAACTGTATAACATTTATTTTCAATTTATAAAAATAAATATTTTAGCTAGATTCTAGAATATCAACATATAATTGTAATTAAACAAAAAGTGGAAGTATACATGCTCTCACTAATTAGATTAATTTGAAGTGTGTAAATTATTTTTTCCCAAGAGTTTAACAGATATTTTTTTTAATTTATAATACAGAAAGTGTATTCAGAACTAAAAAAATAAATTAAATAAAACCATATTGTTTGGTGAAAAATATACTGTACAATTCAAAATATTTTTTTCTTGTTATAAATTTTTCTAATAATAAAAATAAAAGCTTAGAATTATTATTTTTTTTTATGTTTATTTTAGTTTTTGCTATGAAATTGTTTTCTAGATTAAAGACATTGTCCTTTTTTAAACATTGTAAAGTACAAAATTCGTAAATTTAAAAAAGAAAAGAAAACAAGCAACAGCTTTGCAACAAATTTATCAGATTCTCGCGTTTGGAAATAAACGAGCCAGAATCGAACTGAACGTCATTCACTGCCTCATTTTGGCAACTTAGCGCCTTGGCAATTGCCAAGTATTTGTTTGCGTATTATCAATTCCGAATTGGTAATACGTAAACAAATACTTACAAGTTGTTAGTAATCGCCAAGGTGCTAAGTTGCCAAAATGAGGCAATGGATAACGTTCCTCTGTTATTTAGCCATAATGCTTTGCTCCGCTCTAGCTTGCTGCACGACCACTTCGCAGTATTAACGCTGTTATCGTTGGTCGAAAATTTAACGGTACATTGGGCCACTTTAATATAAACTCGCTTTGATTCAAGCTAAATAAATACTTTTCCAGCATAATTAAAATATCTTTTTGAAAAGCAAACAAATTTGAATATAAATACTTTATTAAAAGCAAAAAACATTTGTATAATTACAAACTGGGCGTTGCGGGTACTCAATAAACCCCCTCCCCCCCTCACCCAACACCCATCTCTCAATATATAGCAAAACCTGCAGCTTAGTGTTATTGCTGTATACTGATGAGAGGTTTTAAGAGAGCCAAACATGTCAATCTTTTAACTTTTTAAACTTTTTATGATTTTAATAAACTGTTTGTACTTTAACTTCATTATTTGTTTTTTAATTACTTCTTTTAACGTATTCTAGAATTTTAAAGTATGTCCATTTTATAAACTTCCAAAGAAACAAGCGTTGTTATGACATATGGATTTTTTTTCACACTAATTGTGAGAGAAGAAACAGAAAATGATGGAAAGTAGTGATAACACTTTGTGTCCTGTGTATTTTCAAAAATTGCTTAAATTGTATAATCTTTTTTCAATAGTTTAGATTTCTTTTCAGAGTTTTTATATCGGCTTGATTACTTATGTCTTATCTGATTCACACACAAAAAACGCTTTCTCGACAGAACAGGGTGTAAACAACACAACTTTACTAGACATTTTGCAGCATTTAATCGATTAATGTAATTTAAGAACTTCTTTTTAAGCATACATTGTTCTTCAGATTTTTTCAAAATAGGTATATTACAATGACTAATGTCTTATGATTCAGTTGAAGCAATACATTGTATTCAACATATGTTTTAAGTTTTTTTTTTTTTTTTTTTTTTTTTTTAAGTTAAAAAGTATCGTCGACACATTCTTATTTCCGTATTCATAATATACATGAAGTATAACATAGGTCAATTTATATCAAACACATTATATTAAAAACTGTAGCAGCCAGTATTTAAAAACTAATGAAATAGAATTAACGTAGGAGTGTTTTACTAAGTTTAATAAAATATTTCTTTTCTTTGCTCAAGAATGTAGGGGAATGTCCCCGGTTATGGCCAATGTTTTGATTTTGGCTTATAACTGTTGATAGAGCAGGTATAATGCAAATATATAAATAACAATGGAAAGCTAGAGTCCTTAGCTAACGTTTAATGTAGTAACTGTATTGATTCCGTCAACTAGAAAATTTTTATCACCAATTTTGTGAAGTGATCATTTTTGGCCGAAATGAATTGTGTACCCGATTGTGGATACACCTGAAAAGTCCGCTAAAACTGGGAAAATAATAAGAAAACCACCATAATCACATAAAATAACAAAATTTATTTATTTTGTAAGAATTCAGTGACCAAAATAACAACAGAAAATGGCATTTTTGAAATTTTATTCGTTATCTTCTCGGTCCTCCAAATAAGAAGTGCAATGCTTGCAAGTAAAATAACTTGCTTACATGTTGACATACTTGAAATGCACCAGACGATCGCACTCGTTGCATTTGATTGAGATAGCTCTTGTTAGGCGTGATGGCAGGTGCTCAAAACCGATGATACAGAAATAGACATCATCATCATCAGATGGGAGAGACTCCTTTTTTAGAGCGCTTGTCTGACAGTTTGGCAAGTGGAGTTGCCTTATATTTTCCAGGCTTATTCTGGAGAGACACAGATGCTGCGGGGACTTCCATATTCTCGGACAGTCGCTTTTGTGGGTTTCTTATACGCTAAGCAATCCTTAATGGTTTTAACCAGCGCATTAATAAACATTTCTTTTTGATCGGTTGAATTTTCCGGGATTGACATGGTTAAAAATACATAAAAGAACTAATAAAATATGTTATGTTGACATAAATAACTATATTTGACAATTTTTAAGTCACGTACATGCTCTAAATTAAAGGAATAAGGGTGCCCGCAACCGAGGTGCCTACAAATGGGAATGGCAGCCATTTTTATAATAACAGGAAAAACAGTTTTCTGTCCATATTTTGGCTAAATTCGATATTGCATCACAAAATATAATGAATATACTGCATGAATATGCAATACACTTACATTTTTTAATTAATTCACTTCGATTTATCGCACACTGCAAACATTCACAAATTACTTTTGCGTTGCTTTTTATTATTTTTTTTCGATGCTTGCACTTACTAAGTAAATGCGTTTATTCACTTCAGTGTTAACACAAAAACTGCATACTGTCAAAATACAAGTTTGGTTGTACTCAAATCCACCATATCTGCTTTCTGTTAAAAAATATGGTGGGGTACCCATAACCAGGGAGGGCCCATAACAGGAGACATTCCTCTATATTTCACAGTCCGCTATCTATGCAGTAATTCTTATCTTAACCGAAATTATTGCGAAATCTGTAAAAATAGTAAATTGCTAAAAGTAAATATTTTTTAAAAGGTTACAAATTTCTGTTTTAGAATTTAAATTATGATATGAAAATTTTCAGAAAATTATCAATTTTACAACTATCATATATTGCAGAGTGTTGTATGTAATATCTTAAAGCATCATAATATTTTCTATAATTGCTATAAATTTATTAAAATAGTATTTACCCGTAATTAATATAAAGCTGTTCAGTCTATTCACCAATAAGAAAAGTTTAGGCATATTTGCAAGTACTTTATAATAATTTCTCCTTAAGGCTTATAAATTTAGTAATGATTAAAAATTCTATTAAATTAACATTCTATTAATTTATAAATTCCTACAAATCTAAAGAGAAATACTCTTCAATTCCCTCCTTTGAAATTAAGAGTAAAATCAAATTCCCCTACCTTTTCCGAGAATCAAAAATTTTGCTGAAGATATTTCGTTTGAACGAGTTTTTCAAGAGACGTTATCATTCCATTTCACAAATTAAATATCGTTTTATAGGCATTTTAAATAGACGTAAATACTTAAGCATTTTTACTAGAAATTGTTTCACTCATTTAGAATCGATATCTTATCTTATTTTTAAAAAGATACCTAATTATGAATGAACAAATATATTTAAGTCTCCATATTACGTTTTATTTAAATCTCTTTAGAAATTATTTATTTTAGAATTTTTTTACGATTTAGGAATATTTGCAGTTCAATGTTATTTTTAATTTATTTCATTCCTTTAATTTCCGTCGAGTTTCAAATTTAAGGAAACCTACTGGTGATAATAAGTATATTAAAGCATAATATTAAAGACGCTTTATAAATTATGTTTATGTGATACAAAAATTTAAGTTTTTGTGAAATTTTTAAAATTTAAATTTAAGTAAATATGTAATACACATGGTAAACATTTTAGAAGTGTTCAAAAAACAGTATTTGCTAAAATAATTTAATTTCAGTAAAGCAGTGTTATTTTAAACTTTTAGAATATTTAGAATGTTAAAGAGTTGTTAAATATCTTTATATATTTTATCATTTTGAAAAGTTTTATGAAATATTATGCATTCTTAAAAATAGAATATGTATAGAAATAGATTAAATAGTTGGGTATTTTTACAATTTCTGTGAGCATTTTTGCATCAGCATTCTTGCATTCTGATATTTATTATAGAAATTTAAAGGAGTGGATGATCACTTTTCATAAACGTTATTAAAACATCATAATTTTGAATGATAACAACTTCACCTGTCATCTGATAAACAACCAAATCTAAATGCCCGGGTAAGGTAATGTCGCAGGCAGTGGACCCGACATAGTGAAATTGGGAGAAACATCGTGGAAGGCAGCAGAGACCTCAAACAATATTTTGAGTAATTTCAATGAAATTTTCTTTAGTTTTTATTTATAGGTGGTTTAAAAAAATAATGATTAAATTATTTGAAAAATAATTTATATATAGTGGACAGCGAAGCAGGCAATCTGCTGGTGTATAACATAATAGAATTATTTAATTTACCATCGTTTAAGAAAGAAAATACTATTTTAAAATAATAATTATTTGTAATCTCTAAACTTTAAAAATTTGGCGGCGAATAAAATGTCATTTTGAAACAGTATCTATAAACCATGCAATGTTTGAACTTATTTTAATATACTGTATCATGCAGGAAAAGCTAATGCACGAATACACGAATTTAGCAAACTATATATAATAAACTGGTGTGTCACTCACACGACTTTCTCTTACCCTGAAATTTAATACTATAAACATTAGTTGGAGATTAAGAGGTAAGATAACAAGAACTGATATGTAAACCTATGTTAAAACAATTTAAATTATGCTTCGGAAGAGTTTTATATGATAACTAGTTCTGAGTGGGGGGGGGGAGGGCTGCCGCAGCCCTCAACCACCCGTTTTATTACTGCACATAGAATTTAAATCTGTTATTAAAAGTAAAAGTGCACATAACATTAATCAGACAACTTTCACACGCAACATTTCTTGAAACTTATCAGTCTTGGTCAAACTTTTCCAGCAACAAACTTATATTAATTTGAAAATACAACTTTTGGATCTAGTAAAATCATTTGCTTTTAAGTTACTCTAAGAGACACAGACAAAGATCAAAAGTTAAAAATTTGACTTCGGTAATCAGGAAGCCTCAAAACGTGTAAATATACAAAAAACAAACGATGAATATTTAGCTTTAAAACATATATTTTTTACCACATGCCTATGAGGAATTCATTTCAATTTCAGTTCTTGAGCAACTTTTCAGGACATGATAAAATATTATAATAAAGCACTTCCACTAACAATAAAAAAAGAATGTTGTTGCTTAAATAATTGCAGCCATGTACATCTCTTAAAGATTATATGTACAGACCAAATGGTGCACCTAAATATAATCCTATAGTAATAACAGACGGCACAACCTGCAACATACATCCATAAATTTTCAGCTATTGTCGCACTATAATCCAAAATCCTAGATCCGCCCTATAATCCAAAATCTACCGAAAATCCTAGAACTGTCGTGTAAACTCCATTGCACGACGAGAAAGTTACGGTGTGGTGTTGATTTACCACATCTACCGTTTTCAAGCACTTTTTCTTCTAGGAAATGCGTGATTCTGGTTTTGTAACTATTAGCGTGATGGATGAAAGGTATGCCAATATGTTACAGAATCGCATCATCCCTAGCCTGGCTGATAAATACCTGATGGAACGTACCATTTTTTATGCAGGATGGCGCTCCATCCCATATTACTAGACGTGTAAAAGAACTCTTGCACACGTCATTTGATGATGATTGTCTGCTGAGCCGCCACTTTCGTCATACTTGGCCTCCCATGTCCCCAGATCTCACTCTGTGTGATTATTGGCTCTGGGGTTATCTGATGTCGCAATTCTACTGCGATCGACCATTGCCCTCTGTCACTTATCAGAGGGCAATGGATCAACCGACATCAATAGGGATGCTAAAAGACAACATCCGACGCGAATGTCTCACCATAACTACAGATATGCTGTACAATGTGCTGCTCACAACATTGTCCTTCGACTACAGATGTTGAGGAATGAAGGTCGAGACATGTTAAGCATTTGTTCTGAAGAATATCTTCTTTGCTTTGTCATAATTTGTTATGCTAATTATTACTTTTCTTATCACATGAAGCGCCATCTGTCGGCCATTTTTTGAACTTTTTTTTCTTTGGTTGTTTCAATAAAACCCTATGTCATTCCAAGCATGTGTGCCAATTTTTACCTCTCTACCTACATTATTCCGTGAATTATTATTTTTTCAAATGTATACTCCTTTTCTGATTACCCTGTATATACATTCATAGAAGATTTTTTCATTGCCACAGTAATTTATTATTGAAAATTAAGATTTTCTTAAAAATTTCTATCAAGTTGCTTTAAAGATTCAAAAATATCTGCGAACGAAGGATGAAATTGACTAAGCAAACTAATTTTATAAAAACGTTTGGTAGATAAAACATACATTAATAAATGTAAAAGGATTTTATTTTCGTTTGTTTCAGCGTTGTTTTTCTTAAAATAATTTCTGTATTTATAATTAAATCTCATAATTTTTTTTTTAAATTAATTATAAAATTGAGAGCAGCATAAATTCCGATTGAAGTCTTGCATACAGCGATAGATGAGTGGTCGGAGCGTTTAAAGAAATGTGTAAAGGCAAAAGGGGATCGTTCCGAATAGTTCTTATTTATTTATTTATTGTAAGATATTATAAGTAAAATTTAATTTCTGTGTCATTTTCCATAATAACTAGACCTCTCTAACTGGTGAACAGAAATTACGGCAAGGCTATGTATTTTAAAATGAATTTTGGCAATATTTCAAAGCTTAAAAACAACTCTGACCTTCAAATTTAAAGCCATGGATGTTTCTGCACAAACTCTTTTTCTTCACACATGATCAATATCTTGTCTCTGGAGTATACCGTAAATAGACTACTATACATATATTTCTAAAACGATGTTGAACAGGAGAATTTATTTCCATTCCGTTGTACATTTAGAAATTACATTATAGGGTGTAGCCCTTTCCTGATTGATTAAGTTTCCTTCAAAATTTGATTAAAAGAAAATGGGCCAATCTGTAAAAATAAAATGAAATATTATTTTTGGAAATGTGGAAATATAGCACAGTACTTTAAGTGTATTAAAGGATTAAAAACAAAACAAAAAATAATCAGTTATTATTATATAAAAACAGTAAATAGAAAATTGAGTCAAGTGTCTGTAATTTATGAAAATCAATAAATAGATAATTAATTCATATGTCTTGTACAAATCTTTAGTATTTTTATCATACGCTTTCAGTAAGGAGAGGGATATAAATTTATCTCATACATATTTACTCGTTTGTATATGAAAACAATAAATTTTTAATTTATATCATTTATGAATCCCGTGAAGAATTCAAAAATAATCCGATGTGTCACTCACGCGGCTTTCTCTTACCCTGGAAATTAATACTATAAGTATAAATTGGAGATTAAGGGGTAAAATAAAGAGTACTGTTACGTAAACCTATTTAAAAGTAATTCAAATTAAACTTCGTAATGACTTTATCTGACAATTAATTTCATGTGAGGGGGCTTTTGCCGCCCTCAAACCCCCGTTTCATTATTGTAAATATATTTATTTAGAATTCAAATCAAATCTGTTATTAAATTCAGAAGGTCATTTAAAATTATTCAGACAACTATAGCACGCAACATTCCTTGAAACTTACCAATCTTGATCAAACTACTCTAGTAACAAACGTATTAACTTCAAAATACATCATATGAATCGCCTGAAATTATTTATTTTTAATTTACTCTAACAGACGCAGTCAATGATCAAACTATAAAACTTGACTTCACAATTCAGGAAGCCTCAAAACGTGTAATATACAAAAAACCAAGTGATGAATATTTATCTTTAAAAAAATACATTACTTATCATATGGCTATGAGGACTTAATTTCAAATCCTGAGCAGCTCTCCTGGACATGGTAAAGTATTATAGTAAAACACTTACACTTACAGATAAAAAAGGATATTATGGCTTAAAGGTTGGCAGTCCTGTATATATTTTGAAAATTATGTACACATCACATGGTGCACATAAATATAATCCTATATTAATAACAAATTGCACAACCTAAAGTACTCTTCCATCAATTTTCAAGTATTTTCGCATTGTAAAAATTAATTCTTTTGTGTGGCCCTGTAAATGAACAGTGACTGATTTCTATACCATATTCTACATGAAAAATGTTTTCACGCATATATAAAAAAAAAAAAATTATATTCGTTTCATTTAGTTTATTGCAGTCTATAGATGTTAAACTCTACTTACTTGCAATTTCCCCCATAGACGTAATCTATTTGAATTATCTTGATGTCCCTGTACACGAACCATTTCTCAACGAAAAGTTTAGTGTAGCATCTATATGATACACATTTAAAATACCAAATTTGAACTTTCTGCTATGATTTGTTTTTGAGATATGCTGATAACAGACACACAATCAGACATACACACAGAGAGACAGACACACACACAGACCAACCGCTAAAAACTTGATTTTCGGATTCAATGGACCTCAAACCTTGTAAATATAACAAAACCTCAATTTCGAAAATTTTACCCAAAAACAATACTTTCTCTACTTTATGGGTAAGAGAAAATAATTAAGATAGTATTTATTTCACTTTATTTATCTAATTATGAGAGCTTCTTAAGAGCACAATTATTTTGTTTAATCTTTGTTCATATTTTAAAATATACTTTGGAAGTACCTTTTTGGCAAAATGTTTTATATCTCTGACCTTCAAATTTGAAGTTATGGATGTTTGTTTGTGTACAAACTTTTCACAGACAATCAATATCTTGTCTCTAGAGCATACAGTAACTCAATTATTACAAATATATTCTGAAACGATGTTGTACAGGTGCATATATTTTCATTTCATTGTACGCCTAGAAATTACATTAGAGGGGATAACGTTCTACTGATTGATTACATTACCTTCAAAATTCTCTAACAACAAAATAGTTCATCCCATAAAAATAAGTTATTCGTATTGGAAATACGGAAAAATAGAATGAAGATTCGAGTGCATTAAATGATTAGAAAAAAGAAAGAGCGATGTCTGTAATTTATGAGAACCAATAAATAGAGAACTAATTCACGTGACTTTTATGAATATGTTGCAATTTGTCATATACGTTGAATAAGAAAGACAAATGAGTATGTGATAAACTATCACATTTGTTCATTTGTATATGAAAACAATAAAACATTTAAAATGTATCAGTGTAGTTGATGTTATTATGCATAAATTGCATGAAAACTAAAATACGAAACTGGCAACAATATATCATTGCGTAACAAATTATGATAAGAAAAATGTGTTGATGCAAGAAGGTGATAGTTTAATATGTACAATGTTAGCACACTTTTCAAAAATAACCAGAATCTTCTCATTTTTGAAGTTTCATTTTTTGTAATAGCTGGTGGTAGGAACTTTTTCATTTTCAGATTTTTTTTTTTTTTTTTCATTTTATTATTCATCTCAAATTTCACATCGCTTTATTATGTAATTGATGAATTTTCTGGAAGAGAATATTCTAGAGTTTGAAAAGTCTACAAATTGCATAACATTAACTGAATATTTATCATAATGACATAATGAATAAATAAAACATAATCAATTTAGATTGAAAAAAAAAAAAAAAAAAAAAAAAAAAAAGATTTTTAAACAATTTTTCTTGACGGTGTTCAAAACTCACTACCTCTGGCTTCGAAGTCCCGACTCTTTATATCGGACCCTACAACTGAAGCAGCTTTCGTTACAATATTACAAGAGTGAATATTAAATGAATAGTTAAATGAGAAAAAAAAACTTAAAAACGAGAAGTTCTTCCTTGGAATTATTATAAGAAGTAAAAATTTCTTGAAAATGAGAAGATCCTGCATTATTTTCGAAACGTGTGTTATTAACAGTGAACATTAATTCAAGGAATTTAAAAAGTAAATTAAAAGCAACATCTTTCATGAAATTAAATTGTTAGTAATTATATTTATTTTTACTAATATTCCCATTTTTGAAAAATTAAGGCTACCGCATTTTTTGAGAAAAATATTCTTAAAAAGATATGAGGATATAATCTTTTCATTTTTAAGTAGCTTATTTTTAACAGTATAGAGTAGTTCAACTTCTGACAGTGTCGGACAATCAGCCAAGTTCATTGCTTTTATTATGAATAAAATATGATCTATAATAAAAATTTATAAGCACAGATTTAAGAGGGGATACTATAAGCACAGTCCAATTTGTGTATGTGTGCCAGTTAGTTTCGATAACAAATAATTTAACAAAATCTACTTTTCCTCAAAATTTGTGTTTTTAATTTTAAATATAAAATAAATTAATTTAGTTACAATATTGGATAGAACTTATCCCCAATATTGTAACCACAGTTTTAGAAAATTATGGTCTATTGTGCCCCATAAGTAGTGTTGCCGTTGCCAGATTTTTTATTCGATATTTTGTGATGTTATATTTGATATATATAATAGACTATCAGTATTTGAAGTGATTAATCAATCGTTAAAATTAAAAACTATTGGTGATTACTGAATAAAAAATTCGCCAGATTTGGTACCACTGCCCATAAGTAGGGTGACCAGCCGTCCTCGAATCCCGACGATAGTCCTCAAAAGCTATCCTTCGTCCCCAAAATTTTAGAACACATTTGAGGACGCCGGTTATAAAGTTATTATTATTATTATTATTATTATTATTTAAATAACTTAATATGTGTATAATAAATAAGCTAAAATAAGTACTTACAGATGCTTCAAACATAAAAACTACTAAATTTTTTTAACTTAACGGGATTTATTTATTAAGTCATCGAAATTCGGAGATATCACAATATATGTCTTCAAATTCAATTTAAAAGCAATCTAGTCGCCTTTCCCATAAAACTAACCAACGTACTCCGGAATCGAGGCACTTTGGTCCCCTTTTCAAAATTATCTAAAAGTAATAAAATAATAGATGGTTATTGCAGAAATTTTTGAAAAAGTTCTTTGATGATGAGTAACATACAATTAGTCTTATGTATTACTCAATTATGTGTCTCTATGATTCATTTTTTGATTAGGTAAAAATTACAAAGTCGAAGTGCAGATCAATGTGAACTATTTATAATTAACAATGGATTATGGATGTTTTCTTAAAGATGATGCATGCAAAAAAATTTTAATTTAATCATATTTCCATAATTTACTATTAAGCAATTAATTTCATTGAGCTGTATCATTGTGTAAGGAAAATATGAATAATTTATAATATTAGTAGAATTGAAATAAGGGATATTTGGAGGAAAATGTATATGATAAAATAAATAAATAAATAATAAGTTATATATTGGAATTAAATAGGAAATATATGCGTTTAACAACACTCAAAAAGTATAACCTTGATACGCAGAAATATACGCTGGAAATAATAAAAATTACATGTTTGTAAGAATTTAGAGGAAATTTAATCATGAAAGATTGAAGAATAAGGAATATTCATTACAATAAATTTACAGATATGAAAAATCTACTGTGATAATCAATATTTTTAATTTCATTAATTATTTTTAATTATTTTTAATTTTTTAGAATAATCACATTATTAACTTTAATTTGTTTTGAAATATATATTTAAGCTTACTTACTAACAGGATAAAATAAATTATTTAGCATATATTAAATTAATATTTAGAGATTTATTCTAAAACATAGCTATAGTTATTAATTTTAAAACACAGAGAATGATAACATGCAATATTTTACTTAAATTTTGTTTTTCGTTCAAGTAAAAAAAATATATATATATATATATATATATATATATGTACATTATTATTATTTAAATGTCTGGAAGAAATGGATTACTTGTGTTATTTGAGACTTTCATACTTCAACGTCAGCCACAAGGGAAGCACATACACTTAGTCCCACCTCTAACAGTACACTTATCCTCAGTACATTCTGACGATATCCCTAGGATGTTCTTTCATTTCAGGATATCATGAGGATGTCCTATGTAGAAGATGTGCTGTGAGTGAAATATCTCAAGAAACGTTAAGTCTGAAAATTTATGGGGGCATAGCAAAACCACAAGTAAAACATAAAAAAAAAACATGAATAGGAAGAAATAAAAAACATAGACAAGCTGTTGTTGTTGCTGCTTCTCATGCCACTCGGAAATTCCGAGCCCCGGTAGTGGAACTACCCGGATATAAGGCAACAGGAGAGCGCCTTCCATTTTTAAGAGGAGCGCCACGAGGGAGGAAGGACGATTTAGCTCCAGAAGCTGGCGGAAGATGGCAGCACCAGCAAACAACAGGAACTCGAATTTTGATCCGGACCAAGTCCGAGTTAAGCCCATGTTCCGGTAACCCTAGAGGTATAATTTTTGATGGGAACTTAGAGGATTATGCGACC
Organism: Salticus scenicus; assembly: GCA_963930645.1. Classification (NCBI taxonomy): domain Eukaryota; kingdom Metazoa; phylum Arthropoda; class Arachnida; order Araneae; family Salticidae; genus Salticus; species Salticus scenicus. The sequence continues at coordinate 95,877,722 of OZ005655.1, forward strand.
ATGACGGAATTTACTATGCACCAGTCGCCATTAGCATACACGACGGTCTTCGGCCGGCTCGATGACCGAACTTGCAATCTTCCGATCACGAACTCGCTGCTCTTACCGACCAGACTACCGCGGTATTAGACACAAGTAGCGCCATCTAAGGTAAAAACTTGGAACCTTTTTTTATTATTTAAAAGAGAGAGAGAGACGGAGAGAGAAATTTTCGCCATAAGAAGCACTGTAATGCAAACTGAACTTTCGTATGCCTATTACTTGATTTTATATTTAAGTTTAAAATGTGTCAAAAATTTTTGGTCCATCCTGTATTCTAAAAATTTTTTTAACTAATGAGTTGGTTATTCGATTTACTGGTATTTAAAAATCGCTTGATCCAATACAGGAAATCATAAAATTTGGTAGCTATATCTTACAAATGTTGTATACTTTTTTAATATTATTTAATTTCTGTATGCAAGTTCCTAATTGAAATCTTAATATATATAAATCTCGTGTCACAATGTTTGTCCTCAATGGACTCCTAAACCACTTAACCGATTATAATAAAATTCGCACACCATGTGCAGTTCGATCCAACTTGAGAGATAGGATAGTTTAAATCTCAAATTATAGTCGCAATTTTAATTTATTGCTAATTATTTGTCTGTTATTATTTGACAGTCACAATTATCTGTTAACTCCAAATGATTCTAACAGATGTCGATACCTTTCGACTGGGTTGAAATGAAAGCTGAAATATATTTGGTGCTGCCATCTACATGAAGAATCTTCAACTTTTTAACCTATTAATAAATTTCGTATAATTCAATTATTTCCACTTTTTAAATTTTTGGTGTTAGCATAGCCGGCCACGTGTTACTTAGACTGAAGTGTAAATTGAATTCATATTATAATGAAGATAATACAGTGAAATTAATCCTGTTTTTTACTTATTTGTGCTTCATTGATCAAAACTTTATAATTTAATCTGTATATATATATAAATTACGTGTCACGATGTTTGTCCGGGGTAAACTCCTAAACTAAGGAACTGATTTTGATGAAATTTTGCACACTGTGTGCAGTTTGATCCAACTTGAGAGATAGGATAGTTTTTATCTCAATTTATTGTCACAATATTGTTTTATTGCAATTATTTGTTAATTATAGACCTTTATTAAAGTTGCTCCAAAATATCTGTGAGTTCCATTAATTTAATTGTTGCCAAAAAAAAAAAAAATATACGAGTTCATTTTCTTTCGACATAAAAATAAATACATTTAATCAAACGTGAACGTTAAAAAATTATAAAAAGTTAAATTATGCATCACACGAAAATTGACGTCATAATCAATTTAAAGATTTTATACACATTGATAAAGTGCTAATGTAGTTCTATCATAGATATAGTAATATATATAGATCTCTCATCCCCATGTTATCGTAGAAAGATTTTTGATGCCGAAAAAAGATAAAAAATAAAAGCTTTGGAAACAGCCATTAAGTGGTATTGAAAAAAAAAAAAAAAAAAAAAAAAAAAAGAAGAAGAAAAGAAAGAAAGAAATGTGAATTTGAAACTGTATCTGGAGTCTTCCATTCCCCTTTAGCAAATAAATTATTCATAAATTTTATTTGCTAAAATATTAGTATGTATTCCCGTGTGTATTCACTCGGGGAAAGACGGCCATATTTTGGTAAAAACGTCGTCTTTTCCCAAATGAAAAGGAATAACTTTTTTCTCCCCAATGATCACTCTATTCTATATATGCTATACTATATCTATGAGTTCTATACGCAAGCGTAGTGTGACTCACTGACCGTCTGTGCAGCCAAGAAAAAGATTTCCTATGTTAATTGCCCACTGGATTTTTTGTAAGAAATTATTAAAAATCGAGGAAATTTATTTCCCGATTTTAATCCTTATATTTGGGTATAGATATATATTAGTTATCGCGGGTGTTAGATTGAATTATTTTGCTGTCAAATTGACAAAATTTTAATTTTAAATTTTTAAACTCTGTCGCCCTTGGCTTTTTTTATTATTATTATTATTATTTGGCGATCAAAAGCGTAACACGAAAATATACATGCCAGATGTATGCATTGTACGAAATGTAATATGTATTATTCATTGTACGTATGTATGACATGTAATATGTATTGTACAAAATATTGTTTCATATTATTCATTACTCTTTTAATATAAGTTGTTAAAATAACCATGATTTTTGAAAGGAATTAAATATTTTCGCCAGATAATTTGGCGATATTCTTTTTTTTTCGCCAAGGATGACAGAAATGAAATCTATTCCGCTGCAAAATATTAGTATCTTACATCAGATATTTTATTTAGACATTTGAAAACAAATTTGACTTCAAACTATGATAGAATATTTATCATTTTCCTTTTAATTTGTATATTATTAGTATATTAAAATTTAAAAGCATGGTATATAAAAAGTTTTTTTTTTTTTTTTTTTTAAATCTTATAATTATTCTTATCTTAATCCTCAATGTTTCCCATCTTTATTGACTTGAATTTACTATTAAAATTTTAACATACTCAAAAACTTCTCATCACTTCGTTAAAATACACTAAACTTTTCCAAAATCTTTTTGTATTTAAAATGATACATGTATTTACTTTAAATGTCCAATATTTCATAAGATTTCCAATTTTAAAGTTTTAAAATATTTATCAAATTTACTTATTTTTCTGGTTTAGCCTTATTGTTTTCCCTTTTATAACTACAGCTGTTGCCCTCTTTAAAATATTTAAAATGATGAGGTCATTTAATAGTAAAATTATCCATTATAGCATATATTATATTTCACTCCTCCATAAAAATTGATTTTAAAATCGTCTGTTTCTTTTATACTTTTATTTTAATAGAATTTTAATAGAATTTAATTTATATACTAGCAGACCCGGCCACGCGTTGCTGTGGCTATGTTATACGTTGAATTATAATGTAGTAAAATATTCAATATATTAAAATTATTATTTACGAATAAAGACCATCCTTGATAACATCCTTGATCTTAGCAGACTTAGCCCGCTTCGCTGGTCCCTATTTTTAAATGATTCACTATAATTAAAGAATTCTCAAAATTGCATTAATTTTTAACATGTGAAAAAAAAAGAGAAAAAAAAAATCTGATCGGGAAAAATGTTCGACACTCATAATGAATCCATATATTATCGAAAGGAAAATGATATAAAATACAAAAAAATCTTCTCTCATTGGTGGAATAATCTGTTCGGACCCCCACTGCCTGCGGCAGTGTATACCTGCGCAAACCATGCGCACCGTTTCTTCATCCACCGTTCCCGCCCTTCTTAATAACTCTATACTTTCAAAAATATCCGCAATCGATTTATCGGGCCTTAAAACTTAATAATACTAATTTTCAAAGTTCTAACTCTTATTTCTATTATTTTGCCCCTTTGCCCTCCCCCCTCCCACTATTCTAAATAATTTTACAAATTCGAAAATATCTACAGTTTATTTGTAGGTGTCAAAAACCTGTATGCACCAATTTGAACGATCTAACTATATTTTTATTTTTTGCCCCTCTGCCCCCCTTCCCGCCCCTCCTAATAAATTTACAAATTCGAAAATATCCGCAATCGATTTGTTGGTATCAAAAATTCTATGCACCAATTTTGAATGATCTAACTCCATTTTTATATTTTGCTCCTCTGCCCCCCCCCCTTTCCCGCTCCTCTTAATAATTTTACAAATTCGAAAATATCTGCAATCGATTTGTACGTATCAAAAACTTCTATGTACCAATTTTTAGCGATGTAACTCTATTTTTATTTTTTTGCCCCTCCGCCCCCTTACCCGCCCCTCCTAATAACTTTACACTTTCGAAAATATCCTCATTCGATTTGCAGGCCTCTAAAACCTCTCTATACCAATTTTGAACAGTCTATCTGCATTTCTATTTTTTTTTTTTTTTTTTTTTTTTTTGTTGTTTGTTTGTTTGTTTGTGAAATCACGTTTTGGCCCCCTCCCCCCCCTTTTGGGAGGCGAATTTTGCAATAAAAACTATCCTATCTCTCAAGTTGGACCAAATTGCACACAGTGTCCAAATTTCATTAAAATCGGCTCATTAGTTTAGGAGTTCATCGCGGACAAACATAATAAATTTTATATATAAAGATATATATATATATATATTATATTAAATTATAAAGTTTTGATCAATGAAGCACAAATAAGTAAAAAACAGGATTAATTTCACTGTATTATCTTCATTATAATATGAATTCAATTTACACTTCAGTCTAAGTAACACGTGGCCGGCTATGCTAACACCAAAAATTTAAAAAGTGGAAATAATTGAATTATACGAAATTTATTAATAGGTTAAAAAGTTGAAGATTCTTTGTGTAGATGGCAGCACCAAATATATTTCAGCTTTCATTTCAACCCAGTCGAAAGGTATCGACATCTGTTAAGTGGAAATAATTGAATTATACGAAATTTATTAATAGGTTAAAAAGTTGAAGATTCTTTGTGTAGATGGCAGCACCAAATATATTTCAGCTTTCATTTCAACCCAGTCGAAAGGTATCGACATCTGTTAGAATCATTTGGAGTTAACAGATAATTGTGACTGTCAAATAATAACAGACAAATAATTAGCAATAAATTAAAATTGCGACTATAATTTGAGATTTAAACTATCCTATCTCTCAAGTTGGATCGAACTGCACATGGTGTGCGAATTTTATTATAATCGGTTAAGTGGTTTAGGAGTCCATTGAGGACAAACATTGTGACACGAGATTTATATATATTAAGATTAGTCATTTTAGCAATTTTATCCAAAGTAGCATTAGAAATAATATATATCACTTCTCCATTAAAATTTATAGGACCCTACAATAAAATTAATTTGTGCTTAATATCAACACTACGAAAATTTTTACCAATCGCTTCCAAATTTTGACCTAAGTTTCAAATCTCAACCCTGTGGGTTTTTACATCGGCTACAACGTTTTCGTCTTTGTTCGTAAATAATAATTTAACTGTACTAAATAGTTTACAGCCGTATAATTCAACGTATAACTTAGTCACAGCAACGCGTGGCCGGGTCTGCTAGTATATATATATATATATAATACAAAATTCAAACTGAAAATTCACCCTATTTCCGTTTTTCTATGTTTAGTTTTTCTGAAAGGTCAGAATGTAACTAAATTAAAAATGACCATCATCTAATATTGTTGATTTTAAAACCTAGAATATCAGAAAAAATTCTAAATTTTCCTAACAAATCAAAATGATATTTTTATTATTATTATTATTATTATATTAAAACTTATCAAAACTTTATGCCTTATTTATTTAACTACATTCATTTTAAATTGATCAATTACTTACCAAAAAATTATAAACTATGATTTTTAAAAATGCAGAAATATATCAGAAATACATCTGAAGCATGATTATCCAGTTTTTGCGTTTCCTAATAATATTCACTAACATATTCTTAAGAGTATAAGTCTTAGACAGGATTCTACCCTTAAATTGTATAAGCAACTTTCTACTAGTCATGTTGTTGTTTGGACAAAGGTTTATGAGTTTATTTTTTAAACTGATAAAGCATGTTGGGTGCATTTCTTCCATGCTCGTAGACTCCCTCTAACTAGAGATTTTCATTTATCAAAGACGTATTTTGGTTTTTGACGTAGGTTCTTTTGGATGTTACATTTGTACAAAAAATTCATTTGTCTTCTGCATATTTTAATCTTCAAAAAAAAGTATGAGAAATATTTTAATACTTTAAAAGATCTAAATAATACCTTTTCTATACAGATCGTTTTCCCTGTTTAAAATTTATAGTACTCTAATCATTTCAAAACTCTTCATGCCAAATTTATAACACGATGCATTATGCTGCTTTGAAAATCGTCTAAGTTCCATTTAGCACGTTACCTTTTAAAAGTCTCTACGTTGATTCCGTTAAATCTTCACTAAACTGGTCAGGAATGCAAATCTTTCTTTAATTGTATTTAACCTCACCCTCCACGTTATACACAATTTATCAGCTAACAAAGAAAAAAAAAAAAGTAATGTATACATTTTAGGAACTGCCATTGTACATTAGCTTTAAGTATGAGAGAAAGAAATTTTCTACAATTTCTTCTTTTGCATAAGTTAAAATTCATCCTCAGTCTATTGGATAACTGACTACTGAAATTTTAAAATATATACATTCAAAAGTTTGACAAGTCTAAAATGGCAACTGGTGTAGTAGCGCTTACATTTCACTTCTTGATTTCCATTGCTATTATTAGTATAAACGCATCCATGGGCAAAACATATGATCTTGTAGGTTGTGGTGCTGCTTTCAGAAACTAAGCCATCCCCTAAAAGTTTTTTCTACTTCTTCTGCAGAATTTTTCTCAAATAACACTTGTCACTTCATACAGCCACAAATTATTCATTGTATATACTAACTCTAGGGGTATCACTGAAACATTTTAACCTAACTAATGGTTACTCACTTTGGTTTTTAATTTGGAACAATAAAAAAAAAATTATTTGAAAGGGATTTCATTTTTTTATTTTATTAGGTTTCCAGGCATATTCTCATTAAAGGTATCAAAATAGATAAGTTATCTAAGCTTGCATGTAATACAAATTTCCCAAATCCATATTCTGATTTAAAATATAGAAGATGGAAGAAGAAGCTAGCTTTCCCTATGATATTTAGTTTTTTTTTTTTTCACTTATTAAAAAAAATATTGACTAAATATGAATTTAAAGCGCTACCCAGTTGTTTTCCAAATTGTAATTTTCAATTTATTATTAAGTTGTTTCGTTTTAACTTTCCAACAAGGTTGAAAAGTGTTAATGACTTCGGTTTGTCTGTCTGTCTGTCTGTCCGCACTCTAAATTCCATAAATATTTATGGAATTTCTTGAAACTGATATATGTTATTCAAGTTCACTATCGGATGCTCCCTATTGAAAATGGAGTTTATACCTCTACTGGTTTGTATACAGGAACAGCCGAAAGTATTTCAAAGCATTGTGTTCTATGAGAGTTATTTCTGTAAACCATATTTCCATGCCTTTAATGCACACATATCTTAATGAAATTGGAATATGTTATTCAAGTTCACTATTGGATGTTTCTTCTATAAAATGGGGTAAATACCACCACTAGTTTATGTACAGGGACACTCAAAAGTATTCCAAAGCATTGCGTTCTATGAGAGTTATTTTTATAAACCAAATTTAAAAAATTTTACTTTCCGCAAAGCTTAATGCAATTGAAATATATTATTCGTATGCACAAAAGAATGCCTTCTATATAATATAGTATAATTTCCATTAGATTTACAGGGCCACACAAAAATATTCAGTTACATTAAGAGCTATTAATAAAAATTTGCTGGAATTGCGCTTTCGTTTATATTAAGCGTTTTAACACTTTCTTATAATTTTAGAGGGAATATGATTTCAATTGTGTATCTGTCTGTCTGATTGTCTACCTTTCTATCTGTTTATCTCCTGCTCCTAGCGTCCATAAATATTTTGAGAAATTTTAAAAATTCATACAATCAAGTTCACCATGGAATGTTCCCTGCTTAAAATGACATTAATAGGTCCTGTACAACTAATTTGTTTACAAGGACAAAAAAAAAAGTGCCAATGCATTACGTTTTAGGACAGAATTTTTTAAAAGTTATATTTAAAAAACTTTCTACTGTAAAAATCATAAAAACATTGACATGTATTGTTAATATTCTAAAATAACGTTTTGCATAGAATATGATATGATTAACTTTCAGATTTACACGGCTACACTAAAATATTCAGATAAATTAAAAGCAGTAATTATAATCTAACGGCCGCATTTTCTTTTGCGTTAAGCCTTTTTAACACTTTCCAAAATGCCTAAAAGTGATTTAGTGATTTTAAAATCAATTAGTCTATCTGTATATGTTTCAGACCTTCTGTCTGTTGTGTGATAACGTAGGCAAAGAATATTAAAAGTTATTCGATTCAACAGTTACGTGCAGTTGGAAAGTGTTACTAATCAATGCGTACTGCATGATTTTTCTTTCTTGTTAACACTTTTAAATATAGTATTAAATGACTTTAGTAGATTTATTTTTTCATAGCTTATTTGGTGCAGTTTATCCCTGATTGAACCTAATGCGAATTAAAACTTTTCAATTAAGGAATTAATCGTTTTAATTTGATATTAAATTCCCTCCTATCAAAATACTTTTGAAAAACTATAAAATATTTATACTATAATAATTACAAAAAAAATAATAATAATAAATAGTAATAAATTATTGCCATGTGTTTGATAATGGTTGATTTATTATAAGATTATAAGGTCTTTGAACTCACATGTTGCAGAGCTTTGTCGTGATTTCTTACGAATGCATTCTGAATTGGAGTATTCCTTAAAAGTTATATATACTTTCTTTATATAGTATTAATTAATTGAAAAATTCCAAGAACGAAAAGAATTAGCCAAATAAAAATATTATAAAAGTGTATTTACTTAATAAAAGTAATACACAAAGCGAAATATATTAAACATTGGAAAGGTATTATTGAATTCCAAAAAATATATTTTAAAGTAAATTCAACTCGAGTAACTCAAATCTAACTGAACTAAATAAAATGCATTTCTGAAATAAAAGCAGTTCAGATTAAATGACACCTAAGTAATTTGAAAACTTTTTTTTTCTAAAGATGTAATCTCATCTCACCGGATAAGTATACGCTTCCATAAGAGTTTACAATGAATAAACTTGATAGAGAGAGACTTTTTTTTTTTTTTTTTTTTTTTTTTTTTTTGTAATATTACTCTTTTAGAGTTACGAAATTTGTCACACGTAAGCCATGTAATGAAGTTTTCTAAGGCACACTAACAAAAATTACCCAGATAAAACATTTAAATTCATATAAAAATTTCAATTGAGAACATCAAAAGATTAAAGAGTTCCCTTTCTACTCTTAGTTTCTAAAATATGCTATCAATCCTACCTTTCAAAGATTGGACGACTTTTTTTTTTTTTTTTCCTTAACCTGTGATTGGAAAATTGTTAGAGTGTTTGGAAATTTTGCTGTTAATTCAGTGATTGTTTTTGAAATTGGTTTGTCGATAACAGATCTCTTGTTGATATTTGAATTAAAATCTGGTGGGTTACTTGACAATTTTGATTCCCAAAGATGTCAATTTAACTTGCATTGATCATCTCCTGGGTTCTAACTGTACTACTGGGTCTAGCGTCATGTTGTATAAAGATTTATTTGATTTCTTCTTTAAAAAATGGTTTTATTGTCCAAAGTACAGAGGATGTTTACACATTTTTAGAACGATTTCGGGACCGTTAAATTAATGTTTAAAATGTAAAGGTTATTTTTTTTAATGTACAGTCTGATAGCCTTGTTTCTGGACTACAAGTCTGCATCGTGATTCCCATGATAGAAAGGCTTTTCGAAAAAATTCCATAGGTATTGATTTCTGTTCCTCTTCCACGACTTTACAAAGTCCATCAGTCGTGGTAGGTTTGCGCTTAGAAAGAGCTCTTTTCAATAGACCAAAGGTACAGTAGCCCACCATAGGTGAAACATGCGTAGACTTTGCTGGAATATGTTGAAAAAGTAATATTCAATACTTGTATCAATCTTGAAATTTTAAAGGAATGCAGTGGTACTTTTCGAAGTATGACTTGTTGCTTTGTCTTGATGAAGTTTCACTCTATGAAAATCATTGGGATTAAGAAATGGAATTTCTTTTGTAAATATCGAAAATAAAACATTCTCTTGATAGGACTTTGAGATGATTTTAACATTTTTCTCCGCTCTTCTTATTTTTAATTTCCCATTGTAAGAGAACCCTGTGACTATCATAAATGCCTTACTGAAACTTCCTTTGCATTGACGGAATCAGGTTTGTACATTTTTTTTCTCTTCGTTTTCGATAATAAATAAACGTTTTTTGTTGTAGTCATTTAGGTAAACCCATGCTTCATCAACGGTTACTATATATTTCTCTTTGTCTCTTGCTAAATTGTTTTCACACAGGGTTTTACAAAATGTTCTGCGTTGAGCCACATGCCTTGGCAAAAGCTGGTGAACATTATGTTTTTTAGCTTCTTTAAGTTGTAAATCTTGATTTATTATTTTATGTATTGTTGTTACAGATGTATTTAAAGACTTTTGAAATGATTTATGTGTCAGTGGATTTTCTCTTGTTGCTAGTGTTTTCACTTTAGAAAGATTTGAAGCAGAAGTACCTTTTTCAAATATTCGTTTGGAGTCTTCTTTCCATGTACAAATAATGATTGTCCATTTTTTCCTATCCGATTAATAATGTTGTTTATTTTGCACTTAAAAATTTTAATACTATGCATATTGGAACATTTTTGAATCATGGAATAAGAAAATTTCGCTTCGGAAAGAGCAAAAACATATCCTTCAATCCACAGCTTGTTTACATGTGACATTTTGAAATAAGAGTAAACTTAAAAGTAGCAGACGATATTTATCATTTCGAATGAAATATTGTTGATATGTGTATATATATATTTAATATTAATATTATTATTATTTTATTTTATTTTATTTATTCATTTATTTATTTATTTATTTATTTTCAAAACAGTTACTTTTTTTGAATTCTGTATCAAAATCGTTCTAAAAATGTGTAAACCTGTATCTAAATAAATTTTAAACATTACAGTTGTGTAATATTGAGCAATAATGCTTTGATCTGAAGAAGCAATATGCTCTCTTGTTACATCTCTTTCACAAATACCAACCACAACTATGACTCTCAGAATTTTAGAATACTTGTTGGGGTATATTTCCGTGCGTGTGTGTGTGTTACTCCCATCGAAGTTGCGTCATAAATAAGATGTGGGATTGCTTTTCTTCTCATCTTGATCCAAGAGAAACCCGAAAATCTTTGATTTATTATTAATTCACTAAATTTAACATGGACTAATATGTTTCTTGCGGATTTATATAACCTAGTTATATATATTTTTTAGTTGATTTAATAGATCTGTTGATAAGAGTAAGAATGATTTTTCACGCCTATTTCTTTATTCCCTTTTGCAATTATTAATAGATGTCTGTTTATTGAAGAGAACCATAAAAATTTCGGTACGTATTTTTAAATTAATTGGAAACTTTTAGGTTGTTGTTCGGTTTGTTGGCCATTTTGGTCCCTTTTTATCATTAAACGTTCTCTTATTTTTATATTTTATAATAAAGTTTTTACAAAATCTAAAATTTTGAATTTTTTTCAATTTGTTATATTAATATAAGATTAATTTATTAATAAATATTAATTTATTGATTCGTTAACAAAATAATTGTTTAGAAATAATTTTATATATTGAAATGTTGAAATTTTGTTCAAATTTCAAATTTTAGAAAACTTGAACTATAGTTTTCAAATTCAAATTCAAAAAGTTGTGTTTGTGGTTGTGCTGATTAAGGCACTATGCTCGAGTGTTGGGCCTATGGATGGAATGCCCTCCTCTTTCTAAGGGATACTAACCTGTATTTACACGAGTTTACCTGGGATTGAATCTTCACTTTCCAGCTACCAGCTTTGAGTGCAGAATAGAGCTGCCACTGGAAGACCTTGAATAAAAAAGGAAACTAAAACGTGCACAAATTTCTTTGGATGCCTATCAGGTACCTTTATCTTAACTTATATAAGATTTTATTCAAAATTAAGACACATAAAGCATATTAAAGACATGAAATGTTTAAATGTATACATATATATATATATATATATAATATATATATATATATATATTCCTTTTAAGAAAATGATACTTAAAAGATATTTTTATTATGCAACCTATAAAACTCACTTTTTCTAAGATATAAATTTTTTATTTTATTTAATTACCAAATTTTAAAATTAACTTTTTTTAAAGATTAAATGAGTTTATTGACGAATTTCTGGTAATTTCAAAGACCACTCTCCCCTTAAACATTATTTAATCATGATTTTTGAAAGAATTTAGCAAAGTGGCATTGACATGTATTTATTTCTATATTTTTAAAACTGGAGCGTTCAGTTTATATCGGCACCATTTTTTTTCCAACGGCAAGGGAGCAATTTTACTTTTCATTCATTTTCTTTTCTTTTTCTTTCAATTTTTAATTTTACTTTTCTTTGCACTACACATTTTTTTCTTTTTAATTATATGAGATCATTACAGATATTAACTTAAATTTAATAGTTAAATATTTTAATACAACAATAATAACCAAAATATCTTTAAAAAATGTATATATATATATATATTTGGTGCTTATATTACATTTATTAACAACTGTAATATACAGTGAGATTTTAATAGAAAGTAAGCTTTAATCGAATGAAATCTTATTCCAAACGTTTTCTGAAAATAGAAAAATTTAAATGCAAAACCCAAAAATTTGTTATTCCGATCATTATACATTGCTTTTTGATTTCAATACATAGGGGAAATTTTAAATTCGCTCCGAACCTAATTCTATTTTTTTAAGAATGAGAACGAAAAATAAACGGATGAATAGTTCACTACAACAACCCCAAAAAGCCAGTTTGATAGCTAGTTAACTTTTTTTTTTTTTTTTTTGCATTTTTAAATTTATTTGAAAAAGCAGGAAAAATACTCCCTTGATAATAATTCCGATAATAGTACTAAACAAATAGAAAAATAAATAAATAAATAAATAAGGAAGAAGAAGAAGAAGGAGTTTTTAATTGATTGTAATCGAAAGTTTCCTGTCCGAACTGATAGTAACAAAATGAACAAAATAAAGAGAGAGAGAGGAAGAGAAAAGCTAAATTTATGGAATAAGACACAAATAATTGAATAAATAATAAAATATAAAATAAATGGCTCAGAATGCAGAGGTAATCAATCAGGAGTTACTACTCCCACATTGAGCTAAAATATGCAGAATATCATTCTTTGGCAAGCGATGTTATGCAATATACTTTATATCTATTGTTTTTTTTTTTTTTTTTTTTTTTTTTACTCTTAATCATAAATTTCAACGTTTTCTGTTTAAAAACTAAATTTTGTTTTCCTGAGGATATGTGTATAAATTAAATTTCTTACAAAGAACTCGATGTTCTTATCATTCACATTTATGCACTCTTTACAACGGTGACGCATTGATTGTCGAACTCTTTCAAAATCACTGTTGAGGTTTGCAGATGCAATATACTCCGTTCCAACGATATCCGTCGTACACCAGGAAATAATAGCACTTTGAATTATCTATATTTGCGGATGGTGAGAACTTTGAGAAATTATTGTATGAGTAAATACAGATACTCCTCATTTTACAGTCAAGTTCCATTAGCCGATAAGCGACAATCTTATGCCCAGTGTATAAAATGAAACACACACACACACACACACACACACACACACACATATATATATATATATATATATATATATATATATATAAAATTATAAAATTATCAGAGTATTATAGAGTAATTATAAAATTCCTATAAAATCTTTGTAAAATTATAGAATAAATGCAAGAAATTGAGTGGTTTAGTAGTAATAATTAAGTATTTCTATATATATTATTAATTGTTTATTTTATACCCTCCATTCGAAAATTTCGAAATTTCGACTAATTAAACCGAAACTTGATTTTTCGTAAGTGCGAATGGTCGTTAAGAAGATAACGATTGTAAAGTTGAAGTAATGAAGTACTTTCAGAATTTTCAATTTCCATCCATTATAGGCTTGCTATTTCTGCATATTCGTTTATCCTGATTAGGATAAAGTTTCGGTTTCAGCTGATCAGGTTTTAAATTTTGATCATACGTTCCTGTACAGTTCTGGTTTCTTCAGTGATTTCTGCCTGAAGATCTTGTAGATTTAATTTAGAATTACTTTACAACAAATGAAGTTTATTTATTTATTTATTTATTTATTTTTAATAACAGTAATCATTAGTCAATACTTAACTATAATTGATAGCTTTTCACACTATGAAATATTTAAGCAAAGAACTTTTAATAGTTTTGGCATCTATGGAAAAGTTTTACCCATCATTAGCTTTAATTACTTTTCTTATTTAGCTATCATAGTAATTTTACATGAAATAACACATCAAGAATTAATTATTTTTTGCCTGTATTAATATCCCGGTAATTCATTTCTATAGTGTTTTTTAAGTGAGATTATATGATTATTTTACTTAGTAAACGTTTCATTCATAATGTGTTCATACATATATATTTCGTAAAAAACGTATCGCATAAAACTCATTACATACTTCGAATTAAAAATAATGAACAAATGCAAAAGATTCTTTTAGGAAGCAGAAATACATGAATCGGATTGTTTTTTTACATTCTAGTTTTATGAAAAAGAGATTTTCATTGAAAAAACAAAAAACACTTAACAAAATTAATGTTTTTACAACACTGAAGAGGTGTTACGATAAATTTACATTATTTTACGCGCAAAACAAAAACAAATTTCCTTATCTTCTCCTCGATAATTTTATCCAATTTATATATATAATAAAGTCTATTGATAAATTAGCTAAAAATATAATTATTTGTAGATATCCAGAAAAACAAATTCAGATAAATAAGGAAGCGTTTTGAAAAAAGAAAATATTAAAAATATCGCATCACGCAAATTGCCAATTATGCATTAAATACTTTTGTATTTAATCAAATTATATTCAAGTTTTTATAATTTAGCAAAACAAAAAAACTTCATTCATTAAATAAAAAATTACTCGACGTACTGTTTAAGGTAATTAATTCTTCCAATTTCATATTATTTTTTTTCTTATTTAGATAATTAGTAATCATTAGTTATTATATTAGATGATTAGAAAATAAATTCATTACTCATGCCGTCTTATGAAATCATAATTAAATATATTTAATAATCTTATACTTCTATTAATTAAAACTTCTTTTAGTAATTAGTAGAAAGAAAGGTTTAAGTAAAAATAAATAAGTAAATAGAAAAATAAAATTTATAAAATCTACTATTTACATGTACCTTGTTTTAACCTACTACATAAATAAATTTCGTAAATTCATTAAAATATTTGTTTTTTCATTTTTTAATTAGAATCTTTTGTAATTAATTAAAATAATAAAATGAGTGATTGTGACACTGTTAATTAATCATCCTATGTAGTTAATGTGATTTTGAAAAATAACAATTCATTGGTAAATTACTCATATTAAATATCTATCCATAAAGAGGAAAATATCATTATTCATTAACATTATTCATTTCACAGGAAATATCATTGTTCATTAAACATTACATTAGACACTTTTTCAAAGAATTAGGGTACAGGAATTTTTTATGATTTTTTTTAAAATAACTGTAATGTTTTACAAATATTGACGTTAAGAAAACTTTTCGAATACTTCTATTCGAAAAGTTTTCTTGACGTCAATATACGTAAAACATTAAAAGAACAAAAAAAAGATCTTTAAAAATTATTTTTTGTAAAAGTTTGAATAAGCAATCATTTTCTTATAACTAAAACAACCGTTTATTTACAGAAGTTTTTTTTTTTTTCTAATATAAATTATACATTTCTGGCGTATTCAAGTTAAATAATTTTATAATTATTAATAGTCCAGTCGGCAGGTACCAGAACATGAGGGACCGCATACAAAAGGTATTAAAAACATTCTCTTGTGCTGTATTGTATCTACGTAGGCGATAAATAAAAATCCAAGTTTTCAACCTCAAAGACTCTTGCTATAACTAGAAGAGCGAGATTTTTTTTTTTTTTTTTTTATTACTTTTTTTAGTTTTTATTGAAAAACTTATTTTTTACTTTTAAGTACCACAAAAATGTACATTATTTACAGAAAATTAAATTTGCAATAATTTGGTATAAAAAGTTTATTTCTATCTCTCTGAGTTTTAGATACAATGCTTAAAGTTGCGAAAGTATTTCCAAATTTTCGAAAAAACGAAAAAAATTTAGGTTTTCACTCAATAATGCTTCTTACATTTAAAAATAAATAAATGAAGATACGTACATTTCTTGAAGAGCATTACATTTGCTATAATTTATGTACATTTTTTATAATTGCTATAATTTATGTGCAACCTCTATTTTATTTTGCTTTTTTTTTTTTTTTTTTTAAATACCGCTTCAAAATTACCTCCTAACTTTTAAAAAACTGCAATGAAACGCATAAAACATTTCAGCTTATAATTTTACTAATTGATATCCTGAGACGCTTCTTAATGTCATGTAAAAACAAGACTACGGATGAAATTCTATCTATGACAGAATTTAATTTAGTACGACAGGACTAATGATATTTGTGTTTTAACACCCGTAAAAAAAAAAAAAAAAAAAAAAAAAAAAAAGTAATAGAGGGCGTTCAGTAAAATTCCTAAACACATATTCAATTAGTATATTGATTTTTAATTCCAAATAAATTATTGGAATTTGAATGCATTGGTTGTATAGTATCTTCCCCTAATTGCTTAATACTTATTTGCTACATATTTTAGTTTTAAAATAATCTTAAAAACAACTTTGCATTTATTGTTAATATTTAACAGTGTCAATTTCTACAGAACAAAACATAATATTAATATATATATATATATATATATATATATATATATACTGATTATTCGATACTTAAATTATACTCAAAATTCATCACAGATTAATTTATATAATCCATTGACATTCAGCCAAGACCCGTTGGCTATGTGGTCAGAGAACAGCTACGAGCCCGAAGACTGTGAGTTGATCCTCACTGATGGTAAGTTGAAACTATATATATATATATATATATATAAATATATATATATAAATATATAAATGTTTTTACGGATTTCACAAAATATTTTAAGATAGAGTTGGTTTAAATTAGAGAATTAAATAGTAAAATTAGAGAGAGAATATTAGAGCATTAGAGTAAGAGAGAAAATAGAGAAGAGATAGAGTAAGAGTATTAGAGAATTAAATAATAAAACTGGATATTAGCAGGCATTTTTGAAGTGGAACACTATAAATTGGTAACTACGCAAAATGACAGATTCAAAGAAATAGTCTTGTCGTACTAATAAAAAGACGTTAATTATAATTAACATTTGGAAACATGAGCCAAAATTGAAAAAAAGGAATATTTAAATATTTGTGTTTTTTATTCAAATAATGGAATATAAGTAAAGAAATGTATCGTTAAATTATTTATGAAAATTTGTTTCGGTATGAATTCCACAAACTTCTAGATGTAGAAAAAACTACTACATTTAATCACTCTCACTGGAAATTAAAATCTCGAAGATCGTAAGCAGGATTAAAATCAAAAAATGAATTTACAATGGTATTTAAAAAACAGCAACTACAACTTTTCTATTAAAAAATACACGGAGAAATAGCGTGCTGTTAGTAAAATCATATTCCCACCACTAAAAAAGTGTTAGTTCAAATTGTGACTATAAATATTGTGGCATACAGCCCCCCTTCCAATTAATTAAAGTTGGCCAGACCTTAATCTCTACACAGAGCAGGTGTGCTGATACTTACAATAGTTTGGCTCCAGACTGTCTCGAACTGTGACACTAAAGTACAAAGAAGCTGCCCTGCTAGTACGCCCTGATGGTCGTGAGAACAGCGGAGTTTCCGAGGAATTTCTTCGGCCAGACGGGAAGGCGCCCGCCCGCTCAGCGAATGAGGGAGGAGCGCGGGTTGCCATCGAGAGAAAGAGTTTCCCCAGGAGCAGGGCTGGAAGCAGAGAGTCGGGGATTCGTATCTTGTCTTCGGCCAGTGAAGGTCGGAGGGTTTTTTCTTGTCCCGTTTACCAGGAGAGGTAGCGAGACACTTAGTGATTTTTTTGTGTTCCTCTAGGAGCAGAGAACACAGGTCAGCTTATTTTCTGTCACGGGCGAAGGTGTGCAGGTCAGCTAGTAAGAGACTTTTTACGTTAAATTAGCCTAGGACTGAATTATATCTTTTCTGTACCTGGAACGGTGCAAGTATTGTTTCAGTAAATCGAATTTAGGATCACGGAGATCCACTGAAACTGTTTGTTAAAAGCATCAACTCAACTATCGATCCATACTGTAGCTCCTAGCCATTGTATATAATCCTCCAACATCAATATTGTAACTAACGGTTGTACATAGAATCTTGTTTAAATTTTAATTAAATTAATTTTCTTATCAACTTCTGCTGTGACGGGATTTTCTTATTCGCTACCAGAACCCTCGCCCGAAAGTCCGAAACGCCACAGCTATATTAACTTGGTGGCAGCGCTAGAGGGATCTTGTTGGAGAAATACTACACTGCCTGAAGAAGTATGGACGATAGAAACGTGATAGACTCAACGGAAGGATAGACGCAGCGGAGTACGTCGAACCATCAAATCAACGGAGGATACATCTACGTCGCATCGACTAGAATCTCTAAGACAGAGAGGAGAGCCCTCAGCCTGAATTATCCGGAGCCCATCCCGAATTCCATACGGAGTGCCGATCCGAGAGCCCATCATAAGTGCCAGAAGGAAGGACGGAACTCGAGCAACGACAACAAAACAGGGGTGAGTCAAACTTTTCTAGTGAGGCTGTAAAATTTTTGTTATTTAAGGTATTAGATGATAAATGTATAAAGTTAAAAGTTATTTAGAAATTTATTAAGGGAGAGTAAACCTTAAATTAACATTGTTTTTGGAAAAATTAAAAATGTGGCATATCACAAATATTAGAAACTCTAAGTAAAAACAGGGAGGAATTTAAATTATAGGTAAATTTAATTTAAATATAACTCATATTTGTTTAGTTTGGAAAAATATTAATTGATTTGCACATATTTGATTATCTTGTTTTAAATGAGAAAGATTATATTTGAAAACAGATATTATTTGAGAAAACAAAAAGGGTGTTAAAAGATCTTGAGAAAGATAACACAGTAATTTCATATTGTTTTGTGTAATTTATGAAAATTAAAAGTGAATCAAATAAGTTACGGAAAGAGGTTTCTTTCCTGGAAAGGGTTGTGATTTCAAATATTTCAAATTTAATGTGTAGAATTGAATATTAAGTTTTAATTATTGGAATCGTGTTGTATTGGAATTTTATATACCCCAAAAATTTGCAAAATTGAATTATAGGTTTTATTAGTGTAATTTTGTATATATATTTTTTGGAATTGGGTAAAATTGTAAGAATTGTGTAAAATTGTTAGGAATTGGGTAAAAGTGTTAGGTATTGTGTAGAAATTTTTTTGGGAATGGTGTAAGATTAAATTGTGAATTTAGAATTAGGTAAACATGTCAGAATTAGGGCAGTATAGGAAAGCGGAACTGCAAGAGCTCGCAGTCGAATTCGGAGTGATTGTTGAAACTTCGGATAGAATAAGTGATATCATAGGGAAAATTCAAAAGTCTCCAGATTATGATAAAGACCTAGCCCTATCTCAAATTAAGTTAATACGGGAGGATATCTTAGAAAGAAAGGCGGAAGAGAAAAGGAATGCGGAAAAGATTGCGGAAAGGGAGGCTGAAGAGAAAAAAATCGCTGAAAGAGAAGCGGAAAGGAAACATGAATTAGAGTTAGAAAAACTTAAAATAGCCCAACATTCAGAAACAGTAAGTCTAGCTTCGACTCGTAGCGAACGCCCCAGCCGACAATCACTAAAATCGGTTATGCAAAAATTTGAACCGGAGAAATCGGACATGGCATTATTTCTTGTGTTATTCCAAAGACAAGCTAGGAAGTTAGAAATAGATGACGAGGATCTAGTGACTAATTTATTAGCTTTATTGCCCGTAGAAATCGCGGAATTAATTTTAAAAGAACCCCAAGAAATTAGTGACGATTTTGAGAAAGTCAAACAAATGCTATTAGATCGATTTAAATTAAGTCCGGAAAATTTTAGAATTAAATTTATGCAACACCAAAAACAACCGGGAACTCTTTGGCATGATCTAGCTTATGATTTAGATACATATTTAAATGGGTGGTTAGAGGGAGTAGAAGTAACAAATTTTGAGGATCTAAAGAAATTAATGGTGGCCGACCAGTTAAAGAAACGGGCTAATTTCGAAATGAAAGATCATTTCATAGATTCGTGGAGCTCTCTCAATGAACCGCGAGAGTTAGCTAAGAAGTTTGACGCGTACGAGTCAGTTCGCAGAAATAATAAGAAAAGTTGGACCCCGAAACCACCACTAGAAAAGAAATTAGATAAACCTCGCAACTTTGATAAAAATAGGGTTGAGAAAAATGCCCCAGAACAAAAAAATTCAAGTCTGATCTGACGGAAAGATCTAAATTATTTGAGGCCCGAAAACCTATTGTTTGCTATGTGTGCTCTTCCCCCGATCACATTAAGCCAAATTGCCCAGTCTGGAAAAGCAGACAAGAGAAGGCTGAAAAGGTAAATCACGTAGGAGACGCTGAGAATTTAAACCCGGTTTTGAACCTTATTTAAGTGAAGCCAAGATAAATGGGGAAAAGTTTACCATTTTACGTGATTCTGGGACGTGCCTCGATATTGCCCCTCATAAAATAATTTCTAATGAAAAATTAAACGGGGAAACCGTGTGGGTTAAGGCAGCTTTAGCCAACGAAGTGAGATGTCTACCCATAGCCAATATTGAATTAGAAATTGAGGGAATAGGGTTAATTAATACGAAAGCCGCGGTAGCGGATAAGGAAGTTCTAATGGATTATTATTTACTGGGAAATGAGACGCAGAAATTAATCGAGAGAAAAAAACAAAAACCCGAATTAATCCATGCAGTCGAAACGCGAACGAAAAGGCGTAAAAACGAAACTGCGCCAAAAACCAGTCTGGCGAGTGAAAGCGCTGGGAATGATCAGGGAGAGGCAGAAATGTCGCCAGAGAGCGAGGCTACGGAAAATCAGGGTACGGAAGAATCAATTTTCCTCCCCGAGTGAGAGGAGGATAGGATCACCGCTCTGGCGCACGTTGGGAAAAACGAGTTTCGCCAAGAGCAGGAAAAAGATGAAAGCCTGACGGAGTTGTGGGCCCGCGCGAAAGAGGAGAAATCGAATTTAACAATAGATCAAGGTTTGCTGTACAGAATTGCTACAGATCACAGAGGAGAAAAAAGACGTCAGCTAATTATTCCGCGGAAATATAGGAATGAAATTTTGAATCTTTGTCACAGTTTAATATCCGGTCATGTGGCCATGACTAAAACTAAGGATAAATTGTTGCGATATTTTTTCTGGCCAAATATCATTAAAGAGGCTGAAGCCTATGTAAAATCGTGTGATCCTTGTCAGAAAATTGGGAAGGCAGGAGAGCAAAAAAAAGCCCCTCTTAAACTTGTTCCCATTATTACTGCAATTTTTACGCATATAAACTGTGATATTGTGGGACCACTCCCACCTTCGGAAAATCAAAATAAATATATGCTCACGGCTATGTGCTTAGCATCGAGGTATCCAGAGGCTATCCCGATACCCGATTCAAGGTCGGAAACAGTGATCGACGCGTTAATGATAGTATTTAGTAGAATGGGATTTCCGAAAGTAATTCCAAACAGACTTAGGGGCTTGTTTTATGAGTAACTTAACCTCAACTTTCTTAGAAAAATTTGGAATTAAAATAACTCACAGTAGTGTGCACCACCCACAGACAAATTGCATTGAGCGTTGGCATCGTTCAGTTAAACGGTTATTGAAGGTAATCTGTTTAGAAAGTGGAGAAAGTTGGGAGAGGAGTTTACCCTATGCTTTGTTAGCTTTGTGGACGGTAACACATGAATCAACGGGATTCAGCCCAGCCGAGTTGGTTCATGGGAGAAATCTGCGAACCCCGGAAACCCTGCTATTTGAGAAATGGACAGAGCAGGAAGAGGAGCAAAACCCAGTGACGGAGTATGTTTTCGAATTGATAAACAGACTACAAAGGTGTCAAGAGCTCGCGGGGGAGCAGATGGAGGAAAAAAGGGCAAACGCAAAATCTGGTATGACAGAAATGCGGTAAATCGGAAATTTAATCCCGGGGACAAAGTGCTGGTTTTAGCCACAAGTAAACCCAATAAATTATCCGTATCATGGATAGGGCCAGGCACTATTGAGAGTCAAATGTCAGAGACTAATTATATTGTAAATGTACCGGACAGGCGCGAAAAGTCGCAAATTTATCATGTCAATTTACTAAAACCTTACGTGCAGAGAGCAGAAATCGTAAATGTATTAATAGAGGAAAATTGGGATAATAAAACGACTGAGGCAGACTTAGAAATACCTTATCCTATAACTGACCCGGAAGAATTTGACCTCAATATGGTAATTAGGGACAGTAATTTAGGAAGTCGTTGCACAAAAGCCCAACAGGAGCAATTAGGAGCATTACTAATTAAACACAAGAAAGTGTTTTCCAATATTCCAGGCCGAACGAATTTAATTGAGCATGATATTGATTTGACTAGTGATAAACCCGTTAGAATGAAGCCATATAGGACGTCACCTCGACAAACCGACATCCTGAAATCCGAAATCCAGCGTATGTTAGAATTGGGCATAATTAAGGAAGGGGAATCAGATTATACCTCGCCTATGATATTAGTAGAGGCCCTTGGCAGAGAACCCCGCCCGTGCATTGATTATCGCAAGTTAAATGAGATAACTCGTGCCGAATTTTTTTCCTTTGCCTAACATAGAAGAGAGGGTAGAGCAAGTGGCAGCATCAAAATTTATTACCGTGATTGACTTAACTAAAGGCTATTGGCAAATACCTTTAACCCCTAACGCACAACGTTTAGCGACATTTGTAACTAGTTTCGGTTCATATCAACCTTTGGTAATGCCATTTGGACTTGTCTCCGCCCCGTATAGGTTTTCAAAATTCATGAGTATTCTATTAAAGGGACTAGAAAGTTTCTGTTTGCCTTACCTTGACGATATGGCTATCTTTTCTAATTCATGGGAAGAGCATTTAGAACATTTAGATATAGTTCTAAAGCGGGTAACCAAGGCAAAATTAACCATTAAATTAGCCAAGTGTAAATTTGCCCAGGAGACGGTCAAATATTTAGGGCATGTTGTAGGGAAAGACGTAGGAAACCGTCCGAGATTAAAATTAAGGCCATTATTGATTTCCCAGCTCCAAAATCAAAAACGGAAATTAGAAGGTTTTTAGGGATGTGCGGGTATTACTCCCGATACATAAAGAACTATGCAATAATAGTAGAACCGCTGACCCGAGCTTTAAGAGGGAAAACGAAAAAGGAAAAAGTAGACTGGAGTCCCTAAATGGAGAAGGCTTTTAGGGAGTTAAAAGAGAAACTCACCCGTGACCCAGTACTGTACGCTCCTGATTATACTAAGGAGTTTATTATTCAAAGTGACGCCTCAGATAAGGGGATAGGTTTTATCATGGCTCAAAGGCAAGGAGATGAAGAACATCCAATTCTGTACTTAAGTCGAAAATTTACTAAGGCAGAGGAAAACTATAGCACAACCGAAAAGGAATGTGCTGGGATCATTTTCGCAGTGAAAAAGTTAAAACATTACCTGGATGGTCAAAAATTTACCATAGAAACTGACCACAACCCATTAATATGGTTAAAGAGAAATGCGGGAAAAAATCCCAGATTAATGCGGTGGGCGTTAACCTTGCAGCCCTTTAACTATGAAATCCGACACAGACCAGGAAAAGACATTCCTCATGTGGACTGTTTGAGTCGGGTGGATTAAAAGTTATCTGTAAGAAATTTTGTATATAGTTTATTATTATTAGTATTGTTTTTATTATGTTAATTAATTTGTAATTTGAAACTTGTAACTTTAGTGTAAATTTAAGTATTGTTTAGTCAGGAAGATTAGCCTCTCTAGAATTGCTTTGATGCACCCTAACCTACTTTGATTGCAGAGATTTTCTGGAGTTTTTCAACCCCAGAAAACCATCTCAAAATTCTTGAGTGATAATTTAAACAATTAGATAAATTATACTAATTGTTTAAATTATCACTCAAGAATTTTCCTGGAGGGCTGGTACACAAATCAACATTTTTCGCCACTTAATGAGGCATGCGCAGTTCCTGATGAATACGTTGTACTCACATAATGAAAGTCTGTTGTTCATCTCATCATTTGCACTTGATGTTTTTTACTGATGAGGAGCCTGTAAAAGGCTCGAAACGTTTAAATTTATGTTTTTGTGTTTTTAATATTTTAAAATGTATATTTTTAATGTATATTATCTGTCTCAGTTTTTAATGTGATTAAAATTTAATTTTACTACGAGACGTAATGATTTTTAAATATTTTAATAATAAAAAATTGAAGAAAAAAAAATGTTTGGGATCATTATCACATTTCATTTGCATAGTTTATTATCAAAATATATTAAGGTAACTTATATGAAAACCCCAAGTAAATATTGGGAAATGTCAAAAATTTATTGTTGTTAGAATAAGCTGTATTTCAGTTTCTCTCATAAAAAATGAAAATGATAGGGGTATCATGAGTATTTATTTGCAATCAACGAACATTATATTGCCATTGATTAAATCAAAGCAAGAATCACCTTATACTTTTGCAATTGTTTTAGAGGAACTGATATTCAGTTAATTCTATCAAAGTTAACTTTTTGAATTTTCTCGATATTTGCTTGAGGCTTCAAATAAATAGCTTAATACCCCAATTTCCAAATAATACCCAGATCGCGCGTATCGAACTAGCTGTTCGGAATTTTCCATAGTTTTCGCCAAAACTCGTGTGACCCCTTAGAAAGGTATAGGTGACTGTCCTCTATTTTTAAAACCGAAGAATTGATTGGCCGATATAGTTGTGTATGGACTAGTGTAATCATAGGGCAAAAGATATTTATTTCAGGGCCAAACTTTGGGCAATTTTTCACGCATTAATTTATTGACGGAATTTTGGCTCTTTATTATTAATGATTTCAAAAGTACGATAGTTCATTATGCATTTTGACCATTTGGAATTTTTTTTTTTTTTTTTTTTTTTAAATCGAAGTTTTGATTCGCCCGTTAGTGCGCATGCATCAAGTCTGATGTAATTTTATCAAAATAGGGTGACAAGAGAGAAAGAATCGTTATATCTTATCAGATGCGTTCTTTCAGAGCCTGGGTAGCCTGAGCAATCACCTCTTTTTGGAGTAGACTCGAACTTATTTCTTTATGACGGATAAAGTAAATGAACATTTAATAATTTAAAAAATAATAATAGTAGCAATTTTATATAGTTCAACGGTTAATCTCTAATAAATGATAACTTTTCAATTACTTCTTTTTAATTTACTCGACGGAGTCATTCTAACGACTTTTTAGACAGATTTATTATTAAATATTAGTAAGTCTCTTTTAATACATAAAAAATATATAATGTAAATTGCATGATTTTAGAATATTAAATTGTGAAATACTTTTATTTAAAATGTATTATTTGTTTAGGTAAAATTTGTCTTTAAATTATATACTTCCTAAAATAATAGATCTGTATAGTTTTTAAAAATATTTTTATTACTTTTTTCGAAATTATTCCTCAATAACGTGGAGAAATATTAAGCTGTAAAATATATCTGTGCAATTTAAAATTATTTCCTTCAAAATACTTTTATTAACGTTATGAGAAATATATTTCATAGTTTTCTGCAATTATGTCAAAACTTCGAAAATAAAATACGAGGCTTTCATAAAGCGTTTTCACATAGAGAATTTTTCTGACAATTTTTATAAGAGATATAGTTATAAGGCAGCTGTTATTACAGCCATATTTTTCGTTGCTTTGATGCGCAGGAATAAATGAGGAGAAAACACTGACAAATAAAAAAAAACGTCAGAGAAGTATAAGTTTTCGCATTTTTATATCTTTTTTTTTTTTTCCCCTTATAACGCTTATTTAAAAAATAATTCCTCAGAAACAGACATAACATCAAAATCGTAATTTGAATAATATTAAAAAACATCGTCAATTTTCCAGATTAAATATTTTCCCTTATTCATATATGATAGATAAAAAATTCTTTCGGAGTTAAATTTTCGAAAGTGCGTTTTTAATATATTTTTAATATATTTATTAGATTTTAAGCAAAGAAATAGAAATTCAATCTATAAAAGAAAAGACAAGCTCATAAAAATTTCACAAACAAACAGTATTTAATAAGCACTGTAAATTCCCAAACGTTAATAATAATCCAGGAGAGTTTTTTGAAGTGAGCCGGTTTAAGAAGTTTTTAAACAAAACGGACTGTGATTTTCACAAAAGTAATGTTCTAGCTATGACTATGCTAGCAAAACCAATATGATTTTCAAAGAACTCTGCTTTATAAGGGATACTTGAAAAGTGATATATAAGTGTGTGTGTGTGTGTGTGTGCACATATATATAGCTCTAAAAGTAAAGAAAAAAATCTATTTTTATACTATAAGCAAGAGAACTGTATAAATTGAAATTTTTGACACACATGTAAAAATATCAAAATATGTGACAATATTTTAGAAAAATAAAATAAAATAAAATAAAAAAATAAACTCATGTTTAAAAATATTTTCTGTAAAAACTTAAAATTCATTACTTTAGAGATTTAGTGTTATACTTTTCTGTAATGAAAATCGTCTGCATGATTTTGTAAAGGAAAATATAAAAGAATATTTCACAATAGCCACATCGTACTATTTTTTTCTCCAAATAACAGGGGTTTTCAAAAAAAAAAAAAAAAAAAAAAAAAAAAAAACACTAATATTATTACATTGAACTAAACATATTCTTTCTGATAATTAAACAAATAATTCCTTCATTATATATTTAAAAGTTTGTGTTCAGTTTTTTTACCTCTGAAACTTTTACATTTTTCTCTTTTATGCCCTTCCGAACACGTTTTCACTTTCACTATCCTGTAACCAATCCTTTCTATTTTACGTTATTTTTTAGATTCAATCTGATAAATATTGTCTTAAATTCAGAAATAATTATTGAATAGAGTTTTTTATAATCAATAATAGAATACCAGATTGCATGTTTGCACGCAATATTTAACTAAAATTATGAGTTTTACAATAACAAAATTGGCGTGATAATTTACTATTGTTTTTGCATTTTACTATTGTTTTTACTATTGTTTTTTATACATTTTTACTAAAATGTATAAAAAACATAAAAGAAAATATTTTGCTTTTACTTATTTATTTATTTTTTCGATTTCAGATCTACGGTATTAGACAGTGTGATACTATTTTACATTAGCATTTCTAACTTACATAGGCATAAGTAGATAATCTACTTATATGCCACGACATTTACTATCACCACAACGTCATATGACTGGAATGCAATATATTGATGATTTATTACGCATGAAATTGATTCCCTTTTTTATTTTTTATGACTTTTTTATTGGTTTTCCAAATTCAGTTATTAATATAATGGCCACTAATAACAATTACGCCTAAAAAACTATATCATATAAACTTAACATAAACAGAATTTAAACCGAACATTTTAAAACTGTTTTTAATGATTGAATTTGCATCTAAAATCATAATCTACAGCGTTGGTTTTCTTTTTGTAAGATATATAAAAATGTCATGCGTAAAAATTTTGAAATAATAGCTTTGCCATGCATATGTTAAATATTCTCATGACTTTAAATGCATTCCATACATTAATTGTTCTAAAAGCAAAACTAAAACTGACAGTTTAATTATACATATATTAACATAGATCAATTTCAAGATTTTGTGAGGTTTTCTGAGAACATTCATACATTTTATCTTGAAGAAAAAAAATAACTAATCTTTCTAGGACAATCAAAACTGATATGCAAATTCATAAATCATGCACATTTTAATGCGTTTTTCCAAATATTTTTCCTAGTTATTTAGCTTTACGTCAACTCATATTTCGGGAAGAGAAAACCTATACTGGAATATGACAGTAAACGTTCTGCATGAATATTAAAGAAGGAAGGCAGTTAGATTTCCCTCATGGTGATTAAGATACGACGCCGTGCGTAATATGAGTGTGAGTTTTAAATTTATTTTCCGGACCATTAATAAAACTCAGAATATTTAGTTATGACAGATTTACCATGAATGGATTTTAATCAGGTTACAATTAATAGGTTGAACTTACTCATATTTTCAAATATTTTTTATATTTTATTTTGAAGCTGCAAAATACGAATTTTCAATATGTGAAAAATTTTCCTTTTTAAATTTCAAAATAAAATATTAAAAATTAAAAAAATACATTTTTAAAAAGTGTCCGTCAATTTAACACTTGGGAAATTTCTGAATGTGAAAACAGAATTTAAAAATATGTATTAATTAATAAGTTATTTGTAAATAAATTTTCCCCATAGAATAACATTGACTCGGGCTTCCGGCGACTGTAAGTGAAGAAGGCCGTTAAGAAAATTGTCAATGATAAATGTTATATAAATATAAAGAAATATATTTTGAAGACTTTTTCCTACGCTAATCTTTTTATGTTTAAAATTATAAATATTGATTTCATGCATTTATAAAGATAATTTTAGACTACTTCTAAATATAGTACATTTTTTAATTTTTCATTGAAGAAATACCAAATGTAAATTGAATAAAAAGAGTAAAATAAGTAAATCAATAATATTATTTATTTCAGGCAGAAATAAATTTACTAAGATAGATCGCATAAATTGTAGTCAATAAATTTGTTTGCTTATTTTACTAAGATTTTATTATTATTATTATTATTATTATTATCTGTATTTAAAGAAGCCATGATTGATAAGAATTTTACTGGAAAATATTTTTCGAATAACCATAAAAATATTTCCACATATATATCAATCAATAAGTCAGTTATCCATTTCATTTTTCTTGAAACACAGTTAATTAACTTTGTTATACGGAAATTTTATATTTTGAAATATTATGCCCAAAACTGATATAAAATTTCCCCAAGAACTAATTTTAGTTTTTCCTTTTTAATAAAAATATAGAAAACAACAATTTCTTTCCTTATTTTATTATTATTATTATTTATAGAGCATTTATATTACTTTCATAAGGTAAACTATTAAACTGGATCCTTTTACTTCAATAATATTTTCGAAATGAAAGTTGAGATATACATGGAAGTTCAGTCAAATAATGTATATTTATAATTTATCTTCATTTAATAAAAATGATAATAGCTTGATCAAAATTCTGGAAAATAATATTGTGAATAGTAATTAAAATATATGGAGAGTAAAAGTATTGCATATCACTAGAAAAACATAAATTAAGGACTACATTAAGAGCAAACTCAATATTTTAATAGTAGTTAATATGAAAAATAAACAATCCTAAAAAATTATTTTATTTTAAAATAAAAATGTTGTTTTCAATATCTAACATAGTTATTTATTCGATCACTATATATTTCAAGATTTTATCTTCCTATAGTTCAATAATTGTGAGAAATGTTTTTAATCGCAACTCTTTTTACATCATTACCCTTTTAATAACGCATATATCTTAAGCAAAGAAATGGAAAACTATCATTAAAATCTCATCAAAATAACAAACACCATTTTCAAAAAATTACGTTCTCTTCCGTAATTACAGCTAATAAGAAGCACAAATTATAATCCGTTATTTTATAGAATTTTGTTTTACACTCTCTCTCTATATATATATATAAACAAATATTAAACTTGGTTTGTTATTATTACATTGTAATGCAACTATATATACATATAACTTGTTTAATGCTTTTTTAGTTTAATTTGTGTAAACTGTAAAGAATGGGTAAAAAGTTTAGATGTTGAAATAACACACATATTTTATTACTTTCTCGTATCCATAAGGCAGAGGAAAGCGTTGTCTTTGGGCCAAATTTTCGAAATTGAATTTTTGTTATATTTACAAGTTTTGAGGTTCCATGAATCCAAAAATCGTGTTTTTAGCGGTTGGTCTGTGTTTGCATGTGTCTGACTGTGTGTCTGTCTTTTATCAGCATATCTCAAAAACAAATTAAAGCAGAAAGTCCAAACTTAGAATTCCAAATTTCTATTATATAGGGATGCTACATTAAAGTTTTCGTTGAGTTCAAGAAAATGGTTCGTGTACAGGGGCACCCAAGAGAATTGAAATACACTACGTTTATAGGGGAAATTACAGGTAAGTAGAGTTTAACATCTATAGACTGCATTAAACCAAATGAAACGAATATAATTTCTTCTATATGCGCAAAAGTATGTTTCATGTAGAATATGATATAGAAATCATTCACTGTTCGTTTACAGGACTACACAAAATAACTAGACCATAGTGAAACAATGCTTGAAAATTTATGGAAGTGTACTTCAGGTTGTGCCATGTGTTATTAATACAGAATTATATTTATGTGCACCATGTGATGTGTACGTAACTTTCCAAAGATATACATGGCTGCCAATATTTAAGCCATAACATTCATTTTTATTGTTAGGAGAAGTGTTTAACTATAATATTTTACCCTGTCCAGGAAAGCTGCTCAGGAATTGAAATTAATTCCTCATAGCCATATAGTAAATTTGCGTATTTTTTTAGGTTAAATATTCATCGTTTGTTGGCTGCCAATATTTAAGCCATAACATTCTTTTTTATTGTTAGGAGACGTGTTTAACTATAATATTTTACCATGTCCAGGAAAGCTGATCAGGAATTGAAATTTATTCCTCATAGCCATATAGTAAATTAACGTATTTTTTTAGAATAAATATTTATCGCTTGCTTTTTTATATTTACACGTTCTGAACCTTTCTGAACTCTGACGTCAAGTTTTTGACTTTTGAATTTAATAACCTATTTGAATTCTATATAAATGTAGGTACAGTAATAAAATGGGGGGTTGGGGGGGGGGCAGTAACCCCTCTCATAGAATTATTTGTCAAATAAATCTGTTACAAAACTTTTTTTAATTGTTTTAACATAGGTTTGCATAATACGTTATCTTACCCCTAATATCCAATCTGTATTTATAGTATTAAATTTCAAGGTAAGAGAAAGTCGTGTGAGTGACACACAAGATTATTTGCTTACTTATTATCATTATTATTATTTTGTCAGAGATTTAATCACGATATATCTTATTTTATCAGTAAAGATTTACTTAAAATGCAGTTTTAGTGCCAATTATTCACCTTCTTGCTGTCCTATAAAAAAAAAAAAACATATAAACGTGTTTCAAAAGTATTTTGAAATTTTACAACAAATAACTTTTATTTTTATTTAATAAAATTAACAATCAGTAGGTCTTGAAATTTAAATAGATTGTACGTGTAAACAGTAATTGGAAATAATCTCTGCATATCTACGAATGAACGTTTAATAGATCTCATTTTTTAATGTAAAGTATCCTTCTGTAAATACCTGTAATCTACATTAATTTCGCTGTATTTGGGATTATTATTGAAAATGAAATTGTTGGAAAAAGAAAGTATCATTCATGGGCCTAGTGTATTTAAATTACTATATGCTCTCCTAAAAAAAAAGTAATTGTTCTGACAACTATTATTATGCAGACATATCAGTAATAGCATTAAACCATTTGACCAACGCTGTCATACATCCATTCACTGAGCTCTTTTTTTTTTTTCCACGATACATTTATAATCACATATGGGTTTTTAGCTTTTTTTTTTTCTTTTTTTTTTTTTTTTTTTGTGTGTGTGTATAAAGGGTAACTAAGTTATGAGGAATTACGAGAGATTTGATTGGTTTATTTGATTTTCATTGTTTTGAAAGCATTTTACATTGAAATAGAGCTACGTTATGAGGAGTTAAGAGAGATTTCATTGGTTTGTTTGATTTTCATTGGTTTGAGTGTATTTTACGTTGAACTAGAGCTACGTTATGAGGACTTACGAGAGATTTGATTGGTTTATTTGATTTTCAGTGATTTGAGTGTAGTTTACGTTGAACTAAAGCTACGTTATGAGGAATTACGAGAGATTTGATTGGTTTATTTGATTTTCATTTGTTTGAGCGTATTTGACGTTGAACTAGTGCTACGTTATGAAGAATTACGAGAGATTTGTTTGGTTTATTTGATTTTCATTGATTTGAGTGTATTTTACGTTGACTAAATGCAGTCTGAGTATTTATTTCTAAGTACATAATTACAATTTTTAACTCAAAATGAAATAAACAATTTTTTTTTAATTTTTTTTTAATTCAATATAAGAACCATACGGTAAATACAAAATATATTTTAGCTCTTTTTTTTTTTTTTTTAAGCAGTTATTTTGTAAATAATATTTATCATTTTAGTTGAAATCCAGTCGCATGTACCGAATTTAAAATTCGGAGAGATAGACAAAAATTAAAAACCGGAATTATATAAATACTTTTAAACTTAACAGTAAAAGGTACCATAAAAATTGTGCTGAATGATGAAGGATGCAGGCTTTGATAAAACATCATAAACGAAAAATATATGTAACAATTGTTCTGAAATAGTAATAAAGGTTGAATTTTTATCAATCGATATAAGTAGACATGAATGCAGCAAGAAAAGGTCTATCATGCTGCATTGAACTTAAATTCCTTCGATATGGAGTTTCATAACTTTTAATGAGTCTTTATCAATTGGTCGCAAGTATTTTATTTTTTATTAAAATTTTATATATATATATATATATATATATATATAGTTTGAAGTTTTTAGTAATTATCAAAATTAGAAGAAAAAAAATATATGGTATTTTAATTTCTTATTAACCCTTTGCCGGTCCTATTTAATTTCACAGCTCTGGACAGTGTTGCCAAATTTATGGACTCTTTTATTTAATATACAACACAAAATTTTAACTGTAACGATTATCTAATTATTTGAACGACTATTCGTCCATTATGTATATTAAATATCACTCTTCAAAATTATTGATGTTAATTGAATGAAAGAGTCCCTAAATTTAGTAACACTGTTTAGAGCGCTTTAGAGAGTTTGGGCCGGCAAAGGGTTGAAATTAGACAAAGAAAAAATGTATAAGGTCTTGTTTCAGATTTGAAGAATCATAAAATTAATATTTTTAGTTAATTATAACAAAATAATGTAATAAATTATTATTGTAATAAATCTTTTCGCAATTTTTAAGATAATAATTTAAAATTTATATGCCTCACTAACATACAGCTACGTTCTATATTTATAACTCACTATTTATAACTCACTAAAATTGTATTTATTTTAATGAAATTATAACTCACTAACATACAGCAGTAATGCTCGCAGTAAGCTCGCCGTAAAATGTTTCCAAACATGCAGTCCATAGAATGAATTAATATCTTTAAGATATAATTGAATATTTTTAGTATTTTAAATAATCATTTAAACAAAAATGTATTAACTTCTCACACTAAAAATAGTCTCAAGATTTTTTTTTTTTTTTCAGAAAATTTGCAGAATATCTTAAGTTATTTCCCATTTCTTAATAAGTTTACAAAATGTCTTAATAATGTCTTCAAAATTTCTGCAGATATTTTATGAAAAAATATAAATCTTCAAAATATTTTAAAATATTTGAAGAATGCCTTCAGAAAATGCTATTTTCTTAAGAATATCTTCGGATTATTTTTAGTGGGGTTCATGCAGTTTTTACATACTTTTTCTAAAGTATTCCTATAAAAAAAAAAGATTCATTCTATAGAAAACTCGTTAGGGATTATTTTAATGCAATTAATATGTTAATACTAAATCACAATTTAAGTTATCTTACGAATCGTAGAAAAACACTGAAACATTTTACTATATTTGCTACATTTTGTATTGTAATTAATGATAGTATTAAATTTATACTATTTTAAATGCTGAATAAAGCCTTGAATAAAAAATATTTTTCTATGAAACATTAATAAGTATTAAAATCTTACGATAAATTGAAATACCCATTTCAGTTTACACGAAAACATTTTAAAAGTTCAAAAAATCTTTAATCTTTTAATTTTTGTGTGATTTCATGTTCATTTTACATATTTCATCGAATTTTCTTTAATGAAATACTTTGAGTGGAATTTACTTATTATTTATTTTATTATTATTATACTTTATACTAATTAACGCAAAGAGAATTTATTATTCCGTTTAAAAAATTTCTTTTATTAATGTTTATAAATAATAAAATAAAACTTCATTTATTTTAAAAAGAAATTAAGATTTTTTAAAAGAACTAATTAGCTATTGATTGACTATTTAAAGCTGTCGCTTGAATCATACGATTAACAAGACATGTCTTATAAGAACAAGTAACACATCATTAGTAAATTTCTGGAAAGTTAAAAATTTGAATATGTTTACTTATTTTAATTTAATCTTTTTTTAATATTGAAAGCATGATTAGATAAATATTTGTAATGATATCATGTTTTTAATTATAGTAATAATAATAGTGAAATCAAAAATAAGTAAATTTATATTCTAATCGTATATGAAATTATGACCATGAAACTTCGTAAGTGCAAATTGTAATTAATATTAATAAATATTGGGATAAAATGGTTCATTCTATATCTATTAGTAGCAGTACTTTTGTACATATCGATTCAAATAATTTTACAAGTTTTATAACGATCATTAATTTTTTCTTGTTCTTTTAAAAATATATTTATTTTTTAAGCATACTATAGAGTTGTTAGAATTTACATTAAGAGTTCTGAAAGATACGGAAAAAAATTCCATGCAAAGCAAATTTAAACCATAAATATATTCTTTAATTCAGAAATAAAATTAACCATTATACAGATTATTCATTTTTCTTTTATATAAAAGGAAATTTTAGAACAGTTGTTTAAATAATCAAAGAGCACTCTATATTTAGAAAACATTTTAGCCTTATGAGAAATACTCTTAATTAAGCTCGAAAATCTTTTGAAGTTCTTTAGACTGTGTAACAACTGCTTCCTTTTAAAGAACCATAGACCCTTCTTTTTTCTATTATTATAATGTAACCTTAAGTTGCAAACGCAGTTAAATTAATTGGTTGACATTTAAATTAATGCGTTTGCCTTTTTAAATCTTGCATACATAGTATGTTTGTTGGGGGGATTTGATCAACGTGAAATTGCTAATTTACCTTGTATTTTGATGCTCTTTGCTAAGAAAAACTTAAAATAAATATAGTTGAAGTCGTAATTTAAATTTAGTATATCAGAAATATGAATGATGTAATAGCATGTGACATAATCTACGATAATTATCATATAAAAATTTAACGAAACAATAGTTTTTTTTTTTTTTTTAACCGCACAAGAGTTATTAAAATTTTCATATTAGGAAATATAACAATAGGCATTGAAATATAACAATATTAGGAAAATTAAAACTGAAATATATATATATATATATATATATATATATATATATATACAGTGCATGACCAAATTATTATTATATATATATATATTTTTTTTTCTTTCTAAAAAATAGAGTAGACAAAATGGTCCGAAACTTCATATATACAAAGAACATTTTAAAAATCACATTTTCGTCTATCGATTTAGTCCAGCGTGCCATTAGGGGGCCAACCACAAAATAGGGAAGAGAGCAAATACTTTGGATCACCCTGAATCATATAAAGGTCAAATGACTTGCAACTTTAACACACTGTTGTACGTACTATGTATAATATGTAAAGTGTAGTAAAGATTTAATTTAACAAGCTAAGAATTATCGAATTATACCAGCTTTTTAATAAAACAAATCCACATTGAAATCGTCTATTAGTTTGGTAGCTACAATGTCACGGACAGATGACAACGATATCATTCTTATAACCTTTTTTTTTTTTTTTTTTAATATTCGAGGTTTATTTTAGCAGACACAACTGGAAAAACTCGTTACAGCACTTTTTTACTTTTTTTTTAACATAAACGATTCGATAAAACGTTTAGAACCACATATTAAGACTAAAATTAAGTAGAATAGGTGACCTAATTAATAGAGACACGTCTCTATTTTTTTGTTTTTTCTATTTTAACTGAATTTTTTTATCATATAAATTAATTATTATAAAGTTTTTCTGCTTTCCATTTATGTCTGGTATCATTATTGATGCTTTTCGTAAGTGGTAACGCTGCTTCACCATCTGCATGTTATAAGTAAGTGAAATTATTTTTCATTTGGTAAAAAAAAAGCTGTTGTAGTAAAGACGTTTAAAATTTTAAGAAATCACTTTTCACAAGTTTTCCTGTCTAAAATAGTAATTAAAACATAAGTAATGTGTCTTAATAAATTACTTTTGATAAGTTTTATGAGTTAATTTCAGTTTGTTTAACAGTATGCTGTAATAACCTCAAAATTATTCCATTTAATAACATCAAAATTGTTTCGTTTTAATTTTGCGGGACGAAAAAAAAATTAAGTATGTAGGGTAGGTGCTCGAGTGATTGGCATGCTCCAGTAATTGACATCTATCCCGAAATAATTAATAAATAAACAAAAATAATAAAATAATATATTTTACATATAAGAATTTTATCATTTTATGCCAAACACTGGAGCATAGAGTGCTAATAACTGGTTAAATGTATAACTAGCGGTGTCAAACACTGGAACATAGGGTGCCAATTACTGATTAACCGAATAACTGGCAGCGTCAATTACTGGAACAAATTGTGGGTATCAAATAAAAATTCATTAAAAAAAAATAATAATTGCTGTCAAATGTATATATTTTAATATATATGTGGTTCTCCATGTCTTTCATACCATATGTAGTTCTCCATGTCTTTCATACCATATGTACTAACTTAAGATTTCTAAAAATATTTTCTGATGAATAGAACATTAATAAAATCTTTTTGTAAAAAAATAGAACCGACTCCAAAAAGGAACTACACTATTCAAACAACTAAAAATGAAAGAAAATTGGCAGAAAATGGAACTGTAAATTGCGCCTAAAAGTATAAAATAAGTTCCTTCGCCAAACAACCTATAACACTACAATTAATCATAACTTTTGAAGTCGGCGCAAAATTAAATAAAATGTAATTAGTTTTTGAAGATTTGTTTTTAGATCAGTAGCAACAAATGCGGTTGTCTCGAATGATCCATTTTCATGTTTCCTTTATTATTTTATCACTGTATACTATATTGTACGATGTGTTTCATATTCTTGATTACTCTCTTGATACACCTTATCAAAATAATCATGATATCCCAAAGAAATTAAATATGTTTGCCAGATAATTTTGCGATTTTTCTTTCACCAAGGACGTCAGATATCAGCATCTTCGCCAACTTTTGCGGCTTACGAAATCTTATTAGTTTTCTTGAATCAAAGTAGTTTTCGGCTGCGTTTTGCAGGTAACAATGTGAGATATGTATTCTGAATAGGATTTGAGTTTTGTATTGAATAAAGGTATCAATTTTTATTTAATTTTGCGCCGACTTCAAAAGTTATGATTAATTGTAGTGTTATAGGTTGTTTGGCGAAGGAACTTATTTTATACTTTTAGGCGCAATTTACAGTTCCATTTTCTGCCAATTCTCTTTCATTTTTAGTTGTTTGAATAGTGTAGTTCCTTTTTGGAGTCGGTTCTATTTTTTTACAAAAAGATTTTATTTTTCTCTTTTCAGTGAAAACTTATTCATATAGCAGAACATCAGAAGACGTTCGACGGAAGTTTCACAAATCACAACTTCCAACAAAAGTGACATTTCAAAAAATGGTTTATGTCACTGAAAAATACATGAAATGCACCCAATCTAAACAAAAATGTTACATCTTCATCTAGAAAGTTATCCACTCGTGAGACAGTTGTGCCAGTTTTATTCTAGTCGAATTATTTTTAAGTTGATTTTTCTCAAATGCTGCATTTTTAAGTTGTATCACTTTTCTTTCCTTTATCGGATATGAGCAAAAAACTATCTATTGAACGAACATACGTTAAATAAAAAAGTCTTTAGAAATGTAAAGAAAGGTTACGCTGTATTCGTAACCAAAAATTCTGTTAGGCATATATATTGAACTTTACAGTGAATACGTGTCACCCGCTGCGCTGGAAACTGCGAACCGTAAAGTTCAAACAAAGAGCAAAATATGCATTGCAGCTGACGGACAGAGGTTTCAACATCGATACTTACATACTGCTTTTACCAGTGTAGCTGCATGTGTTCAGCAGTTAGAGTGAGAACAGACTTTTGTGAGTATCCTGTAATTTGTTTATATCTTAATGAAATCATAATGAAACCTATTCCAGGCCAAGATCATTACGACAACAAAAAAAGTATTATAAAAGTATTAAATATATATAAAAGTATTAAATCATCTCTTACGAAGTTATAAGCAAACAAATTTCAACAATAATAACGAGAAACATGTTTTGTATTGAGAACCTCTTACTTTATGAAGTCGGTTTAAAACGTCTATGCGTTAATCGATGTTACCGCTTACAGTAACCATACTTTGAATTTTACATTGCATAAATGTCACCCGCTACGCTACAACATATGCAATGTCGTTCAAGTATGCACAAAATAGGAAATTGTGAACAAACAAATGTGCGTTTTAAGCGTTCTGTTTTTAGTATTAATGTCTAAACTATCTTTTCGTACTACATCGATGATGCTCTGCAATTTTATAATTCAATTTTTTCCCCTGTCTTGAAACTTCTTCGAGATAGGATCGCTAACTCCACTCTTTTCCACCAGGTGGCACTTTAGGCGGTTGAATCGCGTAGCACATGTCCACTTTACTTCACCTACATATCACTTTCATGAGTATAGCTGCAGCTGTTCAGCAGTTAAAAGAGTCGGGACTGACTTTTTTGGGCACCCTGTATTTTCTTTTTATCTTAAAGATAAAATGGGACCTACTTCAGACCAAGATCTCTACAACAAAACAAAAAGTATCAAGTAACCGTATTTTGAACTATATAGCGTATATCTCACCAGCTACGCTACAACGTGAGCAATGTAGCTCAAGTGTGTATAGTGTAAGAAATTGAGAACAAAAAAATGTAGGGTTTTAGCCTTGTATTTTTAGCATCAATGTCATAACTATCTTTTTGTACTAAATCGATGATTCTTTGCAATTTTATAATTCCCTTTTTCCCACTGTCTTGAACCGTTTCCAAGATAGGAACGTTAGCATGAATGTCTAAACTATCTTTTTGTACTAAATCGGTGATACTCTTCAGCTTTGTAATTCAATTTTTTCTAGAACCGTTTTCGAGATAGGAATACTAACTCCGGTTTTTTCCACCAGGTGGCGCTGCAAGCGGTTTAACCTTGTACTGTATGGCCACTTTGCTATACTTACATACCATTTTTATCACTATAGCTGCAACCGTTTAGCAGTTGAAGGAGTTGGGACTGATTTTTTTGGGCACCCTGTATTTTTTTTAGATCGTAAAGATATTACAATGGGACCTATTTCAGACCAAGACCTTTTCATCAAAACAAAAAGTATCAAAATCGGACCATCCGTTCAGAAGTTATGAGCTAACAAACATAAAAAAAACATACGGTTTGAATTGAGAACCTTCCTTCTTTTTTTGAAGTCGGTTAAAAATATCAGAGATTTCTCTAAAAGTGTCAATCACTGGTGCACTTACCCTATTACATTTTTTAAAATAAAACAAATAGTGATTTTTTTTTTTTTCTCGTAATTTTCTTTTACTAGAATTCTTCTCTGACGAATCAATATTTCAGATTTTGATTGACAACAGTAAATCTTTTATGACGACGCACAGTGCATGGAACAATGATAAAAAATTAACATAGGACAAAAAATAAAATATAAATCAATCAGGTTTTCGCAGTGAAATAATTTTAAATAATGTCTACAAAATACGAATGTATGTGTATTTTTGTAATTAGCCACTATTTTATTACATACTAGCAGGCTACGCCCGCTTCGCTGGTCACTATTTTTAAATGAATAACAATAATTAATGAATTCTCAAAATTACATTAATTTTTATCATGTGATAAAAAAAGAAAAAACAAATTCTGATCGGGAAAAATGTCGCACCGGGTCCCCACTGCCTTCGGCAGCGTAGACCCGTGCGCTGTGCGCGCGTATTCCTTCACCATCCTTATGATTTCTCAAAATTCCATGTTATTACTCATAAACTTTCATTCTTAAGAAAAGGAATTAAAGAAAAATATCATTTAGCATCGGATAAAAACTCGCACCGGGACCCCACTGCCTTCGGCAGCGCAGACCCATGCGCGCTGTGCGCGCACGTGTGAGGATATACGTGCGCTGTGCATGCATATTCTTTCCCAAATCAAACTTTTATTATTAAGAAAATAAAATAAAATAAAAAAGAATCTTTTATCATCGGGTAAAAACTCGCACCTGGTCCCATGCGCGCTGCACACATTACTTCTGAAATCAGACTTTTATTCTTAAGAAAAGAAAATTAAAAAAATCATTTCTCATCAGGTAAAAAGTCGGACCGGGTCCCCACTGCCTTCGGCAGCGCAGTCTCGTGCGCGCTGCGCGCACCTATTCCTTCCCCACCCTTCGAGCCCCTCCTAATTAACCTACATATACCAATTTTGAACGGTCTAACTCATTTAGCTGAGATGCAAAAGAAAACCTAATCAGGACACCTTCTCCGAAACTTGCGTAATTGCGGGCTAAATACTGTTAAAAATCAATAGTATGAAATGTGAAAGGAGTCTCAGAATTCGAAACTCTGCAAAATATAAAAGAATAAAGGCGTTCTGGGTTTTCCGTTGTTTTCTCCGAAACAACCGTTCCTTTTCTACGTTTTTGCCCCCCTCCCCCTTTCCGTCCCTTCTAATAATTTTACACTTGAAAATATTCGCAATCGATGTATCTTTCCTTAGAACCTAATAATACCAATTTCAAACGCTGTAACTCTTTTTTTTTCCTTCGCCCCTCCCTCCCCCTCAAGCCTTTCCTAATAATTCTACACTTTCAAAAATATTCAGAATCGAATTATCGGACGTTAAAACCAAA
The DNA here is from genome assembly GCA_963930645.1 of Salticus scenicus. Taxonomy (NCBI): domain Eukaryota; kingdom Metazoa; phylum Arthropoda; class Arachnida; order Araneae; family Salticidae; genus Salticus; species Salticus scenicus. The sequence goes on from OZ005655.1 coordinate 95,918,645, forward strand.
TATTACGAAATTTCAACGGCATATCTCAATTTAAAATATATACTGCAAAATATAAAACAAAATTTAATCTAATTTTTTTGTTTATCCGGATATTTTCATGAAAATTGAACAGTAGCTTTATAATATGCTGTCTAAGCCGAATATTAATTCAAATGTAACGTGAATGAATATTTGAAAAAGTTTTAAAATTGCAATTTTTTTCCCCAGTATAAAACACGTGAAATCTTGATCGGTTACTATCATTTTCTTTTTCATGCAGACTTTCGTCTGGCATTTGAAATCATGTTGCCACAAAAAATTCATACTTTAGTTAATTTTAAAAAATCTAATTGTTGTACCGATAAGCCGCTTGCACACTTAAATTAAAAAAAAAAAAAATCCCCTTTCATTTGGTACCGAAATCGTAACGATCGGACAAATATTTCTAATTTATTTTCCACTTTTTGTAATTTTAACTCTGTTAAAATATCTTTTTTTATGCAAGGGCGGTGAATTCTCAGTCATTGAGATCGCTTTTAGATTAGACATGAGTGGACATTTTAATTAATATCTCCACAACTAATAAAAATTTTTAAATTCTGTTTCGAGGAGGAACTCGGAAATGCTCCAGTGCATCAGTATGTCAATTCTTGTACTTCTGCGTTCAGTAGGGGCTGAACGTATAAAAGAACAGACAGACAGACGGACAGACAGACAGACAGACAGACAGACAAACCTTTCCTTTTATTATTATAGATTTAATTCTTAGAAAATAGACTTTTCAATAATAAAAATTTTCTGCGAATTTTAGTGTTTTTCAAAAGTTCCCACACATGTCACAGGAACTGATATTATGATAACTAATTTAAAATAGCATTAATAGTATCTTAAAGCATAATTTAAATTATTACTGACTCTGTGTTGTTTGAATTTTACTTATGATTTAATGTGCGAAATATACACATAGATTTTATAAAAACAATTAAATTCAAAATTGAATATGTTAAACCGTTTAAAGTTGTTGAAATTTTCAAATAATATTTTGTACACCTGAATGTATGTGCTTTAATGTCGTGTACAGGATTTTTTGCGCAAACTACGCCTTATGAAAATAAATTTACTTAAATATTTTAATTTATAACCCGTTTTACGAATTCAAAAGTTGATCTAACACAATAGATACATTCTTGAATCTCTAAAGACAGATTATAATTCTTTTAATAATAATGTTAGTGTAAAATTTATGTAAGTTTTTTAGTAAAACTGATTATAAAAATTTTAAATATTTGCTATTTCTGTATAAATTCTGCAAGAATAATTAGCATATGTTAGCCAGACTACTGGACTGTAAAAAGATTTATTTAAAAAATATAATTTCATTTGCATGCTCATGTTGAAGAGCAAACAGCGCGACCACTAGTTGCAGTGTACAAGTACATACTGACAAAAAAAAAAAAAGGCACCCAATATATGGAGCTTGATGCACATTATTTAAATAAACTTTAAACATATATCTGCTTTAAACAATATTAAACATAAGAACAGTATTAACATACTGGACAGACTTCAATGGCTGGACGTTGTAAATTAATTCAAATGATCATTAAAATGTATGATTATGACGTATATGTATATATATATAATAAAAAAATTAAAAAAAAATCAGAATTGTTAATTGCACATTTAATCGTCGAAACAAGGACTTAAATTTATTATTTCACTAGAACTGAAAATAAGAGTTCTCGTAGTTAAATAATTAATTTCTGTAGAAAAGTTAGTTAAACAATTAATAAAATCTTACGGTTAGTTACACCTTAGTTAAACAATTAATTTCTTTAGTATTCCCTGATTGTTTTTTACAGTGCATAATAAGGATTGTGCAAGTTCATCTGTTTCAAATTCAACTTTTTTCTGGATATAAATAGTGTCTCGTATTATTTATTAATCTTTTGCACCAGGTTAACACTTTTTGAAGTTTCAGGAATGGGGAACATTCATTTATTATATCCAGTGACTCACAGTCCTGGATTAATGCGCATAGTTGATTGTTTGACATCTCCTTTAGTTCATGCAAAAACAGATCATTTATCTCGACAGATGCCAAAATATAAGAACTAATTTCCACACCTTGATGCAAGAAATTTGGTTCAAACCGTCATAGATCACATCACTGAATTTTGTTTGAATCAAGACCTCTGGAGATGATAACTGCCGGATTATCTCAAGAATTAACGTGATGCCAACAATCAGGCTTGTCAGTTTGTGAATATTGCTTACACGATTTCTTACAAATGGTTTAATTTGAAAAAGAGGCATTTTAAACCAAGCTAATACTATACTACTGTCAGCCTGTAAGAAAATGTTGCTTATGTGTATTTATAGAGAAATGATTACCTCTGAAATTAACTTCACAAATACAACAGCAACACAAAGTTTAAGTCTGGGAATAATAACTTCCTTAACAGGAATTACTCAAGATTTGGTATTTAAAGACTAGCTTTAATTTGTTTGTTATCATTTATACAACGTAGATAAATAAGTGATCCGTATGCACCCTTAGGGGCATCCGAGAAGCCGTGAATCTCGATAACTGTAGTCTGCTAATATAAAACGAAGTATACCAATATTTTTTATTTCTGGAAATGTTTTTTGGAAAGCTTCTAACATTTCCCTTTCAGTTTCCGAAAGTTCTTTATTCCACGTAAGATTTAATCTGTAGAGATTTTGCATCCTTAATTTTGATTCAGTTATAACTGGACCTAATTATCCTAATGAATAATGCAATCGAGCAATTTCTGATAATACAGAGCGATTTGTTGGAGGTTCTGAACATTGTGAATTTACATTGAAGTAGAAATTTTCTTTTTAAGGATCTCATCTTAAACCAAGCGTTTTCAATGAATTGTTTTTAGTTTCATTAAAATTATATTCTTTAGAATTTAGAGAAATATTTTCTAACAATTTTTTATCGTTAGCGCTCCACTTGCGCAGTTCCATTCCAGCAACCTGTAACGTATCAGTTAACTGAGTCTGAAGCTTCTTTGCAGATTCTAAATCACTGGTACCAGTAACTTTGTCTTCCATATAAACATCACAATTTAATGCCTCAGCTGCTAACGGGAACCTTTCACCACCATCAATGGTTAGTTACTTTAAGCAGTGGATTCATGCTTTATTGGTTGCAAGACAACTAAATTGTGTTTTAAAGAGATTCCACTATTCTATTTTTGCAGTAAATACCGGTAGATGAAACTCAGGTAGTTTAATTAAATTTCTTTTATAAGTATCATTTTATGTTATATTACTACTTTTGTCATTATTCATTAAATTATCACATAAATATTTATTCTTAATAAGAGAAATTTTAGGATTTACCTCTATTTGCTCATCCTCTATTTCGCTTAAACTTCTTTACATTTCTGCGAATTTCTCATTGCTCATTAAGTGTCCGAAATCTGTATTTTGTATAGCCAAAATGCTCTGCAATAAGTGCTGCTATACGTTGTGGAATACAGTCAAACAAATTTTGAATGTCCGCTAGAGAAAGAAAATTCCATAATGCATGTTTGTGTACTTAAAGTTCATCTGTAGAAGCTGTAAAACGAGGAACATGAGCGAGACGCTAACCAACAAAATTCGATACATGTTCAATAGGTACAATTCGGCGATTATGCAGGCCAAGGAAAAAGCTGTAAGTTTATTGTTGAAAAGAAGTCTTGAACATTTCTTGCAACATGCGGTCGGACATTATCCTGTTGAAAGATAGCTCTAGGAGTATATTAAAGAAAAGGAACGACTTCAGGATCCAGCACTTCACTGATGTACCTGTTATTTCTAAGATTTCCTGCAATTTGTAGCATTTGAAATCCTCCATGATACGCTGTCGCACCCCAGATTATAACACTAGATGTTCGTCCATTATGACGTTCTATAACGTACTCCGACAGATATTGTGCACTGGCATAGCGTCTAACCCGTATTCAGCCGTCGTGGATGGTATCACAAACTAAAGTACGACTCGTCAGAAAGAACGTCTTGTTGCTAATCTGCACACAAGTCTCTATGTCCATGAGCCCACCGCAGCCGCACGCTTTAACGGTTTAGCGTGAGAGGATCATATATAAAGGGGTTCTTCCACGCATCCCACGATGCAGCAGACATCGACAAATGGATGGAAAAGACATTGGTACAACTGTAGCAGTGGACCAGTGTTCTGCCAACTGTCTAGATGAAGCTATATAGATCGTTAGCGCTATGCGTACCAGGTGCCTATCACCGCGCGTTGACGTCATCTTTCGAGGTCCACACCCAGATTTCAGAGTTCTCTGATTCTTGTCGACCCAATGCTTCTAAACTCGCATCACTGTGCTGCTGTTACGCTGCACATGAGCTGCTATTGCATGATAGAAAAATCTTCCTTCACGAATAGAGCCCCTAAATAAAATAATAGGCCGGCGCATCACCGCCATTTTTTTGCCTCCGAAGAGGACGGCATCCCCGCTTGGCGTCCTTATCGCTTCCCTAATGATTTTAAGAAATCTTGATCTGTAGCTAATCCGGTCAAGATAAGAGCAATAAACAACAATAATATTCTTAAAAATACATTTTTTTTCACAGTACATACTCAGGATGTCATTTTATTCTGAGGATATCCTATGGATGTACTGGAGTAAGATTGTTCGGGCGGTTGTTCGGGCGGTTTCTGTTTCTTTCACAAAATGTCGCCAAACTCAAATACACAGTCTGCGAACACTTTATATTCACTTCTTGAATGATTATAGCAGTTTATCGCTAAACAAACTTCCATATCATACTTAGCTAAAATTATGAAATATAATGAAGCAAGTTGCTTTAAAGTAACGTAAGACGATAAAAAAAATGTTTGTCCTTTGTTTATCAGAGAAACTCGCTGGGTACACGTGGCAACCCTAAGGCAAAAAAATGCCTGATGCGCCAGCTCGTATATATAGGAGCCTTATTCACGAAAACCAATGAATTTCGCCCGTTCAAACTCCGTAAGTTGTTGAAATATATCCCTCTTTCGTCGAAGAGGAATTGTTACGTCTCACCTAATATTTATCACTAGCAGATAATCATAGACTATTTTCAACGTCCCGGCTATATCTCTTTATTTATACGGTTTCAGCCGCAGTTCAGAGGACGCTGATCAGTTGACGTATGCATGTTGATTCTGAAATGACAATCATATGCTTAACACACTATAATTCGCATTTGCTGAAAATTTCAGTTTAATCATATCATTCTTTCATGATGTTGCAATTTTCACACACATGATTGTACATAATTTCCAAGGAATTCCATTAATATTTATGGGAATTAGAGCGGAAACACATGGACAGACAAATCAAAGTCATAAATACACTTTGTTGTAAAATATCAAAAATGATATAATAAGTTTCTTTATACGCTGATCGGCTTAATTACCTTGAAATAGTTTCCCTGTACTTTCGAAATTCTAAAAATTTATCTCTAAATCTCTATTAGTAAATGAAAAGCATAAAAATGTTTTTGAAAACATGGTACCACTTTCAGTATCATATATTATACTAATTTAAGCATAAATGTACCAAAAAAACGTCGTCCATACGCCATTAAAATGCAATAATAATTCTATGTCGCCATCGGCTATACTTCTATCCCCTGTCAGTTACTCCGGGACGCTGTTGTAACCCGACTGCCTTGTGGAGGGAATTAAGTACCTGGTTAGCGTCATGATCTGTTCTGTGATCTCAGCGAAGTGTATAGAGCGCCTATATTTTGTGGAAGAGGCCATGAGGCATTAACGGTACAAGAGTACTAGAAACTCGCTTTGTGTCACAATTCGAAGATTGTTTACCTAATAAAGAAATATGCATTTGTATGTACGATTAAGCACTTTTTTTACAAAGACAAGAGTGTCATTGCATTCCTAATTGATAAACATAAGCGTTTTACTTAGGAACGTAAAAGTTTTGCCATGATCGAAGAACTCACCTGACTTTAACACTTTAGACAATACGTAGGAGCTCACTAAACGCACGATTGCCAAAGAACTGATAAAAACCAAGCAGTAGTTGACTGAAACTCTCACGCCTAACCATAGAGAGTGGCATCACAACACTGAACTCTAACAATATGAAAAACTTCGTATAGCTAAAGTAATAAAAGCAATTATTACAATTATTTTAATAAGATTTTACAAAATGAATAAATAAGTTCTATATTGATTTATTGATTTAAATAGCCGACACTCTTAGAATAAAAAAACATATAATGATCTACAACCAATCACTTGCCATCCCTTAAAAGAAAAAAATTCTAACTAGCTATATATCTATCTCTCTCTCTCTCTCTCTCTCTATATATATATATATATATATATATATATAGAGAGAGAGAGAGAGAGAGAGAGAGAGAGAGAAAGAGAGAGAAAAATATTAAAATATGAGTGATAGCTCTAAAAATTTGGATAAATACTGTGTATACGTTCGGTCTTTATAAGAATACTTGGCATTACTTTCATAAATTTTATTTTACACTCTTTTTAATCAAATTGCACTTTAAAGTACTGTCCATTAATAAAGTGTTAAATCGCTCATCTGTAGAATATGGCTATAACATCATAAAGTGTTCTAAAGTGTTCATAAAGTGTTCTAATTCATACATTGTATGAAAGTTAATCAAAACATTTTTTAATATTTAAAATTAATTTTATACATAATATTTTGTGAAAATATTTTAAACCACATTTCTTCAATATACGAGTAAATAATCTAGGACAACTAACATACGCTATTGCTCTATACAGATGGAAAATTTAATGTTCTCAAAGAAATAATGCTAAATTGGATGTTAAAATATCTTAAAAATACTTAAGGCAATGTTATAACTTTAGGTTTTCAAAGAATGTAAAATAAATACTTTTATTTGAAAATTATAGGAATTTTGAAGATTTAATAAAATAAGGTTAAATATTTTAAAATCTTTAAAATCAAACAAAAGCGGTTTGATGATTTTAAATCGAAAATTAAGAATAGTATTTAATTTATGCTCGTGAATTTCCCTGTGTTTCTCATCAAAATTTCAACCCCATTTCATATTCTATTACTTATGTTAATATGTATTTAAATTTGGTACATTTCAGCAAATTTTTAATATTTAAAGCGTATTTCTACTTAAAATTTATTTACACATTTTCTGATGTTTTAACGTTGGAGTATAATACCCTAAAGTACATTTTAAATTGTGGTTGTTAAATTTAAAAATAAATATAGGAATAGTAATTTAAAAAATAAATGTGTTTAAGTGTTTAAATATGTGAAAATCAATAACATATTGAAATAAATTATACTCTTTAAATATTTAAAGTATATAGGGTAAAGTTCTATAAGTGCCAGAACGTTTCGGCATTAGTTAAAATTTGACCTGGTTTTGCAAAATAATTTACACTTCTGAAAAGTTTTAGGCATAAACTACAACTAATTGGCTTTTATATGAGCTTTTTTATAGTTTAACAACGCGTAACTTAAATTAAAAAAAATCTGAAAGAATTGCCTTTTGTGGTTCTACGTGCCCCAAGGGTTCGGGAAAGTGCAATTTTTGCCCACTATACCCATAAACAGAACATTTGGAAATACGCAAGTCAATATTCCATATAGGGAAAACTTTTATAAATCGGTGACTATTTAAATACTTTCACTTTAATGCACCGTATTTAAACTCGTTATAGTATTGCGAGCCTTTTCCGTATGGCCCCCAACTAGCACTTCACACTTTAAGCTTTTTAACATTCCAACAAAAAATTAAGCATTATGTTTCATTGTAAATCAAAAGATAAAACAGATAAAACAAAATAATATATATATATAAATAAGTGATGCAGTTGAGTTACTCAGGACAAGCGGACAAGCAAGTGTGAAGTGCTCAAGGCAAAGATAACCAGACACACTGGTTACATTTGCCCGATAAACAAAATTCGCAGGGTAAGTAATACAACAACAAGTGAGAAACCAAAAAACTTAAAAAGTAGAACAAATTTAAAATTATATTCAAAATTTACATGTAAAACTCATTTCTATACCAAAGGCTGTGCTTCACAAGTACAGAAATGGCAAAATTTCAAATTTTGAGAAGGGCGTAAACAGACATATGACAGAAAGCAAAGTCAGCTTATCATTTGAGTTATTAGCCGAGATCATTCTTACTCTTATTCCATTCATCCTATATAATATTGATTAATAATTAAAATATCAAACTATTGCTGATGATACATTTGCATATTTATTTCAATGATATATTTTTCAATTCTTATTTCTACGGTAAATTTATATGTAAAATATAAAAATTATTTGTAACTTAATTTATTATATGCAATCGTCTATAAGGTTATGATAACTCTGTATTTTTATGACATTAAGATGCATGATATTCAACATAATCACACACACACACACAAAAAAAAAAAAAAAAAAAAAAAAAAAAAAAATCGACATAGGTGACAAGTTTCCGTTATCTTCAACGGAGACTTCATACCGGTAAGTTTTTAGAAATGATTTCAGTTTATTTAATTTTATGTATTTGTCGATAATATATGTGATAAATTCTTTTTTTTTTAAATAATGATGGATAAATCTGATTTAAAAATTATTAACATTGGAAAGTATGTTTCTATACTGTTTTTTATGTTTGTATAACTATTCGCTTAATGATGTGCTAGCAGGCTTCGCCCGCTTCGCTGGGCACTATATTTATAGGATTTCTTTTTAATTGAATAATTGAAACGTTTAATTAAATATATTTCGATTGGCGACTATTTTCTTCACAGCTTTAGTATTGGATCTCCTTGACAATATCAAACTTTTTTTAACTTCTCGAATCTGTGCAACAAAACTATTATTAAAACAAATATTCTCGAAAACAGTCAAATAGAAATGTTAATTCTTCGAATATTATTCGATGAATGGTCGAATCAGAGAACGCACGTAAGTCGCAGCAATCACTATAACGCACATGAACCCCCCCCCCCCCCCAAAAAAAAAAAAAAAAAAAAAAAAAAAAAAAAAAAAAATCACTGGAAAGTCTTACATTGCTGTACATAAATCTCAGAGCACACGAAACTCGGTTCCACGTCAATCACTATCACGCATGTTAAAACAAACAAACATAAATAAATAAATAAAATCACTGTACACCCCTTCCTCAAATCAATGAAAAAAATCAAATAAACCAATCAAATCTCTCGTAATCCCTCACAACGTAGCCCTAGTTCAACGTAAAATACGCCCAAATCAATGAAAATCAAATAAACCAATCAAACCTCTCGTAATTCCTCAAAAGGTAGCTCTAGTTCAACGAAAAATGCACTCAAATCAATGAAAATAAAATAAACCAATCAAATCTCTCGTAATTCTTCATAACGTAGTTCTAAATCAACGTAAAATACACTCAAATCAATGAAAATCAAATAAACCTATCAAATCTCTCGTGATTCCTTATAACGTAGCTCTAGTTCAACGTAAAATACTCTCAAATCAAAGAAAATCAAATAAAATAATGAAAACTTTTGTAATTCCTCATAAGGTAGCTCTAGTTCAACGTAAAATACACTCAAATCAAATAAACCAATCAAATCTCTTGTAATTCCTCATAACGTAGCTCTAGTTCAACGTAAAATACACTCAAAACAATAAAAATCAAATAAACCAATCAAATCTCTTCTAAGATTCTCCATTCTGCGTCACTATAGAAATGGGAAGTTTTATTTTTATATTTTTATTAATTAAAAGAAAACTAATCAAAAATTCGAAAATCTGACTTCGATGTGCACAATGACCCTTCGGAGGGCACCTTTGTGTTAAATCACGTGACTGTCCGAGCTACCGTTTTCGAGAATAGTGAAATATACATACTTATATATATATATATATATATATATATATATATATACAAATATTGCTCACTTATTAGTATAAGATATTTCCATTAGAAGTGATGAATAATATATAGGCTCTACACAAAAGTGCTGGTCTCTAGATAAATATTTGTTATTGTAGCGTAAGGAGAAAAAGCCCTAATTCTGTTTCTATAATATTCTTTTGAACTATCAAGCTATTACACATATTCCAATATTTCCTGAATACAAAATTACACTTATAAATGTAATTATTTCTCTTAATAAATCTACATATGTGTAAGTAACTGACATTTAAAGGGAAATTTAAATGTGTCTTAAACTATATAAACATAAGATTTTTGAGTTAAAATTGTTTCCGTTCATTTACAGTTCTTTTAAATGCTTCATTCCAACTGCCCTGTACTTTATTCTATTTTTAGTTTATCTCATGAACTTAATTTTCTGTTTCATTTTTAATATTAGTATGATAACTATCATCGATAATTTTTAGGGGAAAGGCGTACATTAAAAATATTCGAAAATTTTGTTGGTAATGTAGAGTTAATAACTAGCCAGATGTGTTTGTAAAAAAAAGAGTAATTTTAGTTTTATCAATACATTGATGTTCGTATCCTTGCTAATGAGATTTAATCTGGAACATTAGAGGTATTAAAGAAGTGTTTAAAGAATGTAATAACGCTACTAGAATTTCTTAAATTTCGGAAAAGTTTAACAATCTAATTCGTTGGAAATTTAAAATCATAGAACTATTAAATAGCGTGTTTTTGAACAGCTTTTAAACCAATAAATAATGTTTAAATACTTGACAAGTTATTTCATTTAGAGATGTTTAATGTTTAAAGGTAATTAAAATTATATATATATATATATATACATAATATTAATTACTATTTTTTAATAACTTTTATAGTGATTTAAGTTTAAAGGTAGAAAATTGTAGACATTAATCATTATCGATTTTAATGGGTATATTTTAATGAATTGTAATTATAGTTTCAACTGTGCGAATGTCAGAGGGTATTTAATTTTGACATTGGCAGTGTTTCATATGTTGAAAGAAAACTGCCTTTTTAGTGACAAATTTATAAACTTCCATCGTGATAAAAATACAAATGTCAAATTATTTAATGAATGAACATCTCTATATTTGAAATTCAATATATATTATGTGGGTTCATAACTACTTTCAGGTTTTTTGTGTGATATTTTTCTTATCTTTCTACGAAAGTTTTAACCTAATATTATTAATATACCTGGATGACAGAGTTTCACTCGAACTCATTGTAAAAATTATTCGTAATGTAAATAGAGTGATTTGTTTTGGAAATATAATTCAGATTTATTTGTCTTGGCCGAAGCACGGGTTACCATTAAAAGCTAATTTCCATGGGAACGAGGAAAATTCAAAGCAAATTTTCATTTCAAAAATCCCCTGAATCAAAATTTGTATCAAAATCTTTCGAGAAGTTTCCTAAAAAACCAGGCTTCAGTTATATTTTGATACAGCGGAGCAGCGGTTATCAGCGACTTCTAATTGTCCTGAGGAAGATAGATAAGTCAAATTGGTTTTCAGAACAAAAACCACTATAATTTTTTTTTCCTTTTTTTCAAAATTGTTCCAGCAGTTTCCATGAAAATTAAATTGATGCTGTGTTTTTTCTCCGAGTGGAATCCGTAATTGGAATCTGAGAGGAGTCCGAGTGGAATCCGAATTTTTTATCCGTAAAAAATAATTATCCAGAAGATGAGGGTAATTCAGATGGAATTGTAGTACCAAAAGCACACCTACTCTAAATTTTTACCAAAATTATTTGAGTACTTGACTTAATTTAAAAACTTCGTTAATAAACATTAATAATAGCATTAAATGTTTTACTTATTGCGTTTCTTGACAGTAGTCCTTGCGGTAGGTGCCCTTATCTTCTTCAGCGGCTACACTGTGCGTATTTGAGACTGTTTAGAATTGTATCTTCCCTTTGCGGCCTACCCTTCAAAAGTTGGTGCCACTTTTGATCAAGGCTTATTGGATCTATGATAAGGTCCTTTATCTTTGATCTAGGCCAATGAAGTTCTTATTGGCTCATTCCAGTTGCATGACGTAGGATTAGCTAATATTTCTATGGTTTCTCTATTAAATGGTTTCTCCTATGATTAAGTTTCGTAATTTGCCAATTTCTTTACATTTTCAAAATTGTTTTTAATTTTTTTATTCTAATTTTTTTAACTTAAAGCTGTAGTTTGTCTCCCAAATTTTATGTCAGACGTATGTTCTTTAACGCGAATTTTTATTTCACGTTTAGTTATTGTTATGTAGCATCCTTTTTTAAATAATTTTTTTTATTGTCTGAATCAGTATATTGGATCATATAAATGTTGGACCTTTCTAGAGATCAATAATACCTTTATCATTACGGATGTTAGGTTAATCTAATTTCACATTATTGGGAAATAGCTTTTCATTTTATTGCGTATGTTTTCAATGTTACCGGCAAAATAAAATATATGTGTGCACGTGCGAAGATTTTTAAAACATGTGCTTCAATATTAATACTTTATATTGTATTTGCAAATTGAATAAACAAATAATATTAATTTTACTGAGTTCAAAATAAATAAATAATTACGATTTCCAAAATTTCAGATTTAATTATGTGTTTAAAGGTATTACTTTTTATCTTCCTAACAATCATTGTCGTTTCTACAAAATTGTAGCTTCTCGGTGGCTATTATTTATCTGTTATATATGATGTGAAACACGTGTATTTGTATTCATTTCGTTTATTGGATAGAAATTGCTTCAAGAAACAAATGTTTCTAGGACACCAAGGAATCTGTACGAGTCAAGACAAAAGACAGATGACCATCGTTAAATAATACACATAGAGTTTTTATAATCTTAACTTGGGGACTTTTTTACTATAACAAGCTCAGGCTATTTAATGTTTGTCAATTTTAATGTGTTGATATTTAGGTTCTGTATTTCTCTCGATATTTTAATCACGATTTTAACAAGATGGTAGATGTTACAAAATATTTTTTTGTAAATTAATGTCTTAGAGTTATAAAAGTTTTAATGAATATACTCCACGCTAATTAATTTTTAAGCTTTACACATGATTTAACAGGATTATAATTTTAGAATATATTCTAAATATATTTTAGAAATATTTTGTGGATTCATAGATAAATAATAATTTTTTATTGTTAAATTATGAAATTTATAGATATGCAGGAACATACACACAGAGACCAACCGATATAAACCGGATTTTTGGATTCAGGAACCCCAAAACACGTAAATATAGCAAAAGAAACAATACTTTCTTCAACGTATATACGCGTCAAGAGAAAGTAATATGACAAAACAATCTTAATTTGCTTCATCTGGGTACCAAACTCGGCTCATCGTTCTGGCATTCTCAAATTAAATCTGAGCTTCGTATCTAAACTGGTTATTTAACCACTGCCAGTCATTCTCAAGTGATATGAGTCATATTATTTACCAATTTTTACTTTGCTTATTCAATAATAATAATAATAATAATAATAATAATAATAATAATAAACAGGAAGTCTGATGAATTTTTTAAAAATAATAGTATTATTTTCAAAATTATGAATATGATAACACATATCCTGATTTCAGAAATTTTAAAGTTGCTTACGACTGAATTCTTTCAGAGTTAACAATCTTAAAAACATTAGTTATATTCTTGGATGCAAATCTGTAGAATTTCTCGAATAACTACCAATTTAAAAAGCAATATGTGGTTTAGGTATATGATTATACGATTATTGATTTTAATTATTGTTAAAATATTTTAACTAAATATTTTCAACTTTTATAATTATTAAGTTTTAATGAAAGTAAGAAGCTATAAGATAGTTTTATACTTTAATGAATTTACGATTTGCGTTGTTCTGTATAATTCTTTTTTATATGTTACTTTTTTATGGCAAACAGTAATTCCAATCATTTTTAGCGCTAATTCTTGAAAAACGTTATTTTGTGGCAGTTGTATCAAACGAACTTTGGTATTTTTATTCAATGTAAAATAGTTTTAAAAATTACAGTTTCTCAAAAGCCATCAATATTTCTTTTCTTTTCTTTTTTTTAATATCACAATGCATGCAGCTATGAAATTTTAATGCGTAAATAACAGTTATGCGTCTTTCGAGACATGCTTAACCCTTTGCGGCGAAAGACAATTCAGATCATTTAAATTATAAAGCCACCGGAATTCATAAACTAAATCATACTAAACTAAATTTTAAATTTTAAGGTTAAAAAAACCGGCATTTTCTGCTATGTTATAAACGTAAGCTTTTGCTAAAAATTTCCGGGATGAATTTTTGCCGCTGGATCTTAAATTTTGCGTCCTCGCAGCGAGGACAGTGCGCGTTAAAAGGTTAATCAATGACGCCTATAAATTTGCAGCAAATAGGTTGTCGATATTAGGAAATAATCAAATTTAAATGCTCAGAAAGGTATTTACACTATACTCTGCTGTTTACTAATCCATTTGTTGTTTCCTTCCATTGTATTTTGATAATATCATAAAATTTCTGTCTCTTTCAATAATTTTAAATGCAGTCTGTCTCCAATGTTCATAGAAGCTTGTATTTTGCCAACAATTTTTGTTGATGTAATGTCCATGTAACTTACTATGTAGATATGTTATGTTATTTATAATGATAGCAATACCGAATTCAAAATAACCGAATATTTAATAGAATTTTTTTAATCGTATAATAAACACAAAAACTTGTCCCTAAAATTTATAGACAAATGGAATTTTATGCAAATTTTGTATCGGTAATCATAAAGTTGATATTGAGCCTGACAAATGCTTTGTGAGTTGGAGAAGCAGTCATTTGTTTTGCGTTTCAAGATACCTAAAGCTTAGCAGCTCTCTAATGAAGAAGTATGTAATATTCTCAATTTGAAATTGCATGATAAGACAGTAAAGAAAATATCGAAACTTTCAAATCGTTCTTAAACCATAATTTATCGTCTATTATCTCGTAAGAAGCCAAAATATCTCAGCCAATGACTTGTTCGGGAAGAACACGAGTGACGAATATTCTAAACTAATGTAAAGAATGGCTATAAGTCAGAAAATATTCGTGAAATTATTAGAGCTTGAGTTACAAATCTTGAGTTACAATTTTATAGACGAATTACAGCAACCAGTTATATGATTCACCGAAAAATGTCTTGTACATTACGCGCTCAAAGCTTCACATTAGTAAGAGATTACGATGGACTCCTAATTATATTCACTATGGTGATAAATGGATGACTATCTTTTTTATTGATGGAAAAAAATTAAATATCGATGGATCTGATGGGAATACATATTATTGGCATGATTTACAAAAAAAAAGATCTAGGAGTTATTTTAATACGCAATGTGGTGACGGATCTGTGATGTTGTGAGTTGTTTTCGGTTTCGACATTCAAGTAAGTTTTGCCTTTCTAGATGGTCGGTAGAATTATTTTAAATTTACAGAAACACTACAAAATGATCTTATGCCATTTTCAGAAAACATAAGGAGATAAAATTGGTTATATCAGCATGATAATGCTTTCACCCACCCGGCCAATGCTGTGAAAAATTATTTAAGCAGGAAAAAGGTGACTATTCTTGAGTGGTCACCGATCTAAACACAACTAAGAATTTGTGGGACATTATATCTCGGAAGACTTATGAGAATGAGGGATAGTTTTACTGAATGAATACTTTGAAAACGGCTATGGAAGGTGCATGGTGCAACTTGGTACCATAGGTATCACAAACAATAATTATGTCAATGGAAAATCATGTATACCATGTTATACTGAAGAATAGAAAGACTTGAAACTATTAATATCATTATGTTGAACACGTTTTCTTAAAATGGCTCACATTCTCTAAAATTTTGGATTACCTAATATTTCCATTTTATTACATAAAAGAAATACAAATTGATATTTTATCTAAATATTTCTTTGAATGCAAGTCACATATGGTTTGAATAAACATATTTTCAATTGTTATTTGTATGCCTTTACATTTTACTAAAACATAAATTTTACTAGCGTATATAAACTTTTGAAACAGACTGTACTGCAATTCCCCTTTAAAGCGAACTTTGTCGATATAATTATTCGGTTTTGAGACTGATTTAAACAAACCGAATACAACAAATCTTATAATATACAGAACTCATTATGGTTTGTAATAAAATTGCTTTAGATGTGTAAATATTAAGTACAGGATAGCGATAAGTGACTGCTTGCAAATGAATAAACATGTTTAAATACAATTTATTTCAATTTCAACAATTAGAATAAAATCCTATATTGCAAAGTCATAGGAATTCAGATTAGAATTTTGATTAGTGGGGAAAAAAAACGCGGGGAAAAGAAGACGTTTATATCAAAAAAGGAAAAAGTAACTTCAAAGAACATTTCAATGGGATTAGTTCAGTAGGTTGAAAAATAGGCACAGAAAGTGTAAAAGACAAATTTCAATCTTAAAAGTTTTCATTGCTATGATTAAAGGGTCAAAAAGAACCGTTGGTTAGGCAAAATTTTTCAAAGTGTTACGAACAGCACAGTAAAAGATAGCAACAGATGATGTAAAATCAAAACGGCGATTGGAAAAAAATCGTATTTAGGCCCTTAACTTCCTTTCTACTGGTGAGATTCAGGCTTTTAATTGCTTTAAACCGTTTCCAAGACAACGCGGTTCATTATTTTGTAACAAAAAAAGAAAAAAAAAAAACGCAAATATCAGTTCAGTAGTTTTTTAGTCTATGCAAACATTACTTTTTATATGTACTGAAATTTTTTAAATAAATAAATGAATGCGTTAAGATTTTTTTTTATCGACAATAACTTAATAATTAAATGTTTAAAAATTCTAAAGATTTTAATTATTATCTTTTTAACTAAATATAATATTTTAATTTAAATGCTCAACTCGGATTCCTTCGTCTGCATTTCCCATTTTTCGATATGATTACTGAGAATGATATTTTCTACTACTCAGGACCAGCATTTGAATAGCTTTAATTCTGCCCCCAAACAGTGTGGATCATTTTAAAAAACGAAAAAAAAAGAACGTGCAAACATTTCAGTATACAGCAAACAAACATACTAATATTATATCTATATCATTATATCTATATCATCTATACTAATATTATAAATGAGAAAGTTTGGATGGATGGATGTTTGTTACTCAATCACACCACAACGGCTAAACGGATCTGGATGAAATTCGTTTCAGAGATAGATAATAGTCTGGAATAGGACATAGGCTACTATTTAATCGTAAATTTTATTAGATTTTTTTAAATTAATTAAAATATGAAAATAATAAACTAGTAACTGACTTAATATAAGCCATTTAAATTTTTAATTGTTTTCAATAAAGTTTACGAGGTATTTTTATTTATTTATTTATTTATTTATTTTTTCAACATAAAATGAAATATGCTTTCACGCGAAAAATAAAAAAACACTAAATTTTCAATTGGTGAATGAGAAAATGACAAACCTAGCATGTTTCTTCTGAATTTCATTTCATAGCATTTTTTTATATACCTCAACTTTAGATATATATATATATATATTTTAGCATGGATGAATCACTCTTGGCATAAAAGCTAATTCAGCATTATATTAAAGGTATTTACCTATTGATAATTTTGGACAAATTTTTACATTTTGATGCGGAAGTAGATTGGACATTTTTCGCGAAGGACAGCCACTTAAAGCCAAGTAGCGCATCAAAAATATAACTAAATTATAAAATATTGAAAAAAAGAAAAAGATAGAAAGACATAGGAACAATAATCGCATAAATTATATTTTGGTCTAAAACGGCGACAAAAATTCAAAAGTCGCCAAGGGGAGATATATTAAGGCTGTACCATGATCAAGTTTACATATTAATTAATTTATTTATTTTTCTATATACCAACTACTATTAACTAAGTATGACGTATATATAACCACAATAAATATATACATAATAATAATAATTGTCTCATACGATAGACGTAGCCGATCATAGCATATTATAATATTATATATGGCTTGAAATTGCTGTCATTTTATAGTTGATCGATTAAATCAAATAAATATAGGAAATAATTTGAAAGTAAATATTATGTACATCACGCATAATGTTGTTCATATGTAACTGGGATTCAAATATAAAAGGGCTACTTCAAAGTTTTCGATATTGTCTGTATCGAAACTGTCATGTATGATAAGCGCCCAAATGAAAGCTCACGGGTAAGCCATTGTCACAGGATATAGACCGCGAGGACGAACAAGCGCTGCCGAAGTCAGCGGGAACCCAAAGCGAACTTTTGAACGATTTCCGTATGTATATTTTTCTTTTTTTCATAAAGCTATATAGAAAAAAGTTTCCTTTAAATATAGTGACCAGCGAAGCGTGCAAAACTTGCTAGAATATATATATGTGTGTGTGTATGTGTGTCTGTGCATGTATTTCTTATACTGAATGTTTTATATTAAGAAACGAAATTATTAAAACTCAATACATTAATTTAGGTAATAAATAAATATTTCGAAATGTACTTGTTTCATATTATATTATTAAATGTCAGTCTCTATGAAAATTTTGAAGTATATACACTTTTAACACAGGCTATTCAAAGCAAAATTTTGCTGACTTTTATTTCATGATTAATGGCTATGAATTCTCTTTGTAAAGAACATAAATTACGAATTTTTAACTATTTTGTCATGTTATACAAATAAATAAAGTTTTGTAAAAACAATATTTAAATTATGCATATACACTTTATTCAGAATAATATTAATAGCTCTTTCACGACTTAAATGAATAGATAAATGGTTTGTGTTTGTTTATTTTTTTTTCCGTTTTCATCAACAAAGTATTTGTACCAAAATAAATTTCCCATTTTTATCTAAAAGACATTTATGCAAAAGAGCATTTCAAGTAAATAAATTTTATCTTTTTTTTACACATTTGTAAACATATTTTTGAACAAAAAAAATTTACATTACAAAAGAATATCAAATCAGATTATATCTGAAGCAAAAATACATCATTTTATTTTCAGAAAATTCAAAGTTTAAAACGTTTTTCTTTTCCTTTTTTATAGATGCTATATAAGAAAAGAAATATATATTTGTAAATTTTCTTGAAATTCGATAATATATCCGCGCTTTTTTTTTTTTTTTTCAAGAGAATTCGAAATAAAATCTAACATTATTTTGTTTAATATTATCTGAATTTCTCTTATCAATTAATGCGTTTTTAATAGAGAAATAATGCATGTTATTTAATTCATTATTATTATTATTATTATTATCATCTTATGTTAGAAATTTGATAGTTAATATTTAACTATTTTCTTATATCCATACTCCCTAAACATAGCCTCCTAAACTAGATGCCTGTCGCGTTGCTCGTAAACTTGGCAACAGTTCAAACGGTAGATAGCGCCACCTGGTACAGATTGTGAGACTTTTTTATTCAACTGTCACCATTAAGTTTAAGAAGAGATATATATGGTATATATAATCGACGTTTCTTCGATTCTATGCGCTTTTCATATATATCAACTCCCACTTTTAAAAATTATTGGGGGCTGTTAAATAAAAAAGTCGCACAATCTGTACCAGGTGGCGCTGCCTACCGCTTAAACTGTTGCCAATTTTACGAGCAACGCGACAGGCATTTGGTTTAGGAGGCTATACCCTAAACCAGTGTCCTAAAAGTTATTCTCCCGAAACTGCAAGATGAAAGGTGTTGAGCTCGAAACCAGGTCGCACTGTTTAGTTTAACTATTCGGGTATTTTAGTGCTTATTTCTTGAAATTCGCGTAAATATGGGCTAGAAACTGCCCTTCACACACACGTACACACACATACAAAGGACAGTCAACCCAGGTCTAGGTCTAGTTTCCCCGAGTATATAATTCCCCTTAACTCCCATACCAACACTAATATGGTAATGTATGAATAATATATGTGATAACGATAAATAACTACTATAGACGGTATTTCTTATAAAGGTTAAAATTGGTGATGTTGATGATATAATAACTGAATAACGATAATAAAATTTCACAAAATATAAAATATCCTTAATAGTTTTCTGATTTATAAAAAAAAAAAGGTACTACATTTTGGGGGGGAAAAAATGTAATCGAAAAAAAAATTGAAAACATAAATTTATTTTTATGTGTCGAATGTATTAAAGGTCCTTAAATAACCTGTTTCGAATATTTATAAATTTCTGTAAAAACAGAATTTAATTTAGCACGACAGGACTTTTTTTTATCCATCTCTTCCTTATAAAAGCATGCAGTATTTGTATTACGTTCTTTAGCAATGGTTGCTATGTTCATTTATTAAAATTTCCCCTATTCGACTGTATCAAAGAAATTTTATACTCTCCTAGCTTTACCTTACATTCATCAGTCATAATTTTATGCATTTTTATGAAACTTTCTTTACTTTTGGATGTTTATGCCTGTATTAGTTCAAATTTTAAAAAATGAGAAAGGGAAAGGAACATATAGAAAGAAAATGAAATAAAAACTGAGAAAATAAAAGAAGTACTATCGTTCGATTTACCATAAAATTAGATCGAGAATGTAGTAAAATAAAATAAAAATATTTACGCATCTTGGTTATTAACTGTAATGGGTGTACATTATCTGTATTTAAATTATAGATTTTATTAAGTAGGGGATCTGCAGGTCAGATGCTTCAGCGTTCTATTTGTATCACTCAGCAGATTATTACTTATCCTATTTTATTTAAAATAATTATATATATATCTATATATCTATATATATTAATTAGAATTTGCCAAACATGGGCATACAAAAATAACAGAAAATGCAAAATTTTGCATGCAGAGAGATAAATAAAATCATTCCAAAAGATTCGCGCAATAGCAGCGTCATAATTCAGAATGAAAATATATTGAAAACCTTTTCAAACATTGAATAGATGAAAACAAGAAACATTGAATAAGATGAAACAGAAAAAATACCTAAAATACAAAAAAATATTACGAATACCAAGCAACCTTAAATTGAAACATGCAAATTCATCACGTTTTCAAGGGTATAGAATGAATATTGCATGTAAAATAGGTGTTATTTCTGTGTTGTTGTATGCAAATTGCTGAACATTTACAACAAGCTATACCCAATAACACCCCA
Source organism: Salticus scenicus (assembly GCA_963930645.1). Lineage (NCBI taxonomy): Eukaryota > Metazoa > Arthropoda > Arachnida > Araneae > Salticidae > Salticus > Salticus scenicus. The sequence goes on from OZ005655.1 coordinate 95,939,763, forward strand.
AAAAAAGGAAAAGTTTGAACTGAATATCTATATATATTATTATTATTATTAACTCGCTTCATAACCATATATGTTTCTGAGCGAGGCTATCACCCACCTCAACACCCCGTTGTATCTGTCTGTCTATATCTATTTCTCTATATGTGTATATATATATATATTCCCTTGTAATTCATAAATACTTGTACCAAATCTGATACGAAATGACTAAATAGCGTATCGGAATCATTTTGTGTGGCTCTGTAGACTAATTACCATTTCTACGATTACATTTTCCACAAAAACCATACTTTTAAGTATTTTAATAACATATATGTCATTGTGTTTAATGGTACGTAACCATGTGAAAATGCACATATAAGAAATACCGTTTATAGACACAAATGGTACGAAATTCATTTGTATGTACCTATACACGAGCTACAGATATTATATACACTTATAAAAAGTATACAACTAATTCCTTGTAACTCATTAGTATTTGAACCAAATTTGACATCATTTGCATGATTACAGAATGTCATCGGAATTTTTGTATGTGGTAGTGTAAAGAAATTGTTTAGTCTATACATACCATTTTTCTAGAGGAAGTATTTTTTACCAGGTTTTTATTAACTTCTATTCTTGTTTGTTTGTTTGTATGTTTGTTTGTTTGTTTGTCCGGTACAAATCTTGCAATCAAATTTTAACTAACTTCCCTACAAGAAAAACATTTGAAACTTTCACAGTAGCTCAGAACCCGGTGACAACACAATACTTCGAAGTACGATTTTCGAATTTTTGACTAGTTTTCTTATAATTAATTAAAATATGAAAATTATAACATCCTAATAGCGTTAAAATAGCCATTAAAATATTAGCTGTAATTTAATTGTTGCCAAAAAATTTTTACGAGTTCATTTTCTTTCGACATAAAAATAAATATATTTAATAAAACATGAACGTTAAAAAATTATGAAAAGTTAAATTATGCACATTAATGAGAGCTCTATGATTCATCAGAAAATATAAAACATGGTATAAAAAGTTTTTTTTTTTTTTTTTTTAATCTTATAATAATAATAATTATTATTTTTAATCTTAAAGATGTGTGTTTATTCTATAACGTTGAAGGAGCTAAACGCGTTAAAATGCGTCTAAAAAGAAATTTGTCCAGAGCTACAGATTTAAATATTTATTTAAAGGTAATACTTTATCTTCTCAACGATCAATATCGTATTTACAAAATTCCAGCTTCTCGATGGGATTATCTATCTTTTATATACCATGTCAAACACGTGCATTTGTATTCATTTCGTTGTACAGATAGAAATTGTTTCAAGAAAAAAAAGTTTCTAAGACGCTAGGGATTTCGTACGAACCGAGACATACGACAAGTAAGTATCGTTAAATAATACACTTCTAGTTTTTATAGTGTTGACTTGGAGACTCTTTTATTACAGCAAGATTATATTATTCAATGTTTGCTAATTTTAATGTTTTGATTTTCAGGTTCTATATTTTCCCCGATATTTTAATCAAGGAGATATATAAAGTAGAGTGCTGACACGGCCCTACTAGATCACTCCTCGGCGCCAACGCGCCAACGTCGTGAAAGCGGCCATAACAATCGACGATTTTGCCGGAATCAAATGCATTGGAAATTAGGGTTGGCGCGCAGCGCCGCCACGGCAGAACTAACTTAGTATTGTATATGAAGCTGCATAAGTTTTTTCCGTTTGCAGAGCATTTAAATTGATTTAATTAAATTTGAAATGCAGTCTTCCGATACGCAAAAATATATGAATCATAAAAATAATTGTGGCAATAATTTTAAACCAATTCATTGAAAAATAATAAATGATATTAGTCGTTTTCTCCTAAATAAAATATACTCTTCTTCAAATTTTTGTTTTGCATGAAAGAAATGAAATAAGGACTAGAAAGAAAGAAAAAAAAGAAAACAATCATTTAAGATTCTTTTAAAGGGAAAAAAAATTAAGAGGATACAGATCCCTACGTCTTCTTGATGAATAGCAAGGTACACAATAGTACACCATTTTACAATATACAATGCTTATTTTTACGTTTGTTTACAATAGGAATCGATAACACAAACTGATTTTCAGGGTTGGCAGCGAGCGCCATCTACTTGATTCCGCGGCATGCATTGATCTTTGCAGTTTTGTTATGGCCGCTTACGACGTTGGCGCGTTGGCGCCGAGGAGTGATCTAGTAAGGCCGTGGTGCTGATTGAATGGATGAAGGGTTGGCTTTCCGTGATACAAGATGAATCACGTGACATGAACCAATAGGTTGCTATGTTTGGCTCTTCATCGCTTTTTTGGCGATTTAAAATTCCAGTTTAGCAAATTATCATTATTATTAGGTAACACGAGAGTCCTATGACCGAAATAAATTGTTTTTAAAATAATTTTTCACATATTTCACATTATAACAAATAATAAAATAATGTTTCTTTCATCATTTCTCAACAAAGTTTAAAAGTGTTTATAAAGAAAAAATAAACTGTTAAAAGAGCTAAATTTAACAACAATTAATAATTTGTCAACTATTTTTAAATATTTTGTCAGTTAAAGTTTGACTACACGTAATAAAAAGAAGTAAAAAAAAATGATTTAAAAAAAAAAAAAAAATGTTAAATTACGTAAGTAAACAAAAACATTGGCGGTTATCTACAAGCAGTTGTCATAGAAATTCATTAAAAATAAACTGTAACCAAGGAAACCACCGAATACGCAGGTGCAAGGGGAGCATGTCACATGACTTATCTTGCACGCTCTCAAGGGTTACCATTTATCACTCTATTTTAATCACGACTTTTAGGCGATAATGGAGATTACAAAGTATTTTTCAGTAAATTAATATCTCAGAGTTATAAAAGCTTCCTCATAGTATATGCAATGAAATATAATAATATTAAAATTTCTCGAAAATTGTTTAAATAAAAAAATAATAATATTTAAAAATTTAAGATTTTATAAATATTTAAGTGCTCTCTGCTAATTAGTTTTTTTTTTTTTTTTTTTTTTTTTTACACACAATTTTACAAGATTATAATTTTACTGTATATTCTAAACTTATTTGGTAAATAGTCTGTGGGTATATAGGTAAAATATTTTGTTTTTGTTTTTTAAATCTTTTTATTCTTTAATGATGAAATTAAATACAAACTTTTGAACTTTAGACATTTTCATGAATACCTATTCATATTATTATCCATTAGATATTCCCAGTGTCCATCTATTTAGTCTGAATTAGTACATATTAAACATAGATTTTTTGTTAATTTTTAGTAATCAGAATCAAATCCAAGAATGAGATAAAACACAAACAATACTGGCAACAATTTATTTTTGTTACATATCGATAACTTTTTCTACATTGAATAAAAAAATAAATATATATTTTGTAACAAATTGCAGTTTCTAAAAAATACTATATATCAGGTGTTCCCAAACTTCAATACATTGCGACCCACTTGTTAGAAATCAAACCTTTAGCTACCCACTTCATCCTACGTGCATTGAAAATTTGGAGATACACTTGATCTTTCCTCCTCACACGATATATATATATATATCATATAATTTACGCCGCCTACACAATAAGCGACAAGCTGGAAAAAGAGGTCGTCGTATGACTGATTTATTTTATGCAAATTTCCAATGTATGTCTGTGCACATGATTCCTCATTCTAGCGTGAAAGAAGTTTTCTCTTTCTCATGTTGAAAACTTGAAACAGTCCCCACTTCTCCCAATTTGCTTCATCTCTAAGCCGAATTGCATTTATTTTAACAGATTTAATTACTAATTAATTTAACAAAGAACGACACATGTTTCTGTTGAAAAAGGTTTATTATTATTGTTGTTGTTATTATTATTATTATTGTTATTATTATTGTTGTTGTTCTTGTTGTTATTATCGTTGTTATTATTATTAATATTATAACAAAAAGAATTTTTATAAAAAATTTAATATTTTTAAGCATAATTTTTCCAGAAGGATTTCTAATCAGATCTGTGTGAATTAGGTGTTTGTTTCCGATTAATGTTTATAATAGTAATGACTTCCTGATAGATAACAGTTATTTTTAAAGTTCAATAAGTTTGAGTTTGTTTAGTTACAGTTTGTTTCTACATTTGGGTTTTAATTCCTACCATTTCCAAAATACAAACTTCACAAGGTTATGAAGATGTAAAAGTAAGTAATATCTTTAAAAATTCGGTTCAAAGGATTGAAAAAATTTGTTGGACATAGATTACTAAAATTCTGTCAAATTACTGCTATGCTATTAAAATCCAATTTCAATGATGTATGATTTAAGATAGGTCGATAAATTCTTCGTCAGCTTTTGATGATATGCCACTAGTAAAGACTTTCTGGAAGATATTCTCTTGTAAATTTTTCATTTCCTCATTAAGTACTATTTAGGATCTGGATAAAATTTGGTACCGAGATAGATAATAATCTGGAATAGGACATATGCTACTATTTGATTAGATTTCTTAAAATTAATTAAAATATGAAAATAAAAGCCATTTAAATTTTTTATTGTTGCCAAAAACGTTTACGAGGTATTTTTATTTATTTATTTTTTTTTTTTTCAACATAAAATGAAATATACTTTCACGCGAAAAATAAAAAATTACTAAATGTTAAATTGGTGAATGAGAAAGAATATTGAGTCTTTATAAATTTAAAATAAAATAGTAATAATATAAATCTAGCATGTTTCTTCTGAATTTTATGTCATAGCATTTTTTTTTTTTTTCCTCAACTTTATATGTATATATATATTGCACGGATGAATCACGCTAGGCATAAAAGATAATTCAGCATTATATTAAAAGTATTTACTTATTGATAATACTAGACAAATTTTTAAATTTTGATGCTGAAGTAGATCGGACATATTTCGCAAAGGACAGCCACTTAAAGCCAAGTAGCTCATCAAAAATATAACTAAATTATAAAGTATTGAAAAAGAGAAAGAAATAGGAACAATAATCGCATAAATTATATTTTGGTCTAAAACGGCGACAAAAATTCAAATGTCGTCACAGGGAGCTATATTAAGTTTGTACCATGATGAGGTTTACATATTAATTAATTTATTTATTTTTCTATATACCAACTACTATTAACTAAGAATGAAGTATATATAACCACAAAATAATAATAATAATAATAATAACAATTGTCTCATGCAATAGACGTAGCTGATCATAGCATATTGTAATATTAAATTTGGCTTGGAATTGCTGTCATTTTATGGTTGATGGATTAAATCAAATAAATATAGAAAATAACTTGAAAGCAAATATTATGTATATCACGCATAATGTTGTTCTTATGTAATTGGTATTCAAATATAAAAAAGCTACTTCAAATTTTTCGATACTGTCTGTATCGAAACTGTCATATATGATAAGCACCCAAGTGGAAGACCACGGGAAAGCTATTGTCGCAGGCAATAGGGACAGGCACCGGAGACTGCGAGGACGAACAATTCCATGCCAAAGGCAGCGGGAACTAAAAGCGAGCTTTTGAGCAATTTCAGTGTTTTTTTTTTTTTTTTTTTTTTTTTTTTTTCATAAACCTATATAGAAAAGAGTTTCCTTTAAATATAGTGACCAGTGAAGCGGGCAAAGCCTGCTAGTATATATATATATATATATATATATATATATATATATATATATTGCAATTCTCGCTGAAGGAGATAATTTATAGTTCAATAAAAAGAAAGATTATAAATACTTTGAATAAGAGCTATCAAAATACACTTTCTGAACAAACTAAGGTTAAAACGTGGAGAGAAACTCTTGAAAAGATAACAGAGTTTCGAAGATGGAACGCAGTTCCCGCCTCCGCGCTTGAAACCAGTCATGCCTGTCTTTCGGGTTATATGAACAGATTCGGAATGCTTTCTTCTGCAGACTGTGTCATATGCAAAATTGATCAAGTAATGAAAGCTAAACATTTCGCAGCCTCGTAGCATATCCAGAGGTCAACGAATGTCTTTATGGTAGATATTAGTGGACTAGGAAACAGATATACAGACACCCCTGACTCACTAACTGTTATTTATATATTTTGGTTTAATTTTAATTATTATTATTATTGTTGTTGTTGTTGTTGTTATTTGCTTGTTGTTCCTCCTTATACATTTGCGTGAAGAGTTTTCACTCGAAGTCAATATCAAATGTTACTACAGCTAAGAAAGCTAAAACTAGTAATTTAACGCCTATTTATGACACTTAATTTTAATTTCTATGTTTGTAAAAGTACTTTTCACTCTAAAAAAATGTTGTGGACACTACACGATATATTGTATGCCTTTGAATCTATACATATTGATACACGATATTTGCTGCCAGTTCCTGTTTAACTTATTTTTAATTTGTAGAAACGTACGTCTGAATAGCTAAAAAAAAAAAAAAAAAAAAAAAAAAAACACGATTTATTGACATATGAATCGCTGATTGCAGAAAAAGGACGTCCAATTTTTAGCGAAAATGAGTTGATGCCACCAGCGTGTTCTTAATATATAGGCATATATTTTCTGTGAAAAGGAATCTCATTCATCAGCTCTTTACAAGCGAAAAAAAAATTATCCGAAAAATGATTTTTGGCAGAAAAGAGTCCTGTCCTGGACAAGACTCCTTTCTGTTCTCAATGAAATGAAAATGGTGGGTCATTCGGGTTTTTCTTACATCATTCTCTCTGGCTGATGGAACTGTCTTCTATCCAAAGGCGACGCCCCAGAAGTTCAACAACAGTTAAATAATGTAAGCTCAAGGTTAAATTGATAATATGTCCTATTCTTGTTCAGTAACAAATCCTACAAATATTCAGAATATTTTTTTTGAATGTGCATAACATTAGCAAAATACGATATGAACTAATTGCAAACTTACTGACAAAGGGTCAATCATTAAATGGTTTAAGAGGTATGACCCATAGTGTGAATGCTATGACTCTCAAGCTTGTGCTTTGATTCATGAGCATATTTAGTCCTTCCCTTTAAACTAGTCACAATATTCTTCAAGGTTCACGAAGTACCTAGCGTCAAACCTCACAGCCAAAAAAATCATGATTTATTTTTGAAAATATATCCACATCTTCAAGGGAAAGTGAAATATCACTTCTACCAGGACTACTTCCGTAAAAAAATTTCTTTGGGTTTCAAGATGCATCCCCAGGATATATGTTCTACGTGCAAGGAGATAAGCAATAAGATTAAGCGTCCCTCATTAAATAAAACTGCGAAACGAGTTGCTGTGGTCTAAATTATTGTACACAAACAAAAAAGCCAGAAGTTTTACAATTCTCTTAAAGAAACTGTTTCTTCTTCCCAAACTGAGGGCAGTAAAGTTTTAAGACTGTTTTTTGACATTTTGGCGTTTTTTTTTTTTTTTATTTGTCTAAAATATCTGTTAAGGATCTTTATTACTACCGATAGCTTGGTGTCAACAACTTCAATATTCATAATTTGCATGAGAGTACCATGATAAGTTATGTTCATCATGAGGAAGTTGCAAGAAAATATCCTGCTGATGTAATATCGGTTACACAAACTTCAAAGTCCCCCTCTCTGAAGTTGAGGAGATCTGTATCTTTTGCGACAACTGCGGGGGTGGGGGGGCAGAAAAAACCCAAGCATTCATTCGAATCACAATGGCATTGGTGAAACTCAAGATTTTTAAGAAAATCAAAGTTACTTTTTTGTTCAATGAGAGGTTACTCCTACCTACCTTACGAACAAAAATTTGGATTAATGAAGCAGAAATTAAAAAATATTGATAGGATGTACTCCCGACGAGTACATTAACATAGTGGGAAATGCTCAAACGTAACATTCAGAGTGATCATAGTCAATTCTTCAATTATTTTTGGCTATCAGCTCTAATTTCCAAGTTACTATGTCAATAGTACCACGTCACTTTAATCAAGAAGCTTGCCCATCAAAGACAGGAATAAAGTTTTGATTTCTTCGTATAATTATTTTGAATGTTCTTCCAAAATCCCGGTACTATTGTATTGTAACGTCTGAATTTATTGATGGATTCATCTTCAATCATTTTTGCTTGAGGAAGCATAATGACTCTCATCTCAAAATGCCATCCACAAACTTATAACTACAGAAAAATCCTACAAACATCAATAAAAGGAAAGGCTTTAACAGTCTATAATAGTTCGTTCTGCATGAGAAATTACGCTCCTTTTGGGTGGAACTTTATGAATGACCAACTAATTAAGAATTTTACCGACCACTGTTAATTAAGTGTTTTTTAGTGTTTTAGGTTGATTACTTTAGAAATCGACCTATTGCAATCACTTCATTTATCTATCTATCTATCTATCTATAATGAAAATTTTGTCATCACGATAACTCTCGAAATAATACTCGAAATCGAACGAAATTTGGACAGTGAACTAATCTTATAAATATCTTGGATGAGTTCGTTAACCAAGTTCCTCCGACTTTTTGTTTTCAAGTGGCAGCCACTTGAAAATTTCAAACCGACATTGTAAAAAGCGTATTTAAAGCAAGATTTACTTGAATTTTGATGTAAATACAGGCCACATAAGGGTCTCAATGAAGTTTATTAATGAAGTTTATCAGCCATTTTTAATAAAGTGGCAGATATTTTAAGTTAAGCGGGACCACTTGAAATCAGGCTACCACTTGAAAATTTAAAATCACTATAACTTCCGAAATAATACTCCAAATCGAACCAAATTTGGACAGTGTCTTAACTTATCTTATAAATATCTTAGATGAGTTTATTAACCAAGTTGCTCCGCCATTTTGTTTTCAAGTGGAGACCACTTGAAAATTTCAAATTCAAATTGTAAAAAGCGTATTCCGAATTTTTTTAAATTTTGATGTATACATAGATTATACAAGTGTTTCAAAAAACTTTATTAATGAACTTTATCTGCCATTTTTAATAAAGTGGCGAATATCTTGAGTTAAGCGGGACCACTTGAAATCAGGCCACCACTTGAAAATTTAAAACCATGATAACTTCCGAACTCCAAATGGAATCAAATTTGAACAGTGTCTTAACTTATCACATAAATATCTTAGATGAGTTTGTTAACCAAGTTGCACCACCATTTTGTTTTCAAGTAGAGACCACTTGAAATTTTCAAATTTAAATTGTAAAAAGCGAATTCCGAAATTGTTTGAATTGTGATGTAAATACAGACCACGTAAGGATATCAATGAAGTTTATTAATAAACTATATCCGCCATTTTTATGGCATATATCTTAAATACAGACCACATAAGGATCTCAATGAAGTTTATTAGTAAACTACATGCGCCATTTTTAATAAAGTGGCAGATATCTTAAGTTAAGCGGGGCCACTTGAAATCAGGCTCCCACTTGAAAATTTAAAATCACGATAACTTCTCAAATAATAATCCAAATCGAACCAAATTTGGCAGTGATATTATCATATAATTATCTTGAATGTTTTCACTGGACAACTTGTCCCGACATCTTGTTTCTAAGTTCCAGCCACTTGAAATCACACTGCCACTTGAAAATGTGCCAGACGATAACTTTTAAAATACTAAACTGATTCAAATAAAAGTTGGATAGTGAACTTATGGTTAAAATATCGAGGATAAGTTCACTTGGTGACTTGATCCGCAATTTTATTTCCAAGTTTATTTCCACTTGAAAATTTTTCGTTATGGTAACTTTATTAATACAGAATTAATTCGCATCAAATTTGGGTAGTGGATTTATCATTCAAATATCTCATTTAAGTTCGCTGGGCATCTCACTCCACTTTTTTTTACAAGTGGTGCCACCTGAAAATTTCTTATGACGATAATTTTTGAAATACTGATTTAATTTAAACTAGAACTGGTGACAGTTAAAAATGAACAATGAACTTATCATACAAATATACTGGATGATTTCGATGGGCAAGTTGTTTTGCAATTTTGTTTCCAAGTTGCAACCACTTAGACTGCCACTTGAAAATTTGCCATAATAATAACTTTTGAAACACTGCACTGATTTAAACCACAGTTGGACAGTGAACCTATGCTTCAAATATCTTGGATGTGTTTGCTGGGCAACTTGTTCCACTGTATTGTTTCCATGTGGCGGCAATTGAAAGTGAAAATTTGTTATCACGGTAACTTTAGAAATACTTAATCAATTCAAATCAAAGTTGAAAATTGGATTTATCATTCAAACAACAAAAATCTAGAAAATTCACGTAACTCGTGAACCAATCACGTTATTGTGTCCATCTTTGGTATATCGATAATAAGCATTTTCTCTCCAAAAGTCGTCAAAAAAATCGGCATAGGTTAAACGTCGCCAAATTTGGCGCCAAATCTATTACCTGCGTTACTGGATATTTTAATGCGTTTTTAAGGGAAAATTAGGCTATTTTAATGCTAAAACAAACTAGAAATGCCGAAAACTAACATTTTTATCATCTTACTAAGCTTCTTTGAAAGAATTTCTACCAAAAAAAATTATTTTCAAATTTGCAACGATATCTTAGATGAGCAACTTTTTCTGCCATTTTGATCGAAGTGGCAGTCACTTAATTTTTCAACACGATGACTTTTGAGATTTTGAATTAATTCGAACTATGTGTGTACAGTAGACTTATCTCCCAAATACATTTCATATATTTGTCAACTTAACCCACCATTTTGTTTCCAAGCGCCGGCCACTTGAAAATTTTAAATTCACATAAAAGTGTATTTATGAACCGATTTGCTTAAAACTCCATATGTGCGTAGCCTACATCAATATTTCTACCAAGTGCATTAATAATTTCTAGCCGCCATTTTGAAACAAAATGACGGCTACTTGATAAGGAAAAAGAAATCAACCTACCCTTCCGAATAAGCCGGAAGGACTTGTTTTATGTTTCTTTTACTTATATCATGTTGTATAAAGCAGTAGATAGATTTTGAATGAAGAGATTGGATATCAAGCAATGATTTTTGAGAATTACAGGAACACATGAAGAAAAAATAGAGGTTAAGTGTAAAAAGGAGAAATGTCCATATTGCAAAAATGATCGCTATGGACATACGTATTATTGAATTTTGTTTAAAATGTGGTATTTGTGATAGGGATAGCAATAAAAATGTTGTGTATTTTTTTTTTTTTCAGAATTTTAAATTCACGCAAAATTGGTAAAAACATTTTTTTGTGTCTCCTGTAAAATTAGGGTTTTTTATGACATGTCTCGTTTCTGCAATCAGTGATTCAAATGCTTTCAAAATAGCTCCTGTTTTTCTTTAAATATAGGCTTTCTTTTGGGTGCAGAAAAACAATGAAACGCAATACTATATCAGATCCTTCTACTTATATAATGTTGTATAAAACAGTAAATAAATTTTGAATGAAGACACTTACAAAAGTTACAACGTTTTGCACTACCGGTAGCCGAAAGTTCTACTCTCGAAGATGAAGAGAGAAAGTATTGAATTTGATCGCATGTCGCGTTTATTGACACAGTCGTTCGGAGTTCTTAGTGTTTTTTCTCGAAAACTCACGTAAATACGAGCTAGGCTCTGATAAAATTTCTCTCACGGAGAGCATTCCACCGAGGCTTATTACGCATACGCATTCAATAGATCTTAACACCTACACCACCACCACCACCACCACCACTACCATTGCAGTGTTCCTATAAGCTAAATAAATAAGATTTCTTCACAAGAGTGTCTAGTAGCATACTAACAATCTCGGAGAAATGTATTTTCTCTTGGATACCTGTTCACGTTGTTATTCATACGTTTAGAGTAACTTCTGGTAGTTTCTATAGAAATTTAAATAAAGGAGCTTCAGTAGATGTCTTTCTAAAATCCGTCACCCAGATTGCCATACAGAGCGAATGTTTTTAAAGTATTATAATTCTGCATTCACAAATCACTATAAACAGTACACGGGAAAAAAGTTTTGCTTTGAAATCTTTTAAATGACATAACAACGAGAAATTTCGTGTAAGCACACTTTTAAAAACAAACAACTTGCAATGATATTTTTTAAACTAAAATTTAATGTATCATTCTCAAGGTTTAAAATGGAGGATATAGGATTACTGATAAAGGAGGCATGCGATTAGACGTTATGCAAGTCCTAAATTTTAAATTTCAAGCTTCTACATCTAACCATTTTCGAGTTATTGAGAAAATCTTTAAAACGAGAGATCCCATAGTAGCCAAAAATAGATGCTCATACAGTCATTTATATTCGTATAACGTGTAAAACGCAATGCAGTGTAACATTGATGATATTACAGGTACGCCACGTCATTTAAAATGTCAGGGATGTTGTACACGCGTGGAAACGTCCCCCATTTGAGACATGAAATGAGACATCGCATAGATATTATACTGGTGCATGCATGCTAACAGTGCAATATTATCACTGTCTCAGAGACATACTCTTCACAGCTCACTTTGACTGCATATCAGAAATTGTAAAAAATACAGCAAATCACTATAAAAATGATGTACTAGAGAAATATGGCCTAAAATGATCCTAGCGGGCAAAACAATCACATATGTTTTCTTCGAAACAAGTAGCACTATCTGCCTGGTAACACATAAACTAGTTGTACCAAGTCAAGAAATAAGCAATGGAGGTATTCAAGCGATTGTAGTATAGAATAGAATTGTTTGAATTGTCTGAATAGAATTGTTTGAAAAAGTCGATTTTGTAACATATATTTTAAGTTCAGCAATAATTTTCCTATTTATTAGATATACAGTCTTTCATGTACATAAATATGACTTTGTTTACTTAATACATATGTTTTTAAAAGTATATTGCTATTTTTTTTTTTTTTTTTTTTTTTTGTTATGTTTCTCTTCGCCATACAGTAATATGATCTAAAATGATGTCTATGTTGCCAAGTAAAACAGTTCATTATGTGGATCGTAGTGAATCCATTATGTGGATCGGATTTAGCGGAAATAGGCATTATTTAATTTACTTCTGACTTTATTATGGTCTATTATTATGTTTATTGTTTTTGGATCATAATTTTCAAATATTCCATTTTATTGTTTTCTTTCTTCTTCTTCTTCTTCTTTTTTTTCCCCAGTTATTTGTAATATTTTTTTTTTTTTTTTCATAAATTATGTGTGCTATTTGATTGTAAAATTTATTTTATTTCATTATGTAATAAAAAAAAAGTTTTACAATCAAATAATTTCTTTCATATCCGTTACTTTGCTGATAAAAAACAATTTACAGTTATTTTTATATGATGAATCATTTTGCCCTTTAGTGAAGATAAAATGTTACTTTGGATCCTTTTTTAAAAATCTATTTTTTTCATTACTCAGTTTAAGTTTAAAATATTATTAAAGTATGTAACATATATTATTAAAGTATTATAATGCAAAATATAGTGTAAAACACATTTGCAAAGGGCCAAAGTTTTATTTAATGTTATTTTAGACAATATTTTCCCTTAAGAAGATCATTTTAGGCCACCTTCCCCTATAAAGCTCGCAAACTGACGGTATGCAAATGCGGTGGTGTGATGTATCTGCGACGTACTTGAAAGTAAGTGGTTGTTTACAACAAGATGTCATAACAATATTAAATAAAAATTTTCGAATTTATAAGACTAACAAGGAAACATTCAAAAGATGTAGTCTTCAAAAAATATTGAAAAAAATACGTGATTCTACTCTTCATAAAACACAAGACAGTGAAAAAATTATCGACTGAAATGAATTAAAAATGAACCACAAAAAATTACCAAAATTAAGCATATTTGGCAATTTCACACTATTAGGCGATTTATTTTGACGGTTTGGACGGTTCTGTTCGTACACGGCAATCTCGGTGCTAGCGAAATTATCGACTAACAGCGCTAAATCACCAAAAATGCTTAAATTTAATACTTTTTTGTGGTCTCTGTAATTCATTTCACACAGTAATTTTTTCACGTTTTGGTGTTTTATGAAGAATAGAATCACATATATTTCTTTCAATATTTTTTGAAGACGACACCTTTTGAATGTTTCCTTGTAAGATTTTTTTTTTTTTTGTGTTATGACAAATTACAACATTCTTCCGCTATTCCCGATACCAATAAATCCTTTATTCCGTTTGGCCGTTTTACGTTTGACGACGGTGACTTGGTGATTTGGCAGGTTTCTTTTACGGTGTAGTGAAAAAAAAAATGTTAAAAAATCATTTGAAATCTAGTAAACACTGGAAAATATTTAAAATTACTAAAATAAGTTTAAATATAATAAATAGTTTAATTATATTAAACGTAATTAAATGAATAATGTAAATAACATAAATAACATAAATAACAATGAATTCAAGCAAAATAAATTTACAAAATATCTCATTTAAGATTTCAAATTCTTTGGCCCTCATGTAGCATTATTTTTAGATTTCGCTTTGTGTATGATTCGCCAAACGCGCCAAATAGTTTAGCGGTTCTCAAGCAGAACCTTTTGTTCAAGAAAGTGAAAAAAAAAATTATATCTTGCAGTTATATAGTAAAAAATATTTGGAAATATATTCAAATTTTTGCCAAAACAAAATATTTTCTGAATCATATTAGGAAAATAAAAATAAAAATAAAAATCAGGAAAATTATTTTTTAACGAACAAACTATTACTCCGCTTGTAATAATATATTATTTCTACACTCTGCATTCATGTATCTTTTTCTGGAAGATTATTAAAAAAAAAAAAGTATCTTTTCTAAAAATAAATTTTAAAGAAAACTGTAATTTTTTTCTTTCATGTAACAAAATTTATTTAGAAAATCTTAAAATCAGCATTTTGAAACATGTTTATTGGAGTATTTTGTTTCAGAAAACCAGCACTCAAAAATTTTGTAAAGATTAACAGATTATTTTAAGATGAAAAATTACTCGGGAATTCACTTTTTCTTTATGCTGGCAATAAATATAAGTTACGTAATTCCCTAGAGCTCGGAAACTGCACGGAAATTTTGATACAAGAATTTTCCCTTTTCTGTCAATAACAGCAGAGTATCAAATATAAATCATCTCCAAGCGGAGAACGAAAAAGAAAATATATATATATATATATAATATATATATGAAAGTTATTACTCAACAAATATTATGCTTATATGCATATTTTTAAGTTTACTGTTAGAACAAAATGTTATATAATACTTATCGTTATTTAGCTTGAATAATAATGAATTTTCAATACTAATTTTAATAGGAAGCAGAAAAAAAAAGTTAAATTCCATGCGAAAAGCATATGGTTTTGTTTGTTAATTCTTTATTCTTTAAACACTTTCAGATTATTAATTCCGAAAGTTATATGTAAAATTGGATTTGCTAATATAAATTTTAATTTTCCTGATATTTTAAATTAGTTCGAATAGCATGTAGATTTATTTATATATATATATTAATCAACTGGTTTTAACGCTAATAAAAATTATTTAAATATACAGTGGGATACAATGCTACTTTTAATTAAAATAAATAAATAAATATTTACAAATTAAATTAAATTCCTGTTTTTATTTTTACAAAAGTAAAAAAAAAAAAAAAAACAAGAAAGAAAATTTGCAGAAATCTTATAAATTTACATCAATAAGCATTAGCAATTTGGATGCCAGCACTTTTTGCTGAAATTTATAGTACTTTTGTAAATTTTTCGCGCTGTAAAATTACACACTGCTATAAATTTCTTGCAGCTCTAAATAAATAAATAACCACCAATACGCTTGCGTGCAGCCAAAATCGAGCCCACACCCTCCAACTGCCAGGTCGTAACGATACCGATTATACTATAACCCTACACTCCACCTTAAAACTTCCTTTCAGGTAAGTATAGACGGTCGTTACATGTTTTAAATCATTTTCAAATGAGGCGAATTTTATTATTTACCTGTTTTTATTTTATTTATCTAAAAATATTGTGTTTTAGGTTTTTTTTTTTTTTTTTTTTTTTTTTTTATAAATAGATATTACAAATACAGTCGAACCTCGTTAACGTGAGCACTCTTAACGTGAATTACTTTTAACATGAACTGTTTCCGCAATCCCCGTGAAAATGGAGATTAGTTCAGTTATATGAAGATAAGTTACTGATAGCATGACCTGCTGATAACATAAACAATTTTTTTTATCCCTCTTGAGATTCACGTTAACGAGGTTTAACTGTATTACAATTTCTTAAAATGATGATACATGTTAGAAAAAGTCCGTTGACAAGCCGGAATTTGAAGGCACTTTAGAATAGAGTTCTACAAAAGTTAATATGTTTAGAAAAATAGTTAATTTCTACACCAAAGCTGTAGAATTTCTTGAATTACTATCAGTTAAAAAACAGTATGCGACTCGGTTTATTTTTATGAAGTCTGCTGTTATCAAGTCATTATCAAAATAGTATTAATATTACTAACTTTTTTTAACGTTACGTGTTAAGTTTAGATGATCACTATAAGAATAAATCATACTTTTAATGTTCTATTTATAAGAAAACTCGACTAATGTTTTAAACCATAAATTTATGTAAAGATTAATAAAATACTAGCTGGAACCCGTCGAATGCGACGGACACTTTATTGTCCGTAATGTTACAAAAATCATCGCATCATTATTTAAATGTACTTCAAGTTAAAACATCTAATATAATTTACTACATTTCGCTTAAAAGAAAATCTGAAAAATGCTTATAAAGAGAAATACTATATATGACAATACTTTCTACAAAGTACTCCAAATAAACAGATGCTATCTTTCATTTTCTATTTCGTTTAATACTAAGACTATATATTAGCTGACCCGTCCGGCGTTTCCCTGGCCCATGATACCTTAAATGAACCTTAAATTTGTATTATTTTATACCTTTAACTGGATTTTGTTTGAATTTCTGTTTTTAAATGAAAGCATCGCGTAAGAAATAATCATCTGTAACAAAACAATTACCTTGAACCGAACGAAACTCTGCCTTGTGACCCCGGTGCTTGCGCAGCGCATACACGGGCCGCTAACAACATAAAAAAATTCCCAAAGAATAACCTGGAACCGAACGAACCCACCCGGCAATGCACGGGCCCGTGATAATAACCTTAAATGAAACTTAAATTTGTATGATTTTATATCTTTAACTCGATTTTGTTTGAACTTCTATTTTTGAATAAAAGCATTGCGAAAAAAAATAATCAGCTGTAGCAAAAAAAAAATTACCTCGAACCGAACGAAACTCTGCCTTATTATGCCGGTGCCCCGGCATCGCATACGCGAGCCGCTAATACCATGAAAAAATTCCAAAAAATTAACCTGGAACGAAACGAACCCGCCCAGCATTGCCCGGGCCCATGATAATAGCCTTAAATGCACCTTAAATGTGTATGGTTTTGTATTTTTAACTCGATTTTGTTTGAATTTCTATTTTTAAATGAAAACATCACAAAAAAAAAATCATTTGTAACAAAAAAAATTATTTCAGACCGAACGGAACTCGGGTTTGTGACCCAGTTCCTGCGGCACGTATATGCAGGCCGCTAATAACATGAAAAAATTCTCAAAAATTAACCTTCAACCGAACGAACCTCTGACTCGTGTTACCGCTGCCTGTGGCTGCAGCACCGTATAGCAGGCATGCTACGCACACACTGCAAAATCCACTTTCCTCCACCAGGGAGCGCAGTATGTTGTATACGATTATCACCAATCTCCTTGAATTTCCAAGGCCTTTCAAATAAGGTGTCACATGGTGGTGTCAACTGCAAAATCCTTTAATTACACTTTCCACCACCAGGGGGCACAGCATGTTCTATACGAACAACACCAACGGTCAGGAAATATCAAGACCTTTAAAATAAGTTGTAACATGATAGGGTCTACTGCAAAATCACCTAGTTCCATTTTTAACCACCAGGGGGCGCACTATATTGTATAAAAACATCCCCAATCAACATGAAATTTCAAGACCTTTATCAACAATCGCCTTGAATTTCCAAGACCTTTCAAATAAGGTGTCACGCGGTGGTGTCAACTGCAAAATCAATTAGTTGCACTTTCCACCGCCAGGGGGTGCAGCGTGTTCTGTACAAAATCACCAACGGTCAGGAAATACCAATACCTTTAAAATAAGGTGTAACATGATAGGCTCAACAACAAAATCACCTAGTTCCATTTTTCCCCACCAGGGGGCGCACTATATTGTGTACAAACACCCCCAATCGACATGAAATTTCAAGACCTTTAAAATGAGGGGCTACATGTAAGGGTCTTGAACGGGTTTTCCTCTCAAACTAATTTCCCCCTTTCCCCCCACCTCTAAATCTATTTTTCCCCCTTTTCCCACCTTCAAAATCGAAAATTCCAAATTCGCAGAAAGTGATTTTTTAGTATTTGACTCTAGTCCCTATATGTACAATTTCTTCACTGTAAAGTAATTTGGAGCTGAGTTAAGCTCGTAAACGTGTTTTTACTCGTAAACCGTTCGACTTTTTTTATTTTTATCTTTTCATAACATATCTACAGAGCGAGACCTTTTTTAGACACCTCAACCAAGTTTTTACACCTAGTTATAGAGGTTTGAGTGAAGGAAAATCTTGAAAAAATTGAATGTAAAGTTCATTCTGCACGCATAACTTTCCTCAAACTCAACGAATTTAAGCAGTTAATAGCTCAAAAGAAAGAGCTTGATCCACTGAGTGTTCTTAGACTTGTGTCAACAGCCTACGTTAATTAGAACTCTAGTTATAGAGGTTTGAGTGAAGGAAAATCTTGAAAAATTCTTGAAAAAATTGAAAGTAAAGTTGATTCTGCACGCATAACTTTCCTCAAACTCGACGAATTTAAGCAGTTAATAGCTCAAAAGAAAGAACGTGATCCACTGAGTGTTCTTAGACTTGTGTCAACAGCCTACGTTAATTAGAACTCTAGTTATAGAGGTTTGAGTGAAGGAAAATCTTGAAAAAATTGAATGTAAAGTTGATTGTGCAAGCATAACTTTCCTCAATCTCAACGAATTTAAGCAGTTAATAGCTCAAAAGAAAGAGCTTGATCCACTGAGTGTTCTGAGAGTGAAACGATCAAGATCCATTCATTAGAAGAAAAGCTATGAGCATTCGAATTGCTTGAGTCAATGTGTCCCATAAGAAATGTACAGGGAAGAATCGAGTTTGAGTATAACTTGAGTAAGGTGGAAGTTGAGTAAATTTCAATGATTGATGACATATCTGTGTCTAAATACCTTTCATTAAAAACAAAAATGAAGGAAATCGGCCGGATAGAACGGCCAGACGGACTGACTTTAGTTTTCATAAATTTTTTTAATATATAAGATTGAAGCCATAATATTTATAATATTCTATGATTAAAAGTTGGCGAAACTGGCGTGCCGTGAATAACAAGATATACGAGAGAAATGATACATATTTTGTCTGCTAAAAAAACTATGTAGTGTAATTTTGCTAAGTGAGAACTGAAAAATGTATTTGCGGAATTTCTTGCAGTACTTTCGTCATTTTTCTTCTTTTCTTCTTCTTCTCTCTCTTCTTTTTTTTTCTCTTACAGAGTATATAATGCAAGAAAAGTACTGTACTCGTGAAAAGAATTCAACTGTGAGATTTTGATCTATCTATACGCCTTCAGAATTAATTATTTATATTTTTATGATGATGTGTGAATGTGTGTGCATATGCATGTGATTGAACCCGATAGGGTCTAAATGCTTAATTACGATAAAAATCTATAACTATGGTATAAGTCACTTTTGCTCAAACTATATAGATTTTCATAAGTATAGGACTTACATTTCTTTTACAGGGACACAAAGGAAAATTCTATTATTATTTTATCCTAATGGACTCAACTTTTTTTAAATACGCTTTTAAACTTTTTAAATTATTTTTGTTTAAGAAAAAAATGGTTAGGCAATCTATAAGACGTCATTGCAAGAACTATACAGATTTACACGAGTAGGGGACTTAAAATGTTTTTACAGCGACACAAAGTAGAATTCATATACACTGTAGCCAATGAATTCAATGTTTTTGAACTCCTTTTAATAATATTATACTATTATATGTGTGTGTATATATGTGTATATATATATATAATTGGTTTATGTTACATTGTTTTCCAATAGGAAGATTTCTGTAGGAGTATACATTATAATAATGTATACTCAGTATGGGAAATGATATGCTTATTAGCGTATTACTTACTGTTCTTTTATAGAGAAGCAGGAAAGAATTTGCACACGTCCCACAGTGCGATGGATTGCAAACCTAGCGGGATAAAACCCTAAAAATCATCTCTCAAAATAATAATTTTTGACCTTTCAAAAACAAAGTAGATGCTCTAGACAAATCATTCCCAAAATATAGTAACAATAAGCGCCCGCCTTCCTTCGTGAATCTTTCGACGAAAACAAGTTCCCACCAGGTTTTCATGAACGCCATCGTCAGTCATATTCATGCGCTTCATTCATATTTTTTTTTAACATGGATATTTTGCATCAAGGTATTTATTTTATATTTCCATGCGTTAATAAATTTTATTTTCCATGTTTATTTTATAACTTTAGATCAAATTTGTGTTAAAAATTGTTTTAAATTTTGTAAAAGTTTTTATATCGTTAGGATGCCAAAACTTTTGTACATCTTTATACATGTTGATTTTAGCTATATTCTACTCCTTGTTTCTTGTAGTTTTTATATAGGTAAATTTTATCTGCAGTCATTTGCATTTTAAGGAGATATTTATTTTCTTTTACAGGTAGACAACTGGCTGTATCCAGAAGGGAACTTTACGAAAAGTTAAAAAATGATTCTAATAACTCTGGAATGGCAAGATGTAAGCTTGAAAATATGATTGCAGACTACCTCAAAGACAAATTCAACTTACAAAACTGTTCTCAACTGATGTTGAAAGAATTGATCCGATTTGTAAATTCATTCATTTTTGGATTTAATCAAAGATGGAAAGCGTGCCATCGCAGTAAAAAAAAAGTTTTTTAAAGAAACACAATGATTGGTTGAATACTAGTATATCTTTAGGAAACTTTGATTTAAGCAGCTCAAGTGGATTGTCGAGTGTAAAGAACCTGGACATCCAAGAAACCGATTTGAGTCAAATGGAATTAAGTCTAAAACAAGAAACGTAAATCACTTGCTGCGGAAATCGAGTTAACATCTGCTACCAATATTAAATTGAGACAAAGTGGTGAAAGGGATGCTGCTACAATGTTACAGGAATTGGTTTCAAGTCCAAAAGGGCAACCAAGGTTTTTAAAAAAATCTGGTGTGAAACAACCACACGACTTCCATTACCCACTATTACACGTATTATAGGCATTTTTGAGAGATAATGTGATCAGAAAACATAAAAGTGACTTAAAGAGAAAATCGTTAGAGCCGTTTTTGAGATACCAATTTTTACAAAAAATCAATTATTGACCAGAAAACAATAATTACATACAAAAGTATATTTAAAAGTGAGTTAATAGGGCGAGTTTAAAAAAAAAAAAAAAAAAAAATCCGTACAGCCGTTTTTAAAGGAACGCGCTTAAAAGACCTGAAATTGAACTACTTATACAGGAAGCCTATCAATTTTCCAGAACTAACCAACTACATCATTCGAAAGGACATCTAATATAGTGTTTATATAGCAAATTTGAAGAAAATCGTTAGAGCCGTTTTTGAGATACGGACTTACGGTCCCACTTCCGGTTTCCGATGTTCCACTTCCGGTTAAACTCAATTATAGACAGGAAAACAATAATTACATACAAAAGCATATTTAAAAGTGAGTTAAAATGGTGAGTTTGAAAAAAATCCGGACAACCGTTTTTAAAGGAACGCCTTTGCGAGGCCTGAAATTGAGCTATTTATACAGGACGCCTATCAATTTTCCTGAACTAACCAACTATATCATTCGAAAGGACATCTAATAGAGTGTTTATATAGCAAGTTTGAAGAAAATCGTTAGAGCCGTTTTTGAGATACGGATTTACGGTCCCACTTCCGGTTTCCGATGTCCCTTTTCCGGTTTTTCAATTTTCACCAAAATTTGGAAATTTCATCTGTACACCAGACATATTTCAATTCTAAAATTTCGTAGCTCTATCTTTATTAGTTTCTGAGCTATAGTAGCCAGATGATTCTCCACATACATACATACACACACACACACACACACACACACATACATACACACTGACCAATTGCCAAAAACCACTTTTTTGGACTCAGGGTACCTTAAAACGTGTAAATCAGGTGAAAACCCGATATCGAATTTTCAGACCGAATACAATACTTCCATTACCTACGGTAGTAGGTAATGGAAGTAAAAATACCTAAGTATACGCCCGAAGAATCTTTAACGTTGATAACTGAAACAAAACTAACTAATTATTATAATTAATAGTATATAATAATAATACATATTTATATATAATATAATAATAATAATACTTCATTGTAATTATTATAATTACAATAAATAATATATAATAAATAATTATAATTATAATTATAATAAAACTAAAATTTAATAAAAAAAATTAATAATAAAACTAATAATTAAATTCATTTTATTCCTATATATAATTTTATCCCGCTAGATTTGCAATCCGTCGCACTGTGCGTTCTAATGGGAGTAATTATATCAGAAATTCATTGAATTATTTAAAAGAATATGTTATATGTTTCAGCGATTTGCTACAGAATAATTGTAACATGAAATTGCGTGCTTACCAATTGTATTCTTTTACAGGGACGTACAAACAAAATTCGGATGTATTATGATCTGGTTTACAAACATGCGAAAACTTTAGAGAAATTTCACAAACTTTGTATTATTCTTTTCACATTTCTGAATTATTCACAGATTCCAATTTGTTTAGTCACCCGATGACTACTAAATTTTCGAAAAGCAGAATGCTGGCACTCCAAAAATTTTTAATGCGACACAAACATAAGAATGGTACATGATGGTACACGGGTTAAGACCGACTAACTATACGCTAGGGTCCAAGACTTGGAGAAAAAATACCATGAGCTTGTTTTTAAATAGCTTGTTTTTAAACATTTTCAGTGGAAAAATGCTTTTGCGCGTCTGAAAAATTATGCTAATTTCATTACAATTAGTGCCCTGGGAAAGTAGTAGAAATGTGCTTAGAAAATATCCTTCATAGTTCCTAGACTCTACAAACTATAGGACATAAAGCCTCATAGGCAGTAACGTTCCTAATTTATTTTGTTTGTATTTGTGCCTAAACTAGTACTGACACGCATATCATTTTGAGCAAGAAACCTGCTATTGTGACCCTCTAACATATAATATCAGTTTTGAAACATACTAAAAATATTTGGGGGTATCGAAGTAGAAATAGGTGCAGTCAGACAATCAGATTGAACTAATGAACATTTTCTCACAAAACAAAATTCCCGATGACGTACTAGCCTATAAAATTATGTAAAATAAATTACTAAGGAGAGGCTTTTTTTTTTATTATTATTTACCTTTCTTTGTTAATCCTAACTTCTTTGTTAAATGTGAAAAAAAAAAAAAAAAAAAAAAATTCCTGGCCGATACGGCCCGGGAAGACAGTTGTACACAAAAAGTTGTACTCGCCAATTGTACACAAAAAGAAAATTAAACCAAAGTTCAACTCGACCCGAGGATGCAATTATTAAGCCTGAACCCGGCTCGGCACGAGACTAAATTGAGAAATTCGTCCCGAACCCGGCACGACGGCCAGACCGGGCTCGAGCTCGGATCTCAGGCTTAGTTCATGCAGACCTTTAATTAAGATGTATATAATGAAAAGTAATGTTTATATTTTAACCTGAATTATATTCATCATTAAGTAATTATAAATGATATTCGGTTTTGTTTCGCCAGTCGGATTCACTGACAACATTGTTATCTATTAATGAGATGTGGTCAGCCTTTGTTTTTTTAATTGTTTTTTTTTCTTTTCACTGATCATTTCTTATGTCTTATGTCTTTTTTTCCTCATTTCGTAGCTACTAATAGTAACAAAGTTGAAATTTACAATAAATTTTGTGGTCTCTTAAATGCTCGTTTCTAGCCACTACGCAACATAATATGACCTTTTCAACGTCGCTTATATTAACAACACATTTATTTATCTAACATATTGATCCTTATCTCGAGTTTTCCATGTAAGCTAGACGTACGCACTATGCCAGCGTATGATGATAATATTTTAGATTATAAGTGTAAGGCATACATACAGAAAATAATAGTAATTGTAGAAATGATATTGAACAGTATCTTTTAAGAGCAATATATTAATTTTGAGCGTTGTTAGAAAAAGATTTTCACGCTTATAATTAATGTGCTAAATGAGAACATTTTTTTAATGCATATACAACAATTATTTAGTAATCTATAGTTGTTTCTATAATAACCTCAGAAAATGTTGCTTTTTATTCTTTTTTTTTTTTTTTTCAAGTATTTTTAAAATAGTATAGAACTGCAATCGCTTTTTAGCTTCGTGTTTTAAGAAATATTTATTCAGTACGTTTAACAACTGAAAAGATAATGTTTGTAGCAAATAAAATTTATCGTTATGATGAATGTGCAAATGTCATTTTTACCAAATGGCTTGAAATGCAAAAGAATATTCCCTCAAGGTAGATTTAATGTGATATTTCGTAAAAATATATATATTTAAATAATTCGTATGTGTAATTGTTCTTTTTGTTTCATACAACTGCATTAGCGTAAACAGAAACAAATATATACATTTGTAAGGAAGAAAAGTAACCGCAGGTTTCTTTTAAATAAGCGTGATCGCAATGTGAACAATATTGATGAAGAAGCAATCTTAATTCTGAGAATGCGTCTGAATATTATGCAGGAAAAGAAACTAATTTCCTGGAAACAGTCATTTATTAAAAGTTGCAAGAAATAGGTATCAATTTTCAATAACAGACACATCTTGTTAATTATTTCAGAATAGACAAACATAATCCTCTCAGCAATTGGAGGTAAAGGAGAGGACGTCTTGGAAAAAATTAACTTTTATAACACCACAGAAAGAGGAGAAGTGATTCGAAATCCTTTCGGGAAGCCATCCAGGAAAACTCGTCAATCGAAAATAGGCGTGGTTAAAATAATGCCAAAAGAACGCCAAACCGCTTCTTTGTTCACGAATATTTTAATACAAAAATTTTGAAAATAATCTAATCGTTAAAAAAGATAAATCATTGGTGAGATTTTTTTAGCAAGATATAAAATTTTTTGGCTGTTTAATCTGGAAATTTGGCTTTAGGCGGTCACGTCACTCATCCAAGCGAGATGACCACAAGTTAAAAAGAAAATTTTAAAAAATCAATTTGTATCATGTTCAGAACGTAGAAAACATTCAAAAGATTTTTTTAGAAAAGATTTTTTTCAAAAAGAGAGAAACAAAAATTAATCAAAGCAGATTAAAACCAGAAGATTTGCAAAAAGAGTCATTATTAAGGAAAAGAAAAAAAAATCAGCTGATCAAATAATTTCTAAAAATATATCAGTTAATTATCGGGATGGCCTGGTTTTCACTGATGAGTAAAGTTTAATTTATTTCAATCTGAGGTAAACAAGTTAGTAAGACGATGAAAAGGTTACCCACTTAATAGAAATAGCACTCTTAAAACAGTGACGCATTCTCCGTACATTACGGTATGAATGTGCATAACTTTTCAAGAAGTCGGAAATAGTTTCATGCTCGAGGAATCAATGAACTCGAAATAAAACACGGCCTTTATAAAAGTGATACATGGCCGACTATTTTAGAAGTATCTCAGAGTTTTCCATAATCAGCATTTCAATATGATAATGCACCTTGTCATATAGCGTCTGCGGTACGTTTATTTGATCCAAATTATTAACTATAATTATGTAAGTAATCTTAACATTTTTCCCTTTAAGTTAAATCCCACAAAAAATTTCGCAGAATTTCTTCTTTGCCAAACCTGGAAATTGTCCTCATCTCAATCCGCTCGGAAAATATTCAGTCTATAAACGGGGGGAAGGAAAGAAGGAATTCGAAATTTGTAGCTTACAACTTTGCATGAACTAGAAAAAAATTACTTATGATATTTGGCACTGTAAAATTTCTGCGATTTATGTTAAATAACTGCATGATACTTTTCCGTAGCGCATTATAGAAGTAGTCGCATATAAAAGTGGAATTAACCATTGCAGAATACATAATTTGTTATTTTTATGGTGTATGTGCGTATGTATATGTGTAAGTATGTGAATGAAAACTATAGCATTTAAGCGCTTTGTTTGAATGAGCTGAAAGTTTATACGGTCACTGTAGCAGGAACCCTATTGATTTTGGTGAATCTAATACTTGTAGTTTTTTTACAAGAACACAAAAAAATTCTTTATTATATGGCCTATGGGTCCAAATTTTTAAATGTGCAATAGCGTCTATTCGATTGAGTGGAAAATTTATGCACATGTTTTAAGTCATCATTGTACGAACTGTACAAATATTGATTACTCTAGCATTTATATTTTTTTACAGGGACGCAAAGTAAAAATTCCTTATCAATATGTTCTATTTGCTTTTTTTTTTTTTTTTTTTTTTTAAGTATAAAGTCAAAATGTTTTTGTTGGTTTAAATGGGGTCACAGAGTTAAGCAGAATTTTTTTTTTAACGTTCACAACACAATAACATTTAATAATAAAGAAAAGAAGAATAACGCATTGCTGGCATTTCTATGCCGCACGCTTAGTACAGATTTCTCGTACAGACCAACTCTCTGAGGAACGAAGGATGCGCACCTCTCTTCTGTTGATTACGTAATACAGATACGTCACATCTGAAGTCATAATGACAGGTGTGCGCTTGTTAGCAAATGATATGAGGAAACATGCATTGAAAATTCCCTACGGCTTTTTTCGATTAAACTGAAAATTTATATACATCTTCTAAATCATCATTGCACGAACGGCATAGATTTTGGTAAATCCAGCACTTATAGCTTTTTTTTTTTTTTTCTTACAGAGGCACAACGAAAAATCATAGTGCCCTGCCCTATAAGCTCAATTTTTTTAAAGTGCGATAGCGTCTAAACACGTTTTCCGATTGATCTGAAAATTTATATACATATTATAAATTACTGTCACACGAAGTGCATGGATTTTGTTGAATCTAGCTCTTACTGATTTTTTACAAAGACACAAAGAAAAATTATTTATCATTCTGCATTATGAGCTTAAACTATTTAAAGTGCAATGGCGATTAAATGCCTCATTTGATTGAGCTGAAAATCCATATACATGTTAATGATCACCGTCACACAAACTGTATGAATTTTGAAGAATCTAGCACTTGTTAGACCTTGTTAGATGGAAGGAGGCCGCCGCTTAGCACTATATAACGGTTTGGAACGCTAGAATATAGCACTTATATATTTTACAGGGACACAAAGAGTAATATTTTTATCATTGTCGCTTATGGACTCAAATTATTTAAAGTGCTATAACGTCTAAACGCCTCAACCGAATGAGCAGAAAATTTATACACATGTTATAGATCACAGTCACACGTACTATACAGATTTTGATGAGGCTAGTACTTACAGATTTTTACAAGGACGTAATGAAAATGTCTTTATCAATATGATCTATGGACTCAGTTCATTTGAAAGGCAATATAGTTAAATTAAACGACATATATATACAGAAAAATACTCAAACACCCTCTATAGTATCTTTTTTTGTTTATTTAATGACTTCTCTTGCTTTAATTTATTTCTACAACCGTTAATTACTTAATGTTCAGAAAGTCTGTTGGAGTCACTCCAGATATTTTTAATTGCAGCAGTTCTGACTGAAATATAAATAATAAAGTAATAAGAATAATAATTAAGGTATGATGAAAATCTGAAAAGCATGCACAACAAATGTAGCGCATGGATATAAAAAGGAAGATGATTCTTATTTTTTTATCACAGTTGTTGGTATTTATAGCTGGATGTTATCTGAAATGGAGTTTTAAATTTTTATTTCCAGACTTTAATAAAATCGAAATGTACGATATAGAAGACAAATTTTTAAAAAATAGTCAGGAAACTAGAAAGTTTTTTTTTTTTGTTTTTGTTTTTTTTTTTTTTTGCTTGAAATAATTAAGAAAATGCCTTTCAACTTATTGAAATAGCAGTAAGTTAATCAGTAAAATAAAATAAATTCATTTTACATTTTATGTATGTTTATATATAAATAAGTGAAATATTCGATCTAAGGACGTAAAGATAATGTGACAGAAAACTATCCATGGTATATGAATCACTACAAGAAACGTTTCGTAACACGTTACTAGATTTTAATATTTTCCTGAGCTAGGATCCGTTTTAAAAACACTAGGCAGATTTATTGTAACGTTAAACAATCTAACACACAACCCATCCATTTTTGAAATTAAATAAAAATTAATTTTTAAAAAATCTGATGTGGCTAGCCCTTGACATTCCTATATGCATCTTAAACTATACATATTATTATGTGTGTTCTCTTTCCAAGCTCTGTTCAGCTGAATTCAAGCTCCATAAAAGCAAACTCCAAACTAGCTAGTAAAAATGCTTTCTTTTTCCTCACAATTTCCTTTAGATCGAATTTTCTTTTCTATGTAATAAAAAGAGAAAAACATTGCTATGCAAAGTTTTCTACAAGATCCTCAATAATAAATGAATCGTCTTGGTTAAAAGATGAGCTGTGTCTGTTTTCGAACCATTGTCTCCCTTGCTATTCATAGGTCCCGGCGTAACTTTTGGGAATTTTAAAAGAAGTCGCATTTGATAAACTTTATGAAGCATCTTCTGATATCTAAAATTTGTCGCCAAATTTTCTGAAAAAAGAAAGAGAAAAAGAAAAGAAAAAATGTGATTGCCACTAAAATGTGGCGTTCTTACCTGTATAAACCACAATCTCTTTAACAGTGCCTCTACTACAAAGACGTGTGCCTTTCACTGCCATGTATTACTTTTGTGGCAATTACCTCAATTGTTAAGTTAAACATGAAAGCAAAATATGAATCTTAATCGTAAAACAATGATTAGTACCTTTCTAAAATTTTTAATCTAAGCTAAAACGAAAGGGACGATCATATTGGACTATTGCCAAATTTATTTTAAAGCATAGAACATTTTCCAGAAGGTAAGGGGTTTTAGAGCATTACATTTTGTTTAGATATAGTGCCTTAATCTCTCCGGCTAATCTCTTCTATCAAGTTTTTTTATATGTAATCTATACATATAAAATCGTTCTTCCTGAGTGAGTGAGTGAGTGAGGGGGAGATTCATCATCGCCCAGACCAAACCCCTGGACCCAGAAGCATGAAATTTTGTGACAATGTTTTTTCTATGATTTAGGCATCCACTAAGAAGCGATTTTACAAAATTTGCCCCCCAAGGAGGGGGGGGGAGGAGGCAAAACGTGTTTTCACAAAATCCTTCATATCTCAAACAAAAAAACAGATATCCGTAAAATTTTTGCCTTAAAATATAGTTAATTCAAATTTCTAAAAACCAATTTCTGGAATTTTCAAAATTCAGTCCCCAAGGGGGGTGGGGAGGCAAAACGTGATTTCACATGCATAAAACGCGATTTCGCATAATCCTATATATCTCAAACAAAAAAGTAGATATACGTGAAATTTTTGCTCTAAAATATAGCTAATACAAATATCTAAAAACCAATTTCTGGAATTTTAGAAATTCAGCCCCCAGGTGGGGCAGTAGGGGGGGGGGGCTACGGGGCAAAAACAAATAGAAATGCAGTTAGGGCGTTCAAAATTGGTACAGATAGGTTTTAGAGGCCTGCAAGTCGAATGGGGATATTTTCGAAAGTGTAAAGTTATTAGGAGGGGCGAGAATGGGGGAGGGAAGAGGGGGGGGAAATAAAAATAGAGTTAGATCGTTCAAAATTGGTATATATAGGTTTTCGATACTTACAAATCGATTGCGGATATATTCGAATTTGTAAAATTATTAGGAGGGGTGGGAAGGGGGGGAGGGCTATGGGCAAAAACAAATAGAAATACAGTTAGGCCGTTCAAAATTGGTACAGATAGGTTTTAGAGCCCTGCAAGTCGAATGAGGATATTTTCGAAAGTGTAAAGTTATTAGGAGGGCTGGGAAGGGGGTAGGGGAGAGGGGGGGGGGGGCAAAAAAATAAAAACAGAGTTAGATCGTTGAAAATTGGTATATAGAGGTTTTCGATACTTACAAATCGATTGCGGATATTTTCGAATTTGTAACATTATTAGGAGGGAAGGGAAGAGGGAGGGTGGAGCGGGAAGGGGAAGGGCTATGGGTAAAAACAAATAGAAATACAGTTAGGCCATTCAAAATTGCTACAGATAGGTTTTAGAGGCATGTTAGCTGAATGGGGATATTTTCGAAAGTGTAAAGTTATTAGGAGGGCCGGGAAGGGGGGGGCAGCGGAGGGGCAAAAAAAAAAAATAGAGTTAGATCATTCAAAATTGGTACATAGAGGTTTTCGATACCTACAAATCGTTTGCGGATATTTTCGAATTTTTAAATTTATTGGGAGGGTCAAAAAAAATAAAAATATAGATAGATAGTTCAAAACTGATGCATAGAGGTTTTTGATACTAACAAATCGATTGCGGATATTTTCGAATTTGTAAAATTATTAGGATAGACGAGAGGGGGGGGCGAAGGAGGAAAATAATAGAAATAAGAGTTAGAGCATTTTGGAAATTTTTTCCGAAGGCAGTGAGAACCCGGTGCGACATTTTTCCTAATCAAATTTTGTTTCTCTATTTTTTTTTTTTTTTTTTTTTTTTTTTTTCACGTGATAAAAATTAATGCAATTTTGAGAATTCAGTAATTATAGTGATTCATTTAAAAATAGGGACCAGCGAAGCGGGCTTTGCCTTCTAGTAAAGAAATAAAGATATTGATATACATTTTCAATAGCACTTTCAATTAAATTAAATTATGTGCTTGTATCTTCTATAGTTCCTTAAGACAGCATTAAAGTTTCGAACTGCAGCCGTTCAATATATTCAGCTCTGGGGGTTACCGAAGCGGGGAAGCTATCCCCTCCGTGGAGGATCAAAATTGTGATGGTATGTCTCTGGACCATCCTCAGGGATGAGTCTCAGACAGTTGACAGTTACCCATAGCGCAGTATTAGTGTGACGCTAAATCCCACCAACCAAATATCAGTATATTCAATTTAATGTAATTTAAATATTTATTCCTATTTATGAGACTTTCATGTTAATCCAATATTTCCGATACACGAGATACGCATTCTTAAATAAACTATTCTTCTTCCACGCATAAAAAAGAATAACTTACAGAAATATTTTCTTGGAATTTTCAGAAAGTTTTGTTCACGTATTCGGATATATACATTTTTTTTTATTTATTTGGCTTTATCCTTAGTAATTCTCTTGATGTAGAAATTCGAAAATTCTATTATAGTGTTTTTCCGAAAATTACAATAAAGTTTCAAACACAAGTTACATTTTGTAGAAAACGTGCTTTGAAAGAATTATATATTTGAATACATAGCTGGAAAAGATTTTAGCTGGAAATATTTTTCTTTTTATATGTCGGATCTGGAATTATTCACCTATTGCAAACCAATACGAAAAAAAAAAAAACATGCTTTAGGAGTAGATAATAAAACATTTTCCAACATTAAGAAAATATTCAAATTTTAATATTTTTATTCGTAACAAAAAATATATACACGAATACATACATAACTGAGGAGCAAACATTCAAACCGTGTTTTCTCCAAAAAAAAAAAAAAAAAAAAAAAAAAAAAAATTGAGCTAGTGATTTTTCTTTGAATTCTACATAAAACGGTATTTATTAGTTTTTTTTTTTTTTTTTTTTTTTTGTGCTTTCTGAGAAACGTATCCGAAGGAGAAAACGTGGTTTGGAATGTTTATACTCTTTAACTTTATTCAATATCACAAAACAATTCGGTTAAATTTAAAAGTATATTTTATCTACAAAAAAAAAGTTGCTACGTTACGAAATAATTTCAAATTATATGTTAAATGTATGTTAAATGTGCTATAAAAAAGAATTGAATTTAATTAAAAATACACTTCTAGCAATAACTTTTATTACATAATGTACTCCTATAGATTAATGTACTCTTATTTATTTGCTCTAAAATATATATACAGAAGATTTTTTAACATTTTAGTAAAATTTGAGTAGGTTGTATAAGTAAGTTATATAAATAAAAAGTTATTCATGTAACTTTAAGTAAGTTATATGAATAAAGATAAGGGGAAAAACTGACATCATTTCCGAATAGGGATTAATTATTGCCAGTATTAGTAAATCATTTCTTGTATTAAAATGTCTCTTGTAAAGCATCAATTGAACGAAAGCTGTATCTTAGTAGTTTAATCAAATTACTTTTAAAACAAATATAAAAAGCAAGATTCTAAAGTTTTTACACCATGAAATAAGTAAATAATTATTTTAAAAGAATCATGAAAGTTCGCATTTGATTGTAAAATAAAAAAAGAAATGCATACCATAATATGGTAAACTTCACATTATTATACTTAAATTCACGTCTAAAATTCACGTCTAATACTTAAATTCACGTCTAAACTTAAATTCACGTCTTACTTAAAAAAATTAAGCAACAAGCTGCTAATGGAAATTCATAAAACACATCTATAGAAACGGTAGGAAAAATTATAAAATCTCGTTTAAAAATATTCAAATTAAAAAACATGATGCTTATCGACCAATGCCAAAACATATTTCGAAACTTAAAGGACCATGTGCAGATTCTTGTATGTAAACTATCCAGAAGATTTAAAAATAAAATCTATACACAGTAAAATCAAGAGAAACATATGCAGTTACAACTGAAAAAAAATAAAAAGAAAGAGAGAGAGAGAGAGAGAAAATTAAATAAAATGCTAGTTCAGAAAAAATATGGAAAATTTTGCTAAAGGTTTTATGCATATTAAAGGAATATTGTTTTACGGAAAACTTAAAATAAAGAAAGTAGGGGAAAATATCGAAACTAATATGGATTATTATCAGAAACATATTCAACGATCTGTTTTCACTCAAAAAATTCTACCACTTTATCTAAACAATCTTTACTTTATTAAGCTCTATCAGCATAAATCTACTTAACATATTTCTTAGGCCAGTATCACCGCTCCATCCACCTGAGGATTCGCCTCCTAATATAGGATGTGAATCCGCTAAGTTGAGCCTGGTTATATGTAATGAAGAGTTTGTCTGTGCTACCAGAAGGAAACAGACAACAATGAATACATTTTTCTTTGTTGACATAATAACCGCTTCACCCCATCTTAGGATCTTCCTTGGGAGGTGGAACGGAAACCCTTTAAGTTGTTCTTGTCTCTATGTAATGAGAAAGTTTTCTCTTCCACCAAGAGAAGACTGCCATCATCCTCTAAAATGGCTTTCAAATTAATAAAATTCTGAACCATGCATGCCTCTGTACATTGAGGATGTTCCTTGCTTATCCTCAGTAAAGCTAGTAGATTCCACTCATTTTCACGCTATTAGTACATAATATTGGACGTTTGCTTGTGGGTCTCTATTTAGATTGAAGCTTATATTCACAGTCATGTCTGGCAAAAACATAATTCTGTAATTAGCTTGCTTCAAGTATTGGAATCCAGTTGCCACTGTAAGTCTTTGGTATCTCCGGTAATACTCCTTAAGAACTTTGTAAGTAGTACATTGAATTCTAATATTTTATATGCAAAGCAAGATTTGAGCTGAGGGGGTTTTTGCATCGTACTAGTTTTACGTTATCGTTATGGACAATTGGTGAGGGTCTAGGACTCACCTCTAAGAGTAACCTGTAAACATGCACTCACATTTTTAATTTGATGTAGAAGGGATGGCTCTCCTTCTTCGGTTGACCCCGGAAGTATTATTTAAAATGGGAACATGAAGAAAATTGAGGCCACGATGGATCTCACGTACAATTCAAAAAAAAAAAAAAAAATCTAATCATGAAAAAAGTTGGACTATGAAATAGTAGCATGTCTGCACATTTTAAAGTCTCCTGAAATCATTTTTGTTGGTTTTATAGCAATGTGTGAATGTATATGTGTATTTGTCTAAGTCAATACGATATCTTCTAAATGTTTTACTCTACTAAGTTAAAAATTGGAGCTGAAAAGATTTCCATCAGTTTAGAACATAGTTATTCTAGTCCTTTCACCAAGATACAAAGAAGAATTCTTTATCATTATGGTCAGTGTACTCAAATTATTTAAGATACGGAAGAGTCTAAATTCAACATTTGGTTAAGAAAACGTTGGGTTGGCATGTTTTAAGTCATTGTCGTAAATAATATACAGATTTACACGATTGTAAGACTTTAACCTATTATCAACCGCATTATAAAACAGCCAATAAATGTACTTGAAACATATTTTTTAGTTACTCAAAAGTAATTTTTAAAGATATAGGCTATAAAAATTATGCATATCATCTCATCATAGTAATTAATACGAATTTAGTATACTGAAGCTGAAGTACGCTGAAGTACACTGAAGGGTACTTCAGTGTACTCTTTCTACATAGAGGTCAAAAGAGATATTAAGACCTTAAAAGAGAAAATAAGTTTTTACTTTTTATATTCCTTATATATATACAGTCGGTAACAAAAGTGTCCGAACACTAGCAAAAATTCCTATGTAAAAAAAGTACACTTAATACGCTTTTGTTAAATAAATCCTTGTCGAATCCTGTTCTTAGAGAGTGTGGAAGCCTGATTCGATAAGGATTTATTTAACAAAACTGCATGAAGTGTACTTTTTTTACATAGGAATTTTTGCTAGTGTTCGGACACTTTTGTTACCGACTGTATATATATATATATATATATATATATATATAGTTTTTCTAAGATTGACGATACATTCTTGAGGCTTTATAAGAATTAACAACGTGAAGATCATGAGAAATACCAAGCAAAAACAGATACAGCACTCTATAAAATTCTTTCTTGAACATAAAAAGCTACAGGTAGTATCTAGCGCTATGCAGTGAGATTAAAGTGAGGTATATACGTTCTTTTTTTAGGGATGCTTTACTTCTATTGGAAAAGACAAAGTCACAGACGGGTGTAGCTTATAAAAGAAAATTGGTTATATGGTAAAAACTTTACAACAGTTGTTGGTCCCAAGAATGCATATCACAACGATTTCCGAAAGTATATTTTTTTTACAAATATTGTCACCATAATCTCATGTGCATCCATGAGTATATGACATCAACCCATTGCAGAAATAATTAGGACTCACCTAAACCGAAGATTCTGTTATATTCTTTTATGGTTCATGAGCCACTGAGTGGTAAAGGGTGAGGATGCTCTATAAATAAAAGCACCTTTAATAAGCATCTGCCACTGAATCACATATCCAAGTGTCTGCGATAAACAGAATTGCTTGTATTTTGACCTGTATTTTATTCATCATTCATTTGAAGCATAGTTAATGTTTTGTTTTGTTTCACCAATCAAAAAAGCCGCCGATATTGACATTCATTAATGAGGCATGGAAATCTATAATGCTTCTTTGTCCTCTAGCCTCTTTAAGTTCATTTTTTCCCCATTGTATGTGTACTAAAAGTAGCAACCAGAAACTCAATAAATTTCGAAGATTTTTAAATAGTTGTTTCTAGGCATTACTCATCACTCTTTTTTTTTTTTTTTTTTTTAATCAACGTAGTTTAAATTAAAGTTTTTTCCATTAACTCCATATTTAATAACAAAAGTATCCTTATCTCGAATCGTGCATGTTGTTAGACATAATCAATTTCACAGCATATTGACGGTGATGTAATTCTGAAACAAAGTAATTGTCACTAGCTTGTTTTGTAAAATTTATGTATAAAAATAATAATAACTGAAGGAATGACAATAGACTGTATCTGCTCAGAGCAATATGAATATATTTTTGGAAAGCACTTTTCAAGCTTAAAATTTACATACTTAATAAGAACATATTTTGATGTGTGTAAAATAATTATTTAATACTCTTCGGTTGTTTTGATTTAGAAAATGTTGCAATATTACCTTTTTAAGTAATCTTAAAACATTATAGTGTTACAATCATTTTTGAAACTGTGTAATTTAAAAAATATCTATTCAATACGTATAGCAATTGAAACAAATATTAAAAGCAAATACAATTTATCGTTCTGATCCATATGGAAATGTGATTTTTTCCAAATGGCTTGAAATGCATAAGAATATTCCCTCAAGGTAAGTTTAATCTGATATTTCGGGAAAATATATATTTATGTAATTCGCAAATGGAATTTTCCTTTCCTTTTCACTCATCTTCTATAAAATAAACAGAAACGCATAGAAACATTGCTAAAAATTCA
This sequence comes from Salticus scenicus, assembly GCA_963930645.1. Lineage (NCBI taxonomy): Eukaryota > Metazoa > Arthropoda > Arachnida > Araneae > Salticidae > Salticus > Salticus scenicus. The sequence goes on from OZ005655.1 coordinate 95,976,178, forward strand.
GTAAGCCATTTTCAGATGCATTATCTGAATGTAAGCTTATGATAATACAAAGTTTGTTTCGAATTATAAAAAAAAGTTTTATCCTATTTAACTTTATATTTAATAGCGGTATTATATTATATTATTGAATGATAACTAAAAGAAATTCGATCGAGGAATCTGATTTCATGATATTAAAAATGTTGAATTTTTATTTAAATACTAGTCGGTGTGTGCATACCTAGCGCTCGATTTTTATTCGTGTATTTCCAAATATATTTCTCGATTTCACCGTGTAAATTTATAATTGTACGTTTTGAAGTCCAAATGTCTCCAAGAAATTAAAAAGGCCAGCTTAATCCTTTAAACTTTAGAACCACTTGTCTATTTATATATTTATATTACTAATTTCTTGTGACATAGTTAAATTCTAGATATTTAATTTATTATTATTATTTTACTCTAACATATTAAAAATCCGCGTAGCAACGAAAGTAATTTATTCTAAAATCGATATTCAATTTTTATTAAATCACACAATTAACTGTGGAAGAAAATCATATTTATTGAAATTTTATTTTTCCGACTGAGTGAAAATAATGCCTGGACCGGGAGTCGAACCCCGGAAATTTGACTTACAAGGTCAAGGCTCTACCAATTGAGCTATCCAGGCCGACACCCTGGTCTGCATTACTCACTCAGACAACCATTAGGCAGAAACATCTTTGGTCTATCATGTAGATAGCTCGACAGAAATAAGCCTCAAGAAATGGAAAACACCATTAGATAATGGGAGAAAGAAATACAATTTTTATTAAAATCACACAATTAACTGTGGAAGAAAATCATATTTATTGAAATTTTATTTTCCCGACTGAGTGAAAATAATGCCTGGACCGGGAGTTGAACCCCGGATCATTGACTTCATGGTGTTTTCCATTTCCTGCGGCTTATTTCTGTCGAGCTATCTACATGATAGACCAGAGATGTTTTTGCCTAAAGGTTGTCTGAGTGTGTAATGCTGACCGGAGTGTCGGCCTGGATAGCTCAATTAGTGGAGCCTTGACCTTGTAAGTCAATGATCCGGGGTTCGACTCCCGATCCAGACATTATTTTCACTCAGTCGGAAAAGTAAAATTTCAATAAATAAAATCGATATTGTTTCGTATTATTTATTGAGATCCAGTGAACGATTCTTCCAAATACCGGCAAATCACGTTTTTTTTTTTTTTTTTTTTTTTTTTTTTTTAATCTGAGTACATTGTCGCCATTGTGAAATTTTCCAACCATGCATACAATTTTAGTTTATTTATTTCAATTCATTGTTTTAACAATTACATCATTTTCAGCATTAGTTTCGGGAAACTTGGGTTCTTATTATTAAATAAATACATCTTTGTTAAGTTTTTGTAAAATTTTATAATAGAACACTTGCATAAAAATATGCTGAACTAAAAAAATTACAACCAAAAAAATAATGCTTGGCTTGAATACAGTATTTTAGTATATGGGCAGATGATCCAAATACCAAAACAAAACAATTTTATATTAACGTATAACAATAAAAAGAATATGCTCATTAGGTTGCAAAGGTGCCCTAGGCTGCAATAGAAGCAAAAACTTTATGCGAGGTCGATTATTCAACAACTGCTGAACAAGTTAGAAAGTGTGTAAAGTCGGCTAAACTCGCGTATCCAACCTGCCCAAAACATGTCGAATGATGAAAAATCGGAGGACATGCCACTCGAGGGCATTAAATTTTTGAAAACCTTATTTCGTTCGAGTAGGATATATCTGAGTTTGTCCTGCTCATAAACATAACATAGTGTCTTTGATAGTAAAACCAGCACCAGTGCTTGTAAAATGTCATCGACGATGTGTCAATATTTAGTTTAATCAAAACTCGAAGATAAATTACACAGGCCTGCAAACTTTGAGTCATGAAAAAGTGTTTGCAATGTAATAACAGATTGTTATTTGGTGCACTGAGTTCAAATATGGCATCCGTTTTCCTCAATCACGTACGGATTTTTCACAATTTGGGCTTAAATATATGGACAAGAAAGGACCTATGGACAAGATATGGACCTATTTTACATATTCTGTGGAAAAGAAGGTTCTTTTAAAAATATTTTTAAATGTTTCATTTGCAAATTAATTAATATGTTAAACAATTGAAAATGATTTACAAAATATATTTTGATTTTATATTAAATGGAAATTATATTATTTAGAATAGTTAATGGTTACCATTTTTTAATACATCTTGAATTCCTACCCTTCATGCTTTCTTTTCCCTTTGCCCAGAAATTTTCTTTTGGCTGTTTGGTTAGTTGGTTGAGTTTTAACGTCGCACTAAGACTATGGGTAATTTACGACGGTATGGGACGCACTCCTAAGGAATGACTGGAGATATGCCATCGCAATTTTGATCCTTCACGGAGGGTAGTCCCCCACTCCGGTGAGTCACCAGAGATATAATTTGGCAGGAAACATGGAGGACATTGCGACCACGATGGATTTTACGAGCACCAGCCACCGAGCACCAGCCACACGACGGTCTTTGGCCGGCTCGAGCACTGAACCCGCAATCTTCCAATTACAAGCTCGGTGCTCTACCAATCGGGTTACCGCGACCCGTTCCTTTTGGCACTTAGTCTATTGTAGGCAGTACAGGGAAATTCGCTGTGTAGCATTCAATAGTAATAGGCCATCATACTGTCGTTTCATCTAATATCTACGCTCAATTCCATTTTAATTTTCAATTTTTTTTTTTTTTTTGGTACGTCATGTAATTTATTTTTATTTTTTTTAAATCAGCGTCAAAAAATCTATCAATATCAACTATTGATTTATAAACAGTTTTTTTGGTTGCAGGCCTGTGTTATCATTACTTAATTCTGTAATATTAATAAATCTATCTATCAATGCTTATTTATTGTTAAAAATAATCAAGGGGCTCGTCCATGTTCCAAACATAATTTTATTTTTTAATACATAATTTTTAAATTTCTGTAATGACAATTAAAATATATTTGTTTTCATTTATATACCTTTTCTTAATCTTATCAGATTATTGCTGAGAATTAAAATTTATCTCAAAAAATTTAATATATTTTGATAAAAATTCGTACTATATAAAAGTATAACGAATCTTTCAATACATTTTTATTTTTCTTTAATTTTTACCCCCTACAAAAATAAGTCACTTTAACAATTTAATTAGAATATGCATGATCGTATGTATGCGTTTCTTGACTATTGATTCATTTTTTCTTTCTTTTCGGCTATGCACATTGCCATTTCACGGAAAGAAATTTCGTTTTTTATATGATCATGAAAACTGTTATGCAAATACACAAATCATCAGCTTATATATTTATTCAGGACTTTTTTTTTAGTAGTTTAGATTGCGTCAGCTAAAATTCCAGGGGAAAAAAAAAACATCGAAGTGTTCGATACAGGAAGTAAAATTTATTGCATGAATATTTAAGCGCGATATAATATTAAATTCTGACCGTTCATTAAGATTCATGACTGGATATAAACTGAAAGTAAATAGTTTTTAGTTTAGGTTGCCTCTTACTTTACAACAACGAATAGGATAAATTTATCTATGTAGCTTAGTCGAATATGGCCATATTTTAGAAAACCATAGAATTTATTAAATTAAACTAGCATTTTACAATAAATTTATTTAAATTATTTATTTTAAAGTGATTAGAAAATGTGAATTTTTCGAAATATTTATGGTAATAGATTATCCAAACTTCACAGATATACTTGCTTTAACTACATACAAAATTTTTCACGCTTTTAAATTTTTTATTCACCCATAATCTGTACAGTTACGTATAATCTGTTTTATTTTCTCTTAAATCATATTGATTGAAATGTAAGTTAATAAATTTTCATAATAGTCTCAATATGCATAGCGTTTGAAATTTTTTGATGTCATGTATTCCCTAAATATTAAACCTAGGCATAAAAGGTAAATTACAAATTTGCGCATAAAAAGCTATAAAATCTAATAAAATTCATTTAAAATTTCAGGTTGTTTAATTTCAAAAGTAACAAAATCAAAACATTTAAAACGACTCCCATGCAAAATTTTACACTATCTGAAAAAGCCTCATACAGTAAAGAAATAATTTACAAAATTTTAGAAGTTTATTGTGAAATACTTCGATGTACTCTTTAACTACATTTCTTGCGACCATGGAAGCCTCTGCGCAAGTGCGGATTCAACGAGTCCACTAGTAAAATAGGGGTGTTGGTGTTGGTGTTAGGGATTAAGGCCGATTGACAACACTGGGGTCCTAGGCCTGAGGGGGAGTGCCTTCCGTGGAGGTCTTTCTAAGGGATCCTAGCCCGTATTTACGCAAGTTTCGGAGGAAACCACGGAAAACTCCGAACGGCTAGGCCGACGAGCGCGACCGGGGATCGAACCCAGCACCTCACGTCTACCAGCTTTGAGCGCAGAACCGCTCGGCCGCTGGTGGGCCCAGTAAAATAGGGGAGACGAGCTTTTCGTTGAGAGAAAATAAGCAATAAGGGAATACTGAATGACTGGATGCTTACTAAATTCAAACCTGTTGGTCAACTTGGAAACCTTCCAAGATTTTCAACTCGTCCTCACTGCTAGGCGTAGGAAACGTGGTTACACTATATGAATAGACAACGAACTGACTTTAACCACATTTGAATGTTTGGAGACATATTGTCAGCCAGAAAAAATAATGCAGTCAGTTTGCGTTTCAGGAGTCATACACAAAGTATGAGTGAAAACAGTAATGTTGTAAATAAATAAATACGTTTACATTTACATTTTGCGACTAGTATGTCAACAAGTGTGTTTAAACATATTTCTTGCGACTAGCATGTCAACAAGTGTGTTTAAACATATTTCTTGCGACTAGCATGTCAACAAGTGTGTTTAAACATATTTCTTGCGACTAGCATGTCAACAAGTGTGTTTAAACATATTTCTAGGGCATTTTATGGTACAATCTTGAAATTTTGTATGTTACATTATGAAGGTACGGAGCAGGTTACTGATTGTAAATTTTATTAATGGAATCCATAAAATATTTTGAACTCCAGGAAATTTTATTATTATTTTTACACATCTTTATGCTGTTTTGTGTGTCTAAATAAGTGAATTAATAAATAATAACAGGAAACTTGGCGTTGGAATATTAAAACTCGAATAAACTACTACGTCAGAAACGCCAAAAGAAAAATATTTGCGATGCAATATCGCAAATATTTTTTATTTGGCGTTTCTGACGTAGTAGTTTATTCGGGTTTTAATTGAATTAATGCCAAGGTCAACATTTTTCGAACATCCCGTGTTAATTTTTTCATTTTTTCATTTTTTTTTTTTTTTTAAGTTTTATTTCCTCTTACTCGCACCACAGAGAAAGTGTTGTTCTTGGTTAATTTTTTTTTTTTTTTTTTTTTTTTTTTTACGATTTTATTCTGTTTACATATTTTGGAGTGTTTTCAATCCAAATAGTTAGGTTTTTAGTTGTTGGTCAAGTTATGTGTGCCTGTGTGAGGAATTCTGGCATCAGCACAAACCAAGAATAAAGAATAACTTGGTATTCTAAATGTGTATCACATGTAGAACATTTTGTTGAAATCAGACAAACTGTTTGTATACAAGTACTCACAAACGTTTTGAAATACATTACGTCTACTGGCGAAATTTCTAGTGGGCACAACTTAATATTCCTAGACGGCAAAATCAAACAAAATTAAATTTGCAAATATGTACACAAAAGCATATTTTACAAGGAACTTGATAAGAAATGTAATTATCCTTTGTTTACAGGGCTACACAAAGAAATTCAAATATATTAGTGTTATGCTTTGAAAAGATGCGAAGTGCATTTCAAGTAGTCTCAGTTTTTCTCTGTGCTAAGTTTGCATACACTAATTGGTGTGCGTTTAATTTGTAAATACAGAGTTACTGAAAGTTAGAGAAATAAGTTTCGAGGGATAGTTTGTGCGGCCACAGAAAAATTATAATAAATTTAATATTTAATATTAGCTTTAAATGTTTTATATATATTGCTGCAATATTCAAACGTGGTGTTGAGGGCGCGGTAACCACTTCTTCTACAAAACATTATACCAAACAAAACGGTATCTAAAATTATTTTGAACTGTTTTTGAAGTACGCTGGAAATGTTTAAATACAGCATCTCTTATCAAGTTAACCCTTCGAAGGGCGGTGGAACATATTTTTTGAACTTAATGTTAACTCCCAGTTGCAAAAACTAGCCACAGGATTTTTTAATAAAATATTACTTTTATAATCTAGGAAACACTTCATTTCTTTCTTTTTTTTTTCCTTGACTTGTTCATAAATTCTGGTGGTTATAATATTGAATTATTGAAATTACCTTGCCATTTAGAGGGTTAAATTTTAATAATATATAAAATAGTGTAATTGTTACACCAACTTTTTTTCTTTTCTTTTTCCAATCTTTGACGCTTCATCTAGTAATTTTATAAAGGCTGAAATACGATATTTTCATGTCGAAGTATTTTCTCATAAATTTAAAAGAATGCACAAGAAGCAAAATACTTTCTGTAAAAGTATTCGCTAAATAAAATATACAACATTTCAAAGTTTGTCTATAAAATGTTTTGATTAAATATTTTATAGCTGACAGTGTCATACTTTTAGATCCTTACATATTATGTAAGGACTTTTATGTTGATGTTTTTCAATACATTTCTTAAACTTCTATTTTCTTAAATAAAGTTTTTCTAATATCAGCGATTTCAAAATTCTAAAAATATTTATTTTTAAATGTTCACAGAAATCACTGAAAGAACGTTTTGATCTGGATTCGTTTATTTATTTATTTTATTTATTTATTTTATTTATTTATGTATTTATTGTATTTTCTTTCCTTTCCTTTTCTTTCTTTCTTTCGAAGTTTTAATTAATGGTTTTTAAAACAAATATACGATTTTTTATTGATAAACACAATTCTAGTAAACGAAAATCATATTTTTATTAAAATTTAGATATTAAAATGTTTATTTATGAAATATCAGCAAAAATTTTTAAGAAATAAGAACTGTTTTACGTTTGAGAGTAAACTATAGATTTGCAATATTAAACATTACGCTTGAAATACATAGTTGGTGAGTTTAATCTTTGTTTTATCAGCAGAAATTGCTATAAATAATATTATAGTTTTAAAAAATTAAAGAACACGCTCTTATAGAAATGTGAAATAAAACGCACAAAATATCTATCTTAGTATTAAAATTCAGGGTAAGAGAAAATCGTGTGAGTGACACACCGTAAGAAAGATAACTTAGAATTAACAAAAACCATTTTTAAAAAACCTCCCCTGACGGGGATCGAACGCTGGACTTTTAGATTCGTAGCGCGGCGCCTTACCTCTACGCCACATCGTTCACGTAGGGAAAGTATTTTTTTACATTATAAATTTTTTGTTTGCTCCCAGAGAAGTTACCACGGAGTAGAAAGAATAGGAGGGGAAAGTCCAATGGTGCCCAGCCTTTGAAAGTGGAAGACGATATTTTTGTAAATATTGAGGGCGCTGTAGTCTACTTTCTCATCGGTTTTCCTTGACAGGAATTTTCGGTTTTCGACTGCTTTTGGTGCAAAATAAACTATTATTATTACTAAAAGATATTTTAATCAACACAATTTTATCGTTTTCTCTTTCAACTTTTTTTTCTTTCTTGCTTATACTTTACGATCTTTTCTTTTCGTTTATTTATCAAACTACGAGTCCCTTTTTTAATATTTTGCCAAATAGATTGAAATGTAAGTTAATAAATTTTCATAATAGTCTCAATATGCACAGTGTTTAAAATTTTTTGATGTCATGTATTCCCCTAAATATTAAACCTAGGCATAAAAGGTAAATTACAAATTTGCGCATAAAAAGCTATAAAATCTAATAAAATTCATTTAAAGTTTCAGGTTGTTTAATTTCAAAAGTAAAAAAAATCAAAACATTTAAAACCCATGCAAAATTTTACACTATCTGAAAAAGCCTCATACAGTAAAGAAATAATTTACAAAATTTTAGAAGTTTATTGTAAAATACTTCTATGTATGAATAGACAACGAACTGACTTTAACCACATTTGAATGTTTGGAGACATATTGTCAGCCAGAAAAAATAATGCAGTCAGTTTGCGTTTCAGGAGTCATACACAAAGTATTTTAAACATATTTTTAGGGCATTTTATGATACATTCTTGAAATTTTGTACGTTACATTATGAAGGTACGGAGCAGATAACTCATTGTAAATTTTATTAATGGAATCCACAAAATATTTTGAACTCCAGGAAATTTTATTATTATTTTTACACATCTTTATATGGTTTTATATGTCTAAATAATAGAATTAGTGCCAAGATCAAAGTTTTTCGAACATCCCGTGTTAATTTTTTTTTAACACAATTTTTTACGTTTTATTTCCTCTTACCCGCATGACAGAGAAAGTGTTGTTCTTGGTTATTTTTTTTTAATTACGATTTTACTCTGTTTAAATATTTTGGAGTGCCTTAAATCCAAAAAGTTAGGTTTTTAGTTGTTGGTCAAATTATGTGTGCCTATGTGTGGAATTCTGGCATAAGCACAAACCAAGAATAAAGAATAACTTGGTATTCTAAATCTGTATCACATGTGGAACATTTTGTTGAAATAAGACAAACTGTTTGTATACAAGTACTCACAAATGTTTTGAAATACATTATGTCTACGGGCAAAATTTCTAGTGGGCACAACTTAGACTGCAAAATCAAACAAAATTAAATTTGCAATTATGTACACAAAAGCATGTTTTACAGGAAACTTGATAAGAAATGTAATTATCCTTTCTTTACAGGGCTACACAAAGAAATTCAAATATATTAGTGTTATGCTTTGAAATGATTCGAAATGCATTTCAAGTAGTCTCACTTTTTCTCTGTGATATGTTTGCGTACACTAATTGGTGAGCGTTTAATTTGTAAATACAGGGTTACTGGAAGTTAGAGAAATAAGTTTCGAGGGATAGTTTATGCGGCTTCAGAAAAGTTAAAATAAATTTAATATTTAATATTAGCTTCAAATATTTTATATATATTGCTGCAATATTCAAACGTGGTGTTGAGGACGAGGTAACTACTTCTTCGACAAAACATTATGTCAAACAAAACAGTATCTAAAATTATTTTGAACTGTTTTTGAAGTACGCTGGAAATGTTTAAATACAGCATCTCTTATCAAGTTAACCCTTCGAAGGGCGGTGGAACGTATTTTTTGAACTTAATGTTAACTCCCAGTTGCAAAAACTAGCCACAGGATTTTTTAATAAAATATTACTTTTATAATCTAGGAAACACTTCATTTCTTTCTTTTTTTTCCTTGACTTGTTCATAAATTCTGGTGGTTATAATATTGAATTATTGAAATTACCTTGCCATTTATAGGGTTAAATTTTAATAATATATAAAATAGTGTAATTGTTACACCAGCTTTTTTTCTTTTCTTTTTCCAATCTTTGACGCTTCATCTAGTAATTTTATAAAGGCATAAATACGATATTTTCATGTCGAAGTATTTTCTCATAAATTTAAAAGAATGCACAAGAAACAAAATACTTTCTGTAAAAGTATTCGCTAAATAAAATATACAACATTTCAAAGTTTGTCTATAAAATGTTTTGATTAAATATTTTATAGCTGACAGTGTCATACTTTTAGATCCTTACATATTATGTAAGGACTTTTATGTTGATGTTTTTCAATACATTTCTTAAACTTCTATTTTCTTAAATAAAGTTTTTCTAATATCAGCGATTTCAAAATTCTAAAAATATATATTTTTAAATGTTCACAGAAATCACTGAAAGAACATTTTGATCAGGATTCGTTTATTTATTTATTGTATTTTTTTATTTTATTTATTTATGTATTTATTGTATTTTCTTTCCTTTCCTTTTCTTTCTTTCTTTCGAAGTTTTAATTAATGGTTTTTAAAACAAATATACGATTTTTTATTGATAAACACAATTCTAGTAAACGAAAATCATATTTTTATTAAAATTTAGATATTAAAATGTTTATTTATGAAATATCAGCAAAAATTTTTAAGAAATAAGAACTGTTTTACGTTTGAGAGTAAACTATAGATTTGCAATATTAAACATTACGCTTGAAATACATTGTTGGTGATTTTAACCTTTGTTTTATCAGCAGAAACTGCTATAAATAATATTATAGTTTTAAAAAATTAAAGAACACGCTTTTATAGAAATGTGAACTAAAACGCACAATTTCTTAGTATTAAAATTCAGGGTAAGAGAAAATCGTGTGAGTGACACACCGTAATATATAACTTAGAATTAACAAAAACCATTTTTAAAAAATCTCCCCTGACGGGGATCGAACGCTCGACTTTTATATTCGTAGAGCGGCGCCTTATCTCTACGCCACATCGTTCACGTAGGGAAAGTATTTTTTTTGCAATATAAATTTTTTGTTTGCTCCCAGAGAAGTTACCACGGAGTAGAAAGAATACTGTTAATCTGTGGAAGTTACAAACAAACATACATACATATATACAGGTGAAGCTAATAAAAGCGTGTTAAAATATACAAAAATTTCTGTTACATTTTTCAGTTACCCCAAAAACGACTAAAGTTGGGAACTGTGTTGAAATTTTATATTCATGCTTTTGAGTGACTGTTTACTGATTTATTTCTTGAGCACATGTATTACATGCCATTTGACCGATGATTCAGTGGTAGTAGATATTTTAGGTGCAATAAAATGTACCATTTTCTTAATTATGATTTACTAACTTATCTACATTTACAAATTTACAATTATATACATATTAGATTAACACATTTAGGATCTCCCATTTCGACCCTTCCATTACCAATGCCTGCCCCACAAGTCAGAAAAAAACAAACAATAAATGCACCGCACGTGTCTTGACACACGGCGACCTCTGGTGAAGAGAAATCCGTAACTTGCCAAAGTTTAGATTTTCGAATAAGATATTAAAAATAATTTTCTTAATTATTCGAGTCTGACCGTTATTTCTTGACGATTTTTAACAGGCAAATCTATGCATTTTTTTAGAGCATATTATTCTTTACATTTTAGCACCGGTTTCATCTTTAAATGAGTAGAGTAATTAAATCACTAAAATTCGCCCCCAACTTTCGTGGCTGATTGCTATTTCTCGAAGGTTTTGACCAGGCAACCCTATGCCATTTCGTAGAGCGTATTATTCTCTACACTTTAGTACCAGTTTCATTTTTAAGTGCGTGGAGCAAATAAACCCCTAAATTCACACTCTATTTTCGCTGACCACTGTTTCTCTTTCTTGACGGTTTTTAACAAGCAGCCTTATGCCATTTGTAGAGCATATTATTCTCTACATTTTAGCATCGGTTGATCGGTTTCATCGTTAGGTGTGTGGGGTAAATAAACCGCTGAAATTCGCACCTATTTTCGAGGCTGACAACAATGGGGTGAATAAATCATGAAATTTTTTTTCCGGAAGTGAGGTTTTTTTCTCTTAAATTTAACCGCTTTGGCCATTTAACCCTTGCAGATTTTTATTGTAAACACTAGTTCTATCTGTATTAAAAAAGAAAAAAAAAATCAGCTTTTAATTTATATGGTCGATATTTTTTTCTTCACTTTTTTTTTAAGGAAAAACAAGCAACTTAGAGCTTTTGACGAGCTGCCATATGCCTAGATATAGTGCGAAAAAAAAAAGGCTAAACTATTAACAATCACGTGACTAAACTCTGATAAACGCAAAATTACCTCATTAATATCCTCTAATTTTGAGAAAACTGAATAAGGAAGTTGGATTACCATTAGAACACCGAATTTCAAGCAGTTCTGATTCAGGTCACTATTTTATAGAGTTATATATCTCTTTATAATCTGGGAAAAGACCTGGAATATAGAAGTATCTGGTCCTGTTAAATCTGTTCTGCCAAGGGTTTGATTTTATCTGAAAGTCGTCTACAAAAACAGGAGAGCTATCCCCTCACTGAACGATCAAAATTGTGATGACATGGCTCCACACTGCCTTTATGAGTGACTCCCAGTCTGACACCAAACGCTCATTATTAACTCAGCTGTGATATTAACACGTTCAGCGCCATGTCAGCCATCGATGGCTGATACTTAACTTTCTGTTTAGGCCAGGTCAGCCACCCGTGGCTGACAGTGTGAAATATGATATAAAACTAAAAAAAAATACATAGTTTTAAGTAATTACTGACAATTTATTTAAATTTTACTTAATTTTTATTTATTATAGGATTATGTCATTAAGGCATTTTAATAGATTTCATTGAAACACGGTAACCATAACACGCTTCTAAGCAGCGCGCGTGGCCTGAATGGGATTTCCTTAAGAATTCGCGTGGCGCTCAACGTGTTAATCAACTCAATCTCAACCTATGTAACCTATTGTGGCCAGATTACAGTGCATTTATAACACAAAAGAATTAAAAATTATTACAATCATCCATTTATGGGTGTATTTTTTTATTCTGAGTAAATAAGGACTAAAAAGATAATAATTACGATGAATAATTTGCTTTCTATACTTTTTTTTATTGTTATTATTTAGAAAAAAGGTGCTAGAAATAGGGACTATCCTCAGAAAGTTACAATATTTCGGCACTTTAATGCAAACCGCCTAAATTCTACAGGAATTCATCATTTAAAGTATGATTAAAAATGTAATCAAAAATCCATAATAGTTGCTACTGTTCTCAGAAAAATTATGTAAATGTCAATGCGTAATTACATTTTAATATATGTATAACATTATCATTTATTAGAAAATTATTCTCAGAAAAGAAGAGATTAAAATATTTTAATTTTATAGCAGTTTTGTAGAAAGCAAATTTTTAGGTTCTGTAGACAGATCTATTACTAATTTACTAATGATTATTATATTCGTAGTTTTCGATGGAAAAATAGAAAAGATTTAGAAATATTTTATCTCGGATATCTAATAAATAAGAACATTCTTCTGTATTAGGAATAAAGTAGAATACGTTAATCTAAAAGCAACCTTCTTGTACGTAGGTTAATCTGTTTCGCAAACACATCTTTCGCAAATCTACTGAAGATTATTAGATTATTTCATGGTGAATAAACTATTCAAATTTTTGTTCTTTTGTGTTTGACGTTAAACCTGATTTATTTTATTTTATTAAATCTTTACATGCAGAAAAAGTCTGAATTTTTTATTTTGTATTTGCGCCATATCCTCCAAAACTGGGATATGTTGAAATATTGTTGTAAAAAAATATTCCATATCAGTAGTCATAAATATATAAATATATTTATTTTCCATAAATTTTTCTATATAAATGAAATTTATAGTCTAATTGATTTTTACCCAGGTCAGTGGTATTGCAAAGTTCAATTAAAAAAGATTATGTTTTCTATTTTAGAAATAATGACTTTTATTTTTTAGAATGCTGTACAACATAAAAAGGGAAGCTGTTATTTAATTTAAAAACTTTAATAAGGCTTTTAAAAACAACAAATAAACATTATTTATTTGATGCTGTAGTAGAAAAACAGTTCTTTTATAATGTTCATATCATGTTTTTTAATTAGTTTTCAATTTTATTTTTGGTAAATTAGACTTTTAAAAATCGCGAGAAAGCTTTTCTCTCTCTTTTTTTTTTTTTTTTTTTTTTTTTTTTTTTTACTTCCTTATACAACGTATAAAGAAGTATTGTAGTCCCGATTTCCGAAATGGATTTTTTATCTCGAATAACTCAAAAACGAATGATCACAGAATGTTGCAAATTAATGCTTGTGACTGTCATGATGTCTAGTTGTATACCTGCTACATTGATCTTAATACCAGCTCCCATTTTAGAGATATCTATGACTTTACAGGAATTTTCGTAATGTCTGTATGTACGTATGTGTGTATGTATGTGTGTATGTATCTCGCATAATTCAAAAAACGGTTGGACGTAGAATATTGCAAAATGGAATTTAGGTTTGTTGTCATATAGTTGAGCACCTGTCTTTTGGGGGACATTCACGAAAAATATATTCACAGTGTCCAAAAATACAAAGATTTTGGCCATTATATATGACCTATCATCATATAGATGTCAAAAGAAGCTAATGGTAGAGCCCGTAATGATATTATTATGAAAGTTGTCCACATTTTTGCGTGTAGAAAGCAATTATTAAAGTCATAAGCATAATCTAGTTGACGAATGCATTTTATTTAATGAATATTCAGCCCATAGACAGAGCCCGCAAGTATATTATTACGAAAATTGTAGACAGTTTTGCAAGTAGAATATAATTCTTAAAGACATAAGCAGATTCTAGTCGATTAATGCACTTTATTTAATGACTATTCCGCCCGCAGATGGAGCCGGTAATAATATTGTAATGGAAGTTGCCGACATTTTTGTATATAGAAAGTAATTCTTAAAGATATAAACAGGTTTTAGTCGACGAATGCACGCTTTATTTAATGACTATTCAGTTCGTAGCTAGAACGCGTAATGATATTGTTCTAAAAGTTGTCGACAGTTTCTGTGTAGAAATTAATTCTTGAAAACATAAGCAGGTTCTTGTCAACGAATCTACTTTATTTAATGAATATTCCGCTCGTAAATAGAGCCTGCAATGATATTGTCATGAAAGTTGTCGAAATCTTTGCATGTAGAAAGTAATTTTTAAAGACATAAGAAGGTTTTAGTCGATGAATTCACTTTATTAAATGAAAATTCAGGAAACAGTTGAATAAAACGCTTTTTTGTGCCACAGAAACAATATTCAATGAATATTCTCGAAACAATCCAATAAAAGAGTCATTTTTACAAGAAAAATCAAATAAACATTGTTAAATACACTACAAAGCAGAAATTTTGCTAATTTAGGATCAACTGAAATTTTCAAAGTCTCAATAAAATTTAAATTCAACGTGAGTATTGTCAGTGGTTTTTAGATTTTTTTCAAGGTAGTTCTGCGTTAGAAACCAATGAATCATTATAAAAAATTTCAGTGGTCGGCTCCTATTGAAGTTCGAGTTTCCAAACTTTGAGAATCCTGAACGAAACATTCTACCATATTCTACAACATTTGAATTCCTAATTTCACGCTAAGTGAACGCTTCATTCGTGGAAATGAAGAACTATCTGTTTCCATTTCTACTGCAATACCGTATACAAAGTAGCACGTAAAGATTTAGACAAGTTTTATTCTATATTCATCAATAATCACTTTTCTTTTTTTATTGTCTCATTAGTAATTTATAGAACTTTCGAAGAATTAAATTCTGCGCTGTAAACTAATGAATCTTTCCGGAACATTCCAAAACTCTTTTTCTATTGAAGTTAGAGCTTTGAAACTTTGGCAAATCTAAACTACAAATTTTCGCCACATATGGTCACTAAGTCGCCAAATTCGACGCCAAATGATAAATTTGATGCTAAGACCAATATCTGCGTTGGCTAAAATCTTGGCGTCTTGGCGAGATTATCTATAAAATTTTACCATGTTCAGGAAAACTGCAAAGAATTAATTCCTCATACACACGTGGTAAATAAAGTATTTTAAAACTAAATATTGAACTTTCTTTTCTTTTCTTTTTTTTTTTTTTTTTTTTGGTGTGTGTGTGTGTATTGACACGTTTTGAGTTTCCCTGAATATTGTTTTTAACGTTTAATCTTTATCTATGTCTTTTATCAGAATAACTTAAAAACAAATAATATAAGGCAACTCGAATGTTGTATTTTGAAGCTAATGTAAAGTTGTTACTTAAAAAAAAAAAAAAAAAAAAAAACTCAAAATTCATAATTTTTAAGGAATGGTACGGGTGAAAGTTGTCTGAATAATTTGAAATGAACATTAAACTTCAATAAGAGCTTTTTAATTCTCTTTAAATGTAAGTACAATATTAAATTTCAGGAAGGCGGTAGAGCCCCTCATACAGAATTATTTGTTAAATGAAGCTTTTTCGAAGCCTATTTTAAATTGTTTTTAACGAAGGTTTATATAACAGTATTCTTTACTTTATCATATCCCTTAATGCCCAATCTAACTTTATGGCATTAAATTTCAGAGTAAAAGAAAGTCGTGTGAGTGCCACACCAGATTATTTGTTTTTAAAATGACCCCTTTGAAATTGGAAAATATTAATAAATCCAGTGAATTGTTTGAAAATGTGTAAATGTAAACAAACATTCTCGTTTAGTATTGGTTTTCTGTGTCGGCTCAAATGCTCCTATTTTGGTCTTAAAAAGAGGTTTGTGCTGTATTATATATAATTATTCATTATTTTTTTTTAAATTAGCAATTAATATGAGTTACGTAATTCCTTAGATCTCACAAACTGCAGGGAGATTTTAATACTAGGATTTTCCTATAACACATTTCTGTCAATAACTGCAGGGTATCAAATATAAATCATTTCCAAACACAAAACGAAAAGGAAGAAATATATATATATACAATACATGAAAGTTATTTCTCAGCAAATATTCTGCTTACAAACATATTTTTAGATTTATTTTGATGGGAAAAATTTTTATGCAATGCTAACAATTATTCACTTTGAATAATTATAAATTTTCAATAATAATTTTAACAATTACCAGAAGAAGAAAAAGAAATCAAATTATTTCCTAAAATCATTTTGTCTTATTTGTAAATACTTTATTTTTAAATCGTTTTCAGGCTATTAACGCGAAAAATTTCATGTTAAAACTGGCTTAGTCTATAAAATTTTTTCTTTCTTAATACATTAAAATTAATTCCAAAATTCCCTAGATTTTAACATAAAATTTTTAAATAAATTTGTATTAGCGTAGATTTCTCATTTTAATCATGACTGATGATTTTTGTTTTTTAAATATACTGTACAATTTAAAAAATAGCAAAAATTCCTATGTACAAAAAGTGCACTTCAAACGGTTTTGTTAAATAAATCCTTATCGAATCATGTTCTTACACTGACTAAGAACAAGATTCGACAAGGATTTATGTAACAAAACCGTATGAAGTGTACTTTTTTTACATAGGAATTTTTTCTAGTGTTCGGACACTTTTGTTACCGACTGTACGTGTGGTATTAATCGTCATAGTACTCACATATTCTACACTATTGAACTAAAAATTCATAGGTATGTATAAGTAACCATTGATAATAATAGATTTCATGGATACAGAGCTTATACTTCTTTTACATAGATACACGAAAGAATTCTTTCTTATTATAGCGCATGGATTCAAATAATTTAAAATACGCTAGCATGTAAACTCTACGTTCAATTAAGAAAAGTGTGGGCAGGCATGTTATAAGATATCGTCGCAAGAGCTATACGAATTTATATGATTGCAGAATTAAAAGTCTTTTACACTGACATAGAATAAAATTATTTTACAATGCAGCTTAGATTTAACCAACTCGTGCTATTTGAAGTTGGGTTTAGTAATGTTATTATTTTAGCTTCTATATGTTGCATTGTTTTGTTATTGTACACAATGTAATTATAATAAATTATGCGCTTATTACAGATAGTTATTTTACAAAGAATCGTGAGGGAATTTACGCTTATTACGTCCTAATGGGGCTAACTACATCTCAAGTTTATTAAACTATTTAAAAGAAACTGCTATATGTTTTAGAGATTCGCTAAAGAATAAGTGTAACTGGAAATGGAGTGCTTAGCAATTTATTATTTTACAGGGAGACACAAAAAATTTCATATATTTTACGGTCCATTTTATAAACATACTAAAACATTAGGTGAAATGCACAAACATTCTGTTTTACACCTTTCTGAATTGTTGAATAATTCAAATTTGTTTAAACGCCCCATAAATACTAAATGTTCGGAAAGTTGGATGGAGCACTCCTTAAAACGCATGCATGAGCAATATAGGATTGTATACGAATTGAGGCCAATTATATACGCTATGATCCAAGATCTTGAGAGGAAATACCTTCCATAGGGTTGTCTTTAAGGAGTCTAGCCCACATTCATTTGAATTTCAGAAAAATAAAAACTACGGGAAATTTGAAAAATAGGTCGATAAGCGAGACCTGCAATCAAATCCGGCATTTTCTACTCATAAGTTGTGAGAAAAAACTTTACGTCCACTTATGACGACATTCATATAAGTCATTTCAGACGAAATATGCCTTTGATACATAAATAAAACATACAAATTTATAGAAAAAAAATTATATATATTTAACAAATACCATTTCGCAATTTCAAATAACTTTCAACAAAGTAAAATTTATTAAATCTTATAACTTTCAAATACAAATCTAAAGTACAAATATGTGATTATGTAGCAACGTATGCTATGCACTCTGATAAAAATTAATAGAATAAATGAAAAAAAATCAGCAATTTCAAGTTTGATTTCTTATATATGTTTTTTTTATTTTAAAACGTGAATATTATGCAATCATTAAACAGTAACACTTCTTTAGCAAAAAAAATTTCATCAATAAAGGTTTTTTTTTTTTCTTTAGCTATCTTTAAACTGAAAATTTTCTAAAAAAGGTCAAGTAATCAACTATAAATTAATGGAAAGTAGATTGCGATTTCTATGGTTATGATTTTTCACACCTTAGATGTACTCCAATAAATCGCGGTGATAAGAATAATATGCTTAATTGGCTACACATCAAATAAAAATTAATAAATATCCTGCATCTCAAACCAATTCAGCACATTCCAAGACTTGTGGTTTAGAGCATTGTCCTCTTGGAAGATTCATATCTAGAAAAGACAGAAGTCACAAACAGGTGTATCTCAAAAGCAATAATGGTGACATGATAATTGTTCTACAACACAGATGGGTCAAAAAATGGAAATGACAAAGCTTTCTAAAGGTTATTTTTATTCTATAATATAGTCACTACCGGCTTGTGTGCATCAAGCAACGCATGCATTAATGAAGTTGAAGCTGGAATTAAACGAACACTTAAACGACCATCCACGCAATACAGAAGTAACTGGGATTTGTCTGACTCGAATTTTCTGTCTTCTTTCATGGCTTAATCGTGATGTCCATGGTTCCAACAACTCGTAAATGAAAAGGATGTTTGGTGAACAGACAAAAACTTTTTCAAAGTACGAATTCTTCTGCTGAGTCATATGTATCCAGATGTACACTATGAACAGTAATGCTTACACTTTGACCACATGATATTCATTTTTCAACTGAGCTATAGACTATAATATGCTTTCTTTTACTAATCAGAGTAATTGGAATATATTAATTAGGTGTAGAAATCCATTTTTTTTCCCACTAGCCATTTCTCATATCTTTTATCACATACTAACAGATGGAATACGAAAACACCCACCGGATTTCGAGAATTCCTAATTACTCGTCTTTAGACTCATCCATCCCAATATAGCCTTATTTCTTTATCAACCTCACTTAAAATCACCAGTCTTGTGTACTGACCATACTTTCAACTGAAAAAAAGATCCTTGTCTCAAACCTTGGATGTAAGCTAGACCGCCAACTCCTCTAATAATCCTCTGACCTGAGGTTTACGTCAGACAAGGTAAGGCGATACAGGATGGTGTGGGTGTATTGGATGTAATCGGCCGATCTTTCGTGACGTACTGCTCAGTTTGGAGGCATTGTTAAGGAAGGTATTGGCAAGACTCACTCTCGCAGCATATTGGCAGGGATAATATTTTAAATAGCTTGTTAGTTTAAGATTTACCAAAAGAAAATAATGATAACAGAAAGAATGATGTTAAGCAGTACCTCTTGAGAGTAACGTATTAATTCTGAATACTTTTTTTTTTCTGAAAAATCATTAACTCTCATAATTTACATACAAAACGGAAACATATTTTTATGCGTGTACAATAACTATTTAGTAATCTTTAGTTGCTTGCAAGGTCATCTTAAAATGTTTTGCGAATGTTTTTCTTTTTAAGTATTTTAAAAATTTATAATATTACAATCGCTTTTGCAACTATCTAACCTTTCAAGTATCTATTCAGTATGTATAGTAATAGCAACAATAATGTGTATCCCAAATAAAATTTATTGTTCAGATCCATATTCAAGTATGACTTTTTCCAAAATGGCTTGAAATGCAAAAGAAAATTTACTCAAGGTAGATTTAATCTGATTTATCAGGAAGAAAATATCTTTACATAATTCGTGAGTAGAATTTTCTTTTTCGTTTCATTCAATTGCAATAAAATAAGCAGAAATAGATAAATTGCTACGAATTCAGTAATTCATTTTCCAATGCGTTATTGGAATGCAAGTTTAAAAATAGTGTGAAATATTTTTCGAATTATTAGAGATAATTTTATTTCACTGAACTTTATATTTAATAGCGGTGTTATAGTATATTATTAAATAATAATAATAATAATAATAATAATAATAATCAATAGTGTATTTTATTTTTATTTCATGATTTTAAATGTGTTAAATTCTTCTTTAAATAATTTTCTTTATTACTTTCTCATGCATATTTATATTAAAATTCTTGCAAGAAAAGTATGTGCATCTAGTAAAAAAATAAGCCAAACTATGAAAATAGACTTGTGTACGGGGTATGGGGCAGATAAATAAATTTTAAGAAAAATTACATCTATATTAATGTGTAATTTTACAAAAAATGTGATCTTCAGTGGCCAGTAAAGTCACATTAAGTGTTAATACTGACAAATAATCAGGGGGTAATCAACTATGTGGCTGATATTTCGGTGTTCTCTATTTTGCCTATATTCGTTCTGCTGAATTTAGCAACTGCTGCACATGTTAGAAGGTATACAAATACAGATAAACTCGCCTACCCAACATGCCCCAACCAACCAGATAAATAAATTAGAGTTCTGATTCAATGGATGAAGGATTAGCTTTCCGTTGTTCAAGAGGAATCACATGGCATGAACCAATAAATAGGTTGCTATGTTTGACCCTTTATCGCTATTTTGGCATTTAAAATTTCAGTTCGACAAATTATCATTATTATTAGGTCCTATGACCGAAACAAATTGTTTTTAAAATAATTTTGCACAAATTTCACATTTTAATAAATAATAAGATTTTTTTTTAATCGTTTCCCAGAAAAGTTTAAAAGTGTTTATAAAAGAAAAGTTAAACTTTTAAAGAGCTAAATTTAACAACAAATAATAATTTTTTAACTATTTTTAAGCATTTTGTCCGTTAAATTTCAACTACACGAAATAAAAAAGAAGTAAAATCAAAATCGAAATGATATAGAACAAAAGAATATTAAACTACGTTAGTAAACAAAAACATTGGCGGTTATGAGTTTTGCCAAGAACAATCTTCAAACCGTTGCCATAGAATACTTACTGAAAATAAGCTGTTACCAAGGGAACCAACGCATAGAGGGTTCATGTCACATGACTCATGTTGGACCATGTCAGGGTTACCATTTATCACTCTACTTTATTTATCTCGTTTGTCCCAACCACGTTGATTTATAAATAATCTGGAGCCGTAGCAGGCCATTTAAGGACATTATAAATTTGAAGGCCTTTTTGCGATAACCGAATAGTAGCTGATCTGATACCAAAGACAGCGCCAACGGTTGCAAAATGTGATCTACTATATGTGAGTATTTAGCTTGATCCAAACTCGAAAATAAAAAATGATAAAAAGCAAAAATATAAGTAAATTATAAATTAGTAATAAAATTATTAAATAAGAATTCTATCAAAATTTCTGTAAAAGCAGTCAATCCATCTATGAATGTTGTATCATTGCTAAATAATTACCAAGTGGTTTATCAATCTTTTCAAAGAAAGTTTTATTTTTTATTATATATTACTAACATTTGAAACTTACATTTAAAGTTACAAAACCATACAATTTTTGCTTTAAATGCCTTTTCTCATTCATATCAGATTATTGCTAATAATTTGAAATTTATCTCTGTAAAAATTATGATATTTTAATAAAAACACTTAAATAAAAATATATAAATCTTTCAATAAAATTTCACTTTAAAAATTTTTGCATCGTAAACGAACTCAGTTTAGCAATTCATTATGCATGATCGTATGTATAAGCTTTTTAACTATCGACTTTATATATATATATATATATTCCTGGCCTTTCATCCCCATTTTAGCATACGGAAAGAAACTTAGTTTTTTATATGATCATGAAAACTAATATGCAAATACATAAATCATCAGTTTATATATTTATCCAAGCATTTTTTATTGATAATTTACATTACATCAGCTTAAATATCAGGAGAAGAAAACATTTCAGCATTAACAATATGAAGAAGTTTACTGCATGAACATCTGAGGGAAATAAAAGCTTGATGTGTGTTCCATTTAATAAGATTCATGACCGTGTGTTATTAAAACTATACTTAGAGTTTTTAGTTTAGATTATCATTAAAATTTAATAACGGAAAAGATATGTTTATTTTTCCAACATACTCGAAATTAATTTCGTTCTAAAAAATCATAGAATTTAACAAAAGTAAGGTTTTGAAACATATATATATATATATATATATATATGTATATATTATATGTATATACTATTTATTTAATGATGAGGAAGTAAGATTTTTTATTTATTTACTGTATTAGGCTGTTAAAACTTCGTACATGCTTGCTTTCAATACATACAAAAATTTTCGCGCATTCGAAATTTTAATTCATTTCATAATCTATCCGGATATGTAATTTGTTCTATTTTCCATTAAATCATGTTGATTGAAATGCAAGATAATAATTTTTCATATTCGCTCCATAGACAGGGAGCTCGGAAAACTTCACGTAAACTTATATTCTCTAAACAGTAATGCTAGACATATAATTACAAAAGTTGCCTATAAAATATTATAATCTATCCGGATATGTAATTTGTTCTATTTTCTATTTAATCATGTTGATTGAAATGTAAGATAATAATTTTTCATATTCGCGCCATAGACAGGGAGCTCGGAAAACCTTAACGTAAACTTATATTCTCTAAATATTAATGCTAGACATATAATTACAAAAGTTGCCTATAAATGCTATAATCTATCCGGATATGTAATTTGTTCTATTTTCTATTTAATCATGTTGATTGAAATGTAAGATAATAATTTTTCATATTCGCTCCATAGACAGGGAGCTCGTAAAACCTTAACGTAAACTTATATTCCCTAAATATTAATGCTAGACATATGGTGTAAATTACAGTTTTCGCGCATTCGAAATTTTAATTCATTTCATAATCTATTCGGATATGTAATTTGTTCTATTTTCCATTAAATCATGTTGATTGAAATGCAAGATAATAATTTTTCATTTTCGCTCCATAGACAGGGAGCTCGGAAAACTTCACATAAACTTATATTCTCAAAACAGTAATGCTAGACATATAATTACAAAAGTTGCCTATAAAATGTTATAATCTATCCGGATATGTAATTTGTTCTATTTTCTATTTAATCATGTTGATTGAAATGTAAAATAATAATTTTTCATATTCGCGCCATAGACAGGGAGCTCGGAAAACCTTAACGTAAACTTATATTCTCTAAATATTAATGCTAGACATATAATTACAAAAGTTGCCTATAAATGCTATAATCTATCCGAATATGTAATTTGTTATATTTTCTATTTAATCAATATGATTGAAATGTAAGATAATAATTTTCATATTCGTTCCATAGACAGGGAGCTCGTAAAACCTTAACGTAAACTTATATTCCCTAAATATTAATGCTAGACATATGGTGTAAATTACAAAAGTTGCCTTTAAAATGCTATAATCTATCCAGACATGTAATTTGTTCTATTTTCTATTTAATCATGTTAATTGAAATATAAGATAATAATTTTTCATATTCGCTCCTGTGAAGTGGTTATTTTGGATAGACAGTACAGGTATGTAGAGAGGTTATGGAGGAAGATAGTTTTCATTACGTCGCAATATTTCCATATAAATAAAAGGCTTTCCTTTTCTTACGTTGTTCGCCGCCAGACATCAGATTTATATCTCTTCCACTGAAATACCCAAGATTCTTCCAGAGATGTTAAAAAGGGCAAAATCCAGAAATCAATAAAGATCGACACAAAAATGTGCGCAAAGTTCTTTATTCACTTGCAGCATAAAATAAAAAGGGAAGGTTCCCCTAACGGATAAATTTTCAAGACCTACATTAGTAGGTGCTCTAAGCAGGAATGATCAGAAAAAAATGATAAAGTTCCAGCCAAATTCAAATTATCATTACTTATTGGCATTTAATTCCATCGCCAGCAAGAACACATAAAAAGTGTTTTTTTTTTTTTTTTTTTTTTTTTTTTTTTTTTTTTAAGATACGTTATACTCTAATCAAACTAATAATTTTGAATACACAGAGCAGGAGTGCCAAAATATAATAACCCTTTTGAATTTCGCCAAACTTAAGTTATGAGAAATGAGAAACAACAATGGACAGATACATAAAATATAACTATAATTTAATTCTGTTCAAGGATAATTTTAACTAACTGGATAAAATTACGTTAGAAGTTAGACTGTGATTTAGGAGGAAGATAAATAAAATGAGCCAAGTGTTATTCCTTATAAGACTAAAAGATATCGTGAGATTTTGCTTGAGAGGGAATTTTTTTTTTTTTTTTTTTTTTTGGGGGGGGGGGGGGGGTACGAGGGGGCAAACTCGAGACACACCTTTTAGCGCTAAATTTGTCCTGCGAAATCTATCGGATCTGCGGTCATGAAATTTGGTGCGTAAATTGTTTATATGTACCCGACCTTTATTGTAACGGGTTTTACGAAATCCCTCCCCTTACTCCCTTGGTGTCGAGAGGGCTATAAACACGTGTAAAAACACGTTTTCCCGTTTGAATTCACCTTAAATTATCTTAGATTGGCTAATTTTGCTGTGTGGATCGAAATTTCGCAAAACTTCGAACTTAGCCACTGGGGAAGGGGGATTACGAATCGGGTAAGTTGCTGCCGAAAGCAGTGGGAACACGGACTTCTCACGTTTCGAACGAGAAAAATCTCTACCAAGCACAACGGGAACTTTAACTCAGGTTTATTAATAATGATATATGATTTGACAACTCATTTCAGTATTGTGTCCAGCGAAGCGGGCAAAGCCTGCTAGTGATTTTATATTTACTTTATTAAAAGTTATAAGCCAAAATCTAAACTGTGCCCACAACCGAAGACATTCCTTTATTTATATCTATTACTTTTTATGACACAGTGTATATGTTTCTTATAAAAACTATGAAGCTGTTTTACTCTTTTTTCCCCCCCTTAAAAAGAAAGAAGACGAAGAAGAAGAAGAAAGAAAGAAAGTAAAGTAAACGTATAGAAAATTTATTTATTCTGAGAATTCCTAAAATTTGAACTCCAGGAATTTTTTAGCAATTTTACAAAAGCTCGCACACTTTTTTTTTTTTTTTTTTTAACTCCTTCGTACTTTGTTATGTGTCGAAAATCAGTGTTAGTGTAATTGGTTTTAGTCAAGATTTTTTGAGCATCTTTTATTTGTTATTTACTTTTAAATAAAAATTATCACGTTCTTACTTTTTCTTACCATACGGTAGAGAAAGTGTTGTTCCTGAGTCATCTTTTTAAACTGAAATTTTGCTTTTTAGGTAGATTCCTTATAGGAGATCTACCTATTGCAATGGTTCTCATGACACGACTTCTGGAAAATTTCTTCATATCTTCACCGATCATCTTCCCCTAAAACCCAGAACCACCCTCCGTTCAAAAGTTTATATATATATATGTGTATAACGCTTTTTCCCATGTGATTGTGAACACGATAACTGGAGTGATTTTTATTTAAATTTAACCAGCTGGGGATATGTTGTCAGGACAGTAAAAATCTCGGTCGAGTTCGTAGATGGGGTATCCAGCTCAAAGGGGGTGGAAATGGTGGGTTGTGGAAATTTTCATTTGCCCATAATTTCTTTAATATTGAAAATAGGAAAATACTTCAGATCAGGGAAGTTACCGCCTTACCCAAAAGAACAATTTTTGTATTTAAGCTTTTTCGATAACTTCAGTTGCTTAAAAGTTACAAGTTAAAAAGTGATTTTTCGTCAATTGTAATGAAGTCGACATTTCTTTAGCTTTAATTGCTTAAATTTATAATCTGAAGCTTACGTCACGTGAAAGCGATAATAAAAAAGATAGCTGAAAATATAAAAATTATGGTAACAGCTTTAAGTAATCATTTAAAAATATAAAATTAAATTAATACGTTAGGTCTTGGTAAAAATATAGTTTGTGGTGAATAGTTTAGAACACCGGTTTACGCAAGAATTTAAATTTACGATTGAAATTGAGAGTAATATGTTACAACTTCATTTGACTTTTTATCTTGTGGAAACAAGATATTGGTTTGAGAATAGACATGAGGTTTTTGCATGGGAAGAAAATATAATGACGCCAAAGCTGCCATTTTCCATCGCCAAGCTCGCCAGTCATCAAATAACTAATTTCGTCGCCAAGTGAAAAAATTCGTCGTCAAGTATCAAATTTTGCCGTCAAATCACAAATTTCATTGCTAAGTCGCAAGTTTTGTCACCAAATTGTATATCGTTATGGTTTCTATTTGTTGAATGATTATGAGCTTGGATTTTAAAAAATTGAAATATTTACTGACAAATAAATCTAGCCTAAAATTTTAAGTAGAATGAATAGTAGTAGTTGATAATTAAATTTCTTAAATATAAAATAACGTAAATAATGCAATGAGTGGGAACAGAGTCATTGACTAAGTATGTGTTAAATGCATATGTAATATTTCTTCACTTTTGTAACATTAACGTAAAGGAATCTACCTTTGCCTTTAAGGTTGCCGAAAAGGGAAATTTTTTTATATATCTTGAGATCCCTGAACACGAAAATCGAATTTGAAGTTGTTTGTCTCTGTCTCTCTGTATGTCTGTCTAGGTTAGAATGTGTCTGTTCAAGAACAAAAATAATAGGATGCATAAGGTCAATATTCTAAATGTATATTACATAGGTATGCTACATGAAACATTTTAATGAAATTGAATAAATGGTTTGTTCACAGGCGCCTACAAAATTATTTGGATATATTACATCAATTGGCGAAAGATGTTAAATTCTGTTAAGTGCAATTTAACATCTGTAGACTGCGCTAAACAAAGTGAAATTCACAAATGCATATTTCATAAACGCATAAAAAATTTATTTATATTTCGTTTAAAATGCTACACAAATGAATTTAAATATATTATTGTTATGTTTGGAAATGTATTATGTTCATTTTAGGTTGTCTACATTTTCTTCTGAGTTAAATTTAAGTTCACTTATTGATGCATAGGAAATTTAGAGAAAATATATGCAGGACTACTGAAAGTTAAACAAATAAGTTCCAAAGAGAAGTGTATGTGAGGCAATTTTCTGAAAAAATTAAATAAATTTTTAATGACAGGCACAAATGTTTTATGAAAGTAGCT
This sequence comes from Salticus scenicus, assembly GCA_963930645.1. NCBI lineage: Eukaryota > Metazoa > Arthropoda > Arachnida > Araneae > Salticidae > Salticus > Salticus scenicus. The sequence continues at coordinate 96,003,674 of OZ005655.1, forward strand.
ACAATATTCAAACAGAAGGTTGATGGAAGTGATAACCTCCCTCACATGGATTTGTAGGTCAAATAAAACGGTATCTAAAACTATTTTAAACGGTTTTTGAAGTAAGCTGGAAATGTTTTAAAAAGGTACCTTTTATCACTTCGACTTTTTATCTACTGGCGGTATAATTTTAATTTCCTATCTTATAAAATCGAAATCATAAAAAGTTGTCAAAGGTATTTATAAAAGAGGAGAACTCATATACTTCACTTAAATCTTACTACATGGCGCTACACCATTAAAAATAAAGTGCTCAAAAATATGTAAATGAACATACTTATTTTGAAATGAGTAATTTTGTTTAAAAAAAAAAAAAATAGCTTGTAAAAAAAATTAGCTCAATTTTAATTACTACTTTCCTGTTGAATTGAGATTAAGCAATTACATATTTGGCGATTTATGTTTATTTTGGCGATATTTAGCATTTTTTTGGTAATTAAGAAACAAAACTTGGATTTTTTAAGCTTCATTTTATAAAAGCGATTAGCTAAAGTAATTATCTATCAGAAAAATCAGTTTTCAAAGAATTCTGCGCATTTATGAACTCTCCAGCATGTTCTAAAAAAATTTCTTGATGAAGAAAAATTAAGATCAAAAAGTTGTCAAAGCATCTAATTTTACGATAATTTGAAAATGCAATCATTTTCTTGATATTGAACTTAGAAAATCGCAAATTAAAGCTCTCGCTGATAAAAATATTTTTACTTTTTGTTTCATTATTCTACTATGTTTGATTCTTCCAATTTTTAGAACTTTACGGAAAAAGACTTTGCTGATTTGTTTGTTTCTGTATAATAAGCATCTAATGGTCTTGGGTTAATTCCTGGCGATTTTATCATTGACGTGTTCTGTTTTTGTGTTAGTAGTTGTTTGTTTGTTTTGCTTATTGAGCGCGGCGTGGCAAAACGACCGTTTCTGCTTGATAATTGTTATATTAATTTCTTAAAATTTAAACCTAAAAATTGCATGTACTATCTCAAAAATAAATAAATAAATAAATAAATAAAATAAAAAATAATAATCATAATAATAAAAATAATAATACTCGTGCGCATCTTCACAGTCAGATGCACTCACACAAAAAAGCTTATATGTTACATTAAACGCATGGCTGTTAGCGTAACCCGAGAAACACCACGAGGAGGTCGCCATGCATCGTTTCTCATGGGGAGTTTTGATAAGGCAGGCCCCCTTGCCTACTGCCAGAGGAGTTTTGATATTCCAGGCCCCATGCGTACTGCAATCAAACATCCCATATGATTTTAATTCTTTACACAAGGAATGAAACAACAGCAACACCATGTTTTAAAAAATTTCCTTAATTTTCGGAATTTCTTTTTCCTTTTTTTAACAAGTCGTTCTGAAATATACGCTTGTTCATTTTCATTTAGTGTTCCCATTGCCTGAGAAAGAACTGAGTCCCCTTCGATTTGAAACAAAGGTTCGTCAGTATCAGTCCCAGGCAATGAAACAGAAACATGGTTATTTTTACTGGTTGCGTCCACTGTCTGAGAAAGAACTGATTTCTCTTTAATTTCAAACGGTTCGTCATTATCAGTCTCAGACAGTGATTCAAAAATAGTGGGCAGACTTCTAAATTTTGGCAGTCTTTTTATTTTGGGATGCTTGAAAGGACGGCCCCTATTTAAAGCTGAAATATACATTTCTTTCTTTCTTTCTAAAACCCAATTTTTATTAGTATATGTTTTATTAATGATTTCGGAAATATAATTTGACTCTTCAGTTATTGGATTCAGTTGATTTTCATTTTGATCAAAAATATCAATACTTTTAAAAGAAACATTGGCCGAAAAATTTGATTTAGAAAAAGATGGATGAATAGTTTTCGAACCTGAAATATCATCAAACTCCAACAATCCAGCATAGAAGACTGGACATATGTAAATTTTGCGAGCATCAATATCCGTATACTCGAAAAATTGAAAAAAAAGCCATGTGAGAAACTTTTTAAAAAAGTAAATCACAAAAAGCACTTCTAAGAATGGATACGCCATCTCAGATAAGGTCTATAGTTAGACTGAAGGGTAATGCTAAAAAGTTAAGCATTTCATTGTTGAAAGAAATAAAATTTTGTGCATTGTTCACATTATTTATACGCAATTGTTGCAGGTGTTCGTACAATTGTTGAATTGCAATAATGAGTGCATTGTTCAAAAATGCTATTTATGATAAAATTAAAAAAATAATAATAATGTTGTTATTATTCATGAATTTTATTGAATGTACTTAAGCATGTTGACATCTTCACATTTGACACCCTTCAAGACACTCTTCTAAAACTTAATAAAGATCGCAAAATGCATTATTTTAGAGATATTGCTATTTTTTTCATTGAATATACTAATATGAAAATATATTTAAAAGGGACTAATGTGCAAGTTGTACCTGACGGGACTGAAGTGAAAGTTGTACCTCAAGGGACTAATGTGAAAGTTGTACCTCACGGGACTAATGTGCAAGTTGCACCGAACGAAAAAACTATTTTTTCAACGAAAATGCATACTAACCCTGGACGATAGGTCAAATATATCGTATCATATTATATATCGTATTTATCGTAATATAACTCAATACTTATTTCGCTTCCTTCTTCGACTCGTTTTAATACGCATTTTTTATATGCATGAGCAGCCCCCGAAAAAACAAAAACATTAAATCATTAAATTCATTTTTTTACTTATTTTTATTTCATATTATTTCACGCGGACTTTTTATTTCCTAATTCAAAATTATTAAAAAAAAACTATTTCGATATTGCTTGTAACGATACTGATTATTATTAATTTTCTTTTCTTTTTCTTTCAATAATAATTAAAAAAAAAAAAAAAAAAAGATTTTGATGAAATTCTGGCAAAAGTAGAATTTAGTTTAGGACGGAGGACTATTAGTATTTTTTTTTTTTCAAATTATAACATCGCTTTCAAATTATTCAATTATATTTTCGATAAATTTTAGATTTCGACAAATGTCCAACTATCGAAATCAACAACGCAAAAATCCCAGATTGAGACTAATAGGCCTTCAGTCCTAAAAAAAAAGTCCTTATCTCATTTGTAAAATATTGCATGTTTCCAAATTAATATCTGTTCACTTCATAATTTATTATTACTTCTTTTATGCTGAAATAAAAGAAGTTATTTAATAGAACTTCTACGAATTTCCACAGGAAGATTTCAAAGACAAAATTTATTCCCTCAGATTTTCAGAACTATATTTCGTGGCAATCTCATACTGGTTTGCGGAAGAATACATCGATGAAAATCTATCTTTGGTATACTGGGATTCATGATGGTCGATGCCAATTTTTGAGTATATTTATATTCAATAAGGTAAGTGAGCCAAAGGTAGCCAGTGTTCCTAAGTTAGCCTACCCTCCTAAAAAAGGTTTAATTCAATTTTTAATCACAAAATGGTGCTACTGTATTGTAAGTCATGTAGTATCTCTAGGGTATGTGACTAAATTTGAAGAAATTATCTTGATCGACCGACATTGTATGTAGTGATTTCACTTTAGAGGAGCAGTCCTTCTAATTTACAGGTAAGAAGATATTTTAATTTACATGTGTTTAAGTTCTTAGAACTTTGAGCTGTGATATATTTCCTGAAAAATTATTTCTTTCTATTTAATCACATTAGCTTCATTTTTAATCATTTTTTTCAGATTAAAAATTTATTGCTGAAAAAATTGCGACCCTATGCATGTTCTCAAGGTGGCCCAGATGTCGGCCAACCTTGGAACATATGGGCCAACTTAGCAAATAAATACGCAAATTAATACAATAAGAGTAACTTTCAAAATTTTTGCTTAAATATCTGAAAATACTTATTTTCATTCATTCTCCAACAATTTCCACACTATTGAGAATTTCCCGAAAAGAAGTCAATGAATCCCAAAATAAAATTCCTAAACTATTTTGCACAAAAAGTGGCTGAAAGTCTTTTTGTGTCAAAAGATAATATGAATAAGAAGAAAAACCCGAAAAATAACAAGAGAGCGTCTTAAGCACATTTTAAAAATGCTTTCAATGTATGGACCACCTTTGGAACACCATGCGCCAAAGGTGGCCCACATCCTACAATTTTCAAATTGTATTATAAAAATATCTGAATTACATTTCACAAGGAAAATTATACTTAAAATGCGTAAAAGATAAATGTAGCATTTTGCGTAAAAAAATCCAGCCACATACGACCAACCTGAAAATTATAAAAAATTCTCAAACTTAACCATGGCCACCTTTGGCTCACCTACCTAATACATACGATTTTTAAATTTGAGTGTATTTGCTTCGGAGATATTTTTAATGTGTGATATACTCTAATTTGACACAATGTTACTCATTTTTGAGTATTTTCGCCTTTTTGCTTTTTCAGTGTAGATATTACATGTAGCTGTTTCTGATCCAGAAATGATTTTATAGAGTGTTCTTGTTGTTTTTGCTTGGAATTTTTCACGATCTTCACGTGTGTTATGACTAATTTCTATACTATCTCATTGTGATGCATGTCTCAGTATCACCTCCAGGGGTGAGTCCCTGAGCGTCGCCAATTGCCCCTTGCGCAGTACTAGTGCGACGTAAAACCCATCCAACCAACCAACCTATATTACCTCAAGAATCTACATCAATCTTAGAAAGAAATATAAGGAACATAAAAAGTGTGTACTTTTTACACTTTTTTAAAGTCGTAATATCTTTTTTGAGCTCTGTGTACCATGTGGTACTCTAAAGTACCACCGCACTAAATTCTCATTAGTTACTATGATAAGGTGATATTAACACATTTTTCGTTTGTAATTGCGTTTAACAGTTAACTAAAAAATATTTTATATTAAGTATTGTGTTTAAGTAAGGAAAGGATAGATGTTTATTTCATTACAAAAAATTTTATCTCAAAAATAATTTTATATTTAAAAATAAATTTCAAACCTGAAGCACCAACTAATCCAAAACTTTTGAAAATCTTCATATTTGAATAAGTTTACATAACTTGCAAAAAAAAAAAAAAAAAAAAAAAAAAATGCTTCATAATAAAATAATTACTTTTGAAGTCATCTGTAGTTTTTGCTGTTTTATGCTCTCTCAAGGAAATTTCCGTAAACATTTACTTGTATTCATTCTATACTCTTATTCGACTGAAGTTGTACAAATACAACACCCTGTATTTAATAAGCTAAGACTAATTTTAATAATTTTATTTTAAATTATTGTTATATATGAACAAAATAATGAGTATTACTGTTTGTATTTAGAAAAAAAAACTATTATTTCTAGTTTTGGCGGTTAATGGGTTAATAAAATTTCTAATGCAGATATCATTGCCAAATACTCTTTTATAACTTAAAAAAAAAAAAAAAAAAAAAAAAAAAAAAAAAATCGTTTCAAATGCAATTTTGTCTGTTTCGTTGTGCAATCGATAAAGGGTTAAATTATAATAATATTTCTATAGTAATGTAGATTAAGAGAAGATGTTGTGAGTACCACAACATATTAATAACTTTTTCCTCTTGACGCTTTAATTAGCATTCTTTAAATGTTGAAATACAATATTTATGTCAAAGCACTTTCTCATAAATTTAAAACAAAGTGCCATAAACAAAATACTTTCCGTAAAGTTATATATACAGCATTTCAAAGTTTGTCTATAAAATGTTTTGATTAAAAAACTTATAGCTCACAGTGTCATATTTTGAGATCCTTACACATTATGTTAAGACTTTTATGTTGATGCTTTTCAATATACTTCTTAAACTTATTTTTTTCTTAAATAAAATTTTTCTAATATCAGAGATTTCAAAATTCTAAAAAATATATATTTATGAAAGTTTACAGACATCACTACAAAAACTTTTCACCGGGATTCGATATTTTCTTATTCTTTCAAATTTTAACTGACGATTTTCTAAGATATGATATACAATTTCAATAAAATTATTTAAAAAAAAAAAATATTTCCAGTAAAAGAAATAGCATTTTGTTTGTTTGTTTATTTGTTTGTTTAACACTTTCAGAGGCAAGCAAACTTTCTTCATTTATAACCAAAGGCCACCAGAAATCACCTGCAATATTAATAGACAATAAATAAATGAAGTTATTCGTCTAAGTTATAAAAGAAAAATTGTATAAAAAAAATTCCGGGGACAGCTTTTTCAATTTCGAATTAAAATTTGTGGTTGCACTATGCAACAACCGCTCCTGAAAGGGTTAAAAGTTTATGTTAACTAAAATTTTGACATTAAAGTATAAATTTATAAAGTATCCGCAAAATTTCTTAAATATTAGCAACTGTTTTATATTAAAAAATAATCTGGTGTGTCACTCACACGACTTTCTCTTACCCTGAAATTTAATACTATACACATATTGGAGATTAAGAGGTAAGATAACGAGTACGGTTATGTAAACCTATGTTAAACAATTCAAATTAGGCTTCGGAAGAATTATATATGATAATTAGTTCTGTGTGAGCAGGGCTACCATCCCCCTCAAGCCCCCGTTTCATTAATGCACCTACATGTATATGGAATTTAATTCGGTTATTAACCCTACAAGGCTCAATTTTTTTTTAGTGCGCGACAAAAATATATAGGTTGTAATTAGTGATCAGAAGATAGGGAAAACTTATAAAAATAAAACCATATTTTACGGAAAAATCAATTTTTTAGCTCAACGTACCGTATGTGGAACATACACAAAAATATGATTTACTAATACATTTACTATTTTAATAAAAAAAAAGAAAAAAAAGCTTACCTCTTCAAAATATACACTTCATTATAACACACAGTATTTTTTTTTTTTTTTCAAGTCAAAACTGTTCAATAACTATTCTTTTTTTATTTTTGAATACAGACAAACGACTAACGTATCACTTTCATTCAAATTTCACACTGAATGCACTATAACAAAAACACGAATGACATCTTTAGGTAAAGATTCGTATTACACATTGCTAAATGTCAGTAGCTTCTATCAAGATGTCAAGAGATGTCGCTACTAATAGTTTTATAGATATAGGAACGATTAAAGTCAGTGTTCCACATACGGAACTGGGAGCCTTGTAGGGTTAAAAAATAATTCTATTATATATATATATATATATATATATATATATATATATATATATAATTTATTAAAATTATTATTTAAATAAATTAGCTTTTATGATAATGCAGACGATTTCCATATTAGAGAATTAGTATAACACTAAATATCCATAAAAAAGTTGAATTTATTCTCAATATTACATTATTTATTTATTTATTTATTTATTTTTGTTAAAATGAAAAAAAAAACGATAACTTTATTTTAAACTATCGCAGATCGATAGTTCAACCATTCGTTTTAAAGGTATTGGCGAGCTCTTTTGAAAGATACCCATCGTGAAAATTTACTCCCCTCGAGGGGGGAATTTCCCCCCCCCCCAGGGGGAGGCGAGGCTCCTACATACACAATTTTTTTTCCCAGTTGACTATCTCTATTACAAAAAAAATATATATTCGTTTCATTTGGTTTAGTGCAGTCTACAGATGTTAAACTCTACTAACCTGCAATTTCCCGAGTAGACGTAACGTATTTGAATACTTTTGAGTGTCCCTGTACACGAACCATTTGCTTCATCTCAACGAAAAGCTTACTGTAACATCCCTATACGATACACATTTAGAATACCAAGTTTGGAATTTCTGCTACTATTTCTTCTTGAGATATGCTGATAACAGACACACAGACAGACAGATACACAGACCATTCGTTAAAAACATGATTTTCGTATTGAGGGGACCTCAGAACATGTAAATATAACAAAAACCCACGTTCCAAAATTTGACCCTAAAACAATACTTTCTCGACCCTATGGGTAGGAGAAAGTAATAAACTATGCATTCACGATATTAATCACTACATATAAAATATACTACTAATCTTCACCTTTATATTTTCCAAGGCAAATGCAAAATTATATCTGACAGTACAAAAATGCAATTGGAAAATACTAAAAGTTACCAAGTTTATGTTTCTGAAAGAGTTGTTAAGAATAATAATTTCCTCCCTTTTAGACCAGTTTAATGTTTAATATCATAGTAGATGTATTTTTAAAAAAATTTTAAACAAAATGAAAACATATTTAAACTTTTAAAGTTGAATACCTTAAACATCACTTCGTGCTGGCAGAAAGCTTTTTCGGCAGGGGATCCCCTCCTTCGGCGGTGCCGACTGCACTTTGTGGCTGGCGGTCATCCAAACATTGATCTTCTCTTTTATATCTGTACATATGACGCCATACTTTCTCTATCTCCGTCGATTCGTGGTCGTTAATCACGTGATGATTGTGCGCGATATCGATGCTTTCTCTGAGGTAGGCGTATGTTTGATTATTAAAATTAGCTATTTTGGCGACATTATCAAAATCTATTTTTATATTGTTTTCTAGATATTTTTTAGCTAACGCGGTGTGTCGGGGAGGAGGGGAGTGGAGAAGGTGATGCGCACCACTGAACTGATTAGTAACGGCGCTGAGCAGATTGAGTCAGTCGCCCATTCGAATCGAGAAAGAGATGCAATGCATCTTAAACCGAGAAACAAAAACTCATTCTAAATCATAAACTTTATTCGTCCTTATTGATTTTCCATAACATAAGTTATGATTGTAACAATAAATCGTTTGTAGTAAGCAGATATTACATGTCAGACTCTATGTGTTGGCAGTTCTCGTTTTAATAATCCCGGGATGCTGGCAGAGAGGGTAAGTAGATTTAAACTTATTCTCATTGATCCTAATAAATGTTATTCTGATTTATAATTGGGTAAAAATTGTAGAATTTGTATCAAAATTAAATTCGTAAGGAATTCTGAGTATCCGAGATTCTAAATTTAATAAACCTAAATCGAAATTCATAAAAATGAACTTAGTCGTAAATTCTTTGCTGGCTTCAAAGCCATAGTGGTCCGTCGATTCACGGAGGCTTAATTATCTATTAATTTAATTAGATAATTAATCGTAATTCGCTAAATTAAAAAAAAAAAAAAAAAATGTAAATTGAAAAAATTCTTTTGTTTATGTAGGATTAAATTATCTGTATAAGAACTTTAAAGTAAATTAAAGTTAATTTGTTGAAATAAATCATTAATACGAAGTTAAATTCTTTTGATATAAAACGTAATTCAAAGTAGTTTCGATTTGATGCATACGTAAGAGTATTGGTTTAAGAGAAAACGTAATTCAAAATAGTTTGGTTTTCAAACCGGAACAATTTCGGTTAGGGAATTTAAGAAATAGCTATTCATGTTAAATAATTGTTGAATAAAAAAAGTGTATGAGATTGAAAAGTGTGCATTTAATATTATTAGTTTATTTATTTCAGTAAAAAAAAAAAAAAAAAAATTATATTCTATATGTGTGTTTCTTTTCATTTGTTATTATATTTTTTGTTTTGTTTTACTTCCTGATCTGCAGAGTAATAATTTAATTCGATCGATTAATTCATATTTAAATTTAATTGTTTGTAATTAGTTTGCTCAAAAGATGGGTAGAAAGGGGAAAACAAGGGCGAATGACGCCGAAAAGAGTGCGTTGTTCCCGAAATCTAATGAAGTGATAAAATTTGAAAATGTTATTAGAGAAATAGAATTTATAAAATCGAAGGTCAATGATTGCGATAAAAGCGATCAAGCCAGATTAAAGATCCTAAAGGATAAGGTAAATGTACTGGAGGTTAAATTTGAGGAAATAGTTACAAATTTTTCCGAAAAGGAAAACGATGAAAACTTTGAAGAAGTGATGAAAAATCGGGACATTTTGTTAGAATTATCTGTAGTGTTAGAGAGTAAATCGCAATCAAATACTCCAAATGTAAATAATGATGCACGTACCAAACCAGGGACTTCTGTTAATTCGCATATTAGTCTTCCCAAACTTGAAATTCCTTATTTTTACGGGGATAATGAATCTTGGTTGTCATTTAAAAGTTTATTTAAATCATCTATTCTGGATAATGACAGCCTTAGTGAGGTTGAAAAGCAACAATATCTCCAATCGTGTGTAAGAGGTGGTGCATCAAAACTTATTCGGGGATTTTCGTTACAATCGGAAAATCTTAAACACTGTTGGGAAATCCTTACTCAGCGCTATGAAAATAAACGCCAATTAGCTATAACTCAAATAAATAAAATCTTTTCGGTAAAGGTAAACAAAGCGGATGATCCTAAATCGTTTTTCAATTTAATAGATACTTGTAACGAAGCGGTGCGGAATTTATCGACCCTCGGATTGGAATCTAATCCTCTTAGCGATCTTATTCTTATAAATTTCATGATTTCAAAATTGGATTCATCCGTTAGGCATAGGTGGGAGCTCAGTCTAGAGAATACGCAAACTATTCCCGATTTAAATTCGTTTCGTACATTCATTGAGAGGGAGGCGTCGAGTCAAACAAAGCTTGAAAATAAACCAGGAATGTTTAAGAAGCCAGTAGAAGGTAGTAGTGTAAAAAAATCTTGTGTCAATAATTCAATAATAGTTAAAGAAAATAATTGCGTCGCCTGTTCTCAAGTACATCAGTTGTTTAAATGTCCCAAATTCAATAGAATTACTGTTCAAGAGCGATGGGACTTAGTTAAATCAAAATCACTGTGCGAAAATTGTTTGCGAACTAACCATCAAGTGCGACAATGTAGAATTAATATTAAATGTAAGGTATGTGCAGGTTCACATCACACTCTTCTGCACATTTATACACATAATTCTGCAAATCAGGGAGGTGGCCTTGTTGCTACGTCGGTGGCCAATAGTTCACAATTTAATGCAAATTTTAATAACCAAAAGGTGTTATTGGCTACTGCCCTTATAAAGGTTAGGTCACCTAACGGTAAAATTATTCAATGTCGGGCGTTAGTTGATAGTGCCTCACAAAATAGTCACATAACAAAGGAGTGCGTTGAGAAGCTAAATTTGCCTTTGTTTGGCACTTCTCATCGACTTATAGGCATAAACGGTCTTTCCGCAGAAACTGTTTTAAATTTTACGGAATTCTCATTCTCGCCATATTTCGCTAACGAGTATAGGAACTTGAAAGCGCTAGTAGTAAATAGGGTTACTACCCCTCTGCCAAATTTCCGGGTGAGGACGACGTCTTGGCCACATACAAAAAATCTTCAGTTAGCCGATATGAATTTCTTCAAGCCACAACATATAGAGGTACTGCTGGGTGCAGACCTTTTTCCCTCATTAATTTGTGGCAAACCATTACATGGAAGGCCAGGAGAACCCTCTGCTATTCCCAGTTCACTTGGTTACTTACTAAGTGGCCCCCTCTCAAGGGATGGAATGGAGCCAGAATCTAATTATAGGTCTTCTGTTCAGTGTTTAAATTTAAACGAATTTTTCAACAGTGATCCCATAATATCTTATGGGTGATAATATAAGGGTGATAATGACGAAGCCGATCCGGCAGAAATACTATACAAATCTTCCACCAAGCGCAACCCCGAAGGGCGCTATGTGGTAAAATTACCCCTCCATGATGAGATAGAGTTAGGTGAAAGTGCCAACTGTGCACTAAAAATGTTTAAAAATCTAGAAAATCGATTTGTTCAGAACCCTAATCTCAAAAGGGAATATTGTAAGTTTATGTGTGAATACTCTGACTTAGGTCATATGACTCTATTAAGGGCGGAAGAACTTAACAGTAAACCCAATTATTATATGCCCCATCATGGAGTTATAAATGAAAATAGTAGCACTACCAAACTAAGAGTAGTGTTCAATGCGTCGGCCTTAACTACAAATGGCAAATCCCTGAACTCTAACTTGCATAAAGGGCCAAAACTTCAGTCCAGTATTTTCAGCAATTTAATCAGATTCAGAGTAAATAAAGTTGCCCTCTCGAGTGATATCGAAAAAATGTTCAGGCAAATTCTAGTCGCAGAGCAGGATAGGAATTTCCAAAGAATATTTTGGAGAGCCAATGTGTCAGACCCACTTCGGGTTTATCAATTGAACACTGTTACTTATGGCATAGCCTGTGCACCATTTTTAGCCCTGCGTACCATACAACAGCTATTAAACGATGAAGAACCCAATTTTCCCGTAGCTGTGCAGGCTGCCCGCAACAACCTGTATATGGACGATTTCCTTGTAGGGGCTGAAACAATCGAAGCCGCTCAATCTTTGGTCACAGACCTTCAGGTATTATTTAATGCTGGGGGCTTCAAGCCGCGAAAATGGGCTTCAAATTGTGTGGAAGCTCTAGTTCAGGTCCCAGAAACTTTAAAATCAGCAAATCAGGAATTATCCTTAAACCCAGATCATTCCCAACGTATTTTAGGACTAAACTGGAATTTAACATCGGATACCCTACAGGTTGGAGTTAACACCGAAGAAAGCGTAAAAACAAAAAGACAATTATTGTCCGTAATTGCACGCATCTTCGACCCTTTGGGTCTGTTATCCCCTGCCACTATTCTTTTAAAATTGCTACTACAAGATGTTTGGAAGCAAAAACTTAGTTGGGATGATCCTTTACCACCAGACATTCAAAACAAGTGGAACGAATTTTATGAAAAAATTGCCTCCTTTAAGGCAATGTCAGTACCCAGATTTTTAGATTTAAAATCCGAATCGATTTACCAGATACAGGGATTTTGTGATGCGTCAACAAAGGCATATGCTGCTGTAATTTATATACGTCCCCGACAGAACGCACCTTTAAAATTGATTGCAGCTAAAACCCGTGTAGCTCCTTTAAAACCCATTAACTTGCCTAGGTTGGAGCTATGCGCGGCTGTTTTGTTATCGGAACTTTTGTCAGTCGTCCAGAACTCACTAGATTCTCCGGTGGAGGAAATTCGTCTATGGACAGACTCCATAATCGCCCGTAGTTGGATCTTAAATCCACCCTTAAAGGGCAACACATACGTCCTACACCGAGTCAACAAAATAGCGGCTCTGACAGACCCAACCACATGGCAGCACTTACCAAGCAAACACAACCCAGCTGACTGTGCAATTCTTGGGCTGTTACCAAACAAATTAAAAACATTTGCCTTGTGGTGGTCTGGACCTGATTGGCCAAAGATCCAGGTCTCAGAACACGATTCAGAAATGTCGACCTCAGTCAAATGTACAGTTGGGAAAACTCCAAGTCTAATAGAGTCAAACCCAATGAATGACTCCATGATAGACGACTTGGTTTCAAAATTTTCTTCAAGTACAAAACTTTTTCGTGTAATTGCATTTATGAAGCGGTTTATAAATAATAGTCGAAATCCTACAAAGTTGAAAGGCCCAGTCTCAGTACAAGAAATTTCAGAGGCTAAAAAACTTGTGATAAAATTTGTACAACAAAGGTCCTTTGCTTCAGAAATCGCCCTTTTGCAGCGTGGCAAACCCGTTGCAAACAACAGTAAATTGAAACCTCTCAATGTTTTTATTGATTCCGAAAACCTATTGAGAGTGCGAGGTAGAATTGACAAAGCCAAGACCCTTCCCTATGACACTAGGCATCAGTTATTGTTGCCTAAAAATCACCCTTTTACCTCCCTTATAATCAGACATTTTCATGTGTATAGTCTGCATGGAGGTGTCGAACTAGTGTTGAGCCTAATTCGTCAGTCTTATTGGATTCCTGATGGGAGATCCACTGTGAAAAAACAGCTTCGACAATGTGTCACTTGCGCCAAAGTCCAACCGACCCCCATTCAACAAATGATGGGTGACCTACCCAGTGCAAGAGTCAACCCTTGTAGACCATTTCAACATGTTGGCCTTGATTATGCAGGCCCTATTCAAACAAAGTGTGAACATAAACGAACAAAAACAAAATTTAAGTCCTATATTTGCCTATTCATCTGCATGAGCACCAAGGCAATTCATCTCAAATTAGTCACTAGTTTATCAACTGAACATTTTTTATATGCCCTACAAAGATTCATAGCGCGTCGCGGCTATCCCACGGACATATACTCCGATAACGGCAGAAATTTTGTTGGTGCCCATGCCCATTTGAAGAAACTCGTGACACTTTCAACAACCAACACAATTCAAGATTATATAGCAACTAGACAAATTCATTGGCATTTTATGCCACCTTACGGACGTAATTTTGGCGGCCTATGGGAATCATCAGTTAAATTGGCTAAACGTCATTTAATTAAGGCTTGTAAAGGCAGTTGCCTGACATTTGAGGAATGCGACACTATTCTAACCAATATTGAGGCATACTTGAATTCCCGCCCCTTAGTACCACTTTCCACCGAGCCCAATAATTTCTTGGTACTTACACCAGGACACTTCCTAATTGGGGCTCCGCTTCTTCAGCTTCCTGAACAATCGCCTAACACAACTAATCAATTTTGTACCAGTTTTTCTTCCAGATGGAAACTCATCCAACAGACCAAAAGGCACTTTTGGAGCACCTGGCAAAAGTCCTATATTACTTCTCTCCAGTCAAGAGAAAAATGGAAGAGCGATGTTACCCATCTGCATCCCGGAGAACTAGTCCTCGTCTTAGAACCCTCAATTCAGCCAGCACATTGGACCCTTGCCCGCATTCTGGACGTCCATCCGGGTGAGGATGGAATTATTCGAGTTGTCACGCTGAAGACGCCAGTTGGAATCATCAAAAGACCAGTGAATAGAATCGCCAGTCTGCCATGCTCAGCCCCCCCCGGAGGATGTCGGGGAGGAGGGGAGTGGAGAAGGTGATGCGCACCACTGAACTGATTAGTAACGACGCTGAGCAGATTGAGTCAGTCGCCCATTCGAATCGAGAAAGAGATGCAATGCATCTTAAACCGAGAAACAAAAACTCATTCTAAATCATAAACTTTATTCGTCCTTATTGATTTTCCATAACATAAGTTATGATTGTAACAATAAATCGTTTGTAGTAAGCAGATATTAGATGTCAGAGTCTATGTGTTGGCAGTTCTCGTTTTAATAATCCCGGGATGCTGGCAGAGAGGGTAAGTAGATTTAAACTTATTCTCATTAATCCTAATAAATGTTATTCTGATTTATAATTGGGTAAAAATTGTAGAATTTGAATCAAAATTAAATTCGTAAGGAATTCTGAGTATCCGAGATTCTAAATTTAATAAACCTAAATCGAAATTCATAAAAATGAACTTAGTCGTAAATTCTTTGTTGGCTTCAAAGCCACGGTGGTATTCCGGTTGAATTTAATATCGTTTTGATGTTCTTTTATACGGGTTTTTATTTTTCTCTTAGTAACACCTATGTAATTATATTCCTTATTTTCATGATTTTTGAGGGGGATTATATAAACACCTGCAGTTTCGGTGGGGGGGGGGGATTAAATCTTTATCACTTCTTATTAGTTGAAAGATATTGGAGGGGGGGTGTTATTTGAACGTTATAAAGACCATAACCCCCCCCCCCCCAAAAAAAAAAAAAAAAAATTAGACCAATAGTTAATAA
This sequence comes from Salticus scenicus, assembly GCA_963930645.1. NCBI lineage: Eukaryota > Metazoa > Arthropoda > Arachnida > Araneae > Salticidae > Salticus > Salticus scenicus. Next base: position 96,019,169 of record OZ005655.1, read on the forward strand.
AAAAGAAGGACCTACCTACCCATTAGATAAATATATGATAAAAATATATCGCGAACCTTTACCCCCCCCCCTCAAATACTAGCTTAAATTCAACTGAAGATTTCATTAAACAACTAAAAGATTTAAAAATAGATAAAAACGATCATCTTGTCAGCTTCGATGTTGTTAACTTATATCACTCCATTGAAATAAATGAAATATCCGAAATAATTAATAGCGCAATCAAAGAAAAATATGAAACATCTGTCGCCAATACACTTATAGCTACCAGTAATTTAATATTAAGAGAAAGTTATTTTCAGTTTAATAAAACCGTTTATAAACAAAATATGGGCGTCCCTATGGGATCTCCCATATCGGGTATCATTGCAGAATACAAACTAAGACTTATAGAAAACAAAATTACAGATCTTTTAGGTAATAAAATTAAATTCTGGGTCCGCTATGTGGACGACGTTTTTGCAATAATTAAAGAAAAATATGATAGTAACGAAATCCTGAATCAACTTAATCAACTCGATAAAAATATAAAATTCACCACAGAAGATGAGTACAACAACGAAGTGAACTACTTAGACGTAAAAATCATAAGAAACAACAATCATTTTAAAACCACAGTATATCGTAAACCCACCGCGAGTAACGAAATTATTAACAATAAAAGCGAAACACCATATAGGTACAAGATAAATGCAATACGCAGCTACATTAATCGCGCTATCCTAATATGTTCCGATAAATCAGAATTAAGGAAAGAACTAAATTTCATAAATAAATTAACGATTGAAGCAGGAGACCCCAAAAATTTAGTAAATCAATTATATAAAAAACGGATCAAACAGTTAAATAATATTCCCAATGCACAAAAAAATCCTACTAAATACACCTTTTCTATGCCATATAATCAAGGCACTTCAAACAAGATAAAAAACACTGCTGGTAAATTGAACTTAAACATACCGATAAAACCCAACCCCAATATCTTTCAACTAATAAGAAGTGATAAAGATTTAATCCCCCCACCGAAACTGCAGGTGTTTATAAAATTCCCCTCAAAAATCATGAAAATAAGGAAAATAATTACATAGGTGTTACTAAGAGAAAAATAAAAACCCGCATAAAAGAACATCAAAACAATATTAAATTCAACCGGAATATCACCGCGTTAGCTAAAAATTATCCAGAAAACAATATAAAAATAGATTTTGATAATGTCGCCAAAATAGCTAATTTTAATAATCAAACATACGCCTACCTCAGAGAAAGCATCGAAATCGCGCACAATCATCACGTGATAAACGACCATGAATCGACGGAGATAGAGAAAGTATGGCGTCAAATGTACAGATATAAAAGAGAAGATCAACGTTTGGATGACCGCCAGCCACAAAGTGCAGTCGGCACCGCCGAAGAAGGGGATCCCCTGCCGAAAAAGCTTTCTACCAGCACGAAGTGATGTTTAAGGTATTCAACTTTAAAATTTTAAATATGTATTGTAAACTTCGTTAATAAGTATTCACTATAATACAAAATGAAAACTTCGAATTCTTATATTGGGAGTACAAATTAATTCGGTCCGTTTTCAATAGATGGCTCTGGCTGATTTGTTTACTGAATAATGATAGATCTTTTTGGCATTGTTAGAAAGGTTTGACCTTTGTCAACCATATTCAGTCAACGAAGCTTCGAGTTTTATACAACAACATTGGTTTTTTGAGCATTCAATATGTCGAGTTTTGTGCTAAAGAAACAACATTTGCGGGAAGTTTTGATTTTCTTTTTTAATTGGAAGAAAAGTGCCGCTGAAGCGCATCGATCGCTTGTGGAAGTTTATGGTGAATCTGCGCCATCTGATAAATCATGTAGAGAGTGGTTTCGACGCTTCAAAAATGGTGAATTTAGTGTCGAAGACAATGAGCGCCCGGGCCAGCCGAAAAAGTTCGAAGACGCCGAATTGGAGGAATTGCTCGATCAAGATCCGCTAAAACCTGGCGAAACAATTACTGGCGAACGCTACCGACTGCAATTAATGCGTTTGAGCCGAGCATTGCGTGAAAAACGGCCAGAAACCATCGAAAGGCACGACAAGGTAATTTTGCTACATGACAGTGCTCGGCCCCATGTGGCAATTGTCGTTAAAAATTACTTGGAAACGTTGAAATGGGAGGTCCTACCCCACCCGCCGTATTCGCCAGACCTTGCTCCTTCTGATTATTGGTTGTTCCGACGGATGCATCACGATTTGGCTGGACACCGCTTCACTTCTTTCGAAGAAATTCAAGAATGGCTCGATTCATGGTTTGCGTCCAGAGAGGACTCATTTTTCAGAGATGGAATCCGAAAATTGCCAGAAAGGTGGACAAAAGTTGTGGCTACCGATGGACAATACTTTGAATAACATGTTTTTTCATTTTGATAATAAATAAAATGTTTTTTTAACGAAAAAAAAACGGACCGAATTAATTTGTACTCCCAATATTAATTTTGGAGTTTTAATGATACTGTAAAGCACCAATTATCCGCGAGTGCGAGAGCCTCGGAAATAAATTTAAATTACTAACCTCCAAAAAACCCAATTTTAATTCAAGCCAACAACAAGGAAAATACAAAAGTTCTACAGTGCGAAAGTCGAAAATTACCGACATGTTTACTGTGCATCCTAGTTTCTATAGGCCTACTTGGAATTTTTTTTACGGTTTTAGGAGGAAATGGATTTTTTTACTTTAGAAATAGAGATTATACTGTTCTACAACGTATTTGTTTCCTGTTTGCACCCCATTTTATTTTATTTTATTTTATTTATTTATTTATTTTGTTATCTTCGATTGCCACCCAATTGAGCGGATTATCGGTGCTCTACTGTATAAGTTTAGATTACTAACTCTCTTTTCCAACTTTTTACGGTAATAGTATTAATGTAACAGGTAAATATTTGGTAATATAAGTCTTTTGCTAATGTAACTGGTAAATATTTAATAATTAATTTTTAAAAAATCCTGTTATAAAGTAAAATTAGAAAAAATATGATGTTGGATTTATCGAAATTTCTTTTTCCTTTCATTGTGTGTGTGTGATAGGTTATATTATAATCTACCTTTGTTCTGAAAAATATTCTTTTACTTATTAAAGAACATTTTGTATCATATATATTTGCTTCTAAATTCAATTCATCAAATGAAATTAGATTTCATTGGATTATGATAGGTGAAATTCTTTCAGCAAAGTTACCGCAACGAAATGTATAACATTTTTTTTTTTTTTTTTAATAGTTTTATGTTCTTTATAAAATGTAGAGTTATTTTTTTTTTTATGAAATTAACCAAGTTATACAACAATTAGGTGATTCAAATAAAAGAAATCCAATTAACAAATTTAATTCTTACTGAATATAAGAAAGATTTTTTTTTTTTTTTTGTATGTGTGTGTGTGAGAGAGAGAAATGCAAACAAAACAAGCATTTATTCCTTTAATAATCAATGTTTATGTTTCTAAACTGCGTAAATTTCATTAAAAAATTAATTAAATGTAAACAAAAGTTTATTATTTCAATACTCTGTCAAAGTATTCTGTTTAAACAAAACTAATTAAAAGACTGAGTTTTTTTTTTTTTTTCTTTCTTTTTTTGTTATTACAAGAGTAAAATAAAATAAATACGAATCACCAAAGAGACAACAATGAATCAGATTGAAGTATTAAAGCTAATTATTTGGAATTCCCTCTAGGTTTGAAAAAGGCCAACTGCTACTCGGTAAAAAAACGGTAAAATGTCAAATGTCATTTAAAAAAGAGGGCAAATTTCACAAACAAGAAATGAGCCTTTTACTTTGCAAAAAAATTACATAATTATTGTAAAAGTCTCATTATGTTTATAAATGCAATACTAAAACAAATATTGGCGACATATATTTGTTTATACATTTATGAATAATTTTTAGTTTCTTTATTATTATTGGAGGTTGTAGAAATCGGACAGACTATCCAAAAGTTCACCAGCAAGTGCGCTATTTTTAGACAAGCAGGACTTACTTATGGATTCATGTAGGATTTATTTTGGAGGGTGAAAGGGCATATTTTGGGTTGCAAAAAATATGCATTACCTTAGAAATGATTTCCAGACCATTCACCAATAGCTTATTGCGTAACTCAAATGCCACATTAATCCATTTAACGTCAACCACTTTAAACTCCCTAAATTCTACAGGGGATCTTTGATTACAGTAATTATAAAATGCAACTTAAAATAATTTCTACAACTTTTAGAAAAAATAATAAAATGTTAAGGCGCAATTCCTTTTAATAATGTAATTCAATCGGCAATTATTCTCACAGAAGATGAGATCAAAGTTTTCTAATTTTATTGCAGTTTTTTAGTAAGCAAATTATTCGGTTTAATAGACAAATCGTGACAAATTTACTAATGATTATTAGACTCATAGTTTTTGGGAAAAGACAGAAAAGGTTGAAAAATACAGGGTGACCATAATTAAATTGAAGGTGCTTACAGTGATCTGTAAATCAAATTCCAAGAATGGCACCAAAATTTGTAGGAAGACTAAATAACATGGGGGACGACCGATTCTGAAAAAAAAAAGTTTCAAAATTTACCGCTGGAGAAATATGAGGCGCTTTTAACAAGTAAAGCTTTTGTAAAATTAATAATTTAAAATCGATGATTGCGCACTTTCTTAAGCACTGCTTTTGTCCCATTTATTATTTTGAAATTGAAGAGACCACGCTAATTTGTTTAAAGCTTTACTTAGAAAAACAGCGCTACATTTTCCTCTACCAGTAAATTTTGGGATTTTTTTCCACAGTCCTTTGCCTCCCCCCCTCCCCCCTCCCGTCTTGTTTAATCTTCCTAAGTTTAGGACTATTCTTGTAATTAGTTCGCGCTACAGGCCACTGTAAACATTGTCAGTTTAATTATGGTCACTCAGTATTTTTCTCGGGTACCTAATAAACGAGAATATTCTTCTGTATTAGGAATAAACTAGTAGAATACGTTAATGTAAAGGCAACCTTCTTGTATGCGGGTTAATCTGTTCCGCAAACACATCTTTCGCAAACCTACTGAAGATTATTAGATTATTTCATGTTGAATAAACTATTAAAATTTTTTATTCTTTTGTTTCTGTCGTTAAACCTGATTTATGTTGTTTCATTAAATCTTTACATGCAAAGAAAGTTTTTTTTTTCTATTTATGCCACATCTTCGGATGGATAGTTGGATGGTTTGGTTTTACGTCGCACTAGTGCTGCGCAGATGGGCAATTGGCGACGGTCTGGGAAACACCCCTAGAGGTGGTCCGGAGGCATGCCATCACAATTTTGATCCTCCACTCCACATCTTCGGAAATGTTGAAAAAATTGTGTATGAGGGATTTTTATATAAGCTATCATAAATATACAAATAAATATTATTTTATATTTATGACAGCTTATATTATAATATATATTATTTTATTTTATGATAGCTTATATATATAATATATATAATATGATTTTATGATAGCTTATATATAATATATATATAATATTATTTTATTATTATTTTTTATTTTATTTATTTATTAGGTACTTTATACAGAAGATTTCTGGTTTGATTGAGTTTTACACTAAAAAAATTTTTTTTTAAGCTTGTATAGTTCAATTAAAAATTTATTAAATGCTCTGATTTCAAAATATGATTTTTATTTTTAGACTATTATGTTACATACAAAACAAAGAAACTTTTATCTAAAATACTAATATTAAACCAGGCTTTTAAAAATAAAGAGTGAACTGCATTTATTTCATGTAAGAACGAAACATTTATTCATACTATTCATAATATATTTTCTAGTTAATTTTTAGTTTTATTTTTTGGTAAATTAAACTTTTTGAAAATCTTTATTTTAAAGAGCAGTTCGGTTTATTTTAAAGATTAAAAAAATCCATAAACTTATTTGATTTTATGTAACTTAAAAAACTTTTGTTTTAAGCATCATTTTGACTTTCTGCTTAATATCGTTATTAAAATTTTACATAAGTTTTAACGACCATATTAAATCCTAAAGAAAAATTTATACAGATTTCAAGACTAATAATTTAGTTTTATGGATAAAAATAATTTAAAATACAAGATTATATTTTATTGCATCGTGTAAGATACCATGTTTTTTTTTTTTTTTTTTTTTTTTTTTTTTTGTTCTTAGGATATATCAAATATAACGATCCGTAATTTTGCCTTATTCGAAATAAACTGTGCTTGAAGTAACAGTTGACTTCTTTTTCTTCTAAAAAGTATTAGATTCGAAGAAACTTTCTTATTAGTTCTTGATAAAATCAAATGTTTTCAGGTTTTAATTTTAAAACAAAATTCATAATTTTCAATTGCTTGCCGTTGTCAGGGTGTTATAAATATTTTTGAACATTGCAATTTAAAACTTAATGCTCGAAACTTCATGAAGCATTAGTTCGAACTTTTAGCTCAAGTTTAGTGATTACGAAGTTTTAGTACATATCAAGTGAGAAATGCTGCTCCTTTTTATTAAATGTATGATATCTGTAGATTTATCGGGCAACTCAGACTGAATCTATAAGACACTTACAATATTAGAAATTTTTACTCCTACAATTTTGGTTCATTTTGTTTTGTAGGGTTCGCTTTTATGCCTTTACTTTTTACATTTATAATAATATTTACGGTAGCTATATTTCAATATATATATGAAGACGTAATTGAACGTAATTGGGAGAGTTAATATAAAAAATTATGATTTATTTTTTCACTGATCACTTAAAAGATAGTTTCTGTTATGCTGTTTATTTTTCATGAACTTCATATTTGTTAACACTTTGACGTTAAGTTAAATGGTTCAAGATTCAAATCTCGATTCAGACGTTTGGTGTTTGTAGCTGTTTAGAACCCACTTTAAGCAGTAGATTCCGATTTTACTCCCTTATCGACCTACGGTACATTAAAATATTATCAGTTAAAAAGCATATAAAATAAGATTTATGGAAGAATGCTGAAAGTATTTATAAAGTTCGAACATATACACTAATTTCTAGTCTCACTCTATGTCACTAGACACTACATGCATATGAAACCATTTTTGTTCAAGAAAAGACTTAATAATATTCTTTTACTGTTTCTGACTACTACATTTTATGATCTTCAGTTGTGTTAAATTATTTATATATGACTTCAGATATATACCAACCAATTTGAGGAGGAAAAAAAAAGAAAGATAATAAAAATTAAATTATCTTTTACATTTTTCTTTCTTTTTTTCAATGTTCTAATATTTTTTCTATCTTTACGTAACAATGGCATACAGCTATACTAAAGTATCACCACATAAAATACTCATTAACTACACTCATGTCCATAAATTAAGGATAATTCAGATTCACACTGAAATCGAACTTTAACGCAAAAATTTCACCTGTATAAATACCACAGACATCTTTAAGAATAATATGAAAATTATAGGAAGCCATCATATGACGCCAATATAATGTTACAATGACGAAAGTGTAAGAAGGGGGTAGATAAGGAATGGGAGCAAAGAAGGAAAATTGTTCGCAAGCGTTTTGTGCACTGCTCAGTGAAACAACCGAATGGTTATGACACAGAGGACGCATGCAGATAATTTTTTACGTGGTAGAATTATCGGCCGACTAGAATGTAGGCGTACTGAGATAGAAGTATCGGGGGAACTTAGAATCGCCCAAAGTGTCATCTCTAGGCTTTGGCAACGATTCCAAAATGATGGAAATGCCAGTCGACGCTACAGTACAGGTCGGACCCGAGTTAAAATGCCGAATGACCACCGGTATTTGGCAGTAACTGCCAAAAAATGCAGATAAAACAGAGCATCAGACCTGTCTCGGCAGCTGTCTGCAGTCACGAGTGCCACAGTTTCAAGACAAACCGTGTATAGATGTTTGGGATATATTGGTCTATATGCTCACAGGCCTGTTAGGTGTGTTTCACTCACGGAAATGCATTGTGCCAGCGGTTAACTTGAAGTACAGAACAGGCAATGTGGACAGCGGCACTGTGAGCTTGTTTGATGTTTTCCGAAGAGTCCAAGTTTAGCTGGCAGTGTAATTCACGCCAGACTTTCATATGTAGAACGTCAGGAACCCGTTACCACCAAAACAATATCATTGAACGACAACGTTACTGCGGGGCAGGATTTTTTTTTTTTTTTTTTTTTTTTTTTTTGGGGGGGGGGGGATCATATTGGGCAACAGAACAGATCTGCATGTTCAAATCGGAAGAATGATAGGATAAATTTATCGGGACATCATTCAGGAACAACATGTACGATTGTTTAGGGGTGCCATGAGCTCAGAATTTGTGTTTATGGATGACAATGCGCGTCCTCACCGTGCAAGCGTTATACACGGATGCCTACAATCTGAAGCTATCACCCGCATGGAATGGCCAGCATTCTCACCTGACTAGAATCCGATAGAGCATGTGTAGGACATGCTTTTCCGTCAACCACCTCCTACATGCGTACCGGAACTTCGGAGAGCATTGCTTACTGAGTAGAGTAATCTTCCCCAAGATCAGATCAGTAGTTTAATACTCAGCATTCCTAGGCGTTGTAAGGACTGTATTTCATCATCTGAGAGACATACAATGTATTAACCATCATACCAACCATGTAATGTTAAGATTTTGTAAGGGAGATATTTTTTGTAGTTGCTTCAGGGAGCAAAATCCGTAGTTTTTATAACTGGTATCCTACATAAACCGCCTTTTTTGTTCTTGATCTTTTGTTTAATAAATGGACTTTATGAATAAGTTATATTTCTTTTGCTTCGGAACCTTTATTTGCCTCAGCCAGCATTATCCTTAATTTTTGGACATGAGTGTATTATGATGAACTGATGTGTATAACTTTTACATCTCATTTTATGTTTATAAAAATGTTATTTTAAACAATTATTATTATTATTATTGTTATTATTATTATTATTAGTGTTTTTTCTTTCTTTTATAATGAGGTAAATTAAAATTCATTAGATCTAGAGTGCAAAATACAACCGGAGTGCAAGAGACAAAAAAAGTGTAACTTTTGATTAGAATTCTTTTTTTATCATAAAATAAATAACTTTTTGTTTCTTCAAAATGTAGAATATTTCCTCGGAATGTAATTTTCATTCATTATTTTAAATTTCAGAATATATTATGCGTAATTACAGTTAACTGTATTACTTTTCCATAAAATAAAAAATTATAAAAAATTTACTAATATTAAATTTAGCTTAAGGATGTTTTAAAATTATTATTGATCAATTTTAACTTGGAATATGAATAATAAAAAATATTTACCATCTATTTCCTTACATGTATAGTATTTCTGTAATGAACGTGTATGTGTTAAATAAAATGCTGTTAATTAAAATAAACATAACTGAAATTCTAGTTTATAGAATAATAAATTATTCTTACGTCCGTTTATTTAAAGAATTGAAACTTAACGTCTCAGTAAAAACGAACACTCTGCACGTATCTGATGCGTAATCATAAATTCACATATTTTATTCATCTCTGCATAATGAAATTTTCGTAAGAATGCTGAATAATATATTAACATCGTCTTTCTAAGCTTCAATTTTGTTTATTTTATTTATAATAGGAAAATGGCGAGTTTTGTTATTTAAAAATATTATTTAAAAGAATATTTTATGCATTTCAGCTAATCTGGCTAATTATTTTTATATCGCATAGTATTAAATTTAAATGTGCATATAAAATTTACAAAATTAAAAGAATTGGTAAAAATGTATTCAGGCTTAAATTCAAATAAGTGAAATATTTTCTCCAGACGCAAATTTTTTCTCCTAGAATACGGGGTAAACCATACATAAAATATGAGGATTTCCAGATAATTCTTTTTTACGTTTAAATTTTATACATATATATATACACACACACACAAGGTGTCTCAAAAATATTCATACAAATTTTTATTTTTTTTAAATGAATACTTCTAAAACAAAAAATTTTGAAGCTATGTAACTCTTGTTTTTACCGTCTGTTTTTGATCATAGATTGCTTTATGAACCATAAAGACTGATTTAATGGAAGTGTCTCTCGAGAAGAAGGCGCAATTATACGGTCGCCGGACTTTTTCTTCTGGGATTATCTGAATGATATAGTAAACCCCCCAAAAAAGTTTCACATTGTTGTAGAATTAAAGCAAAGGGAATTAAGCATCATCTCAGAGTAGAAAAGTAGTCTCTTTTAATATATAAATTTTCATTAAAGTTTCCTGTCTGGAAATACTAATTTTAGTTTTCCATTTTTAATATAGTTACCTTTATCAAATTTATTTTGCCATTTAACGTCCAGCGTATTATATATTCGACTTTAGATAACAAAATTAAAACGTATTACAATATATATATATATATATATATGTATTTTCATTTTTTTTTTTTTTTTTTTTTTTTTTGAATGACATAAAGTTCTCTTTTCAAAGCTTTAACTTCATCTTAACCTGCATATTCATAAATATGAAGTCATAACTTCTGTTCTCTATGAATTTATTATTATTTAACTCATAAGAAACATTTAATATCAGTTATATGGTGAATAAATTGGTGGACTAGTTTAAATCAAAGAAAAAATAAAATTATCTGCCCTCACAAAGGAGTGCCCAAACAGAGATAAGTAAACTTACAGGGATATTTATCAGAGATAAATTACAGTTACGTCTTATGAGGAATTTTTGGAACTGAAAAAAACTGGCCTTAATAGGATGCGACCTTTAAATGCAGATGGACTCTTAGCAAGGTTTCACTGCAGATAGTATTCGCACGTGAATAACAATAAAAGAAATTTGGCAAGTAAAAAATAAAGTATCAATACAGCAATCTAAGTCATTTTCTAATAAATACACTCCTGATAAAAAGTTTAGCAAGATTTGCAAACGATCAGTTTTTTTTTTTTTTTTTCTTTAATTTATCTCTCAATGAAATGTTTTCAAACAGTAGGTATTTCAAAAACTGGATCTTCCTCATGTTTTTCTGGTGAAGATTTGTTTAAGGCAACATTTAGGAGGCCAGTAACATATTGAGCAAGATCAATAATGTTTGCCATCACCCTGTATCATTAAATGTACAAAATGATCTGTAACTTTAGGATATTTTAATATTGGTCTAGTATATAATTTGTGGGTGAAGTTGTGTGACGATAATAACTAAATAACGAAGATATAAGTATTTATTTTAAAACACACACACACACACACAAAAAAAAACTGCATGATTTCTATTTATAATATACAGAGTTTTAAACAAAAATTATTGGAACTTTCAGATAAATTGAAAAAACACTTTTGAAACAATATACTGCAATAGGAATTCAAATACCTTAAATATCTCATGAAATATGGGCATTTTTATGAAAAACGTTTTCATTGCGCACGCACGAAAGACAGAATTTGTTTTATTACATAGGTTGAAAGCTAGATATATTAGAAAATTTTTGTCAAAAGTTCATTTGAATAGAGTAAAAATTAAGCAAATTGTCTGCAAAATAACGATGTAGATTTTAGGTATTTTTCCAAAGTTAAAATTTCATAAGGGGTTTTTCCCATGCCGCGTAATTAATTTGAAGATCAATTATTTCGACCTCTTTGCAAAAGTTCTTTTTACTGAAAAACCACTTGTGAACTCATAAATCGCAGTAAATAAAAAAAAAAATATGTCAGAGTTACAAGTTTATAGGGGATTTTACACAAAAAATACTTTTGGAACGTGGTGGAAATAATTGGATCTTCATATTAATTACGCGGCATGTGAAAAACTCTTTATGAAATTTCAACTCTGGAAAAATACCTAAAATCTAGCTCGTTCTTTTGGCGACAATTCGCTTAATTTTTACTCTATTCAAATGAACTTTTGGTAAAAATTGTCCAATATATCTAGCTTTCAACCTATGTAATAAAAAATTTTCTATCTTCCGTGCGTGCACAGTGAAAATGTTTTTCATAAAAATGCTCATGTTTCATGAGATACTTAAGATATTTGTATTCTGATTGTAGTATATTGCTTCAAAAGTGCTTTTTCAATTTATCTGAAAATAAGAATACTTTTCGTTAAAACTCTGTATATTATTAATAAAAAACATGCAGACATTTTTTGGAGTTTTAAAATAAATGCTAATATCTCTGTTATTTAGCATGCTACAAATTCCTTCCTGACTTGTACTAGTTCTATTAATATATCCTAAAGTTACAGAACGTTTCGTTCATTTAATCATACAGGGTGATCACAAATATTATTGATTTTGCTCAATTTGTTACCGGCCCCCTAAATCATGTTTAAAATCAATCTTCATCGAAAAACATGAAGAAAACTCAGTTCTTTAAATACCCAATGTTTGAAAACATTTCACCGAGAGATAATTTTTTAAACTGAGAAAAACTGGTTGTTTGTAAATATTGCTAAACTTTTGAGCAGGCGTGTATTGATTTATAAATTTTAATTTTTTATTAATATTGAGTTATTTCTAAGATTCTAAAAACGAGCTTGATGACAACTAGAAATAATTTTAAATGCTGCTGAATTAAAAATAGCGCAATATCATACCTAAATTTTTGACAAATGTAAAAATATTGATATGCTTTTTAAAAGATCAAAGATTTTATCTATAAAAAATTTCTTCGATATCATTAAAAAAAATTTCTCTGTGGCAAATGCTGCATTTACAAGGAAATTCAGTTTATTTATCCGTTTGTCATTTTTTAAAACCTTATGACGAATTTCGAAGTTTTCATTAAATTAACAATTTATAATTGCAATCTTTTTCTGGAATTCTTCATTTTTTAGTCTTTTTAAATGGAAAACAAAAAATAAAATTGTATCCACGTTGGATGAAAATATATATATCTCAGATGTTTTAGTATCCTATCATACTATAGGTATGGGGAACTTAGATGATCGTGATAATTTTCGACCTAGGTTTTTTAAGTTTTTTACACGGTTTGAGGTGCGAGGTCTCCGAAAAACCCAAAATCGGTATGGTGTCCGTCTGTGAAGTGTCATTAGTGGTTAATGATTAGTGGATTAGCGAGTTGATGTGTTAGTCTGTTAATTTGTTAGTTTTTGTACATGATATCTCAAGAACAAATAATCGGAGAGAGGTCAGACTAGTTTTAAAATAGCATCTATAACATCTCATTGATTTGCAACATTTTAATTTAAAAACTTCGTAAGTTATTCTAATTTACGAATTTCTTAACATGGAAGAATAGGGCAATTTTTTCTTAAACGTGCATTAAAAGAATATTTTTACTATAAATATGTCAGACTAGCTTTAAAATATGTTATGCTGCTTGCGTGAATAAAACGAATTATAAAAATTCAACTTTGAAAACTTCGTAAGTTATTTTAAATTTACGAATTTCTTAACATAGCAGAATATGACAAAATTTCGTATAAACATCCATTTGGAGAGATATTTTCATCGTATAAATGTCAGAGCATTTTTGAAATACCATTTAGAATCCATCATTCACTATGAATTTTCTAATTTTTGATAGAATGGAGTAGATGGCTGATTTTTACCAACTATGTGAAAAATACCAGAGCCGGAAATCGAACCCCCGGCCTTCCGCTTAACGCGCGGATGCTCTAACCACTGGCAGATAACCTCCCTGGCTGATAACCAGCTCGGCACTTCTCACATAATTTACGTTGGCAAGGTCACCGAGTCTGCATTAAAGCAGCTATATCAAGTGACAAATTTGAATATGGCATAACTACAAACGGCCACGAAATTTCAATTCAGAAATTTAATTCATCAACCTGGAAATTAATTTTTAATAGAATGGAGTAGATGGCTGATTTTTACCAACTATGTGAAAAATACCAGAGCCGGGAATCGAACCCCGGGCCTTCCGCTTAACGCGCGGATGCTCTAACCACTGAGCTACCCTGGCTGATAACCAGCTCGGCACTTCTTACATATTTTACGTTGGCAAGGTCACCGAGTCTGCATTAAAGCAGCTATATCAAGTGACAAATTTGAATATGGCATAACTACAAACGGCCACGAAATTCCAATTCAGAAATTTAATTCATCAACCTGGAAATTAATTTTTGATAGAATGGAGTAGATGGCTGATTTTTACCAACTATGTAAAAAATACCAGAGCCTGGCAATAAAGCAGCTATATCAAGTGACAAATTTGAATAAAAAATTTGAAAGAAAAATGTCATTTGTTACAAATTGCTGTAAAATTCAGAGTGTTGAACGTTTATTGAAGATAACATCCCTCTTCGAGAAAAATGTTCATAACTTTAACGGACATAACTTTATTTTTGCGGACAATGACTGGAACACTTTTTGCCAGTCACTGACCTTCATCTAGCGTTGAAATTTCTTACTGTGTGTTTTTATCAGACATTTAATAATTACTTATTTCACTGCCATTATCAATCAAATAATATATCAAAATAAAATATTAAAAAATGATAAATGTATACAATCTCTACATTATCCTTTACCCAGGAACACATTTACTACATGATGGGTGAAACATTTCTGCAACAATGGAGAAAAATTATTCCCCTTATAAATTTTTTGAACTATTAGATAAATTAGTATAACTAATTTATAAATAAATGCTCTTACTAATGATATTTCTATTACTACCAAAGCTCTTGAATTGTGACGAAAGAAATCAATTAACAGCGATTATAGCATTACATAAAACTGAATGGAGGAATACAGGTAATATTAAACACCTTAAAACAACTTGTTATAACGTTTCCCGAATACTATCACGGTTCAATGAAGTAAGCATAAGCAACGACAGTCTTCGTAAGGTAGCCCTTGAACTGTAAACCTGACACATATCTGAGATATTATCAGGCAAAGAACATCCAGGAATAATCACAGGTCAATGAGAAAGAGGGCCTCTGATTTAAAAATTAGCACTGAAAAAGTCCAGCATATTGTTATGAATAAACTTGGACAACATCCCTACAAGCTCCGAAAAGGATATTATCTCAACAGAAAAATGAAAAAAGTCAGGTTCGAAAGATTTCGCAAACTACTGTCTTCCAGTTTTTCGAAATGCTAACGAAACATTCCTATTTTCCCAACCAAGAGGATTGTGAACAAATAAAATCACAGGATCTTTACTTCAGGGTTCGGTTGGGTTGTGGAAATTAAGGCTATTTTGACTGCTCTAGGGACATAGGCCTGAGGAAGAGTGCCCTCCGTGGGGGTCTTTCCAAGGTGTCTCAGCCCATATTTATACAAGCTTCGGAGAAAACCACGGAAAACTCCAAATGGCTAAACCGACGAGCGCGACTTGGGATCGAACCCGGCACCTTCAATCTACCAGCTTTGAGCGTAGAACCGCTCGGCCACTGATAGGTCCCTTATTTCAGGCATCCTGACTGCAAATAAGAGAGAAGGAATTTTGCAAAAGCAAGCAAATGTGATGGTTCGGGGAATAATCTTTTAACGAAAGAAGATGCCTATTCTTTTTTTTTCCCTCAAAATATAAAAGGGAAAGCAAAGACATATTGAAAGCAAATTCTTGAACCTCTTCGAGATCAATGGGCTCCAATCGCCGTCCAAGGGCATTCCTGGATATTTCAGCAGAATTCTGTAATGACACACAAAGCATGAATGAATTAGAAATTTTATGGTGATCATTTCCCTAGCCTTGCTCCATCCAGAGAATAGCATCCTAATTCGTCAGATTTAAATTCAATGAATTATTATATCTGGTAATTTCTGAAGAGAAAAGCTTTCTCAAAAACGTACAGGAATTTGGAGGCGCTTAAACAATCGCTGAAGAGTGGATAGGACCAACTGGATGATAATATGCTGCCGCTTGGTTACTGATGAATTTCCAAAGATATTAAGAACCGGCATTAAAGCATAAGGTAGCCGTTTTGTAATTGATCAGATTTATTTCGTTAATATTAATTATTATTATATGATAAATTTTATTTTATGCGTTTTTTTTTCTTCTAACTAAACTTATCATTCATTTGTTGTAGAACATTTCACTCACCCTGTATACACGTAATTATGGTTGAAAATGAATTAATAACTATACAAATAATAATAATGATGATAGAATATTAAAAATTATAAATAAATGCAGCTATTGGAGACGAAGGGTGTGAAGCTAAGAAGTCACCAATAAAATAGCCGACGAACGCAGAGAAAAAGTAACCAGTGAAGTATATCACTAGCAAGCCTTCCTTCATATCGCCAAGCAAGCAAGTGATCCCACTTCCGATAAATGCACCATATAGTGTCACTTCGCATCATATAATATAATTTTACCAAAAAACCATATTTATATTTTTTGAAGGTCTACGAGAAAATACGTGTAAATAGCTGTCAATTTTATCGCTAGCGAGCCTTATTTAATATCGCCAAGCAAGCAAGAGAGCCCACTTCGGAGAAATGCACCATATAGTGTCACCTTGCATCATATAATATAATTTTACTAAAAACCCATGTTTATATGTTTTTTATGGTTTACGAGAAAATACGTGTAAATAGCTGTCAATTTTTTCGACTCTTTCTTTCTTTTTTTTTTCTGAAAAGCTTATGAAGATAATTTTCAAGCAGAGCTTTATTAGATTATTTTTTTCTAATTGGTATTAAATCTTCTAAAAAAAACCGTGAATAGTGGCATTTGTAGATGAGTATTAGTTAATTTAGGTAGTAATTAAAATGTGTACTGTGAAGCAGGTCACTATCTACTGGTTAAAAAGAAATTAATGGTTTCTTAATTACTAATTTCTTAATTTTTATTATTATTTAAACTTTCTTCACTAGTTGAAAGCAAGCTTTTCCTAATGAAGTAAAAAACATTATATTTTAAATTATAATGAGAAAACAATATTAATGGAAATTTTAAAATCTCTATTTAACTAATTCAGTTTGTAAATTCTCTTTTATGTGTTTACTAGTCCTTTTGTTGGAAAAACACGACTACGTCATTTATATTTTTAAAACATTATTAAAATTTAAAATTAATTAACATTTCAAAATTAATTAAAATTTCAGTATTTAAACAGCTAACATATTATTATCAAAATCATGATTGCTGTTCATTTTTAATAGGAATTCGTAAAATTTTTGTAGAATGTTCAAAAATGTAACCAAATATTTATTCTCATGATACATTCAAATATTAATTCATAAGTTAATGATTACTACATAATATATTCTTTTTGTGGGCTAAAATATATTGTATAAACAAATGTTTTATTTAATTTTTATTTCATGTACACAAACTGAAATTTGTACAGAATATGGTGAATTGTCGGTAAATAAATACAATTGCCTCAAAGCAGAAATCGAGTGAAAATGATTAATTTTGCAATTTTGATTTACCTTTGAACTATATTACATAACTACATATTTATTATCTTAAAAATGTGTTTTATGAACGATATACAAAATAATTATATTCAGTCGAAACAGAATTTTATTCATTTTATTCATATCCAAATGAAATTTCCATAAGTTTCTGCTGCTCAATGCAAATATTTACCTACAATATATTCAATTCTCTCAGGAATGTGGTTATGTATTTTGAAATTCTAACTACTTTACCGTCTTTCTTGTTTAACTTTATTCAGATGTCGTAACTTGGAGAAGATATTTTGACATTTTAATATGAATATACAATACAGAATGCAGTTTTCTTAACTTTACACATTGTATGTTTGTTGATTGGTTGCAGATTTTTAAGGCCGATTGACTACGCTAGGGTTCTAGGCCTATAGGTGGAATGCCCTCCTAGGGGGTCTTTCTAAGGGGCTCTTACCCGTAATTACGCTAGTTTCAGAGAAAACTGCGGAAAAATCTGAATGGCTAGGTCTATGAACGCGACCTTGAATTCGAACCTGGCACTTTCCATCTACCAACTTTGAACTCAGAACCACTTGACCACTGGTGGGCAACTTTACACTGAAATACTTAAATATCTGAAGAACATTTATTCCAAAAGGCTATTTTTGTAATAAATTTTGATTGGGAGTGTGTAATTTAGGTATATGTATAATTTTTCATTTAATTCAGTTATTTATTTATTTATCTATTTAATTTTTTTTTCGTTTAGTGTTTTATTAGAATTTTTATTTTTTTATAAATATTTTTAAAAAAATTTATATAAAAATACTATATTATTGTTGAATATCTTTATTGAAAAATTAAATATAATCTAAAGCAAGTCATGGGGAATTTCAAGTAGGATTTCAAGCGGGTATGTGAGTCTTAATCTTCTTTTTATTATGTGTTTGTGTGTGTACTGTCAAAATTTAAAAAATATTTTAAATATTTTATGAAATATACTTTCCTCATAAATCTAAAAAGAATGTTGTAACTATCTACAAATAAAAAATTATGTATGGACAAACCAATATATATGTATGTATACATATAATAAATACTTTTTTAAACATTTTTATAACTGTTACAGTTTTTATTTAAACACAAATAATAAAACAATACGAAACATTAAGGTATCAAAATCTAAAATGCATGCATGACAAATTTAGTTCATGAATATAAAAAAGAATATAATTCTTATCTTCATCACAACTTTAAGATTTATAGCTACATGTTATCTGAAATGCGTTTTAACTTTTTGTTTCAGCTTTCAATAAAAACTGAAATTTATGATATGGAAGAAAAGTTATTAATAGTTTGTCATAAAACTTTTTTTTTTTTTTTTTTTTTTTTTTTTGACGGGAGGAGGGGAAGATATGGCTTTATAACTTGCTGAAATGGTATTAAGTTAATTAATAAAATAAAATAAATAAGTTTTACTAAAATTGTGTTGAAACTATACAAATAAATAAATCAATTAAAATTTCGAACTAATTACATACATCTAATGTATCAAAAAATAATTCATGGTGTGTAAATCATTACGAATGTTACGTATTACGTTACTGTGCTTGATTAAATATCTTGATTAAATTGTGTTTACGATTAAAAATCCTTTTTTAAAACCAGTAGAGAACTCTATTGCGACGTTAATCCACCCAACCCAATCCAAATCTTTTTTTGAAAATAGATCAAAATTATTTTGTAAGAAATATGATGTAGCTATCATATTACTTTCTTATATACAGTGTAAAAGAATATCCTGCTATATAACAGAAAATTGCTGGCAGAAAAGTTGCCAGAAAATATCCATATGCTATGAACGAAATCCGTTAACAGACGTTTTCCGTAATATGACTATACAGAAATTATTCATAATTTTTTTTCTACAGAACCCACTAAAAAGAAAGAAAAGAAAAAAAAAAAAAAAGAAAAAAGAAAGAAAAGAAATTGCATTAAGTGAACTTTTTTTGTGCTACCAGTCAGCTTCGAACCTGAATCCGCCGAATGGTATTTGTCCATGTTACCTCTCAGTCATGAAACCATACTTTATGCAGGTAATTAGTCATATCCAATCCTCTTTTGATACCAAGTTTTCCATATGCAAAACAGAAATACAGGTAAAATCTGTGTCAATGGTTACAGATTTATCTAGTTGCATAAAATATATATATATATGTCTTTTAATACATGGATTTTACAGTTTTTTTTTTTTTTACAGAAATTTTCTGTTTTAAACAGAATTTTTTTAGAGTGTACATATTAAATTATACATATTGCCAACTTTTATAATTTATTCCGGATAATTCGTATATCTGCCTTTTTTTTCAATACCACTTTCTTTGAGTGTAATTATTTTCTTGTTTTATATTGGAAAATTTGTTTACAATTAAAGCGGTGTGAATTAATGGCGAGGCTAAAGGTACTCTGGAATAAATTATAAAAGTGGGTAATTCTGATGTTATTAAGCAGCTCTGTTACCAAGTTCTCTTTACTGAATTGAAATTCGTAGAAGCAAATGCAAAAATACCTAGAAAACACATATTTTATTTTGCTAACGTTTTTCTTTAGTTAATAATTTTCTTTTTTTATGTTATAAAATCAAGAAAAATCAATAAAATATCAAACTCTACAACAACAATATAACATCTGACTATGCTTCATAAGGAAAGTTTTTTTCTTTCTTTCTTTCTTCATGAACCTCAGTAATAGACTAATCATCTCGGTTGAAAGATGAAGCTTATCTGATTTCGAACCCTTCTCTCCATTAATATTTTTAGGTTTGGCTAACTTCTGATTAAAAAAAAAAAAAAAAAAAAAAAAAAAAAAAAAAAACTTATTTGGCTGGCTTTTTAAAGCGCCTTCAAACATCTATAGTTTGTGGCCAAAATTTGTTAAAAAGGCAACTGCGACCTAAAGTCAGTTTTCCCCCAAATGACGCGCATTGACCTATAAATTGTTAAAGTAACAATGTCTTTAACTATTATTATACTGCATATCTTTAACTATTATACTGCTACAATTAGACGCAAATGCACTCCATAGTCCTGTATTCTTATAACAGCAATAATCAAAAATAAGTAGAAAATACACAGCAGGAAT
The DNA here is from genome assembly GCA_963930645.1 of Salticus scenicus. NCBI lineage: Eukaryota > Metazoa > Arthropoda > Arachnida > Araneae > Salticidae > Salticus > Salticus scenicus. Next base: position 96,039,657 of record OZ005655.1, read on the forward strand.
GGTGTTAAAAAATAATATATAAAAACTTTGTATAAATAGACTTAACGGTAAAAAACTCTCAACAATTCTTTTGGTAAAAAAAATAAATAAGATAATTCGTCAGGTGAACAAAGTAGGCACTGATGTAACAATTGTGAACGGTATGTGTCGTTAAACTATTAACGACGGTATAAAAATTTATTATTCAAAACCATGTCGTTACTTTGGCGACGTATTTTAGATATATCTTTTCATAAATAGTCTTTAATAGTCATTATCAGAATATTAAATTGAAATAAGGTAAATATCTTACCTTATCGGTCCAGAGTCGAGGGGACTGCAGGCCACTGTTGGTTCATTCCAATTCATTGGTGTGAATTGACGACACGAATCGGAAATAATAGGATATCAGTTACTAAGACATACATTTATTACAACAAAAACGAACACGAAGAACACACTGAGTAGAAAAGAAGAAAACAAAAACATTAATATCGGCGCGCAGCGCCATCTACAGGTTTTAGATTTGACCAATAATTAATACATTGGCCCCCGGATGAACATTAACTTTATGTTCATTTCTAATTGTAAGTATCAAGAGAATTTAAAGTTCACCCAAAAGTCATAGTTTGTAAATATAAGTTTTTAAAGTTTATTTTAGTCTTTTTCAAAAATTTCAACTGGATAAATCAACTGGAAAGGACGTCTAAATGTACCTGTAGCTGTTTTTATCTCACAAGATCGTACCTTTCCATCTCTACCGGGAAACACTTGAGTTACTACTCCTAATTTCCACATGTGTCTGTGCAATTTGGCATCGTGGATTAACACAACATCGTTTGGCGAATATTCTCGAATACTGGAGTGTCGACTTGTCATGGCGTTTTTCAGCTGAAGAAGGTATTCCTTCTTCCATCTTGACCAGAACTGGTCCAATATTCGTTCTTTTTGATTGAAACGTGTCACATATGTTGGAGAAGTTCCAGAAAGCACATGTGGTTTCATATGCACGATAGGTAGGGTAGTAAGTCGCTGACCTACCAAGAAGTGTGCTGGCGTAATTGGAGAAGGTTCTCCTGAGTCTGCATAAATGTATGTTATGGGTCGCGAATTTATTGAAGCTTCAATTTCACATATAACTGTATGTAGTTGTGTGTGTGTTAAAGTGGTTTTGCCAACCACCTTTCTTAACGCAGTTTTTACGGATCGCACCAGTCTTTCATAGAAGCCTCCCCACCATGGCGACATTTCCATGATATATTTCCATATTATTTTATTACTACTATAGTAATCTTTAACGTCGGGATGGCTAATTATTTTCCAGATGTGCCTTAACTCTATGTCAGCTCGATGAAAGGTTCGTGCGTTATCGGAGTATACCGTATGGCAAAGACCACGCCTTGCTACTATTCTTCTGAATGCTAGTACAAATGCTTCCGTAGATAGGTTCTCTACCAATTCTAGGTGCACTGCTCTAGTTATTGCACATGTGCACAACAAAATATAATATTTGCTATCATTATTTCGGATGTATAAGGGGCCTGCAAAATCAAGGCCTATCACTGCAAAGGGCTTTTGTTCATTGATGCGATCTGCAGGTAACGGAGCTGTTATCTGGGCTCCAGCTTTAGAATTAAATTTTATGCAAATTCTGCATCTTCTTAATACGCTTTTTACTGCCTGTCTGCCCTTGATTACCCAAAATTCCTCCCGTAATTGAACTAATGTATCATTAATGCCAAAATGAAAAACCTTTTCATGCGCATTTTTTATTAACAAATCAATTCATTTACCCTTTGAAGGCAACAGGATCGGGTGTTTTTCGTTAAAGGAATAATTTGATTTCTGAAGCCTTCCTCCGATACGCATTATTCCCTCGGAATCCAAAAATGGTGAGAACTCAATTAAATTTGAATTTTTCAAAATAGTTTCCCCATTTATCAAACAGTTTAATTCATTCGGAAAACTAATTTTCTGTGTATATTTAACCCACATTGTTTGCGCACTACCAATTTCTTCTGCCGATAATGGACCCTTAACTTTCTCGTTTTTCGGATTCGCGTTGTTAAGAAATCTCTTTATCCTTGCCGTGATTCTGAGGACTCTTAAAATGTTACTATATTTTTCAAGATCCAATATTGGTTGAACATGTTTCTATAGAGATTTTAAACTGAATTATTTTTTCAGGTGTTTTCCTTTTTTCTTCGGTAATATATTGCGTGTCTACCTTTTCCCCAATATCATTACCTTTACCATTTAGCTCAGATAACCATTTCGGACCTTTAAACCAAAAATCATTATTAACTAACGCATTTGCGCTAATACCACGAGTAACTAAATCTGCGGGATTATCCTTTGTATTACAATATGACCAATTTTCGGGTACTGACAATTCCTGAATTTCAACTACTCTATTTTTAACAAAGGGTTTCCACTGTTTCGCCGATCCCTTCACCCAGTGTAAAACAATAGTAGAATCTGTCCAATAAAATTTCTCGATGTTAATTTCTTTAAATATATCACAAATATATTTCGCTACTCTAGCTGCTATCACCGCTCCCATTAACTCCAATCTTGGTAACGTTAGTTTCCTTAGCGGCGCACCTCTAGCCTTCGACATAATCATGCTTACATAACATTTTTTATCATTACTGATAACCCTAAAATATGCAACACAACCATATGCAAGTGGTGAAGCATCTGGAAAAATGTGTAGTTCTACACACGAATTTTCCAAATCAACATACGTGAAATAGCATCTATCTATTCGAATTTCTAATAAATCCATAATTTCGTTACACCACTTTATCCAAATTCCCTTAAGATCATCCGGCAATTCGTGATCCCAATCCATACCTCTTTCCCACATTCTTTGAAGAAAACACTTTATCCTAATTAAAAAGGGAGATATAATCCCAATAGGATCGAAAAATTTTGCAGCTGTATGTAATACATATCTTTTCGTACATACCGATACATCCAAATTTTCAACTATAGATTTCAAAGCTAATCCTAATTTATCACTATCTTTATCCCACACCAATCCAAGAATATTTATTACACTATCATTGTTTACCTCCGAAAAACAATCATTTTTATCCCACATGTTCTTTAATTTCTGTGAATTCGTACTAAACTTTCTTAATTTCATTCCAGCCTTTGCTAAAATATTTACCGCAGTAGAAGTTAATTCATAGGCACCGTTTACGGTATCGGAGCCATAAAGCAAATCGTCCACAAACAGAGCTGAATTTAACATTTCATAACTATCCGGATAAATTTCCTTATATTCCTTAATGTGTTTCTTAATTGTTGCCGTTAAAAAGAAAGAAGTTGTACAACCAAATGTAGCTCTGGTCATTCGCATTATTTTATAATTCTGAGTGTCCTCGTCAAACCATAAAAACTTCAGAAAATTTCTATCGGGTTCCGCGATTTCTATCATTAAAAACGCCTTTTCAATATCTGCGCAAAACGCAATCTTAAACATTCGAAATCTATTAATTACATCCAAAATTGGTGGCGTAAGACATGGCCCTTTTACGAGACAATCATTTAAAGATTTACACCCCGAAACTCTACTGGAACAATTAAAAACAATTCGTACCTTTGATGTTTGTTTTTCCTTTCTAATAATCGCACGATGTGGGGCGAAATACTCCCTTTGACAGCGACCGAATTGTTCAACTATCCCTCGTTGTTCTTGTTCTGTGATTATCTGCCTATATTGCTCAAAAATCCATTTATCCGCTTTTAATCTTTTTCTCAAATAATTGAATTGCCGTCTAGCATTTTCAAAATTATTCTCAAATTTATCAATACCATGGTCATTCCATAATAAATGAGTAACATAATGACCCTGTTTATAATCTAACTGTTTATCAAATTTATTTATTATTTCCAGATCGGAAGTAGAAATCAATTTATCATCATTTATTCCCAAAAGATCCAACGACCATAAGCTTTGCAAATCATTACCCGTACATTCGGATAATTCATTTATTTTCATGCATGGATGGTTTTCATGTAAACAAATAGATTTACCACATTCAATCTTTAACACAGAGGCGCCAGTAATTAAGTTGTCTGGATTGTTTCCTGAATTATTATTGCCTGACAATGTCCATCCGAATAATGTATTCACAGCAAACAACGAACGATTAATTTTCTTTTTATTTTTTTGCAGTTTCCAAAATAACCCCGCGCCGATTAATATCTCTGGAGCCTTCGAATGGAATTGCGAAAATTTATTTCCTTCCCCCTGACTCGAAACCAAAAGTTTCCGACAAGATGCGTCATCCAGTATCTTTAACTTCGTAAAAGATATTTGATTTACGACCAATGCCTCTACATAACATTTCTGTTTGTGGTTTTTTAAATGAGACAATTCGAAATTTACGACTGAATATTCATTTGATTGTGGTTGATCACAAGAAAACGGATATATGATTAGATTTTCTTTTCTAATCACCGGCAATTTTAATTCACGCGCGAGTGATATGTTTATGAAGTTTGGTTGAGACGCATTATCAAATAATATGGCACACTTTAGAGAGTTTAAATTAGAATTATTTGTTATTCTTGCGAAGCAAGTTTGTAAATATATTTCTTTATTCTCAAGCGGATTTTGTACAGGACACTTATAGGACAATACAGAATTATCATTTTCGCAAGCACTGTTCTCAGAAGTATTTGTTTGGGTATGTTCGATGTGATTTTTATCTTTCATTTGAGGCGTTGGAGTTTCCGATTTTTGCTTATAGCAAATTAATGTATTGTGTTTTCCTGAACATGTGTCACATTTGAGACCCGATAAACAAAATTTAGCTGTATGTTTACCTCTTTTGAAACATAAATAACAGATTCCCTGTTTGCGTAAAGACAATTTTTTGTCCTCTAAATTTAATTTACACATTTTACTCTCATGATCATTTACTGCATCAACACAAAATATACATTTGCTAACAGTTAATTTAAAGGCTGATGCCTTTTGCATTGTGTTAGAACCAGATTATCCCGAACCAGATTTCCGGTAGGAAGCATTATTATTATTTTCCGATGATTTTGAATCAAATCTGGAATTTGAGTTTTTATACCCGCTATTGTGAGTTTCTACTTCGCGTTTTAAAAATAAAAAGGTTTTTTCCCTAGTCTGAACTTCTAATTTTAAATGTTTTAACAAATCTTGTACATCCCATTCCTCGGATTCTGTTTTCATTTTATTATAGTCTATCATAATACTGGTAGGTATTAATTTTGTAACAATTGGAAATAACAAATTTCCGTAGGATTTTAAATCGACTCCTAAATTTTCGAGAGATTTAATATTAACATCAAGGGCGTCGTGCAGTAAGCGTAATTCTTTAATTTGATTTGGAGATTTAACAGGGTTCAAATTTAATAACGCGTCAATTTTATATCTTATTATAATATATTTTTTTCCAAATCTAGATTTTAATAAATCAATTGCAGTATTGTAATTTTGATCTGAGAGTGCTAAACCCTGAATAGCTGTTAAAGCTTGGGCTTTTAAAAAGCTGCGTAAATATACGAATTTCTGAATATTAGATATATCCTTGTTTTCATGTATTGTTACTTCATACTGGTTCCAGAACTCGATCCAGTTTTCCGGAGAACCCTCATAAACAGGAATTGATATCTTGGGCAATCTCACGGAACTTGCATTACTTCTTTCTAAATGCAAATTGGGTGTTTGCTCATTTCTTGGCTGTGATAAGATCGGAGTGACATTTAAATTTTAATTTTCTCTATCTTATTCATAATTCGAGCTTTTACATCAATAATTGAATCCCTATATTCTTGTCTCGATTCTATTTCAGTTTGTAGCTCGTTGAGATCCGTGATTTTGGCCTCAATTTGATCTTCAACTTCTATAATTTCGTTATTCTTGACTTGCAGTTTTTCTAACTGGGATTCAAATTCGAAAACATTTAACCCTTCGTCGGGTTCATTTAACTTTATGTTTATCGTATTCATCAATTTAGTACACAATCCCTTTAGGGTAGATCGTTTTCTTTTTAATTTTTCTAGTTCGGTTGCCATATTGATTTAATTTACAAATTTGGACTACAGAATAAGAACAACGCTAATTCACATTTTAAGGGCCTGGCAGTCCCTGTTCGGGCGCCAAAACTTATGTCGTTAAACTATTAACGACGGTATAAAAATTTATTATTCAAAACCATGTCGTTACTTTGGCGACGTATTTTAGATATATCTTTTCATAAATAGTCTTTAATAGTCATTATCAGAATATTAAATTGAAATAAGGTAAATATCTTACCTTATCGGTCCAGAGTCGAGGGGACTGCAGGCCACTGTTGGTTCATTCCAATTCATTGGTGTGAATTGACGACACGAATCGGAAATAATAGGATATCAGTTACTAAGACATACATTAGACATACATTTATTACAACAAAGACGGACACGAAGAACACACTGAGTAGAAAAGAAGAAAACAAAAACATTAATATCGGCGCGCAGCGCCATCTACAGGTTTTAGATTTGACCAATAATTAATAGTATGCATTGCTATTTGTTTGCTGCACTGGTTCCTAATCTGTTTTCCTGCCAAAGGATCGGGGTTTTATTTCGATTCAAAACAATTGTAGCAAGTTTTCTGCAATTTATGGTGCTTATACAGAGTTTTTCACTTAATAATCATTTCAAACATTAAATTGAAGTTACGTGAAAAATTATTTTAAATTTTTAATAAAATAATAAATTAGTATTTTTTTTTTTTTTTTTTTTTTTTTTTTTGTAATTTTTATTCCAAGCTAAAACGGAAAGCAAATTTTGGAAAAATCAAATCAGATTATTTCCCAAATTTCTTTTAAAGTATAGAGATTTTTCAGGAAGGTACGTGGCTTTAAAATACACCATATTTAAATATTATGCATGATGATATCTCTGGCCAATCTTTATTATTAAGGTTTTTATATGTAATAGTAAAAATAATGATATTTATATATTTTGAATATAATACACTAAAAAAAAATTCTGTAACTGATATTTAGAAACTAAATTGTTGCTCTAGTAAAAATAGTTCTGTTTCATTCCCACCAATTTTAGTTCTCTTTGCTGGCTAGTTCTATAAAACCCTATTAAAATTTTAGAGCATTTTCCTATATCATCGTAGTCAATTTTATTTAAAAATTTCTGAAAATAAATGTGAATACAAGAAGAAAGTTTTAGTAAATATAATTTTGGTTTATAACCCAATTATAGGAAATCAAGTGAGAATTGCTCGCAATATTCATAATATTCATAATATTGCTTCACCACATAGAAAAGTACAAACTAAAAATTCTAAATCATTTCGTCTATCCAGATTCTTTGTTTACCTTATACGCAAACTAGGAAATCTATATTTCTAGTTTAAGGATTCAGAAAATGACTATTTATTCATTCTAGATGACGGTGGTATGTTTTTCTTCTCAGTGTATTTGATAAAATAAAATGGCATGCATGTGAATACGTTATTATTATATTTTCTAAACACAACATTTATGGTTATAACTGTAAAAATGCAATGTACTCAATTTAATGTTATTTAAATATTTATTCCTATAAGACTTCTATGATAATCCAATATTTTCTGTATGTATAGTGATGCAGGAGATACGCAATCTTAAATAAACTATTCAACTTCTTCTTCCATGCATAAAAGAGAATAACTTACAGTAACATTTTCTAGTAACTTGCAAAAAGTTTTGTTCAAGTATTCGGATACATATATATTTTCTTTCTTTTCTTTTGCTTTATCCTTAGTAATTCTCTTGATGTCGAAGCTAGAAAATTCTATTATAGTGCTTTTTGGAAAATTACAATAAAGTTTCAAAAACACGTTGCATTTTGTAGGAAACGTGCTCTGAATAAAATATGTATCAATACAACGCCGGAAAGTGATTTTAGCTGGAAACGTTTTTCTTTACTTATGTCGGGACTAGAATTATTCACCTATTGCAAACCAATAAAGGAAAGAAAAAACATGCATTACGAATAGATAATAAAACATTTTTCAATATTAGGAAATACTCTAACGAAATTTTAGTATTTTTGCTCTATAACAGAAGATTCATATAGAAGCATATATATAACTTTATTTCAATATTAAAAGTAGAACTTGATTAAATTTGAAAGTGTATTTGTTTTTTTTTATGCTAATACCTTATGCATAAAAAGAAATAATACCTTTTAGCGCATTTCCAAAAATAATCGTCCATAAATAACGTATTCAAAAAATTAATGTATTTGACTTTGTTTTATAAAAGACATCTATACAGTCTTCTGTCATGAACACATGTACAGAGGGTTTTCAGACATTTTAGAAATAATTTTGTCACTTAGTAGTGTCATTTTAGTAACTTACGAATAAAGTTTAAATGAGGAAAATTGATGAGTATGAATTTCAAATAGGGTTTAATTATCGGTGGTAGTACTACATCACCCTTTGCAACAAAATCTCTCTCATAAAGGAGCTATTGTCCGTAAACTACATATTTGTGGTTTGATAAAATTATTTAAAAAGCAGATATAAAAAGCATTCTTTAATATTTCTGAACATTAAAATAAATAAATAAATATTAAAAAAGAAAAGAAAGTAACAAAAAGTATTAAAAAAGAAAAAAAAAGAGACATTTAAGTTCACATTTTATTTGGAAAAAAATAAAATACACACCAAACAATGATACACTTAACTTTACTGCATTTAACCCTTTCATGACAGGAGTCGCAAACGTGCGTTTAACGCTCAGGCCGGTACTTTCTTTCACAAGCACCTGTCCAGGGCTGGAGGTATTTTTATTATTAAGATTAAATCCAAATAATACTCTGTAGAGTATATAAACCGCATAGGCTTTTATATATTTTTAATTATATACTTTATTTACTTAAGATATTTCTTGTTTAAATTTTTTTTTTTTTTTTTTTTTTTTTTAGTATTTACTTATAATTTCATGACTTTTGATATTGAACATTTGACAACTAAATATATTACTTAAAATTCTTTTTAGTATGAAAATTTTGAAAATTTTGAAACTGTTTTGAATGGTAATTGTGCTATTTTTTTTTTTTTTTTTTTTTTGATAATGGATGGTCATGGAAAAGTATTTTATTTCGACGTACTTGGCAAGCAGATGGCTGAAATGTCCTCATCATCACTAGATTCGTTGGATTCTTTATGAACAGAACAATCAGAATATATTATAGTGTCACTATCACTACATCCAGAGTCTGTATCAAAATCAATATCTGAAATATATTTGCCTCATTTTCGCTGTTTCATGTTCATTTAAACATTTTCGACACTTCGACATTGTAACGGTAAAAACAGAAAAAAGTCACGTCTACAAGATCTAATTATCGATTAAAAAATGCTCTGTAAACCCAAATACCATTCCCTCTACGAAAATAAAACTCCCCTACTTACTATACATAAAAACCACGTACTCATTTAAAAAGCCATCATAAAGCATGCTATCCGGATACATTTCTTTCCCCTTATGTTTATATAATAAAAATACACGTGCATATGAGTCATGTTACTCACATTTCGAGTAGAATGTCAAATATACATGTATCTCAAATCCTATGGAGATACAATGCTATCTTGTACCAAAAATTATAGTTTTTTAAACGTTCCAGGCACAAACGTGTGATGGCTTCGGGTGAACGAGAAAGCGTTTTGGCATGGCGACGTGCCAGCCGGGAAATGAGTGCGTTTCTTGCTGGCACGTATGCGTAATAGTCGGCGCGAAAGGGTTAAAAATGCATATAAAAACCTCATTTTAAAAACTAATCAACCAAATGTTATGCTAGAAATTTTAAGTATAGCAATAGAAACTGCAGAATTTTTTTTTTTAAGTTTGCTTTAAATTTAATCAAATTAAAAAACATGATGCTCACCAACTGAGATCAATATAATCCTTATCTTAAAAGGTCGTGTGTAGATTCTTGTATGAAAACTATTTAGCAGATATTTTTTTATTTATTTTACAAATGCTGAACATTAGCGCTTAAGCCATCAGTTCACGAGCTCTCCAATACTTTTTAACAATATTCTCACACTGAAACAATGCATTACAATAATTCAAATGTTCAAAAGTCATTGGTTGACCAAAGTCTCACAAATCACAGTCTGGGGAATCTGTCACGCTAATTCTACAGAGATGGCTCCGTAAACAATCATGTCCAGTTAACCCTCTAATAAGAGCCACCGCAGTCTTTCTTGGAAAACCAGGTATCTCTTTCTCATCTCCCAGAATCTTCCACCTCTTGTCACCTGCACCTTGAGTCATATTCCGTTTAACAGTTTTCCTATGGATCAGGATGATATACATTTTGTCGAATGGAATGAGAGCGGACGGTTTATACATTGGTCTAGCAAAGCTCCTTTTTTAGCCAGCGCATCAGCTTTCTCATTGCCCAAAATTCCACAATGGGCTGGAATCCATTGGAATGAAATTCTGTGTGTCAGTACCTTAAAAAGGACTTACATTCCAAAATTCTTTGGGAATTAATTTGTTTGTTCAGTAGGGCCTGAAGCGCACTTTTCGAATCTGTCAATATTACCGCTCTTTCAAAGGAGTGTTTGCGGATCGACAATTGCTGGATTGCCACAGCAATAGCTCGATTTCATCATCGAAGGAAGTAGTATAAGGTCCTACTGGTAAGTAAAAATTAAAAAGTTCACAGTGAATACCCGCTCCAGCACCGCAAGTCCTACCTAACATAGAACTGTCCGTGTAGACACGCAGCCAGTCCTTTTCAGGATAACGAAACTCTATAGTCTCTAATGCAAACGTTTTTAATTGCATATCACTCATTTCACATTTAGCAACTCTTTGGATAAGATCAAGGTTTATATTTAAATCCAAAAAGTCCAATGAACAAACAGGGGGAGGCAAGACTAGTAATCTCTTAGCTATCTGAATAAAACCAATTTGAATCTTAAGATTTTAGAAGCATTATTATTATAATTCCTCCACAAAGAGTTATCAGGTAGACGTACAAGCTTTTGATATAATAGGATCGCTTTTCTTTTAATAAGATCATGTACAGGTTCTAAACCAGTTAAAAGTTGCATTGCAAGTACAGGAGTAGTTTTCACCGCTCCAGTAATTATACGCAACGCCTGATTCCGGAAAACTTCGAGGATTTGAGTCACATAATCTGGAGCCGTGATCAAGATCTCACTACAATAACCAATAATTGGTTGAAGCACTGACCCGGATAACCAAATCATCAGCTAAAAGGGCAGAGTCCACCCATGGTATTAAAGTGATAGGTAAATCATTAATAAAAATATTAAAAGGATTGGACTAATCACCGTTCCTTGAGAAAGGTCAGTCTCAGTCTGTTTAAAATAAGAAATGCCACAGCCATATCTAACAGCCTAAAAACGTTGTGACAGAAAATTCTTAATCCAAAGAAACATCTTGCCATTAATTCCCAGGTTCTGTAATTTCTGGATGGCACGTAGTCACCATACCTTATCATAAGCTGATTCAAAATCAATGGAAGCTGCCGAGACAGAAAAGCGTTTGTCTAAAGAATCCTTAATAGCCTGACTAACGTACGAAACTTGTTGGACTGTAGAGTGGCATTGTCTAAACCCAGCCTGTTTGTTAGATAGGAGACCATTACTCTCCAGAAACCAAGTTAGTTTAGAAACTATCATCTTTCCCATAATTTTTGACAAAACACTAGTCAATGTAATAGGGTGGTAGTTCTTAATATTATCTGCAGGTTTATCTTTTTTCAAAATAGGAACGATAATGGCCTTTTTTCACATGGTGGGTACATAACAGCTCCAACTTTGATTAAAAATAGATAAGAAAGCCACTTGAGTATTATATCCGAGATGTTTAAAAAACTCTGTATGTACATTATCAGGGCCTGGACTTTTCTTCACTTTCAGGAAATCTATAGCTTCTTTTAGTTCCAGAAGGCCAAAGTCTTTATTAAAAATTTCTTGATCAGCACCAGTTATTCCATGAGAACCCTTAATTAATTTCCTCATCTGTTTTTGATCTACACTTGAGTTCACGACTTATTTGCTTGTTAGAAGTATAAAAATTTATAAAAGCATTAAAAATATCTCTGTCATAATTTAAGTCTTTCCTTTAAAAACAATTTGTACCCTTGGAGGAAGGGGGAGCGTCATGTTTCAGTTTATTCATGAATTTAAAAACTTTAGCACCGTCCTTATGGTAATCAATATTATTTATAAAAGCATTAAAACTCTTGCGCTTTGCCAAATTAATTTCTCTACAGAGGACAGCAATACACTTTTTCCAGTTTCTGCCATCCTCATGGTAACTAAACTAAAAGTGGAGGGAGAGGAATTTTCTGGAATTTACTAGAATTTTCAGTAGATAATTACAAGTATGCTGGTAAAAAATAATAATAATAATAATAAATAAATAAATAAATGTAGGCCTCAACCTATGTGTGATTAGAAAAACTGGTGAAACTTATGAAAACTACTTTAAGTAAACATGTATTGAAAAGTTAATATTGTCAATATGTAAAGAAACCTAAAAAAGGAAACCTGCCCTAACCTATGTAAATTCAATATTTTTTACATTGACCCCAACCTATGTGGGAAAATTTTTATTACGGGTTTAGAATCAGCAGGTCAAAATATGATATGGGGTAAGTTTTCACGTGTGGATACATATATTATGGAACTAAATATGTACCTATATGTACCTATGTACTATTGTTATAATTGGTCGTTCCCGAAATGAAAAGGGAAAGGAAATGAGATAAACAAACATTTTAACTTTAACAATTCAGAAGCCGCTAATGTGCATATTACTTAGTTAAATGCGGAAAACTCTTGATTCCGCACTTTAACGGGTCATTTTAATTAATCTGCAGATTACCTAGGTAATCTGCACGTTGCAGGATTTCGAGCTTTAACGGTAACAAAAATACATATCACTCTTCCATGAAAATTATTTTTTTTAAATTAAGTAATTAACATGCAACTTGTTGTTCTCAATAAAATACATTGACAAAAATCAATCAATGTAATTATATGTGGTATGACTATATGAGAACTGTTATGTACATGTTTATGATAGAACGCATTATTTACATAATATAAAAATGATTTATCTTAAAAAATTATCATTATTTATCTTTCTTTTTTTTTTCTCTAAGAATGTACATTCAATAGAAATAAATATTAAAGCTGTGTGGCAAATCCTATGCAATAAATTATTAATATTGGGATTTTACAGAACATAAATATAATTTAAATTATTTTAGAATGGCATGAAATTTGTATGCTGCAGATATAGGACCATACTGTTTTAAATCATTCTTCACATCTAAACTTAAAAAAATATTTTATGATAAATATGTTTTGACACATCTGACTATAAAATTTTATTGTATGGATACATTCAAATTCATATTGCCACAAGATATATGGTACGTAAGACGCCTACAGTGAAATGAAACTGGCATTTTGAAATACATATTTTTTGAATTATTGTTTACGGAGGATTTTTTCTTTATGTATTTTCGTATAACAACGTATTACATTAATATATATATATATATTTATTTTAAATAGTTAATTTTCACTATTGAAAAATGCTCAGTATATATATTTTTTTAATTCAAAATAAAGTATATCATTTCTGTTCCCACATTATTAATTTTATTTTATTTTTGAAATATATGTTTGAATTTATTTCATTTCAGTTTTATTCTGATGTTTATATTTATACTGTCCATTAGGATATAATGGAATAATTATTAACTGAAGTAGCTGAAATTACTTTCCAGGAAAATTAAATTACTCAAAGTTTAAAACATCATAAATAACCAAAACTTTATTTCTTTCAAATTCATTCAAGATATTTACACTACACGTTTAACCTCAAAAGGATGACATATTGATGAATATAAGAAAAAAAATTCAGCATTTTCTTAAGTAATTTCGAAAATTTTGCATCTGATATTAATTATTCCGTAATAAACTATGTTGGAAACTTCCCGTATCTCAATATCTCAGTATTTAGTGATCGGGTAAAAGTTTTAAATAGTTTCTAAGTTAAAATGTATTTTTAAAAAAATCAACATGGAAACTAACATCATAGAAAAAGTAGAATGTTGTAGCCACACAAAACTTAAATCACGTAGTGTAAATTATTTATAAAGTTATTATTTATTGAGATTTTTTCCTATAATGAGTGTTGACAATTTTCATTGCAGAAAAATATAATCCTAAATATCAAAATAAAGTCATTTTTGTTCGTTACAGACGACATCTTAAAATTGTATTTTCCTTTCATTCCATTTGTATTTATGAGTTCCTTTGAAAAACACTCATGTTGAAAATTTGTAAAGCCGAAGGGAAGTAAAAAAGAAATGTCTCTACATACACAAAAAAACTATCCTGATTAATTTTTTCGATTAATTTATTATTATTATTATTATTATTAGTTGAATGTAATTCTGATTGTGTAGATTTATATGATTATTAAATTATTTTTACGGCGAGCTGAGTTACCTGTGTAAAAGTTTTAATTGATAACTAGTTAATACCCGTCAAATTTGACGCATGATGTGCAACTAAAATCTTTTCACGGCATAAAGTTTAAAACACCCTTGCTTTAGTATTTCACATTGCTCTTAACCGGTTTAAACCGCCCTTGCTTTAATATTTCACATTGCTCTTAATCGGTTTAAAACCCCCTGCTTTAATCAATTATGTTTTGGTTGGAGGAAGGAGGGAAATTTTCATGAAATTTCAATATACAAATTTAATCATACTCCAAATAATAATAATAAAATCCTAAGGTTTTCCTAATTTTACTCTAAATATGACTAAAAGAATGTTAGGACTAATTAAAAGAAAGGCAGAATTTATATAAATTATCGAAAGAATAAATATTTCTTAATAAGATAGTATCAATATTTGTGATAATACTTATCAAATCATCAAGCATGTAAGTTAATCCCACAATAGAATTCCTCCCTCTCACACCAAATCGGCTAATAATCTATAGAACTGCACTCATTTTATGTTTACTGTGAAATTTATTCGTTGCTTTTCACGCAAAATGAATGAATACAAAGATTTACTACCAGATTATAATTATATTAACTTACTATCAACGATAACAGATCACAGTTTTTTTAATAAAAGACATACATGAAAGACAAAGATTTCATTCACTTGTAAAATATATCATCAAGTCTAATTTGCCAAGACAATAAGTGCATTTTAAGTGTAAAATAATAGTTTTGATTCTGATTTTTCCTTCCCATGTTTGTAAAACCTTTTGGATATAATCCAAAATATTAATTTATTGTATTCTAAAGATAAACTGCAAATCCGAAAAAAGTTAAAATTTGTTTTTGCTGGAATAGTTTTATAACAGTTTATTCTATCAAAATAGTATATTTCAACAAAAGTATACTGTTAAAAATAAATAAATAAATAAGAATCAATTTAGTACTTTAGCAAATTAATTTGCTCATTAAATTTTTAATCGTATTTTTTTACTCGTATAAAATATCAATATTTTAATGTTATTCTTTTTAAATTATTTTTACTTCTTAATATAGTATTGAAATGAAGTATCAGAGATTATAATAATTAGAGTAAAAATAATAAGTAAAATAAAATAAAACTTCCTTTGATTTTAAATATTTATCTCCATCTTTTCTAAACAAAGTTTTCAACTGATAAAAGTTAACTTTTAAAGAACACTAAACTCTGACAATTTGCTAATTTTAAAAGTTTTTTTTTTCCTTTTAAGAAATGGAAAAACGAATTTTAGAAACATGGTATAATATAGTTACATGGCAACAGATGGCGCCACATCCTGTCTAAAGATATTTTCTGTGAAAATGCATACAATAACCGATACGTATTCGCGAATTGCTTTATTTTTAAAACAATTCCTTGGAAAGTATGAATCAATGAATTAATCGTGTGAATTATTTTTATGATTGAGCCACGGAGTAATATTAACTTTAATTAGGCGTTAATGAGCTCAAATTAGGCGTCTGCCGTAGACATATGAAATATTATTGTCGTCTGCTCGAGCTATTATCGGTATTCGTACTGCACTGGCACTGCATAAAAAGAAGGAATATTCCCTTTCCGAATTGGTTCAAAATTTTCTCGCGCATGCCCAGATCGTGCGATTTTGGTCTTACAGAATATGCTTTGCGTTTTAATATTATAGAAAGCGTTAATAAGCTTTAATTAGGCGCCTGCTATAGACATATGAAATATTATTGTCGTCTGATCCAGCTATTATCGGTATTCGTACTGCACTGGCACTGCATAAAAAGAAGGAATATTCCCTTTCCTAATTGGTTCAAAATTTTCTTGCGCATGCCCAGATCATGCGATTTTGGTCTTACAGAATATGCTTTGCCAATTTATATTATAGATAATGCTTTTAGAAAAGAGAAAAGTATTATTTACACACTCCGCCGTAAAAACCCCAACTAACAAGGAGAGTTGAAAGCGCTGAGGAATTATTTTAAAAAGGTATATACAAATGTAACAGCACATCTTCGTTAAACAAGGCGTGAAGTTCGAGGAATGAATAGTAGCAGAGATGTCTGATATCATTAAGAATTTTTGCTGGATGGGTGGTTTTTACAATAGTATTGTTCTTTATGAGATTTTTATTGTGGGAAGATATGGCGATTAAGTATTTGTGACTAATGACCGATAGTTAACATTGTTATAAAGATTAATAGAGAAGAAAATTTTGTTATATCAAAAGTATACTAGTTGGATTATTCTTAAATTTCATACCAGATTACTTAAACTTATATACCTTCTTATTTCTGACATGGGCAAAACTACGCTGGTCTGTAGGTACATAATATTGATGAAATAAGTATAGAATATTTAATCGTAAATAAAAATAACTTTCGTTATAATGGTATGATTTAAATGTAATTAAATGACTAGCAAAATAAACTTTTGTAAGGGTTAGCGGACTAAGTGTAAAATAAAGCACAAACATTTTTTTTATTTATTTATTTACTAAATTAATTACTTAATTAGTACATTAACTTTCATTAATTTCATTAATACTCGATGTTATCTAGTATGGAATAAAGATAATAAACTCCTAATTTCGAAGTAATATTGTAATGTTTTTCTCGCATTGAGTAATTCCTGTAAAGATTCAATGAATATTTTCCTTCGAATATAATATTCTACATCAGAAAATTCTTCTCAAACAGGATTAAATCAGAGTAACTTAATCTTACAGGAACCTTCTACTAAGTAGATTAATCAGTTCCGCAAACACATCTATCATAAATTTACAGAAGATTATTACATTATTTCAAGTTGAACTAACTATTCAGGGCATTTTATTCCTGACAATAAATATGAGTAATAATCATAGAGCATTGCCAGTGAATGGAATCTTCGAAAGTTTTGTCCTTCTTTATCCCGTGTTGCCATTAATTCTGAAGTATTAAAGCAAATTAAAATAGTTTACTTTCTTTTACATACGTAAGAATAAAATATTGTATTCAGGAAAATTTTCATTCTCTAATTTTCGATGGATTTCGTTTTCAGATATACTTTAATTGATATGATTTTTTTTTTTTTTTTTAATATCTGTTTCTGTATGTGTATTAGAAAACTTTTGTGGACACTGTATCTTACGAACAAATGGATGAAAGAAATTCAGACATGGCTCTTGGATATATAGCCTAAATGGTGACGCTTCTATTTCCCCAATTTAATGAAAGGTTATACCTCAGCTTCTATTGAATATAAATCCATCAAACTTTGACATGAGTCCCCCCCAAGGCACACCTCCCCCTCATTGGGAAAAAGAGAAAAAACGTTGTTTTGCGGCTATAAGACAGTTTGGACTTCCAATGTTATTTGTTACAATATCTGCAGCTGAAACACATTGGTTTGATTTAATGAAAACTTTATCATGGAATTTAGATCGTCACGAATTAACTAAAGAAGAATTTGTCGATATTAACAAGTTTAACAGTAGGCCTCTGGCACTAAATTAAAATCTGTCAATGTCAGATTTTCATGTTTTAAATAATGAAATAGTGTCTGTATAATTTTTTTTTTTTTTTTTTTTTTTGTTCAAACACTGTACTTTATGAACCAATCCAATTAATTTAACAGAATTTGATACTTGGTTGGGCCTTGGTTTGACATGGTACCTATTAGCTTCTGGGCTGTATCACACAACAAGGGGCATTTTCACGTTGCGATTTTCTCTCATTTCAGGAAAGGCTAACATCTACAGAGATAAATAGTTATATTAAGTAAAACTCTGCTGATTCAGCTAGAGTGAATATTGGCAAACAATTGCCGCAGCTGTGTTGCAATTGCATTCTGTTTAGGACAAGGCAATGACTTTGCTTTGCCTCGCTTTGCAAAAAAAATGGTCGAGTTTCGACCACTGGGCGATACTAGTTAAATAAAATTTGTAATACAGTTGTCTTTTAAATCATATAATAATAATTTAATAATACACTCCTTCTCATATTTATAAGGACACTTCATGTTTTAAATAACTAACGTAAAAATAATTGTGAACAAGATTATACTAAGTAATTGCACTTAATATATCTAGTATTCTAAAAACCAAAACTGCTATAGTTTTTTTTTATATTAAAAAAAATAATAATAAAAAATAATGCAAAATATTTTTTTCTCCGCGTTTTTAGATGTTCATAATTATAGGGACAATCAAGATTTTTTTCGTTTTATTTAACTTACTAGCGCATAAATTACAGTTGACAGGCGAATTTGTTAACTACTGGGCTAGATTAATTCATATATAAGCCTTCAATTTTTCTTGGACGGACATTGCTGATAATTCCTCGAAAAAAGAACGTTCATGTAGTGAAGTATGATAAATGCGTTTTTTAAGGGGAAGGATAATTTCAATCCGCCGAATTTCTAATGAAATTCGAAGATCTAAAATTGCTGAAGGAAATGTGATCAAACGTTGAACTGCTGGTTCGATAGGAGAGAGATCTGATGCAAAATCAGTTTTGTTTTATAGAGATCGAAGACTCATAATTCGTCTTACTGTTCTACTCATAATGACTGCTGCTGAATTTGCTCGTAATTTTTAACGAAAGGCTGGGGTCCACATTAATGCATGTTTAAAATAATTAATAATATGTTAAAATGAATAAAAAAAAACCTTTAAAAATCAATAAGCATTTAATGGGGGAAAGAACGTCTGTGTTAAAGTTGAATAAAGACAATATTAAGTGGTAAAATGTTGCATTTTCGGATGAAAAACATTTTATGCTTGATTAACGAAATGGTTTTAACAGTTACTGGCACGATCTGAAGATAACGAAAGACACAGCAGATTTTTTAAAGGCAGATATGAGTTGGGCATTTTAAAGGTGGATCTATGGTGCTCTGAAGAGCTGTTTCTACTAAAGGCAGATTCAATTTAGTAATTTTTTCTATTATTATGTACATCAAGAGAATATCCGCAAAATTTAAACGTGGAATTCTCAGATTTTTCTTAGATTTTTGGGGGTAATAATATTTTTTCCAACAAGACTTGCATTTTTGCTCTACTTCTAGAGCAATGGGAAATAGTTTGAAGAAATAAACTTCTGTATTCTTGCCTTTCCCGTGGACTAAAAGTTGAAAAAACCTTAACTTATCTCATTAGAAAAGTGCATGCAAGTGGAAAGTAATTTTAAATAGTTTAAATGTATTCAGAATATCATCTATGCTATATGAAATGGTATTGAAACTGAATATATATATATGTGTGTGTGTGTGTGTGTGTGTGTGTGTGTGTGTGTGTGTGTGTACCAGAGAGAATGTCTGACTGTTTCACCCTAAAAAGAGACCCCATAAAATATTAATTTAAAGAATAACTGAAAAAAAATTACTAAGATTCGAGCTGTCCTTATAATTGTTAAACACCTGAAAAATCATCTTTTTGACACTATTTAAAGTTTTTTAAGATAGAAAAACGATAAAACTTATTAAATATAGTCTATTAATGAAATTCAAATTAATAAAAAATGTATTTGTGTAAATAGTAGTGTTCAGTGTTTAGTTAATATAGGAAAATGGATGTCCTTATAATTATGAGAACCAGTGTATAATAAAAATTTAACATAACTTGAGGCTTAAATAATTTTACAATTTCAATAAATACATTAATTTTTATCTTTATATATTTCATTTCTTTAAATTGCCCATGGTGTAGTACTAGTTCAACATAAAACCCATTCAACTTCAACTTTATTTCTCTAAAAATAATTTATTGTGAGAAACAGTTTTAACTATTCATTTTTGGATTTTTACTACTAAATCATGTTTTTCAAAAAATGTTCTGTTGAATCAGAAACATTTGCTATATATTTAGAAACCATATTTATCAAAATAATTTTAGGTTTGACACTTAAATTTCTAGTCACTTAAATCTTCAATATTTAAAAAAAAAAAAATACATGAAGCATAAATCGTATCTTTCATAAAATTAAAATCCGTCTGTCTTTCCGAGATATGGTCTATAGGTGGCCTTCAAATTATGCACTTTAGTATGCATTAAATTTAAAAAGGTCGACATTCATTTATTAATGAGTTGATTATAAAACACTTATTTTTTTCTTTGAATGTTAAAAAAGTTATGTTAATCAAAATTGATTTATTTCGATAAATTCCCCTCAAATTAAGGCTAAAATGTTTACCTCTTTTTTCGAGTAGGGAAATTCACTCACACATTTTTGGCGAATACTATTCTAAATTTTCAGGATTTTTAATATTTCATAAAAGAATATTTAAACATAAAACTCATGAATTACGATAAAATTAGTATAATTTATGACGACCTTATTCCTAGCAATCCTGCTAGAAGAATTTTTCATGTTAGAATTATTACTTATTTTCTCAAATAGCGTTTTCGTTTTCAATTGATCTCGATTCAATTCAATTTTAGTTATTAAATTTTAACCTAACCGAATTTTAGTGGTTTTTTTTTTTTTAATACCCATGCATGTTAGAAAAGGTATCGTTTTGGGGTTTAATTTTTGGAATTGCTTTACTGCTATTATTTAATAGTTTGAGAATTTATGAATTCTAAATTCAGGTTTATAATAATTAATCTCTGATATCTGCTGGAGTGTGTACTTGTGTATCTGTGCATTCCTGTGACTATATTAACTGTAAAACATACGTTGACAAGAAGTTAAAAACTCGGTATTCTAAATCTGTATCCTTTAAAGGTATTATATAAAATATTTTACTGATATCGGACAAATGCTCCGTGTTTAAAAATATAAAAAATAATTAAAATGCTTTCCGATTTATGGGGACAATTTCTTGTGGAAACATTTTAACATTTTGGACTGAACAAATATATAAGTAATTATTATATACTTGTATATGTGCGTGTGTGTTTATTTGTGTATTTGTGTCCACAAAAAAGATGTTTTCTATAGATCATGATTTTAAATGCCTTCATAATTTTTTTACAGGTTCACATAAAAGAATACATGATGAACTATGATTGGAAATTACTTTAAATGCCTTTTTAACTGTATTGTGCATAATATTCTGAGCTAAATTTAAATACAGCGTACGATGCTTAAAATTTACAGACAATGTACAAGGTTAAAATTTGTCAAATGCATTATTTTGAATTGTATGTAACTGAAGAGTTTGTTTCCAGAAAGCGTTAAGTCAAAATTTTAAAACATTGACTTTTCGATGCAAAAGATGGAAGCGCATGTCAAACATGTATTTTCAATAAGTATAAGTTCCAAACAGAGTTTAGTCGTATTGAAAACAGAGAATGAAATTCCTGTTTTTGTTCCGAAAAGAATTAAGTCAAAGGTAAGTTTTGTGCCAGAAGGGATTAAGTCAAGTTTAAACAATTGTAGCGTGCCTTGAGATCACGTGTTTTGTCTGACTGGTTGAAAAGTCAAAAGTACGGAAAAGAATGCAAAGCCTTATCGGGGAGGAATCATGGTCCGACGATGGCCATCCACCATCTGTAAAACCACCAACCGGGGAACGAACTCGATCCACCGGCGGGAGAGGAAGACCCCTCTTTATTGAAAGTACAGAAGTTATATATTCTATAATAATATTTAGATGTGAACAGTTGAAAATGAGCATTTCTAGTTTTTTCAGAGATAGTTTTGTTTCACCAATTTTTACTATATTAGAAAGATAACTCTTCTTCCAATAAATATAGTACTTTTTATTTAGTAAGATCTCGATAGGAATCATAACTGCCTTTACAACCGTTCAACATTTCTTTTTTATTTTTATAGTTAATTAAATTTTAATTTGAATAAAAAGAAGAAAAAAAAAGAGAGAGAGAGCAATATTTTGTTTTAGTCTCTATTTTGAGCAACCTCAGCCTCGGATTTTGGGTTTTAATTACTATTTATTTTTAGGGATCTTCATTTAATGCTGGTTGTGTCGTTTGAAAAATGAATTCGTTTTCTTCAACATGTTTCATGCAATTTATTATTTTGTTTCTTAGATTTTTTTGTTTTGTAATGTGTTTGAACCTGCTCATTAGTGACTGATTATCGTTCTTTTTGAGGTAGTAACGCTCTATTAAAGGGCAGTCAAGAACGAAGTGCAAAAAGTTTGAAAGTTTGCTGCAAATACAGTTTGGAGATGACCTTTTTACGATTTTGTATAAATAAGTTTGTAATGGAGCCTAATTTATCAAAAAGATGTATAGATGTTCATTTAATATGTTATATTTGTGGTTTATTTTGGGGATATATTTAAATGTATATCTCTTATTTTCTGATTCTTCCGATATTTTTTGCCAATTTTGAATAAGTTTAGTTTTTCATTCATATTTTGATGATGATAATGGGATTAGTTGAAATATTTGCTTTGTACTTTCGTTTCCGACTGCCTCCTTTGCTAATGCATCTGCCAGCTCATTGCCTTGAATACCCGTATGACCTCTCATCCAGTCAAAATACATTTCTTTGCTTACATTTATCAATTTCTGTTGAATTTCTTGAATTAGTGAGTCTTGCGATTCCAGTTTCTTCAATGCTAGGAGTCCTGATTGACTATCCGAAAGTATTATAGTTGAATTAAATGGTGAGGCATGAAACCATTTCACAGCTTGTCTGATTGCGCATAACTCTGCTTGAAAGACGGAGTTCCTGTCCGATAAACGGGTACTTTCAGAATAAATTTGCTCTCGGTTATTGAAAACACAGAAGGAAAATTTGTTCCTTTTTCTATTATGGAGCCGTCTGTATAAATGTTTAGACCACCCTTGTACTTTTCTTGGGAGAGCAAACTTATTCCTTTCCATGTTCGTTTAATAAAGTGCTTTGAAACTTTTGCATTGCAATATGAAGGGAAAAGGTTCATAATAGTTTTTAAGAGCCTTGTCAGCAGAGAGAACTCCGCGTCCATTCTCAATTGTTCTGTTATGGGGGGGGGGAGAACTTGTTATTGCCTGTAGAGCCACAGTAGATGTTTTATTGTATGCCCTTGAGATGAGCAAGAGAGCTAATCTCTGTGCTGATAATAAGTGTCTGCTTCCGTGTGATAGCTACATATGTGGAAACCACATAGAGCACGCGAAGGCAAACGCTGAAAAATGGCATCATACCCCAATTTGAAAAAACTTTGAGGAAGACGACCTGATCCAAAAGAAAATTTGTAAAAATTTTGCGTGATTTTTTTTTTTTTTTTTTTTTTTTTTTTTGTATCTCTAAAAGTTTGTTTTTAAGATGGGGCAAAAACAAGAGGGATTGGTCTATTGTTATTCTCAAATATGTTATTTGTTTCAGAAATTTTATATTATTATTATCTATTTTGAAAATAGGTGGACGTTTTAAGATTTTTGGTTTACCAAAGTGAATCATTTGGGTTTTTTCTTTAGAAATTTTTAAGCGATTGGATTTTGACCAATTTGCTATTTTTTCTAGAGCTGAATTACCGTTTCATTCCAGTAAACTTCGTGATTGCCCCCAAACTGGAAGTGAGAGGTCATACTCGTATACAGTCAATGTGAATTTATCGCCTTCACATGAGCTGAGCAAATCATCCAACTGTGCCAACCAGAGACAAGGCCCCAGGCAAGAAACCCTTATTGTTTTGGTCTTGTGCTTCCGGAAAAGTCCAGTCGTACTGCAATCTCCGATTACTTAGAAATGAATTGATTAAGTTACTGTATTGTATTTGGAGTTTTAAGTTTTTGAGAGATTTTATTGATTCATCCCATGGGAGGTTATCAAATGCTACTTTGAAGTCTATGGAAATTAATGTGTATAATTCTTTGCCTTTATTACTTTTTATAATTCTTATTACCCTCTGCAGAGCTGCGTCTGGTAAACATGGAACAGTCGCCTGAATTCATATTGACGTTTTGTAAGACAAATATCCTCACAAACGATGTTGTCGAAGAAACATTTAAGGCCATGTACAGCGATACTGTCAAACAGCGACAAGGTAATTTTTTGTGTTCTCATATGTTAATTACCCCTAAAAAAGTATGTCGACCACGGAAAAATGAACCAAAACTAATGTATAAAGTGCTTTATTCCTAATAATGGTACAGATTTTCTCGTATCCATCTTCTGTGTGGGAGCAAAAAGAGTTGGAAATATTGCAAATTATTTCTTCAAGAATAAAACTGGGAGACTGGAACGTAAAGGTGGAAAATGCATCAAATTTGATGTTGAAGATAAGAAGAAATTGATACATGAGGTTAAGTTTTCGTTGTCGTTCTAGTCATTATGGGAGAATAAAGATGCTTCACAGAAAATACCTTTCTGTGACGC
Organism: Salticus scenicus; assembly: GCA_963930645.1. NCBI lineage: Eukaryota > Metazoa > Arthropoda > Arachnida > Araneae > Salticidae > Salticus > Salticus scenicus. The sequence continues at coordinate 96,064,455 of OZ005655.1, forward strand.
TTAATGTTAGAAAAATTTGGAAAATGTTCATATAAAAAAATGAAAAGGAGTGTACTTATAACCTTTATATTATAATGTGTTTGCAAAAGATTTTAATCTTGGTCTTGGAACCCCGTAAAAAGAATTTTGTTCCTTCTGTATTAAGAAAAAAAGTACAAATGAATTCAGAAAAATGTACAGGAAAACAAATTCACAAGCACCGAAACAAAACATTTTATTCACTTTTGGGGGGGAAAGCTTATAGGAGAAGATGAAATTACCGTTTGTTTTGACTTGATGCAAAATCAGGAATTACTACGCACACCTATTTCAGAAGCCTATTATTCGCGTCAGCAAAGGCAATATTTGTTTGGTGTAGTTATCCATCGGGGTAAAAACAGTGCGCAAGCAAAATAGGATATATGAGGTGAACACGAGGCAGGACGTGGTCCCAATGAAATTGCGAGTGCTTTATACGATATTTTGATGAAGTGTATACCTCCAGAAGTGAAAAGTGTTCGATTGTTCTCGTTCAGTAACTCGTGTGGGCAAAAAATAAAAATTATACCAGGTTAGGAATGCTTTCAGCAGTGGCTGCTCAAAAGGACCTTATCTTCACATACTACTTCAAAGTGCGTGGTCCCGAGTGGAGACTAGCTTAAAGAAAGTGGATATAATTTTACTCCCTAATGAATATTTTGAATATTTCTGTAAGGTTAAAAATATTTTCGAGTATAACAAGCAGTGGAATATTTTAATTTCGAAACATTTTGTGCACAGTCGTCTGAAAAGCAAACAAGGTTTCTTGATAATAAGTAATAAGTACAAAGCTTTGAATAAACACCATAAAATACCATAAACTCGCAACAATTGGTTTGGGTCGAAAGAAAACACGATCCTTCATCAGGCGGACAAAGTAGGCACGAGTGCTGCAATCAAAGAGGCAAAAGTACTGGGAATTACGAAGCAAGATATAGGAATCAAAACAACATACTGTGGCTCATTTTGCTGTCACAAGATCCTGAAACATGGGAATAAATTTCTCCCGTGTGCCTCTTCTAAAAGAAAACCAATAAACAATATAAAACAAGCAAAAAAGTCAGATGTTTTGTATTTACTTGAAGCTTTGGGAATTAACAAATTGCACGAATGATTTTATTTTACCATGTTTTTATTAACTTCGATTCTTGTTTGTTTGTGGGTTTGTTTGTGTGTTTGTCAGGGACAAATCTTGCAATCGATTTTTAACTAACTTCCCGACTAGCTAGACATTTGAAACTTTCAGGACAGCTCACAACACGTTGACAATACATTTTTCTAATAATTTTAGTCAACTATTCCAGGTCCCGCTGCCTTCGGCAGAGCTTATATAATTCGACAGAACATTTATTTAACTAACTTCCCGACTAGCTAGACATTTGAAACTTTCAGAATAGTTCAGAACACGGTGAAGATGCATTTTTTAAATACCTTTAGCCAACTGTTTCGGGTTCCTGCTGCCTTCGGCATCATTATCAGTACTAAGCTTGCAATCGATTTTTCACTAACTTTCCGACTATCTGGACATTTGAAACTTTCAGGACAGCTCATAACACGGTGACAATACATTTTTCTAATAAATTTAGTCAACTATTTCAGGTCCCACTGCCTTCGGCTGCGCTTATATTATTCGACAGAAAATTTATTTAACTAACTTCCCGACTAGCTAGACATTTGAAACTTTCAGAATAGTTCAGAGCACGGTGAAAATGCATTTTTTAAATATTTTTAACCAACTGTTTCGGTTTTCTGCTTTCTTCGGCAGCGTTACCAGTACAAAGCTTGCAATCGATTTTTCACTAACTTCCCGACTAGCTAGATATTTGAAACTTTCAGGATAGCTCAGAACACGGTGGCAATACATTTTTTTTTATACTTTTAGTCAACTGTTTCAGGTCCCTACTGCCTTCAGCAGCGTTCATATGATTCAACAGAAAATTTATTTAACTAACTTCCCGAGTAGCTAGACATTTGAAACTTTCGGAATAGTTCAGAATACGGTGAAAATGCTTTTTAAAAATATTTTTATCCAATTGCTTCGGGACCCTGCTGCCTTCAGCAGCGTTTCCGGTACAAAGGTTGCAATCAACTTTTAACTAACTTCCCGGCTAGATAGCCATTTGAAACTTTTATAATAGCTCAAAAGACGATAGCAAGGAATTTTTTTAATACTTTTATACAATTGCTGGGGTTCCGGCTGCCTTCAGTGGCGTTTATATGATTCAACAGAAAATTTAAAAACATGGTTTATAATTTTTTTTTTTTTTTATCTTATAATTATTTATGAACAATCCTGAAACGTACACCTAACACTAACATAAGTGAAAATAACTATACCGATGAAGAAATAGAATTTGTAAAGAAAGATTTGTGGCAACTAACTATCTTCCAGAATGTGTATCTAAAATTTGTGCTGTATTTGCATGAAAAAAAAAAAAAAAAAAAACTTGGATTACTTTCAAATGGAAGTAAGTCTGACATTTCGTTATTTTTTGTACCAAAAGGTGTAAGTCGTAATTTTGTTCCAAAAAGGGTTAAGTCATTTTTTTTTTTTAAATAACTATAGTCAGGATTTTTTTCTCCCCTTAAATTCAATAATAAATCTTACATAACAAAATCGCGTTTTTTCAAGAATGGAAAAAATTGACTTAACGATATTTGGAAACAAGCTTTTCAATTGGTATACAGGGTGTCCAAAATTGGCCCTGTTTTAAAGTTGTCTGCACACGAAACTATTGTTGCGAAAGTTATTTGTGTAGGACATAATGAAAGTACGAAAATTTGTTTGAGTGAATAAAAAATATTAGTTCAAATTTTCGTTAATGGGGGGCTTTTTTAATGAATTACACATATAGCATATAACTATAATAGTTTTTTTTTTTTTTTTTTTTTTTTTTTTTACAACAAGAAATGTTCAAAATGACGGCCATCATTCTCAGCTACCTTCTGGAGTCGTAAGATAGCATGTTTCCCAGCTGATTGCAGTGAGTTCGGGAAATGTCACGAACCTGCTGTGAAATGCTTTCTTTCAAATCAAGTAAAGTTCTTGGATTATTACGACTTACCAGACCTTTCAAACTCCCCCAATGCCAAAAGTCGCATGGATTGAGGTCTCGGGACCGAGAAGGACACGAATCAGAAAGTCTGTAATTCATTAAAAAAGTCCCCTGGTGGCAAAAGTTTGTGCTAATTTTTATTCACTCAAACAAATTTTCATTCATTCATTATGTACTACGCAAAATTATATAACTTTCTCAATAGTAGTTTCACCTGTAGACAACTTTAAAATAGAGTCATTTAATTTCGGACACCTGTAAAGTGCTTTACTAATATATAGCATGTATAGAATAACTATCAACTCAAAAGCTCTCAGCTGCAAGAAGTTTGAATTATCAGTGTAAGGTTTTTAATGCAGTTACGGGAAAGTAGTGTCAATACCACAATCAGAATTTTTATTTATTTTATTTTATATTTTATTTATTTATTTATTTTATTTTATTTTGCAATGTTAAATATTGTATTTTGAAATACTCATCAAAAGGTTTTAATAACATACACATTTCCTTTTTTAAAAACATTATGCAGGTAGGGTAATTTGAAATCTTGGTAACTTATAAAAATAAAACCTTAATGCAAATGACTGTAGGCGTAAGACCACTGAATTCGGTTTAAAATTTATAAGAATTTTTCACTGTTTTAAGTGTTTATTCTAAACATGTCCTTTTTTATAAGCTTTTATCGCTTTTATGGAAGAACGACTCAGTTTTGTGATATGCACATATGCGGTTTGCTTCAGTGTTTATACATATATGTATGTATAATAATAATTTATTTTAGTGAGAAAAAAGCGTAACTTCTCTATCTAGAACGAATAAGTAGACGTTTTCTGAAACTGTAAATTAGAAATAGAGATTTACGGGCTATGCTTATAAGGTAAACAAATAACCTGGATAGACAAAAGAATCGAGAATTTCCAATATATTCTTTTTCTAGATGATGAAACAATATTATGGAGATTACGAATCCATTGTATAGGGAGAATTTCTAGCTTAATTTTCTACAATTGGGTCATAAACCAAGATTATAGTTACTAAAACTCGCCTCTTCAGTTCGCATTTATTTGCACAGATTTTTAAATAAGTTTCTCCCCACAATATTATAGGAAAAAGATCTAGAATTTTAATAGGGTTTTTAGAACTCGCTAGCAAAGGGAATTACAATTTATAAGTGTGACATGGAACTATATATACTAGAGACATGATTTAGTTTCTGCATGTCAGTCACAGAAATTTTTCTCAGTGCAGGAAGGGAAACGTGAATTAATGAAAAAAGAACAACATATGGAATTAAAATCTTTTATAATGCAAAAGATATTTAAAAATTTTAATGTGAATTGTTTCTGAAACATTGGTGATTAATATTATACATAGCAAATATGATCAAAGAATAACAGAAAAATCAATAGTAATAGCTAGAAGAAGAAGAAAAAGGAGCAGTGATTACCAAGGCTTGAGACGACGAAAGAGTGCATATGGATTATGTATAGTGACTCATCAGTGGGTGACAGATTCTGCTCTCGTTGCTGCTAAATTGAAAATGACGGGTCCGATTCCAGATTGCTCTCATCGACTTAGTCATGCGGTGCTGGTGTGGTTTTCTCCTAAATTCACTTAAATGTGGATTAGGAATCTCTTTGAAAAAACCCTCTTCTCATGGAAGACATTCTGTCTTGGCTGAGGAGCCATGTGCCTAATCCATACACCAACATCCTAGTATAAGTACAGTTGAAAGCGTGTGCATATGCATGTGTAACTCATTTTATGAAGTTTTGCTCTACTTTTAAAGTTCTGTATCAACTTGTTAGACGGAAGGAGACCGCTTACCACTATACAGCAGTTTGGAGCGATTTTAACCACCCCACCCGAGACAATACGAGGAAATCCTATCTCCCCCAAATTACGGTTGCCAGTAAAGTGGTTTACACCCGCCTCCCCCTCGAATTTATTACATTAAAAAAATAATAATAATAATACATTGGCCGCCTGTAATTACGCCATCGTGACAGAAAGAACAATTTTTAAAAATGTCTTAAAAAGTACGCAAAATAGAAGACTGAAAATAAGTATCGTTTGACTTCTTGACTTGAATGAATGTATTGAACTAAATCTTAATTACTTTTCCCTTCCCCTCCCTTCCCTTAACTCCCCTCCATCCTTTTACTCTTTTTCTCCTCTTTTTTCTTAATTACTTTTAACTTTTTCTTTTCTTTTACATTGGAAGGTAATAAGCTGAAAAAGGGTCTCCACTAACACACGAAAAAGAAAAAAATTAAACTTTTAAAACAAAAACAAAATTGAGAAAAAAGGCCACACTGTATCATGTTATAAAACATGTAACTTCCGTAAAGAAAGAGGAAAAAGAATTTGAAATGCTAGATTTGTTAACTCTTTACAAAATTCAGTAGAAAATACAGTTACTAATAAATAAGTGTAATTTTTCCTATAATTTAGGGGCCAGTATTTCAGTCATGGTCAAGATAAAATAAGCATATTGAAATAATTATTTCTTTCTTTCTTTCCTTTTTTTTTTTTTTTTTTTTTTTTTAATCACAAAAATGGCAGTAAAATGCAAAAGTGCTATACCAGCTAATTTTTATTTTGACTCCACGAGAAGATAAACAAAAGTAAAACATAGATTTTTATTAGCCATGACAATTTTTAGTTCTTTTTTTCCAGAAAAAACTAATAGACTATATAAAAATGTGGATAACATTATTTTTCATATTATTTTAATACAAACAAAAGAGGATTTTATATAAAATTTAATATTTAACAGATTTGTCTGCCGAAGTTTAATTTACGTTTTTCAAATTCTAGGTTCAATAAAACCTTAACACAATTCGTCACGTTGCATCAATAAAATAGATAAAACTTTTTTGAATCAAATGCATTTCTATTTTTTATTTGTGCGACTGTAAGTGAACTGGTTTATTGACAGTTTCACACTCCAATAAAACTTTTGTATACTTCTTTGATTTTTATTTGTCAAACTTTCTATTTTCTATATAAATAATGACCCAAGAATATTCTATAGATAGATTTTCAATCATTGAGATATTTATATATAATATATTTCAAGTTTTGCTTATTATTCTTTGCTAAATGCAATAATAATTTAAAATCAGCTCTTACTTTGATTGCCATTGATAACTTAATAAAATAATTTAAAATTTGTGCTGTAAATTTTGAAGAACTTGAAATGACTTCCCACAAATTTCCGATCATTTAGGAAGCAATAGTAGTTTTATTAAATTTAAACCAGGGAATAAATCAGTTTATATAAAAAAAATAAATAAATAAAATAAAAAAATCATATTAGAATGTTTTAGTATTTCTCCCTTTAATAATTAAAACTTCGTTTAAAACAACATAATTACCTCAATGAAATCCTTTCTCAAGATGAAGTACGCAAATTTTAGTAATAATTATGATGCAGAAAAACTCTGTATTTACATTTATCTTTTAAATAATAACATTTATCTTTTAAATAATTTTATGCAGTTTAGTTGAATGGTTCACAGGATGTAATAAGTTTAAATACGCTGTGAAAGAAGTACAACTAATATGCTCATAATTTATCATAACGACCATACGTTAGAAAAACAATGTAACATCGATCAGTTTGTAATCACTATTTACATTTTAACATTCCTACAACAAATTTTGAATTACTTGAGTCATAGACCGAGATATACATGACATTTACTTTGTATATTTGAAAACAAAAATAATAATAACTGTAACTTTTACACTCAAGCAAACTTGTTTGTATCTTGCGACGATAATTTATCTCATACCTACACAATTTTATCTTGATCAACTGTAGAATTTAGACGCTAATACACTTTAAAATCATTGGCCCCGTAAGCCACGATTAATAAGAATTTTCCTTTGTGCTTCTGTAACAAAAACTATGAGTCCTACTTTCAAACAAATTTAAACAGTTCATGCGTCAATAACCATACAATATACTTACGAAATTTCAGTTCAATCAAATAAAGCATTTTGATACAACAATGCTCACTCACATACATTCACACATTATCGTAAAAATAACAAAAAGGAATTCAGAAAACCGGAAAAAGTTTAAGTACACCGAAATCTCATAGATAATTTTTTTTCTTAATGTTACAACACTTTCCTTACGAAGTATATATATATATATATATATATAATACTAGTAAAATATTATCACTAATAAATGAATGTAAAGTTCAGAAATTTATAGTGTGTTAGTCAACTGTAAGAAACTGAGGCTGTAAATAACTTTTTTTTATACATAATAACAAAAAAAAGTATAAAATAAAAATAATGTTTTCGATATTTATCGTGAAAGATATAGGTTGATGAAAATTCGATAATGGTATTTGTTAAGATAATGTTTATCTAAAATTTTCATATTGTGGTTTACCTAAAGTTACAATAAACCTTTTAATTTCCTTTCAATTATGAAAATAATAACAAAACATGGAAATACTTTTTTTAATACTCTCCGACAAAGTTGAAAAGGATCTATGACTTCAGTTTGCCTGCTTGTCTTTCCGTCTGTCTGCCGCCCTCTAACTCCCATGTTTATGGAATTCTTTGAAACTGATATATGTTATTCAAATTCACTATAAGACGTTCCCGATTGAAAATGGAATAAATACCGTCGCTGGTTTGTGAAAAAGGGCACCCAAAAGTATTTCAAAGCATTACGTTATAATATAGATATCAGGACTTTTGGTACCGGTTAACATTATCCCAGAGATCTGATATTTTGCTAAAAAGTGTTTAGGGTCAAATAGAAAAAAATTAGAGGGTATGCGTATCGAATTTCAAAAAATAAAAAAAGATAAAAACAAAATTTTCCCGTTTATTTAAAGAACACCTAATTGCCGAAACGTCAGTTGAGGCCCGACTCAAAACGATTTTGGGTTCCGTTTGTTTGTCTGTGTGTTTGTCGCGCGATAGCGGCCGCAAAAATCCCGCTATTGACTTGAAATTTGGTACACATGTTCATGATCCCCACGAAATTAGCTGTATAGTTTTGAGTGTGCATTCCATTTATAGTTCGTGTACAGGGACACGCCAAAGTTTTTCTTATCATTACGGCCTATGGGATGTATTTGTATGTACCGCAATAGCGGCCCCAAAAATCACACTATTCACTGGAAATTTGGTAAACATGTTCATGAGCTCAACAGAAATAGCTGTATAGTGTTAGGTGTGTATCCCATTTGTCGTTCGTGTACAGGGACATACAAAAATTTTTTCTTATCATTACGGCCTATGAGCAGAATTTGTATGTACCACAATAGCGACCGCAAAAATTCTCCGATTGACTTGCAAATTGACAAACACATTCAGGCTCGGTATAGATATAGCTATATAATTTTTTATGTCTATACTTTTTAAGGATTGTGTACAGGGACACGCCAAAATACTTAACATTACGGCGTATGGGGTGAATTTCGTTTAAACGCATTTTAACATCATTACTTTGCAATCAAGAAAATGAAACCAGCGTTCTAATTAATGTACAAGGACCTTACAAAAGTGTTATGACAATGTCACGTAGTCATCCAAACGATGTTAAATTTGGAACAATTATCAATTTTAAACGCAAAATAAGCTGAATAATTTTTACTGGTGTATACAATGTTTATGGTTCGTTTACAGAGACACACAAAAGAATTTCGTAACATTAGAGCCTTTGGACAAATTTTTAGGTAAGCGCGCACTTTAATGCGTTTATGCTGCATTGAACTTAATAGAATTAACATACATTATAAAGATGCTTAAAAGCATGCTTAATCTTAAAAAAGGGTATGTATAGACTAAATAATTTCTGGGACCACACAAAATAATTCCGAGGAAGTACTCTAATCATCCAAATGATGCCAAATTAGTTTGAGAATTTAATGAGTTATAATTAATTAGGCGTATTCTTATTATTGGTGTTTATAATAACTGTGGCTACTTTTCTGGGATACCTAAAAGAATTTCGTACTATTACTGTCTGTAGTCGGTATTTCTTAAAAGGGTATTTTAACATGATTACACTCCATTAAAAATAATGAAATTTTAATAGAATTTTAAAACCATTTTTTCTGTTGAAAATTGTGGGCATAGAATTGGTAATTAGTTTACAGGGTTACGCAAAATATTTCCGATATGCCATGTAATTTTTTTTTTTTTTTTTTTTTTTTTTGCATGAAATTTGGTACTTATGAAATCTGGTATTTATGAATTTCAGGGAAATAATACAAGACCGTATTTTATTAATAATACATATATATGATATACAGATAGGTATAGAAAAAGAGATACGGGGGGGTGAGGGGCGGCAGCCCCCCCTCGGGAATGTATCTGATTATGGTAACAAGTTGATCGAATCAATATATACTATTATATAATAAGGAATAAATAAAAATGACCTATTGAATAATGTCTGATGCAAATAGGACGTTGAGGCTCCTGATCTGGAGATCCACTAGATAACAATTGCTGTGTCTTTCAATCTACATATAAGTAATTGTTGCCAATAATATCCCATTAATTTTAATTTAAAAAGTGCTTATATATAGATACATAAACTGTAAGTGTAGATCATGTTTCGTAAATGTAAGCAGTTAATGAATTTAAGGTAATATGAAAAACTCTCAAATAATTAGAAAAAAGTTAGCATTACTTTATTTTTTAAAATATATATTGGATTCTCTTAATAAATGAAATAAATAACAATCCAAGCCTTTCACTTTCCACAGTTTAGAAACCGAAAAATAAGCTCCTCTAAATTCAAATCCCGTATAGCACTTGCAATTATCATGTTTTCTACTGCATAATTGATTATCATTTTTCTTTGTTACTTATTTTCTTCGTAGGGAAGGAAGCAGCTATTGTCAGCCAAACTAAAATTTGTATGACACAGATTTCAATTATTTTATTACTAGCAAACCCGTGCGAAATATTCACATTTTATTTCTTTTCGTATTTACCTTTAAAATTTGAAACTCATAAATGTTATACCAATTTCACCACCTAATTAAAATTTTAATTTACCAGAAGCCAAATTATTATTAAAACCAAATTAGTATTGTGCAATAGTGAAACCAAAATCATTCAAAGAAAGGTTTCCAAATAAAATTCATAGTTCACGACCCAATTTTCATACTTTCACAGGCAGTACTGTTTTAATATAGGACTCCCACGACTCCTTTTAAATTTTTGTCGTCATTTTGGCGATAACTTTTATTAATTTTGATTTTTTTGTTTTTTGTTTAAAAATAAATAAATAAAATAAAATAAAATAATTTCTATTTTTTATTATATTTTTTATGATTGTATTTTTTTAGTCAATTTATGACACAAAAGTTCATATTCTATATATATATTTAAAATATTGCTAGGTTTAAAATGATATTTGTCAAGGCCATGGTGCTTTTTACAGTTCATTTGTTTACTTTTGAGTGGCAACGTTTTTTTGTTTTTTGGTTTTGTGTTCGAATGTAAAAATGGTCCGATGCTAAAAGTTTGAATTCTGTGATGTTTTTCCCTTTTGAATAAACCTTATTTTTCTGATTTTGCATTTACAGTCCTTTGATATGCAGATAGCATAATAGATATTTTTTATCAAAAAAGGAATAACGTAAAATTTTTGGTACCCTCGGTGGGACTGTAAATGCAGTTAATTGTGAATATGGCTAATTTAGAAAATTTGAAAAAAACTAAAAAGGCTGAAAGAGCCGCTTTCTCGAAAGCATATAATAAAGTTGAAGAATTGATAGCCTCACAAGATGTTCACCTTGCAGAACTGGAATCAGAATTGAGTGTTTTTAAATCGAAAGTTGATCGCCTGGAAGTAATGCATGCAAGTATTCTTGAAGTTCTCTCTGAAAAAGAATTTGGCACAGAATTTGAAATAATTGAAGATTATCGTGATAAAGCAATAAGAATTGAAACAAAAGTAAGAAGAATAATTGATAGCCATCAAACTGTAAGTACTGCTTTTAGTCCAATTCAGAGTGAATCTATTATTGTTAATTCTGTAGAAAATATTAATGAGAAAAGAAGGTTTAAATTACCAAGATTAGAATTACGATGGTTTGATGGTAATGTTAAATAATGGCTTTATTTTTGGAGCCAATTTGAAAAAATTCATAACGATTCTACTATAGTTAATTCTGATAAATTTCAGTATCTATTACAAGCTACTGTTGAAGGATCCCGAGCTAGACAGGTTATGGAAAGTTTTCCGCCAACTGGCGATAATTATATAAAAGCAATTGATTGTTTGAAAACCCGTTTCGGTCGTGATGACTTACAAATTGAAATTTATATTAGAGAATTATTAAAATTAGTTTTGAAGAATGCCAATTCAAAATTTTGTTCAAACAATTTATGTGTACTGTATGATAATCTCGAACAGCAAATTCGTGCACTAGAAACACTTGGTGTTACAACTGATAAATGTGCAGCATTACTTTGTCCTTTGGTTGAATCGTGTATGCCTGAAGATTTCCTTAGAGCTTGGCAGAGAAGCTCACATTTTGATCATGGCAATGATCCAAAAAAAAGGCTTGACAGTTTGTTAGCATTTTTAAAAACGGAAGTAGAATCTGAGGAAAGAATTAACTTAGCTATGGCTGGTTTTGATTTGAATGCTTCTTCTTGTAAAGGGAATAAAGAAAACAGAGGAAAAATTTGTACTGCTGCTTGTTTGTTAACACAGATTATAGATATATACAGATAAAGCAGTTGGCAATTTACATCCAGCGCCAAACCAGCCCCTGGGAGAATCCATTGTACTAAATCGCGGAATTTCATGCCTGTAACCATAGCAACGACGAGTTTGACTTAAGAAAGCCAAGTTGGCATTGGTTTTATGGTTACCGCATTCTTCTCTTCTGGTCTGGTTTTGTTTATTGTGGTGAATGCAATGGCGCTGGTTTAATACTGTTTTTGTTCGTGTTCCTTGTTTGTACTTGTAATAAGTAAGGTAATTTTAATGTTAATTATTTAAATGGATTAGTATAAAATTTTTATTATGTCATTATTTTATTCAATCTAAAAGTAATTGCATGCTTAATCATCATCTTTTAAATGATGTTTCTGTTCGATTTCTTTTCTGATTTTTCTGCCCCCCATAAATGTTTTAATACCTACTTAAAAGTTATTAATATATTGTTTGGTCTTAAAATTAATCATTAATTGGAAAAATTGTGGTTATTCGGGACTTGAATTTATGCTACAAAATCACAAAGAAGTTTAAGCGTATAGAATGTGCAATATTACTTGAGTTTGATTAAAAAACAAAAATCTTGTTCTTGTCTTTTATTGCAAAAATAAATTGCATTTATATTTGGAACTCTGACCACAACGAGAGTATAAATTAATATTCTTATACTGGCTTTCATTAAATAATTTCTTTTTGAATTGTTCAGCTATAAATAATTAGCTTACTCTCTACGAATGTCAATGCCGGATAATTTGCAGTTTGATTGGATTGCTTCCATCTAATTAATTAAAAACTAACGAATATTTCAATCTCTGACCACAATGAGAGTATAAATTAATATTCTTATACTGGCTTTCATTAAATAATTTCTTTTTGAATTGTTCAGCTATAAATAATTAGCTTACTCTCTACGAATGTCAATGCCGGATAATTTGCAGTTTGATTGGATTGCTTCCATCTAATTAATTAAAAACTAACGAATATTTCAATCTCTGATTTTACATCAAATAAAAATTGAATTTTGTTTATACAATGGGTTTTCAATTACAGTAAAATTATAGTATTTTCGAAAGCAGACACATCAATTATGAAATCAATAACAGAATTTTCCCCCTAAATTCAGAATTACTGTTTTACACTATAACTAGCCAATTGTTAAAATTTATAACGCATAAATGTAATCCCATTGAAATTACTCTAAAGAGGAAAACAACTAGAATGATGTGAAATGCTAAAAGTAACAGTATGAGATTAAAATACTTTTTTTTTTTTTAATTTTTTTTTTAAGTTAAAAGGAATTAGTGCATAGGTTATTTTATTAATGTATATTTCTGTTTATAATTTTTCATTCTATATTTAATAGTATCCTAAAATTATTTTCTGTTTTCAAAGAAGCTTAATGACTAAAATCAAACTTGAAATTTTTGATGGGACATGTGACTTTTAGTATCTAAAAATGTTTTAAAATTTATTAAAGGGACTAAAACCAAAAATTAGGAAAATGTAATTAACTGTAGATATAAATTTGTTGCAAAAAATTATTTCAGGATGCTCTTTGTATAGAATTTTAGGCTTTTGACAATTGTTGTCAAAAACTTGCCAACAATGCATTGAATAAATAAATGTGTATAACTTGAGAAATTATGAATTAAAATAATTATAAAAAATTATAATCTTAGTATTGGAATACTTGTTTCAGATGCTAAAATAAATTTTTCTTAAGCAAATAAGTAAATAAATAAAAATAATATACATTTCTAAGTTTTGGAAGCGATTAGCTTTCTGCTATACTTTATTATCTTAATATTTAATAAGAACCTAATATTTTTCTCTATGTGCTAGTCGTTTAATAATTTTAAGAAAATAACTGATATTGACATGGTATAATTCTAGGGGGGGGGGTGTGCAATTAAGAATACTGTACTATTTAAATGACTGTATTGTATTTTGTTAGAATGAAATTACAATGAAGAATGAAGACAAGCCTTTATTATGCATTCTAGATCCTTTGGTAGATGCCCAAAGAAGCAGAAGCAATTTTTTTTTCTTCAAGTAAAGCATTGGAAATGAAAACCAGGTAATTTTTTTATGTGATTTTCTACAATATTTGAAAATAAAAATATACTTTTTATTAAGTGTTTGAAGTTAGATACCTATCTAAAGTTGTCGATGAAGCCCTCCCCCCCCCCCCCCCAAAAAAAAAAAAAAAAAAAAAAAAAAGATTTATGTAAATTTATAATATGTAAAATATTAGTATTTAGTAGTTTAACTAATATATAAATTTATTAGTTAAACTACTAAAATTTTTTAATTGTGTAACAGGATTATTTAAGACCATAATTTATAATCAAATTTGAAAAGTTCATTTCCTCTTTTCCTTTCAGTATGTAGAGTATAAAATGTTATTTTTTGTTAGTGTTTAATGCGCAATCACATAGTATTATGCAGTGTTTTAATATAAATATCAGAAATTTCTCTGTGCCAAATATCATAAATAATTTTTTCTAGTCCTTGCAGAGTTGCAGGCTGCAATTTTTTAATCCTCACCCCTTTTCTGCGCTTTTTTATAGACTAAATATTTTCGAGCGGATTGAGATTAGGGCTATTTCCAAGTCTGATGAAAAAGAAATTCTACGATAACTTTTGTGAGATTTAACTAAAAGTTAAAAAAGATATGATTACTTACAAAATTATAGGTGCTCATCGGATAGGATAGGTATTTTTAACAATTTGAATCGAATAAACGCACCACAAACGCGCTTTAGTACGGTGCAATATCATCTTGAAACTCTGTTTACGGGAAAGTCTGAGATACCTTTAAAATAGTCGGTCAGGCGCCGTTTTTATAATAGCCGCATTTTATTTCGAGTTAATTGATCCCTTGAGCATAAAAATTTGCCCGACTCATTGAAAATTTATGCACCTGCGTACCATAATGTACGGAGAATATGTCGATTTGTCCTTTCTTCTTAGAAAAGACACATTAATTTCTTCATTTTCTATTTGGTCAATCTTACCAATATAATGAACTGGTTTAGATGTAACACATTTTTTTGCAAAAAACTTAACTAATACAAAATCATTAAGTTGCACTTTATCTACAAGTGGATCAAACATTTTCAATTTTTCATACATATCTATGTCATCATGATCATATGATTAGTGATCATATGATATATGTGCAAAAAATAAGTGAATAAATAAAAGTATATTGGTGTTAGAAATGAATGGGGCCATTGGAGCAGTCCCAATGTGCCCCATGCATTGGTGTCCCAATGTACCCCATCAGGTCATTTTCAAAGCAAATGTTTAGGCCTAATTTTCTAGAGCACATGGACTAATGATCTATAGTGGAAATGAAAGCTTAATGTTTATAAAAACACATAGTACTTTTAAAATTAAAATATTTATTTCTTATTACCTAAAAAATCAACATTAATTTACTTGAAAAAAAATTACTTTTCATTTGATAAAATAAAGTAACCTTGTTCATAGGCAGCAGACTTGAATGAATGAGTTGATATCACAAATATGAAGATGAACTACTAGTGCCATCTAGTGTGATTTTTTACAAATTTTATTTTGCAATAATAAAGGGAAAAAACCTTTGTCCCAATGTGCCCCGTGTCCCCCCTTCTCCCCTAATTTGAGTAACTTGCTCGAGAAGATGTTATTTATTATGATACATGAGATCTGTGGTTGCTAATCAGCATTTTGAATATCCTTCAATAACTTTGTGTGAATATAATTATTAAACATTTTGCAACTGAAAAGAAGAATATATTGTTAAAATCCCTTGTTAAAATAAGTGTTTGATAATCATTTACTTTTACTGTTGCAGCTTCTCTCCAAATCAGCAGTGTGGATGGTCAAGGTGTCTACAAAGGACATGTAATTATTTCACTTTGAGAAAGAGCAGAGCTAAAGAGCAGATTCCCAAAATTTGTTGTACCTTTTCTTATAAATGTTTCAGGAGTTTCCAAATATTTGCCGCCAAAAGAGAGTTCAGATTCTGGCTCATTAGCAACTACGGAAATAATATCAAATCTTAAAGCTAACTTATTAATTTCTAAGCCTGTAAAACCAATTCCGTAAACTCGCAACAATAATAAATTAAAAATAATAAATTTATATCTAAAAGTAATGAAGTGGTATATTTTTTGGATTGTACAGTTTTTTTTTTTTTTTTTAATAATATTTGAAAAATAGAATTACTGTGTCAAATGAATTATATTTATTAAGTATGGTTATTTATATGATTCTTGTCTTATGAATTGAAAAATTAACTTTATGTGTATGTAGTTCAAAGTATTAAAAAATGTAAATCTGTATTTAACAAATTTTCCATACAATGAACTTCTTTTCTGTATTTAAAGATTGTTAAATAGAAGTCTGCTTTTTGATCGTGATGTACAATTGTAATAAACGGAGCGGCGTACCGCAACCCAAATGTATGCTTTAGTTATTCTTATTTATGTTTATATAAGTTTTAGAGATTGATTTTTTTTTTTTTTGCTTGATAAAGGAGAATCAGTGAAAGTTATAAAACATATACAGGTAAATATTTTAATATAAATATTTGTTTATATGAAAACTGTTTTCATGTTCAAGTGCAATAAGTGCAAGTTTCAGAAGTCGTGGTAAATGAAATTAAAAGCAGGTTTGTAAATCCTTGCTAAATTTTATAATTAAATAAATTTATGCTAATAGTTTTCAAGATATTTTTTCATCCTTGATATTGAAAGTAATAGTATTTTTGTTTTTTAAAGTAGCTGCAT
Organism: Salticus scenicus; assembly: GCA_963930645.1. Lineage (NCBI taxonomy): Eukaryota > Metazoa > Arthropoda > Arachnida > Araneae > Salticidae > Salticus > Salticus scenicus. Next base: position 96,081,029 of record OZ005655.1, read on the forward strand.
TTTAAAGCACAAAGTTGGCAAAAATTCTCTTTTCTTTTTTATAAAATCAACTGACAGTATTTCCTGTTTATTTTTATTTTTAAAATAAGATTTGAAAAACCTAAACATGGTAAACAAATGTTAATTAGCTGAGAAAGTTTTTAAACTATAATCATTTATGTTATATCAAATACTATTCTATTTGTACATATTTTGGATACAGTTAAATTTTAAGAAATGTTAACCAAATGTTTATTTATTTTTCTTTATTAGTTCAGTAGTGACGTTAAAATTCTCTCCTCCGTTTTTTGGTATTATTTCTCTATATATAGATATCTTTTTTTTTTTTTTTTTTTTCTTATTTAACACTGAAGAATTCTTTGATTTTTCTGTTTTTCCATGCTCATGTTCTACATTTTCTTCTGTATTTCACAACTGATTTGCAAAAACAAAACAATTTTTTTTAATTGCATTACTATATAAATACTTCCTTAAATAGATAAACTGAATAGCATTTATCCCCATTGCAAAATTTTCCTTTACAATACAAAGAGTCAAAAATTTTATAGCAATTTGCAGGATGTGAAATCTCAAAATTATTTTAGATGGTCAGTGCAGATTCTTTCATCTCGGAAAAGTATAACATGAGTATTAAAGAAAGTCAATTTTGTGCTTTACAGATTGCACAAAATTGACTTTGTGCAGTCACACGAAATTTTGTGCAACTGACATGAAATTTTCTTTACCTCCCAAGGAAATGTTTTTCAGATTTTTTTAAAATTATTACAAGTGAAGAAAATTGATTATGTTGTTTCAAATTATTACAGATATATGATTGAAACACTCGTGTTAAAAGTATTAATCAGTTCTTTCGGAAAAAAAATATTGAAAATTACATTCCTTGGAGAAAGCAATATTTCTACATATACATTTTATAATGTTTGAATGCTACTATTAATTAAAATATTTTTAATTTTATGCTTGTTTAAAAATACTCTCCATTGTATTCATTTCTATGAAATTTTGACTTATGCTGTCATATGTACCAATTATTATGAAAAGACAAGATGATAGCACAGAGCAATATGCATCAAAAGTTGATAGACAAAAAATTATGTCAAGTTGCATCTAAATGTAAAATTTCAAGCATATGTTATTGATCTCAGAGTGCATCGAATTTTTGTCACACACATACAAAGCCATAGCCAAGGAGGGGAGTTAAAATACAACCCCCTTCTTGAAATTTTGCAGGTTTGTCAAAAATTTTAGAGTTCTACATCAGCATTTTTTGCATTCAACATTAAGTACTAGAACTTGAACATCCAAAATTTTTTTCTGGCTACGCCCTTGTACTGACGTTAGAACAAAAAAGCCAGAAGTCTGTTACTCTTAAAATGTATAAAATCATCAAAAATTGGCAGTCTGAAAATTTTCAAACCAAATGTTTTCTTCTTATCAAATCAGATGTCAGTGACAATCTCACTTTTTTTTTACTAGGCATTAGGGGTATGGAAAAAATTACTACTTTTTTCCTTTCTTTTAATAGGTGCCTCACAGTTCTAAAAATTTCAATTTTTTCATTTTCCCATTTGTATCCTAAATAAGCAAGAATAATACTACTCCAATAACAGAATCATCCTTATTTGCTTATGACTCTAATTGGAGAACTAACAGTACATATAAATTTCAATGTAACTATCATGTTTAATAAAATTTCTCATAAATTATTGAATAAAATGACGTTCAAAGTTTTAATGTGTTTTGAAAATTTTTAAATTGCTCCCTGCTAATTTTATTTTTTCTCCCTCAATTTTACATTATTATTGTTTAACAATTTATTCTTGACCTACTTGGATATTTTTTTGTGGACCCATTGGTAAGTTAATTGATTAAATATATTTAATATTTCAAAGCTGGAACTGAATGCAAATTTTAAGCATTTAAACAATTTTTTGTTCACCATCATGCTATAGGTATGGAGAGCGTAAAGAATCCTGAAATTTTTTTACCTCGTTTTTTTTTTTTTTTTTTTTTTTTTTTACACTTTTCAGGTATGGGGATACCAAAAATAATAAAATTTATATGTTGTCAGTTTGTTAGTTTGTCTAACTATCTTAAGAATAAAAGATCGCAGGTAGGTGGGGCCAGTTTTAAAATATTATCTATAACATTGGCTAGAACACTATTGATTTTCAACAATCTAATTTAAAAACTTCATAAGTTATTCAAAATTTACGATTTTCTTAACATGGGAGGTAGGGCAAAATTTTGTTTAAACATACATTAAAAGGGATATTTTTACAGTAAAGGTGCGAGACCAGCTTAAAAGTATGTTACAATGCTCGCATGAACATAATTAACCATGCAGGGATGGAACAGCGTGATCACCACTTTGGAGCACTTAAAATACCATTTTGGAGCAGCTAAATATCAATTTTGGAGCATATCGGAGCAGAATAATTATGGATTTGGAGCATATCGGAGCAGAATATTTATGGATTTGGAGCATATTGGAGCAAAATAATTATGGATTTGGAGCATATCGGGCAAAATAGTTATGGATTTGGAGCAAATTTACTATCAGTCTGGAGCACATTGTCAGAATAATCTGAGTTCTTGTTTTTTGAAAAATTAAAAATTCTGCAAAAAATTTTAACTATTTTTCCACTTAGTTAATACATAAAAATGAACATCTCAACATCATATGTAAAATAAAATACATTTTGAAAATGTTCAGCAGAAATGGGCGAGGGAAATTTCTTAAACTTGTACCACGATATATACAAAAGAAAAGCTAAATTGTAGGTAAGCATCGAATTTTCAGTTACTATTAGGTGTACTGAATATTCCTTATTCAGTAATAATCGAATATTTAGTGCATACCTATTCAAATGAAACTTAATTACAAGAACAAGAAAATTGATGTGAAAATGATTTGAATGCTCTAACTCCAAATTTATACAAAAATTGTATTTTTTTTAACCAAATCTTAATTTTTAGGATAATAGTAAAATAAATGTATGGGTAATTTTAATCATTTAGATATTAGAGAAAGTAATAAAACTGAATTTATGATAAACTAATCCTTGTTATTAAGGATGGAAAAGGATTGAAATCGTACGACATTAACCCTTTATATCCCAAATTACCTTATTTTTGGAAAAATAGTTTGAAAGTTTATTATATTTCTTTATGCATGAGAAACATCTCATATTAAATTTAGCTTAAATTATAGCTTAACTATAGGGAAAGCTTAAACTATAGAGACTCTGAAGTTCCAATGAAATTCTGTAGTAAATTTACGCTATATTCATATTGAGAAATTTTTTTGATGGGACTTTGAAGTCCCAGTGGAATACAAAGCGTTAAATTTAATTTTAGTGCAAACTGACAGTGATGCACTTTTCTGAAACTTTTTTCTTTTTTTTTTTTTAAATAATCTGGTGTGTCACTCACACGACTTTCTCTTACCCTGAAATTTAATACTATAAATACAGGTTGGAGATTAAGAGATAAGATAACGAGTACTGTTATGTAAACCTATGTTAAACAATTCATATTAGGCTTCGGAAGAGTTTTATATGATAATTAGTTCTGTGTGAGGGGGGCTACCGCCCCCCTCAACCCCCCGTTTCATTAATGCATCTACATTTATATAGAATTTAATTCGGTTATTAAAAAATATTTCTCTTTTTGAAAAATAATTTATTAAAATTATTATTTAAAAAAATTATCTTTTATGATAAGGCAGACGATTTCCATATTAGAGAAGTACTTTAACACCAAATATCCAAAAAAAAAGTCCATTTTATTCTCAATATTAAAAAAAAAAAAAAAAAAAAAAAAAAAGTACGATTTTTTTTTCTAAGTTTTTTTTTCGTTAAAAGTAAAAAAAATCGATAACTTTGTTTTAAATTATCGCAGATCGATGGTTCAACCATTCGTTTTAAAGGTATTTTCGAGCTCTTTTGAAAGATACCCATCATGAAAATTTACTCCCCTCGAGGGGGGACTTCCCCCCCCAGGGGGGAAGGCGAGGCTCCTACATACACAAAAAAATTTTCCCAGTTAACTGTCTCTATTACAAAAAATATATATTTGTTTCATTTGGTTTAGTGCAGTCTATAGACATTAAACTCTATTTTCCTGCAATTTCCCCCATAGACGTAATGTATTAGAATTCTCTTGATTGTCCCTGTACACGAACCATTCACTTGATCTTAACGAAAAGCTTACTGTAGCATCCCTATATGATACACATTTAGAATACGAAGTTTGAACTTTCTGCCATAATTTGTTTTTGAGATATGCTGATAACAGACAGACACACAGACCATTTGCTAAAAACATGATTTTCGTATTCAGGGGACCTCAAAACGTGTAAATATAACAAAATCTCGCGTTCGAAAATTTGAGCCAAAAACAATACTTTCTCTACCTTATGGGTAAGAGAAAGTAAAAAAGGAGTTTATCATGTGTGTGTGGTGGTGGAGGGGGGGGGGGAATAAATAAATAAAAAAATTATAACTGCATTAAAATATTACACACATATATACATTTTGACATAGAATAAATACTGCATTTAAAAAATAAATAACAAAATATTCTAAATGAATAAATAATCTCACATAAAACAAAATTCTTGTACTTTTGTAATATTTTTGAAATTATGTAAAAACTGTTTTTATAACTTTATTACAATTCAGACTTGTACTTACAAGTATTTTAAGTTGATTTGCAAAATATGCGTTAATTTTGCGGCCGATAGCCGAAATATTGAATAGTTTCCCAATAAATGGTAAAATGTTTAGGTTTAATATAAATTTATTAATTAAATACGCCATTTTTATCATAAATCGACAAAATTCGCGATATTTTTTACCGCCGATTGCCGAAATACGTAATTATTTCGCTGTAAATAATTGCTAACATATACTATAATTTTGTTACTCATTGAAAAAAATTATACTTTTTTCATAGCTGATTTCCGAAATTCGCGATATTTTTGCTGGAATTTTCCGTTTTCCAAAATTTTACGTTTAATTACCATTAATTAATTAAATATACTATTTTTCCTTGTTAATCGGAAGAATTCACGATATTTTTACAGCCGATCGCCGAAATATATAATTATTTCGTTGCAAATTTTAAAAAATTACGTTTACCGCGAATAATTGCTAATACATACCATAATTTTGTTACTGATTGAAAAAATTCATACTTTTTTCATTGCTGATTTCCGAAATTCGCGATATTTTTGAGGCAATTTAGTAATAAATAGTCAAAATTTTACGTTTAATTACCATTAATTAATTAAATATGCTATTTTCCTTCGTTAATCGGCAGAATTCACGATATTTTAACGGCCGATTACCGAAATACGTAATTATTTCGCTGCAAATTTATAAAATCTACGTTTAATAGCAAACAATTGCTAATATACACCATAATTTTGTCACTAATTGATAAAATTCACGCTTATTTTAAAAGCTGATCGCTAAAATTCGCAATATTTTTGCGGTCAATTATATCGAAAACGGGGTCAATTATTAACGAAATATGCAATTATCTGGCTGGTAATCGGTGAAATTTGTGTCCTATTCAAAGCTACATCCCCAAATACTAAACAACTTTGCCGTTAATCGATGAAATTCACACTTTTTTCAAAGCTGAACCCAGAAATATGTGAAAATTTTGCAGATGAATTCAAAAAAGCCGGATTATTTCACAGCTAATTGTCAAAAATGTACGTTTCGCCGGAACTCTCCTAATCGATAAAAAATTGCGCTTTTTTTTTTTTTTTCCCCAAAGCGGATTCCTAAAATATGTTATTATTGTGCGGCTCTTTGCCGAAACACGCTATTATTTAGCTACTAATATATGAAAATCGCGTTCTTTTGAAAGCTGAATCTCAAACACTCAACAATTTTGTCGCTAATCAGTGAAATTTGCGCTTTTTTTTTTCAAAGCAGAATCTCGAAATAAGGTATAATTTTGTAGATTTCGGAAATACGGGATCGTTTACCCACAAAAATCAAAACTTACATTTTATATCCTATTCTTTGGCTGCTAATCGACAATTTTTTTTAAGCTAATTTCTGTAATTCGCGATATTTTTGTAGCTGATAACAAAAAATATGCAAGCATTTCGCCGCTAATTAGCAAAATTTATGTTTAATCACGATTAATTGCTGAAATAGGCTTTATTTCGATACTAATCTATGAAATTCTTCCTTTTTTCAAACATGATTAGAAATACGGAATTATTTTATAATTTATTGCTAATTTTTAAAATTCCGTAGCAAAATTCTTTTTTTTTTATTATTATTTGATTACTGAAATATGCCATGTTTTTGCGGCTGATTTATAAAATACGTAATTTTCTCGTGCGACTTTTGTGATGAATTTATTTTAAATCCGTCGATTTTTGTGAGAGTCCCGTTTTCAAATCCGAAAATTTCTTAAATTTACCCATTCACTAAATAAACTTAGCTATCGCGTATTCTGTTATCCCAGCAAAAAGCACAGAAAGTTTTCTTTTTTTCCCAACGGTAGATACTTGGCCCGTTAAAGTTCGGAGTTTTCCACGATTTTCTCCGAAACTTACGCGAATACGGACTAAAACACTTAAGAAAATTCCCCACCTCCTCCGTTAAAGGTCTGATTTTACAGTGATTTTCTCTGAAACTCGCATGATTATGGCGTAAGACCCTTCAGAAAGTCTCTTACGGAGAACATTTTTTCCTGGCCTAGAATTTTTGCGTTATCAATCGGCCTTAAATTTCAATAGCTTTGAATCCATTATTTATTTAGATAAATAATCGAAATAAACATTTTTTTTCCCCCTCAGAAAGTTTTATTTTTTAACGACTTTTTACTCATTAAGATAACTGTATTGTTTAAATAAAAATGAAAATACTGCATAATCATAGCTTTCAGTTTCTTTCTTCCCCCCTTAAAGCACACTCTTAGCAATGTAAACAAATACTTGTTCCGAGTTAGTAATATTTATTTGGATTACGCAATGCCCTGCACTGGAATTTTTTCTTCTTAACGATTTATTTATGAGTAGTTCTTCCGACAGATTATAAAAGTAATTAGATTTGATTTTTTTTTTCCCCAACAGATGTTGAAGCGATTTCATAGATAAAAAATAAAATTCAATGAATCATGTTTCATGCGGCAACTGTTTGTAATGAAAAATTTGATAAGGATCGGACCGCGATTTCCGCCGTGTGATGTGTGAAAGAGAAAAAAAAAAAAAAAGAAAAAGAAAAATAGGATTTGTAGTAAGAGTTTTTGAAATATAAGAAATAAGGAAATATATAAGCTCAGTACACCCTGCTTAAAACGAAATCGCATCGATGTTTTGACGCAAAAACGGAGTTCAAAACCTCGGTTTCGGCGCGAAAATAAAATATCGAAAGCCATCATTTGGCACAAAAAAATTTTAAGCATTTTGGCGCAGGCGGGCGCAATTTTACGGCAAAACGACTTTTTTGGAGCAGGTTTGCGCAGAGGTACCGAATTTGCGCAGTCTGGCGCAATTGGCGCAGCTGTTCCATCCCTGAACCATGGAAACTGCATACATTACTCGAAATTAACCATTTTTTTAACATAGCAGAATCGCACAAAATTTCGCATAAACATCCATTGCAGTTTAAGTCATAAGATCAATAAAGTATGATAATTAAGTTCAGTCTACTTTTAAAATAATCTAAAATAGGTTTTCTTAAATAATTCAAAACTGTTACTAATTTGTCTTCAAACTTGCCAATCCCGATCAAATTTTTCATTTTCAAGTGGAATTACGAACTTCAAAATGCCAAATTTGAATTTCCTGTGGTTATTTAAGTTATGCTTATAACAGATATACATACAGATCAGCCACTTAAAATTGGACTTTCGTATTCAGTGAACCTCAAAATGTGATGTTATACAAAAAACCAGTGTTATAACTATTTGTCGCAGACGATAATTAATTTTGAGATTGATTGTCTACATATTGTAGCATCTATGTCTTTCTATGTTTATGTTTGTAGAATGGCAACAGCTATTCAGTGTTCGAAAAGACTAATTGAGCATCGTGAAGCTCCGAACTTGAATAAAAAATACTGGAATCCTGAAACTTGAATCATTATTTAGAATGATAAAAATGTTCATGTGTTTTTATCTACTTATTATTCTTCTTTTTATTTCATTTGGCGCCCAGAACGTCTGGCACGAACTGTAATTAAATGAATGTTTATTTTAACAGATGTTCGAATTTGGAATATGATAACTTGATAATTACAATATATTTATAGTTTGGATTTAAAACCGAAGTTCTTAGATAATAATGATGTTTATAGTTCGTCGTGGATTTCATTCGAAAATTTCATTTTTATTTTTTGTCAAAATGCGTGAAGTATTTATGAATATTGCCTTCTGGATGTGATAAAGAATGAAATCATTATGTCAAGATGAGATCATTTGGGTTTTAAAAATAAATATGTGCTTTTAAAGCATTCATCTACAGCAACACTTAATAGCTTATTGGCAATGTGAGTAAATTATAAATATTCAACACGTTTTTATTAATTGAGAAAATAAGGTAAGCTCTTTTTTAATTTATATTCTATCATTACATTTTTGTTCTTTATTGTGTTCTTTAATATGGCTGACGAGTTAGTAAAATTTAAATCTGCGAGGAAAACTTTGCGGCAGTCTGTTTCAAAATTAATAAATATTTTGGAATCGGAAATAAAAAATGAAACTTTTGATAGAAATATAGTTGAGGAAAATCTCTTTTTGTTAAATTCTAAACAATCTGATATAAAAATTATTAATGATAAAATATTAAATTGCTTTAAAGGTAATGAAGCAGAAATTGAAAAAGAATGCGATTCGGTAATAGAATATGAAGAAAAAATTAATTTATGTATTTTTAGAGCACAAAAGAAACTTAAATTCAGTTCTGAAATTATAAATAACACGTCTGTAAGTGACCACACTGCCGAAACTAAAGGTGAAAATAAAAACAAAATTCGATTGCCTAAAATTTCGATAGCAAGGTACTATGGAGATCCTAGTTTATTTTTAGAGTCCTTTAATTCATACGAAAATGCTATTGGGAATAATACTGAATTAACGAAAGTGGAAAAATTTACATATCTTAAATCTTTACTTGGAGGGCCTGCTTTAAGTGCTATTTCTGGTTTTTCGCTTTCCGATGAAAATTATGATGAATCTCTTAAATTGATTAAAGAACGATTCGGTCGTACAGATTTAGTAATTTCTTCTCACATGAATAAGCTCTTGAATCTTGAACCTGTTAAAAACTCGGGTAATATCAAAGCGCTACGAACGCTTTATGATTCCTGTGAAATACATATAAGAAGTTTAAATTCCTTAGGAATTGTATCAGAATCGTATGGGAGTCTTTTAGGACCAGTTATTTTAAAATTATTACCTGATGATATGAATTTAGAATTTAATAGAAAACATAATTCTAGGGGTCAATACAACCTAACAGAACTTCTTGATTTTATTAGATTGGAAGTTGAGAGTAGGGAGGCTTCTAATTTGATTATAAATTCTAAGAAAAGGGATACAAATTATGTTGTTAAGCAAAATAAAAGTAATTATTCGAAAGGGATGAGCGTTCCTACTGCTTCCGCTTTAACTGTCGTGAATAAACCTTATTGTTTTTATTGTAATCAAAATACGCATGAGTTAGTAAAATGTGAGAAAACAGACGAACAAAAAAGATCTATACTAAAAACTCATGGTCGTTGTTATAAATGCTTTAAAAAAGGTCACGTGTCATCTAGGTGTAAGGTTAAAATCCCTCCTTGTGAATTATGTAATAGTTTAAACCATAACAAGTTATTTTGTAAATCAAATGTTCGTGAATCAGAAACTCTTACTGAGGTTAAGCAAAATGTAGTCGCATCACTGTCACTGAATTCTGTTTCTAAAATTGATAAAGTTGTGTATTTACAAACTTGTTCTGTTTTCGCTTCTGATAAAGATAATAATAGATGTCAATTGATAAAAATTCTAATTGACGGGGGTTCTCAAAAATCATTTATAAAGTCCGATTTAGCTAAAGAACTAAAATTAAAAAGTCTGAGGAAAGAAAGTTTGTGTATTTATTCCTTTGGGTATACTGAGGGCAGGTTAATGGAATATGATGTTGTTAAAGTTACTCTTAAAAGTATTCATTGCCCAAATGATTTTATTACAATTGAAGCGCTTGTTACAGACACTATTTCTGGAGCAGTCATAAAATTACCTTCTAAAAATATCTTGGAATTGTTAAAATTAGAAAATTTGAAATTAGCGGATAATGGGGAATCCTCTGAAATAAAAATATTATTAGGATCTGATACATGTTGGGAGGTACAGACTGTAGAAAAGAAAAGAATTAGTAAAAATTTGTTTGCGGTTTCCTCAATTTTTGGTTGGTCCTTGGTAGGATCTTTGGGGGAGAACCAATCTAGTGCCTCTATGTTTACTATAGGTGCTTCTCGGAACGTGAAAAAAGAGGAAAATTCAATTAATGACTGTTTGAAAAAGTTCTGGACTTTAGATAATATGGGTTTAGGAGAAAACGAAAATATGGATGATGATAAGTTAATAATTGAGAAATTTGAGAATGATTTGAAATTCAGTGATGGCAGGTATGTAGCTCGTTTGTTATGGAAGTCTCATCATGAAAAATTGGCCGATAATTTTCAAAATGCTAAACAGCGTCTAATGTCTTTGATTAATAAATTAAAAAATGACGAATGGCTCAAAGAGAATTATGACAGCATAATAAACGATCAGTTAAATCACGAAATAATTGAGGCGTGCAATTTAGAAACTCTTGATGGGAATACAACATATTATATGCCACATTCTCCGGTTGTTAGGAGAAATGCAATAAAAACTAAGGTCCGTATTGTGTTCGATGCATCCTCAAAATGTAATAATGAAATATCGTTGAACGATTGTTTAGTACCAGGTCCAAATTTAAATCCTTCTGTTTTAGACCTAATCTTACGATTTAGATTGTATAAATATGCATTTACCGCAGACATTGAAAAAGCTTTTCTCCAGATTGGTATTTCAGACATTGATAGAAATGCATTACGTTTTTTGTACATAGACAAAGATTTCAATTTGAAACCCTATCGAATGACACGAGTTCCCTTTGGTGTATCTTGCAGTCCTTTCATTTTAGCATGCACCATAAAATATCACATAAAGAAAATAATAGAAAAAAACCCTGATATTTACCAGATGTTAAACAATTCTATTTATGTCGATGATCTTTTTTATGGTGCAAATTCCGTGGAGCGAGCTTTCGAACTTAGTGTTGAAGCACATAATGTGTTAAAAGATGCCGGGATGAATTTGCGTCAATTTAGTACGAATTCAGAGGAACTTAAAATTCTTTGGGATGGTAGCGATAATATCAAATCAGAATCAGGAGAAAATAATTCACTTAAAGTGTTAGGTCTGAACTGGTGTAATAGTAGAGATGTAATATCCTTGAACATAGATAACTTGTGCGAAACATTGAATAAGTGTAGAGAGATCACAAAAAGGAATATATTAAAAGTAACTGCTACTATTTTTGATCCAGTGGGTTTTTTGGCACCATTTGTATTACGTGCAAAACTGATAATGCAAAATCTTTGGCAATTGGGTTTAGATTTCGATGACTATGTTCCACCCGAATGTAGGCAGTTGTGGTCTGAGTGGTGCGGTGAAATTGAAACGTTAAAGAAATTTGAAATTCCTCGCGAATATTTTCCTGGTGAGTTGTATCAAAATGATGATAAAGAATTGCATGTATTTTGTGATGCATCTATCAAAGCTTATGGCGCAGTCGCGTATTTTAGATCAATTAAAAATGGAGAAATAGCGTTTGTTATGGCAAAATCTAGAATCGCACCAATAAAACAAAAACTCACATTGCCAAGGCTAGAATTGTTAGGGGCATTAACTGCAGCAAAACTTGCCAAAAATCTGCAAGAAACTTTTACTATACATGGGGAAAATATATATTTATGGACTGATAGTATGATAGTACTTTATTGGATTCATAGTGCTCCTGAACGTTGGAAGTTGTTTGTAAAAAATAGAGTTGTTGAAATACAAAATTTAACTAACCCAAGCAATTGGAAACATTGTAGTGGTAAAACCAATCCTGCTGATATTTTATCACGTGGTTGTTCTGCTGAATATTTGTTAGCATCTAAACTATGGCGTTCAGGGCCAGATTGGTTAACTGAACCTATGAGTTCTTGGCCTAAAAATTTTGATTCATCAATAAAAATTTCTCATTCTGAATTAGAAGAGAAAAAGCAGGTGAATGAGACATCGGTTTTGCCTTCGCTGGCAGAAAATTCTAACACAATCTTGAATATTGAAAGGTATAGCAAACTAAGTAAAGTAATTAGAATTACTGCATGGGTATTTAGATTTATTTACAATTTAAGAAATAAAAATGAAAAGAGAAAGGGTGTTTTGACTGCAGAAGAACTTTTTGCTGCAGAGTTACACTTAATTAAAGAAGCTCAATATAAACATTTTCCAGATGAAATTAAATATTTAAAATCTGAACAGTTGATATCCAAAAACTCTAAAATTTACGAATTGAACCCTTTCCTGAGTGATGAAGGAGTACTCAGACTTGGGGGTAGATTACAACGGTCATCATTAAGTTTTCATGAAAAACATCCTTTAATTATACCTTCTAAAACCCATTTTACTGATTTACTTGTGCGTGATGCACATGAACGCGTTCTTCATACAGGTGTAGGAAATACTCTCATGTTCCTTCGCACAAAATACTGGATAATTAGATCCAGGCAAAATGTTAAGCGTGTTATAAGAAGATGTGTTATTTGTCAAAGATATAATTCTCGACCAATGCAACAAGCAGTGGCACCTTTGCCTTCAGCTAGAATAAAACAAACAAATCCTTTCGATGTTGTGGGACTGGATTATGCTGGTCCACTTTTTGTAAAAAATGAAGATACAAAGTATTATATTCTATTAATTACGTGTGCAGTGACTAGAGGAATTCATCTTGAGCTAACAAAAGATCTTACAACAAAAACGTTTTTACTGGCCTTCCGTAGATTTGTCTCAAGAAGAGACCTATGCTCCATTATTTATTCAGACAATGCTCGTACCTTTAAGGCAGCTGACGCAGAACTCAAAAAAATGTGGGAAGTTTTACGTCATCCTGAGGTGAAGAACTATTATGCTACTAAAGGTATTGAGTGGAGATATATTGTTGAACGCGGAGCCTGGTGGGGCGGGTTTTATGAAAGACTTGTACGGAAGTAAAAACAACATTACGAAAAATTCTTGGCAGATCATCATGTAACCCTGATGAGTTAGAAACTATTCTGGTGGAGATTGAAGCGATGATAAACCATCGTCCCTTGACGTATGTGCAAGATGAGTCAGAAACCCTAACTCCTGCACATTTTCTGCTGGGAAAAGAAAAACCAATGAATTTACCACCACAAAATTATCCTAATAATGTAAATAGTACTAAAGAAGTACTCTTTAAGTCATATAGATATCGCGAAAAACTGTTGAATAACTTTTGGAAAATATTTTTCAAGGATTATTTATTAAATCTAAAATCAGCAAACTGTGTAAAAAATCATTCACAAAAACTGGACTTAAAGGTGAATGATGTAGTAATAATACACGATGACCATTTGCCACGCAACATGTGGAAACTTGGAAAAGTTTTAAAAACTTTCACAGGAAGAGATGGTCTAATTCGTAGTTGTGAAATGAAAACTGAAAAAGGACTTATTAAAAGGCCTATACAGCTACTAGTGAAATTAGAGTGTTAATTAATATTTCTTCTTTTTTTTTATGTATAGTTAGCATAAAATTAATAACACTGTACATATTAATTTACATAGATAGAATAATTGTTTGTATATTCTTTGATTGTAGTATTATATGTTGTAGATATTTAACTATTATTTATAAGTTGCATAAATGTACATATTTAAGAATTTTAATTTGTGTATAATGATATAGAATTTTATTTTAAATGTAAATATTTATACTTAAAGTGTAAAAAAAAAAAACAGGTTTCCGTGATAAAAATTAGTTCCTATTTAAATTAATTATTAAAATGTAAATTGTTTTTTGATTAATGTTTTTATAGAAGTATTCTTGTTTTTAATGTACCTGATACTTGAAAATGAAAACTTGACAACAATTCTTGATATATTGTTGAAACTTGATGTACTTGATATACTTGAAGAACTTGGTAAGTTACTTGATATTTTTTGTATGACACTTGATTCATATTTGAATTGGATCTACACCTGAATTACATTTGTATTTAAATTTTGATGCACTGGATAATTTATTTGTTCTGAACCTTGTTCAGCCGGGCCCAGTGTGTTATAACTATTTGTCGCAGACGATAATTAATTTTGAGATTGATTGTCTACATATTGTAGCATCTATGTCTTTCTATGTTTATGTTTGTAGAATGGCAACAGCTATTCAGTGTTCGAAAAGACTAATTGAGCATCGTGAAGCTCCGAACTTGAATAAAAAATACTGGAATCCTGAAACTTGAATCATTATTTAGAATGATAAAAATGTTCATGTGTTTTTATCTACTTATTATTCTTCTTTTTATTTCAACCAGTGTTAAAAATAGAATCTGAAAATATATTTTCTTTACAGTATGACTGTTAAAATTTAATTTTTCTTCCTGAGCAGTGTTTGTTGATATAGTAAAATGTAACAAAGCACTTACACCTGCTACATTCAAGTTTTGCTTAATTTTGGTTAACCTTGTATATTGTCTGTAAATTGTATGCATATCACATTGTGCACTTAAATTTAGTTGTATTTAAAGAACACCAAACAAAAAATGAAATAGACTGCCAGCAATTTCCAAGTATATATTCCCGATATATTCAAATACTTTGGATAGCCCTGTAAACAAATGATAAATGATTTATATTCCATATTCTACACAAAACATGCTTTTATGCATTGAAAAAAAATATGTTCATTCCATTTTGTTTAGGGAAACCTATATATGTTACACTTTACTTAATGAACTTTTCCCCGTAGACGTAATGTATTTGAATTCTTTTGGATATCCCTGTACATAAACCATATGCTTCATCTCAACGAAAAGTTTAATGTAGCATCACTACATTGTACAGATTTAGAATACCGAGTTTGGACTTCCTTCTATAATTTGCTGTTGAGAAAAAACAGAGACCAACTGATAAAAACATGTTTTTCAGATTCAGGAAACCTGAAAATGTGTAAATGAAACAAAAACTCAATTTCAAAAATTTGACTAAAAAACAATACTATTTCTAATATGGATTTAAAAAAAATAAAAAAGATGGTAGTGTAACATTTATTTATTAATAAAAAGATTTTTTTTTTTTTCAGTTATTATTATTATTATTTTTTTTTAGAATGCAAAAATTTATTTTTATTAAATACTACCTAATACAAATTTAATATATTCTTTTAAAGCTCATTTATCTTCATAACAATATTGAAAAATACATTAAAATTGGTTTACCGATATAAACTTATTCAAAACATGTAAAAAATAAATAAATAAATGATATTTTATACATATTTAATTAATTTTTCACATGAAATATGTATAACGAAAATATTAGCACGCGTATATTTAAAAAACTAAAAATAAAAAGTGCATAACCTTCCAAACCTCGTTTTCTTTTTCATTAAAAAAAAATCGCCAAAAGAGCGATAATCAGCCAAATCTTTATACCCATAAAACTGATTACGAAATCGCATACGTAATCCGTGACGTATGAGTAGTACTTCGGTCCCTCGTCAGGGGCGATAGTGTCTATGCGAAATTTACATGTTAAATTTTTACCATTAGCTTCTATGTAAGTGACGGCTCTGAATGTTATCAGTACTCTGTGATTGTTAACTACTATAATGCACGTGCAGAGAAGTTGTGCACTTTCTGCAATGAAAAACATGAATCGATGAATTGCTTTAAAGCACGAAAAATGTCATATAATGAAAAAATAAAAATTTTAAAGGATGAAGGTTATTGTTTTAGATGTTTAAAAGTTGGCCATAGGGCAGAAAAATGTTTTGTGAAATGTACTATTTGTAACAGAACACATTTTACTATTATGTGTACAGAATCAAACAAAAGTGTAAATAAGTCTACATCAAATAATCCGGAAAAGGAAATTAAAGAGCAGAATAAATCTGTGAATTTGGCAACCATATCCAAATCTCCGCAAGTTTTGCTGCAAACTTTGAAAGTTAATTTAAAATATAAGAACAGTATTTTAGTTGTGAGAGCACTGTATGATTCCGGATCTCAAAAATCGTACATTAGAAGAGAGATAACATCTAAATTAAATTTGAAACCTCTGCGTCAGCAACGTTTGTCTCATTCACTTTTTGGAGGTGGTAAGAGCAACAACGAACTTCATAATGTATATAAAATTGAACTAGGAAGCTTAAATGGAAATTTTTACTGCAATTTTGATGTAGTTGATAAAGAAACTATTTGCAATGATGTTCCCTCTGTTTCGTGTGGCCCATGGATTGATGAATTAAGATCTATGAATATACACATTTTTGATACAGAAGATAATTCGGATCCAATAGATATTCTAGCAGAGGTTGCTGGTAGACTTTTGACTGGAAAGAGAAAAGTTCTATCTAGTGGGCTAGTAGCTGTGGAATCCTATCTAGGATGGACACTTATAGGGAAAACCAATTCACCTTCTGAAAAAGAAGATACTACTATGATGGTAATTTCCTTGCTTGTTAGAGAAGCAACTATTTCCGATCTTTTTAGTATGGAAGATTTAGGAATAAGGGATCCTGTCGAAATGAAGACCAAAAAAGAGAACGAGCATTTGACCAAGCTATATTTTGAAGAAACATTAAGAATTATTGAAGATGGAAGATATGAAATTGCTCTTCCATGGAAAGAGGATCATCTTCTCATCTTCCCCTACCCGCCAATAAAGAACTAGCTATGAAAAGAATAATAACATCAACTAGAAAATTACATCAAGAAAATTTGTATATAGCTTATGATAATGTGTTTAAGGAATGGTCTTCATTAGATATAATTGAAGATGACCCAATCCAATCATCATCTCACCCTTTTGAACACTACTTACCTCATAGACCTGTTGTGAAACAACATGGAACTACGAAAGTGCGTCCAGTTTTTGATGCATCTGCAAGACAAGTCGAATCACCATCATTGAATCAATGTTTAGAATCTGCACCTAATTTATTAGAATTAATCCCTGATCTTCTTCTTAGATTTAGAGAACATAAATGTGGAATTGTTGCTTATATCGAAAAAGCATTTCTGCAGATAAGTGTACGACCAGAAGATAGAAATTACCTTAAGTTTTTTTGGTGGAATGAAAAAGAAAATAACGATCCTAAGATAATGCGGCATTCTCGTGTGGAATTGTTTGGTGTGAAAAGTAGCCCTTTTCTTTTAGGAGCTGTGTTAGAGCATCATTTGAAAAAATATCTGAATAATTCAAAATATAATCAAAAATATGTTGAGATTATTCTTCGAAGTTTTTATGTAGATGATCTAGTTACAAATTTAAATAACAAATCAGAAATACTACCATTTGTTGAACAGTCTCGTCATATTTTGACTGAAGGAAAATTCAGTTTAAGAGGATGGAAGTATACAGGAGATGAAGATTCAGAACAGGTTACTTCTGTTTTAGGATTGCTTTGGAATCGAAGAGAAGACGAACTGAAGATCAATTTGGATTGGTTGAATACATACAGACTTGAAATTGTATCGAAGAGAGTAATTCTTTCTGTTAAGCAAAGAGTTTTTGACCCAATTGGGTTTTTATGCCCTGTCCTCTTAGTTCCCAAGCTAATGTTTCACAAAATGTGGAAAGACAATATCCCGTGGGATAAGGAAGTTGAAGATAGTATGAGACGAGAATTTGTAAGATGGTTTGAAGGTTTGAATATCTTGAAGAATTTGACTATTGTTCGTTGTTTTTTTCCTGATGTAACTAGTCAATATAGCATTAGCATTCATACGTTTTGCGATGCTAGTCAATTTGCTTACGCAGCAGCTGTTTTCATTCGCATCGAATATGCTGATGTTTATGTAACTCTTTTGGCAGCGAAATCAAGAGTTGCCCCAGTTAAACCCATCACTATTCCTCGTCTCGAATTACTAGCTGCAACGGTGGGATCTCGATTATGTAGATCCGTACTCAGTGCACTCCAGTGGGAAGGTATTGAACAACATTTCTGGACAGATTCAACTACTGTATTGGGCTGGATTCAGCGTGAAGAAAATTGAGTTGTTTTTGTCAATAATAGAATACAAGAGATCAGAAAATTAACTGATTCTACCCTTTGGAAACATCTTCCTGGAGCTCAAAATCCAGCCGACTTGCCTTCAAGGGGGTGCTCTGCCCAACAACTCTCAGACAGTAAATGGTGGGAGGGACCTACTTGGCTTCGAGAAACTAAAGATAAATGGCCTGTCACCAAACCCATTTTCGATGAACAAGCTATTCTAAAAGAAAGAAGAAAAACGAGCCCAACGTCCAATAGCTTACCTATCATTTGTTTTTTGAATCAAACTGAAAATGATAAATGCAGCAATAAAAAACATGAAATGGGAGAGGGGTTAAACATCCTCTAAAATTGGACTTATAAAACTTTATTTATCTTCTGAATTTTAAAATTGCTGTGAAAGTCCTTGAAATATCAAGTAGAAATGTGTTGTTTTATTGTATTTTGAAATTTTCATTTTATTATTTGTTTTGTTATATAGTTAAGTTGCCTTCCGCCAAATTAAGGTGGGAGGATGTCAGGGCCATGGTGCTTTTTACAGTTCATTTGTTTATTTTTGAGTGGCAACGGAGGTTTTTTTTTTTGTTTTTTGATTTTGTGTTCGAATGTAAAAATGGTCCGATGCTAAAAGTTTGAATTCTGTGATGTTTTTCCCTTTTGAATAAACCTTATTTTTTTGATTTTGCATTTACAGTCCTTTGATATGCGGATAGCATAATAGATATTCTTTATCAAAAAAGGAATAACGTAAAAATATTTGCAAAGATTCTGAAGAAACAGTTGTTAAAAATGTACACTTTTTCGTAAAATAATCTCATCAGACAAATGTCGTCAATTTTTCTTGTTAGCCCATTGAGCTAAGTCCGCGTGCTTAAATATTGTCCATGTATAAATATATATATATATATTTTTAATCCTCGCGTATCGTATCGTTTCGACAAAAAGTAATTGAAACTGGTCCACGTTAGAGAAATATTATATAGATTATTATTTTCCCGATCCCGTGAAATCTTATCATATTCTTACAAAAATTAGTATTTGATCTAATAATTCATTTTTATAAGTTTTCTGAGGTAAATATATATATATATATATATATATATATATAGGAAAACACTGTAAGTAAATTTTAACATTCTGTTTTCCGAGTGTTAAAAATGTTGTAAATGCATTTTTTTAATTATCCTTGATATGTTAAAAATTAGTTACAGATGCCTAATCGGCTCAGCAAACATAAATAGTATGTTTAAACATCAGATGTTGTATTTTCGTTTTTATTCATTTAAAGCAAGCAATTTTTATTTTTGTGCATCATTGTTATTATTATTATTATTATTTTTTTTTTTTTCTTTTTCAAGATATCTCTCTTAGAATGTTTATATTATCTCTAATGTACAGCTGAGCTCTCAAATCTTTTATAAAAACATTGTAATATTTTTTACCATAATTTACTATGGATGATTTTAATTTGTATAAAATGATATTGTAGTAGGAAAAAAAAATGTTTTTTATAATATTTGGTTGTTCTTAATTGAAAATTTTACTTCTCATTAACAGATATTTTAATTCATTATTTAAAAAAAAAAAAAAAAAAAAATGGAATTTCTACTTTTTTTTTTTTTAATGAAACATTCTCTCTCTCTCTCTCTCTCTCTCTCTCTCTCTCTGGGAGGGAGGAGGGAGGTGGGAAAGCATTAATCTTAAATATACTAATTTTTCAACGGGATTTATCCTTTACATTTACGGGAAACTCTTTTGACGAAAGAAAAACAGAAATTGTATTAAAATCTTTCTCCCAATAAATTCCCGTAGTTTGAAGATGTTGCAGCAGATATATATTACAACAGACAAAATTACCTGTTTAATACGTTAAGCGAGTTTCAGTCAGCGTTAACTGACAGTGAATTTCTGTTCGGACTGTGTCAGTCACTGGTGACTAACGAACTATTACTTGAGCAGATCGCATTATATTAACGCATTCGCGAACGCAAATTTTCGTATTTTTGACAGTAAAGGTCCGCCTGTGGTCGTTACACTTGCAAGTTTCATTATTTTAAAACATGATTTTGTTTATTCCTGTTCATATTCCAAACTGGTATGCATTATATTAATTATATTCATAATGTTAAATTTAATTAATTAAAATGCATTACAATCTTTTTAATTAAGATGAAAAAATATAAATGCGAAAATATGCTGCATCTATACAAAGCATTAACTACCGCTGATTTGCATCTTCTTAAGAAATATCAGAATACATTTTAAGTTTTAGTCATAATCAGTATATTTTGCTTCATGCACGCGGTTCTTCATGACAGCCAGGTGTGGCAACTTTTCATTTTTTTTTCCCCTCAATGTCAAACGTTCATATAAAATTGTCACGCTACTCCCTACGTGCCGCTATTATTAGCAAAATTCTCCTACGTGTCTTAAACGAAAGCAATTGCAATATCAGAATATTTTGTTTTTGATACTGATTTTCACCCTCACTTATTTTCTTGAAAGTTCTTAGTAATAATCTTTTCAAAATTTCGATAGCAAAGTATCATTGTGTAAGTCTTTACGGCTTCTAAACTTACAGAAAGCAGCCGCTTCGCTCGATCGGTGAAGAAAAAACACTTTGACAATTTATGCACGACGATATAAGATTCAGACTACTGAACTACCTAAAATTGGAACTGCCTATTTAATTTTCCTGTTATCTTGTAATATGAATTTCATGCTCTATTTTGTTGACTACGCAATCAGGAATTTTCTTTTTAAAGCTTTACCAGCTTTTATAAAATTGTTCATCGGCACAGCAGTGCTACATTTTCTCATGTTGGAATCAATCTTTATACCTTGAAAGATTTTCCTTAGTCTCTTTACAAATTTAGTGTAATTCCGTCAGACATATTCAGCAACAGTTCGCTCTCAGCAATTTTATAATCATCTTCAATACGACTGAAGGCTACAAACCTGTTCCGGCCTCAATCCATCTTTTACGTGGCTTTCCTTTGTCTGTTCTCCCCCTTAGCCTATATTTTAGGGCTGCCTTTGATATACTATCAGTACCCATTCGTTCTAAATGTTCTCTCTACATATTTCTGTAGATCAATGTAGTATGTATTATTGGCTTAATTTTTAGTTCCTTCCTAATGTCATCATTTCTTATTTTATCCATTATAGAACACTTCACGCTCCTTAGAAATTTCATCTCTGAAGATTGTATTTCTCTTCCATCACTCTTTTTCAGCGTCCAAGTCTCGTTTCCATATAGAAGAGTTAGTATCACCATTGCCTTGAAAATATTTATTCTGGTATCTTTTCTTGTATTTCTTAACATTCTTCTTATAGTCCCGCAGATGTATTGGAACTTATTTAGCTTTCTGTATATCTCTGTCTTAATTATAAGATAGGTCACATCCTAAATAATTAAAATATGATATCTATATTAATAAAATCAGAGTTTTGTCTGTAAATTTGTCGGAATCAAAAAATTTTGCGATATCTTCACGTTTCACACCCCATGAAAGCCGAAAATGACTTCAGAAAATTTTGCCTGTGTGTGTGTGTGTCATCGTGTCTGAATGTCGCTTTTTTTGTCCGGGCATCACTTGAGAACGGCTGAGCGGAATTCAATGGCGCTTGGCAGAAATTTAGGTCTTCACCCAACTTAAAATTATATCTATCAACTTTTCAGAAATTCCCCCCCGTTCCCCCCTGGGGGGTAAAAGACTAAAACACGTTTGTCCGGGCATCACTTGAGAACGGCTGGGCGGAATTCAACGGCGCTTGGCAGAAATTTAGGTCTTCACCCAACTTAAAATTATATCTATCAACTTTTCAGAAATTCCCCCCCGTTCCCCCCTGGGGGGTAAAAGACTAAAACACGTTTGTCCGGGCATCACTCGAGAACGTCTGGACGGAATTCAACGGCGCTTGGCAGAAACTTAGGTTTTCACCCAACTTGAAATTATATCTATAGAAAATTTCAAAATTATGATTAGTGTTTAAATTGTGGGTAAAAAACGCCTGCGCATGCGCCATAAATATTTTTTCACTAAAACGCTTTGAATGGAAAAATAAAATGCAGAAATAAATTTTTAAGTCAAAGACTTTTGTAATCGCGTGATTCGCACTACAAATTATGAAAAGATTGAAATGAAGTGTTGCCATCTGAGTTTCATACTTTAGTTAATTTTAAAAAATCTAATTGTCGTATCGAAAAACTGTTTACACCCCAGGATTCAGAAAAATCACTTCTTTCATTTGGTACTGAATTTGTAACGATAGGTCTGATACTTCTAATTTATTTTTCCCTTTATCCGTTTTTCCGTTGCCACTTAAATTTCATACTTTAGTTATTTTTTAAAAATCTAATTGTCGCATCGAAAAACTGTTTGCACCCCTGGATTCAGCAAATTCGCCCCTTTCATTCGGTATCAAATTTATAAATATAGGTCTTATATTTCTAATTTATTTTACCCTTTTTCCGTTTTTAACCCAGATTCGGTAAAAGGTTTTACATTTATATATAGGCATTTATATATTTTTTTATTTTCCAGAAATAAAATGAAATATTTTTAATTTCACGTGAATAATAATAAAAATTAGAGAGAAAAATACCTACAAATGTTGGTGATTTTTTTTTTTAAATGAGGAATTTGCACGTGGATAAATATTTTCATGGAGATATTTGGCATTAGTTTAATATTTTTATTTAATTAAGCAGTACTTTTCTTTCCTGCAGTAAAACAAAATTTTTTGTTGTTCTTATGTACCTTATGAGGGTTTTTTTTTATGTTCTCCCCTTAATTGTAAATGATTATAATTTGGATTTTATCAAGATTTTTTATTTTAATTTTGTAAATATCAGAAAAGAGTTTTTATTTTATTTTATTATTTTATTTTATTTTATTTATTTATTTATGTTGTGTATGGAACAGCTTTAGTATTGGATCCCTTTGGCACAATTTGAAATTCGGAACCGAAGTAGCTTGGACGTTTCTCGCCAAGATCTTTAATTGCACAATTGAGATAGCCAATATTGCCACAATTGAGATAGCCTGTGCGTTTTGTATTTATTTATTTATAATATTTTCTATTAAAGACTTCTGTGGTCACGAAATTTGGTGCGGAAATTGTTTGTTTGCATCCGGCACTTATTGTAACTTGATTTCACGAAATTCGAAATCCCCCCCCCCTTCTCGGAGTCGGTGGGAAATAAACGGTATAACTTCAGTATAACCCCACAGCTGAATTTGGCGATTTTTCTTTGGCACAGTTTTGAAGGATAACGATGTTGTTCTGGACTGTTTGCGATATAATATGGCAGCCTAATATGTTGTTTATTTTGGATTTATGATTTTATGTTTTATGATTTCTGATTTAGATTATGATTTTATCATTTATCATATATGATTTATGATTTTTAGATTTATGATTTAGCCATAATCGCCAACAAAAAAAATCGCCAAATATTGTTGTGGGGTTATACTGAATTTGTTCCCAATAAACATGTGTAAAAACATGTCTTTCCGTTTGAATTCGCTTTGAATTATCTTAGAATGGCGAATTTTGGTGAGCGGATATTGATTAAGTGTACGCATTATGTACATTAGTGTGATTTTGCAAAACTTCGAACTCACCCGCTGAGGAAGGGGAAGTAAGAACTGGGTAAGTTGTGCCAAAGACAGGGGAGACCCAGACTCCTCACTTTGCGAGCGAGAAAACCTGTACCAATCACAGCGAGAACTTAGGTTATTAATAAAGATATGGGATTTTGACAACTCATTTAAGTTTAATGTCCAGCGAAGCGGGCAAAGCCTGCTAGTTTATTAATACTTTTACACAATTTAAGTTTATGTAAATGTGATAAGCAGTTAAAACACAAATTGTTCCTTTTAACAAAATCTAAGCGTTTCTGAACACTTAAATTCAAAAACTTTGAACATTTCTGCAGATTATGCTCTTCATGACAGAAAATAAAATTGTTATTTGCATTATTGTTGTTAGAGATCAAAACAGTTGCCTTTGATGGAATGTTTTTCTTAAACTGAAGCTTGTTGTTTAATATGTTTATTTTCTAAGATGATTTTTTTTTTAATGAGTTCTTTACCTTCAAAAGCCATCACCTTTGTTTTACTCTTTGAAATTTAAGTTATGATCGTTTCCAATTTAGGCTAGAGTAAAAACTGCACGATGCAAATTATCTTCACTATCTTGAAACAAACATAAATCGTCTGCAAATAGTATATTGTTAAACAAAATTTTTCCGAGACCTATTCCTGTTTTAATTTTGTTTTTCCAGAGTTGTATGATATAACCAATATAGATGTTAAATAGATGTGGCGATAAGCTGCATCCCCGTCGCACACCTTGATTTATTATTATTTTCATTATTATAGCAATTTTATAATAAAAAATAAATTAAATTAAGACTTTTGTTAAAACTATGTTTATTAAAAACAGTAAATGTTTTTAAGGAGACACTTTTAATAAATAATAAAATATTAAAGAAATGATGTTTTATTGGAATTTATCTTTGGTTCTAATCATAGATATTTGAAATTTAACAAATAAAAGAACCTTTATTTGAGTCGTCTCTCTATCAATAAAACATATTAAGTTTTTTCAATTAAAAGAATCTATTTTACGTTTCTCTTTCATCTAACAATAAAATTGTTTACTCTTAGTTTTAGATTCCAATAAAAGTCTTTTATGTCTCCGCAATTTCTACTACCAAAGCTTGGAATCACTTCAGTTGAAATATCTTTGTTGTTTAGTTTAAAAGTAACCATTTCTGTTTTATTTTATTTATTTATTTATTTTTATGCTTTGTTTTTTGTTAGATACAATATGAACAAAATATTTATTTTTATCAGAACTTTCTATTTCAATTTACTATATAGATTAAGATGCTTAATATTTGTTTGCAGATAAGATATCATCAGTATACTAGCAGAAGATAAAAAGACAGTTTTATCTTCTTGATATGTGGTATTCGCATTACCGAAAAGTTAACGTTCTATGTATACCATTTAAATGTATTTAATGATTTAATGTATAACTTTAAATCTTTCAACTATTACTTATAAATAACTACATACTCTAAAACTGTATTTGGAATATTAATGGTAAAATAACGTCTTTTTGCGAATATTTTCATTCCTTAATGCCCAAAAATATAAAGAGGAAATCCATCACAGTAGTCTTACAATCTTAGGCAATAATTCCAAATTTGATAGTTTTAGGATTCAAAATCTACTATCATTTTTTTTATGATGTTATACTCAGGGCCTTATTCACCAACTTCTTAACACTCGGATTAAACCTCGGATCAGTGGTAATTGCTCGATCATACAAAAATCGGTATTCTCCAACAAAAATCCGTGGCAGATCTGTAGAACAGAGGTTCACTGGTGTTTGTTTACATTTTGGAGATATTATCCGTGCGCCATCGAACCAAGGAAATGAATTTATCTTATGGCAACCTTACAAAACGTTTGTTTACGTTCGAAATGAAAGAAATATTAATGCAGACGACTATTTAACGTAATTAAATAAAATTATCGAAGAAATTTCATAAAATGGCGATGGTTAATTAACTTTTTAACTACAATATTTTAATAAATAAGCAAATACTTAACAAAATGACGTTTTGTCATTGAAGTTTCAAGAGCAAATTAATTTCAACAACACAATAAATGTAATCAAATAAATGAAAATTCAGAATAAAAATATAACTTTAAAAGTAATTAAAAAAGCATGAAAACTTACAATATATAAAACATGAATTGTATTTATTTATTTATTTATTTATTTTCCATTTTGAAATTTCTGTTGACTCCATAATACGTAAGTCTCAAATATTTCACTTCGCGCTCAGTTAATTCGTAACATTCGAGGATCCGCGATTGTAATGAAATGCTCGCCCTCTGGTGGGCTAAGGTGAAATTATCACACCACTGCATATCCTCATATTATGCAATCGACTTTCCATGATGAAATGGCGGAGAAAGAATAATAATTACACGTGGCTGTTATATTTACTAACAACTGCAGTGTTCAGAGAGCGCCATCTATCGATCATTACAAACGCGGATTCTAAAACCGCATTCAAATTAATCGAAACACATCGGTATAAAAATTATGAGAATATACAAATAAAATAAAAAACATATTTTCAAGTTATCAAATGATACGCTTTCATTTCTCCAGACACATATCGTTTCGAATTTTTCATTAACACTTACATTTCAGCGGAGAGGAAAATTCCCTAGTTTTCATAAACTTGACCAACGATTGAGTGAGTGAGTTTTACGTCGAACTAGTGCTACGTTGTGGGCAATGAGTACGGCAACCAAATATCCCCATTTTCTACAGACAACGTTTACTTTATTCGCATTATTATAATTTTTTAAAAAATTATAGAAAGTAAACTATTTAATATTCAAATTTTATTTTTAGTGCTTATTAATTAAAAATGAAAGAAAAAAAAACATGCATAATTAGTTAATTGTAGCAATTTAAAGCTTCTCTGTTTTAAAAGTTCATGGATCCGGCCACTGTAACGACGGAGGATGAATTGGACATACCCCTAAGGTATATGAACCAACAAAGAAACATGGCTCTATAAAGCTATAAATCTGAAAATGCACGTAACTCGGCTCCGCGGCAATCACTGTCGCGCATGTTAAAACCAAAAAAACATCACTGGACACCCCAACTCGCTGTGCATGAATCTGAAAACGCACGTAACTCGGCTCCGCAGCAATCACTATCGCGCATGTTAAGACCAAAATTTCTCATAATGTAGCTCTAGTGCAACGTAAAATGCGCTCGAAACAAATGAACCAATCAAATATCGTCTAATTTCCCATAATGCAGCTCTAGTGCAACGTAAAATACGCTGAAAACAAATGAACCAATCAAATATCGCCTAATTTCCCATAATGCAGCTCTAGAGCAGCGTAAAATACGCTGAAAACAAATGAACCAATCAAATATTGCCTAATTTCCCATAATGTAGCTCTAGTGCAACGTAAAATATACTCAAAACAAATGAACCAATCAAATATAGCCTAATTACCCATAATGTAGCTCTAGTGCAATGTAAAATACACTCAAATCAATAAAAAACAAATGAACCAATCAAACCTCTCCATACTGCGTCATAATAGAATTGTTAAGTTATGTTTACAAGGATAGGCAGTTTCTCGCTACGGAAGTTCGCCAAGCAGAAAGTGAACCTCTGTTCTACGGATCAACCAAATCCGCTGTTCACCGACTACTTTAATTCTCGGATTTGCTGATCCATGGTTTAATTCGGGTGTTAAGAAGTTGGTGAATAAGGCCCTCAGTTTATTAAATCTATTATTAAATAAAACAAATGTCCTTTTTCTTAAGCATTATGCGATATGACAACATTATGCAGAAAAAAGTTTTGATGAAAAGCCAAATTTATTTTGTTAACTGATTTTTGGGTTTAATATGTTATTAGAACAATATCTTTATACAATTAATCAACCTTACTTGCTTCAATTAGCCAAAAGAATATCGCTTAAAAAAAAAAAAAAAAGCCATTATTACTGGATAGTCCAATAAAATACGCCATAGATATTACAACCAGTCAGAGAGCGATGGGCTGAATCAACATAAATGTTTGTTTAAATTAACAACTAAAATTACCCCTTGCATTTATTTATGGAGAATTTTTAATAAGTTTGACCAATATAATATTAGATCTACTGAAAAGTTTTGTACTTTTTGAATTAATAAAATAAAACCAGAAATTTTTGTTTAACGATATTTATATGGTATTTTACCTGTTATCATATTAAAATTTACCCAAGAATATCTTAAAAGTTATCCAGGATAAATTTCCGATGTCAGTATTTTAATTCAAAAGGACAGAACTTTTCGGTAGACCTAATATAAAAAAAACGCTCTAGAATTCTGATTGAGATTTCTAGAACTCGCTATAAAATGGAACTAGGCTTTATATAAATGACATGGAACTATTTTTACCAGAGCCACAGTTTATTTTATAGATGTCAAACACAAAGGTTTTTTTTTTTTTTTTCCTGTGTATTAATATGCTGAAAAATATGGATTCAGCAGAAAGTGGTGTATATAGAATTAATAAATAGTTTATAGGGCTACGCAAACTATTTACAATGTTAACGCGAAGATCCCAGCCTTTCATACATAAAATAAGTAAAATAAAATAGGTTACACAGGTTTAAACTTAAGGACACTGCTTTCTAACGAGTATGATTGAGTTCTCAATTATCTTTTCAGTCATTCAGAAATATTTGTATGAGTAAAAACTTCTATTAGAATTCAAAAAGCATTGTTCTTAAAGAAAGATAAATATAGACTTTTTATGACTAACAATACCTTAGATATTTAAAGCAATCTGTCGAATGGAATAATTATAAAGCAAAAAAAAAAAATAAATAAAACTTTAAACAATGAAACCATTCCATTTTTTTTTCATTCACAGGTCCAAACTTTGTAAATGTACTATTTCATATTCGAAAGCAAAACATTGTAATATAATACATATCTTCATAAGCGAAAATTAATACTTTTTCTAGTTTCAGTACAATGTAAGGTGGGGTTAATGAGTACACTTTTCCTCATCAATATTAAAGGAAATCGTTAGGTATTTAATGAACGTATTTCGTACGAAGATGATTAATGCATTATTAATAAAGGAGCTAAAATAATTAGGAAACAATCTATTGCTCCATAAAAGTGTTTGGATCTATTCTTGCTCTTTTTTTTTTTTTTTTTTTATTTCCCTTTATAATGAACTGCAATAGGGAAAGTTTAAGTCATAAAGTTACATGCTTGTCATTAATGATTTTTTTTTTTTTTTATGATAATTATATATTACTATAATGCACTTCTATTAGGAAATATATTTGAAAGTCTGAATAAGTTCTTTTAAATCTCGGTGAAATGGAAGTTTTAAATATTTTCCCTAACAGTACATCTCATCCACAAGACATCATCAGGATATCTTACGGATGAAAGTACATCCAAAGGACATCCTCAGAACGTACTGTGGATACGTGTGCTGTTAGGGTTGTATCTTAAAAAAAAAAAAAAAAAAAAAAAAAAGCTTTATAAAGAATAAAAAAAAAAAAAATATGTAGTTTCATTAAAGAATTTTATATAGATGCTGGGAAATAACAAAGATTTCTGATCCTTTAGTTTATCAAACGAATGTATAGTGGTGGAAAAAACTTTAAGACCACCATTGAATTTTTTTGTTTGCATTCAAAAATTAAAATATCTTAGTAAATTACTTTACATTTAATATATAAAATGTAAGAGATAAAAAAAAATAATGAATTTAAAGTTTAAAATACGTTTACTTTCGATATAAAGTAAAAATGTGTAATGTAATCAAATTGAAAAAACTTTAAGACCAGTTTTAAAAGTGATTACTTGCATAATGAGATGACGTCACATTGGCATAGTTTTGCGCGGGACAGTTGTTAGAATGAAAAGAAACATTTTTTAATCATTTAGCTGAGTGTTGAAACAACTGAGATTATGGGTAGAGGAAAATTACTGAATAAAATTGAAAAAGGTAAAATCTTGGCATTTCGAGAAAGTGGAATCAATGAAAGGCGCATCGCTAGCAAAATCGAGAGGTCTAAAACTGTAGTTCATCAATTTTTCACAGATTCATGCAGATATGGTACAAAAAAATAGGGTAGGAATGCCTTCAAAACTATCAACCAGAATGAAAAGAAGTGTTATGATAATGGCTGTAAAAAACAATGCATATTCATCAGCAATAAAATTGGTACTAAAGCTTCAAGTAACGTCTAGAACTGTTAAAAATGTCCTGAATCGTGCGGAAAACATCAAATATTTAAAATTAAAAAGCAAACCTAAGTTTGATAAATTGCACATTGAAGCAAGATTCAAATACGCATCATCTAATGTTTTAAAAAACAATTTTTTGGCGAAAACAGTATTCACAGATGACCAGAAATTTAACTTAGAGGGATCTGATGGTTTACGAAACTATTGGCATGATTTAAGATAGGATCCTACGTATTTCCCAAACCAAGTACGAGGAGGGGGATCTGTCATGATTTAAGCAGATCTTTCTGCTCCAGGTAAGACTGATATTGTATTCACCATAGCTCCCTGAGGGAGCCATGGTATTCACTAAAGGTAATATGAACTCTTTTGGCAATCCAGATATACTTGCTAACAATTTTGTTCCATTAGAAGATGAGCTTGTGGCTAAAAATTTGATTTTGTTGCAAGATAGTGCGCCTGAGCACAAATCTGTTTCAACTATTTCTTGGCTAACTGAAAATAACGTAAGTTTTATGGAATTTCCGGCCAAAATTCTAGACTTGAACTTCATAGAAAACACAAATAAGATAGCCTAGCCCGCAAGATATATGAAAATTTTAAACAATACTATTCTGTTTCTGAGCTCAAATCTGTTATTTCAAAGCATGGGATGAAATATCGATTCTAACATGCAAAAATCTTGCAAATTTCTCCCAAAATCGTCTTTTATAAGTAATTCGTGTGAAAAGAAAACACACGAAGTACTAATAATTAGAATGCAATACTTTTAGTTGATGTTTAACTTTGTGGTATTAAAGTTTTTTCCACCCTTTTATGTTGTGAAAAAAAAATCATTTGCATATAATATATAGTTACAACCATTCTTTTATAAAACTTTGTGAAGATTTATTATCTTTTAGATTTATTATTTTTTACTCTATTTACACTATTTGATGTTTCTTTTTTTTTCCAGTAAAATTAAAATTTTTGCAATTTCACATGTTGTCTTAAAGTTTTTTCCACCACTGTATAAATAACAGTGTTCATCATCACGCTGGAATTTTAGGCCTTATTTTTATTCTTTGTATGCATGTTAGTGAGATGTTTCAATAGAACGGTAAAGATTAATTCTTTTTAATAAACATTTTTTTACTGCGATATTATCCAAAATTTGCATTATTGAGAAATATGTATATCCGTGTGTGTATGCTTAAAAATCAAGACCAAAGAGTAAATCTCTCTCTCAAGATACATATAACAAGCTTAAAAATCACTTCTATCAATTACATCAAATATTAAGTAATTGATTCAACTAATTTTAAATAGTTCTGTACGTTGTTGATATATTATATAATATGCACCATTTATGGCAAAAAAATTGACATGATAAAAATAAAATGGTATAACACATATTAAAACACATTTTGAAACATTTCTACTGAAATTATGCCTGGATTTTTCCTGTGGTCCTGCTCACAGAGTATTAATTCTGCTCGTATTATTTTCAATAGAAGCCATGCTTTTGTGTAATTTAAAGACATATGTTTAACGCAGTATAAAGATATGATATACCTATTCGAAATTTCTGCACGTAGACTGCAATGTTTAATTCGTTTATGTGTCCCTGTACATGAACCATTAATGTTTTATATTCCATTTTCGGTACTTTTACGCTTCAGGACTGCTACGCAGCAATTTGGAGAATTTTTGTCACGGCTCTCGTTGATAAGCCGTCAGTTTATATTCAAAACGTTTAACTAAATTAAAGGTAATCCTAAAAAATAAAATGTTTATATATTTAAATAATATATAATTTAATAAACAATTTTAAAATGAAATTGAATAAATACAAAAATATCGATACTTTTCAGTTTGAGAAACGCTACGCCATTTGGCGACACATACAAATGGTACCCTTATCTCTCTCCCATTAAATTTACAGCTTGGGAAGATTGTACAATCGAATTCTCATCCCTTCCACTCCTGAAAAAAAAAATCTATTAAGATATATTTTCTAGATTCCTAGTCATATTTTATTTATTTATTTATTTTTTTATTCCTGATGACATCTGTCCTTATTCTCTCCCTATCCATATACCTGCTCCGATCTCCTAATAATTTCACAGCTTGAAAAGTATGCACAATCGATTCTTCATCTCTAAAATCTTAGAAACAGTGTTTTTCTACTTCGCAGCTATTTTTTTATTTTTAATTTATTCTTATTATTCTTATTATTTTATTGAGCTTCCAATATATACAATACATAACTATCGCCCTGCAGGCAACACTGATATGCTGAACATCGACGTTTATAGGAAAACTATGTACGAACTCTTTTACCGTGCATAATTAGATCAAAAGTGATATATGAAACCACCGTTATAAAAAACTGAAGGTATAGGTGGGGCGAGACCAATTAAATCTATAAGGAACACTTTCTACTTTCCCAAAGCTATAATTAAAAAAAAAAAAATGAAAAAGAAAAGAAAAAGAAAAAGAAAGAAAGAAAAAGAAAAGAAAGAAAAAAGAAACAGAAAAAAGAAATCCTCTACAAATTTATTTAACAATTTTTGAAAAAATTTCAGATTTCCTATTGTGATTTCGAGATACAGTGAGGAAGAGGGGAGAACTTATAATGAGAAACTTTATCCGTCATATAATAGCTTCTAAAAAAATACATAGAAGAGAAAAACTTCTTTTGACAAAATGTTTGTCTTCAAATGGTCTTTACATCGAGCTAAGAAAAGATTCTCTTTTCCATTTGCACTCTATCTACTTCTATGTGCTCCCTAGACATAATTTCTTTTAATTAAACAAAATTCTCTTCAATTTCATTAAACACATGTTTTACAATTTTCAAAAAACTTTTCTTGTTCCAAGATACATAGAATAGAATGTGACTTTTGATGGACCCTGTGTACATACATACATATAGATTAAATAGAAGAATATAATTTAATATACTACAGTCAATAGCAAAATTATTCGAGCGCTAGCAATAATTGCTATATAAAAAAAGATACACTTAAAACCGTTTTGTTAAATAAATCCTTGTCGAATCATGTTCTTAGACTGACTAAGAACATGATTCAACAAGGATTTATTTAACAAAATAGTATTAAGTGTGTTTCTTTAGATAGAATTATTGCTAGCGCTCGAATAATTTTGCTGCCGACTGTATATATACATTTTAATATGTATACACAAGCTCATATTATACAGATATATTTCATACGTGCATACATTTTAATATCTTATACACACATTTTAACACACACTTTATTTCTAAACTTACTCATGAATGAATATTTTTATATTGCATATATAGTAAGGGATTTCTTCATATAGTAAGTGATGGTGACATTTCTGGCTTAATTACAATCGGCAGCAAAATTATTCGAGCCCTACCAATAATTCCTATATAAAAAATTTACACTTAATGCTGCTTTGTTAAATAAATCCTTGTCGAGTAATGTTCTTAATCAAAGATCATGATTCGACAAGGATTTATTTAAAAAAAAGTATTAAGTGTAGTTTTTTTTTTTTTTTTTTTTTTTTTTTAGGAATTATTGCTAGCGCTCGAATAATTTTGCTGCCGACTGTAGATGTCATTTGTTCCAGATATAGAGGCTGTTCTGGCCATACACAAACGCCTGAGCTCTTTACACTGCTAAGTTTTACGAAACGGCCTAAAGCCGAACTTCTAAGGGAATCGTTGATTAATTAGGCGTCAATTATATGTGAAATTTCTCTGTCTCAAGTTCTGTTGTTTTATTTTAATGAGCCATTTCCTAGATTCATTGCTATGAAGATAATCTATCTCTCTCAGCTGCCGTTAATTTAATTGGTTACTTAGCCCAAGATTGACATTTATGCTCGGATTTGGATATCTAGGCTTTAACTAATATTTAAGATCTGATTACAGCGACACAATTTTTCCACTTACTCAGTGAAAATTACTTTTAAATTTTGTTCATTTTATTGTGTCATTCTTAATAATGTTACTTGCAGATAACTAAAGTTTACAAAGACAATTTACGAAATGATTTTTAGTACCGATTTTAAAATCAATTTTTCTTAAGCTATTATAAAACATTAATTTAAAATATTGCATCTTTTATCCTTTCATTTTTTTTTTTCATTCTTTTCCGTTCTTTAATCCCTTGCCCACCCCCAATACCTCCCATCAAAAGAAAGTATGTATATATGTACATATATGCCGGGCTTCTCATAAGTCTGTAGTCATTTTAAAAATTCAGTCGGTAACAAAAGTCTCCGAAAACTAGCAAAAATTCCTATATGAAAAAGTATACTTAATACAGTTTTATTAAATAAATCCTTGTCGAATCCTGTTCTTAGTCAGTCTAAAAATAGGATTCAACAAGAATTTATTTAACAAAACTGTATTAAGTGTACCTTTTTTTATATAGGAATTTTTACTAGTTTTCGGAGACTTTTGTTACCGACTGTACATAAAAATTGAAGGAATTGGTAGATTTGAAAGCTGTTTGCGAAAAAGTTATCCTCATGAAGGGGGGATTTGTTTTGGTAAAGAAAAACATAATTGTAAAAAAAAAAAAAAAAAATTCGATAGATGACTCTGCATTTGAGCAAATCACAAATTTCCATGAAAAACTATATTTATTCCCATGCAAATCCTTACAGGCAAATGAATGTGTTCGCTATCACCAGAAATTACAACTTACAAGCCAGTGAGTTACACCACCGTTCATTACAGCTTCAGTCCGCGTTTCTTATTCCAGGAAAAACACCTTCACCAAAAACTCTTCATCCACTAAATCAGCATTGCAATTAAAACTTCATCAAAATAAGAAATAAGCTCTGTTAATCGTAAAGCTGTGCAATTTACAGGAGTCTAATCTGTATATTTCTCGTTCGCGTTCGTGTAGTAGTACCTTCTACCGGCGAAAAATTTAGTTATTATTATTTTTTTATTTTTCTATTTTATTTAGTTATTTTTAACCAAAAAAGCTTCCCCTACAGAAGAATATTATTTCCATAGATCGCGTTCCATTCTATCAATTCCTTGCCGGCCAGGTGGTTCGGTCGGTAGGGCGCTGCCTTCCGAATCCATTCGTCCCAGGTTCGAATCCTGGTGCGGGCATGGATGTTTGTGTTATCTTATGTCTTCAAAATATTGTGTACTTGTATAATAAAAACTTGTAAACCCTTGTGGTGTGGATTTTTCGAGATATAAGCGGCCTTAGAGGCAAGCAATAAATCTCAGTACTCATCAAACCAAGCCAAACTACTTGTTACTATGTATTAAATAAAAACTAGTAAACCCTTGTGGTGTGGATATTTCGAGATATAAGCGGCCTTCGAGGCAAGCAAAAAATCTCAGTACTTATCAAGCCAAACCAAACCAAATCAATTTCTTGAGTTTTTATGAATTTTTAAAATGTCAACAGACTTATGGGACACCCGGTATATATATAAATAAATATATATATATATCTTCAAAAGTTATATTAAAAAAACTTTTTAAAAAATTTGTCGAGTATTTTTCTTTTTTTTTTTTTTTTTTTAAATTCAGGTTTTAGATCACCCCATAGCTTTTTTATTAACTTTCAATATTTAAAATAAAAATAATAATTTTTCTATAATAAATGGTCCAAAATTTGTTATATTTTTAGCTATATTGCTTGTGTGAAATAGTTTATTTACATTAAGTTACTCATAACTTTTCAATATGTTAAAATTATCCCATAAGAAAGAGATCTAAACCTTAAAGAGAAGCAGAATGTTTAATTTAAAGTATAAATCCTTAAAACACAAAAATTAGCTTCTTTCTCCTTTTATTACCGCTTTAATGAAAACTGCTTTTCTTGAACCGCATTTATTTCTTATGACTGCTGAAATTTTTATTATGGTCGTATGTTATCTTTAACAACAATTTAAAAGTGGGAGACTCATAAAATAGAATGACGTTTAATGATGTTGGTGCAATTTCTGGTAACTGCTAATAATATAATTTCTATTAAATGTTATTATTTAACTGAAGGTTTAATAATAAATCATTATTCTTTGCACAGTTATCCCCTTTAATGTTTTACCAGATTGTATATTAGACTTTATATATGGTATGTTGAAATTAAATTGTTATTCTTAAAATTTTTCAACAATGTTCACTGAGAAAAAAATATATATACCGCTTTCATCTAGAACGAATAAGTGGCCAGTTTCTAAATCCCTGCACTAGAAATATAGATTTCCGAGCTATGCGTATAATAACCAATAAGCTGAATAGACGAAATGATCGAGAATTTCTAGTCTATACATTTCTAGATGGTGAAACAATATTCTGAATCCTTAGTACTGCGAGAAATTCTCGCTTGTTTTCTAGAATTGGGTTATAAACCAAGATTATAGTTTCTAAAACCCGTCTCTTGTATTCACATTTATTTGCAGAGATTTTTAAATAAGTTTGACCTCGATAATATAGTCAAACGCTCTAGAATTCTAATAGGGGCTTCTAGAACTCACTTACAAAAGGAACTAGAATTTATAAGGATGACATGAAACTATTTTTACTACAGCCACAATCTAGATTCTAAATGTCAGTTACAGATTTTTTTCTCACAAGGGAAATGTGAATTAGTAAAATCGCTATTGAAACCAAACCAACCTTAAATTAAAGAGCATGGTCGAAAACATTGGGTGCCGTACAAATTTGCTCCAACAACTCCCATGGGGGTGAGATATGCCCTCTTTTAGTTTTAGTTATTTCTATAAACGCCAACAAAACACGCAGCGTACTGTAAACAGAAGGTGCAGTGCTAGCGTGCTTGTCTTCGGATACGGAGGTCATGGGATCGAGTCCCCGCAAGGGCGTTTTGTAATTTTTTCGATTTTTTTTTCCTATACGTTTTTAATTTAATTAAATTATTAATTTAAGAGAAAATATTTGTTACATTAAGAAGTTTTTTTTTTTTTTTTTTTTTGAGTATTCCAATTAATAAAGTATTAAGAATGAATTTAAGAAATGCATTTATTTATTTTTTTTTATTTATAAAAAGGCAAACCATGTTTAAAGCTACGATTATAGTTTCTAATTTATAACAATTATGATTAAAAGTAGAAAAATCATGAAACTATAAGTATTTTTCACAATTAGAACAAGAAATATAAAAAAATTGATCACAATTATTTGAATTTCAATTTTGTTCATCACGAAAATTTTGTCAAATATTTGGCTTTTCGTCGAGATTACTTGATTTGTAAAATTCATATTTACCCAGATTTTGAATTTTTTTAGATGTAAATTAATTATAAATTAGCAAAAATAATTTTGAAAAAATTTGTCATTGTCTTCAATATTATTGTCTGTTCTTCCAAAACCACTAAATTTGACAGTTGTTTAATGAAATATTTGAAATAAAAGTTAAATGCGACGTCGAATAGTTAAGTAACAGCTGTTCATCATTCAGGATTCTTCATGCAAAAAATTGCCTGAATAAATAATACAATTGAGAGCAGACGATTAACTCTTGCTATTAATGTCATCGTTAACAAATAGTAATTAATAATTTATGTAAAACAATCATTAACAAAATTTTATCTGAATGTAACCATTAACAAAATCTTACCTAAATATAATATAAAAGTATTTCCCGTTAAATTATTAATTTCTTTAAATTTAATAAATAAATAAATAAATTCATTAAAAATAAAAAATATATATATTAAATTGTCCGCGCTGAAAAAAAAAAAAAAAAAAAAAAAAAAAAAAAAAAACTTGTTTTAATATAATTAATATTTTCTCTTAAAATAATGATTTAATTAAAAATGTCAAAAGTAAATATTTCGGTTGAAATAAAAAAATAAAATACGAAACGCCCTTGCGGGGACTCGATCCCACTACCTCCGTATCCGAAGTCAAGCACGCTAGCACTGCACCATCTGTTCGCGCTACGCGGCGTGTTTTGTTGGCTTTTATAGAAATAACTAAAACTAAAAGAGGGCATATCTCACCCCCATGGGAGTTGTTGCAGCAAATTTGTACGGTACCCAATGTTTTCGACCATGCTCTTTAATTTAAGGTTAGTTTCGTTTCAATAGCGATTTTAATAATTCATACTTCCCTTGTCAGTGTTGAAAAGTGTTTAAGACTTCAGTTTATTTGTCTATCTATTATCTATGCCTCTATACACGTTCAATTTCCCATAAATATTTTTACAACGTCTTTAATACGTTGAGCGCCGTGTCAGCCATTCTAGATTTTAGACATTTTGTCATGTATCTCTAAGTACTGAAGGAATCATCTTGAAACTTTAGGAGTGTGCAGAACATGTTATACTTCGAACATTTCAGAGAAAGTTTTACCCCGAATGTAAAAGCAGTACCAATAAAAAATTAAAACGTTGAGCGTCCTGTCAGCCTCGTCAACCATCGGTGGCGGATATAAAATAGGATATAAAACTAAAAATATTACATTTAACGATTGAAAATTTATTAAAAATTTGCTTAATATTTATTTATTACAGGAGGAATCATTATGGAATTTTAATGGATTTTAAGAATTTGCGCGGCGCTCAACGTGTTAAACTGATGCATGTTATTCTGGTTCGCTATGTCATATTCCCTAATTGTAATCGCATAAATACGGGCTAAAAGTTCTTGTACAGGGACTCATTGTGAAACATTACGCTATATAATAGGTATTTCTTTGAAGCAAGTTTTACTATCTTTACTAGCGAGCTTCGCCCGCTAGCGGGTCAGTATTTTCAAATGAATCACTAAAATTAATGAATCACTAACAGAAACTTTTAGTGTTAAGAAAAGAAATTTAAAAAAAATAATTTCTGATTGGGTAAAAAGTCGGGCCGGGTCCCCACTGCCTTCGGCAGCGCAGTCGCGTGCGCGCGCACAGCTTAAAAGATACACGCGCTGCGCGCGCGTATTCCTTCCCTGATCCTACGTGCCCCCTAAAAAAAATCATTTCTGATCGGGTAAAAACTCGCACCGGGTTCCCACTGCCTTCGGCAGCGCAGTACAGTGCGCTCTGCGCGCGCACAACTTAAGGGATACACGCGCTGCGCGCGCGTATTTCTTCCCTGACCCTTCGTGCCCCCTAAAAAAAAATCATTTCTGATCGGGTAAAAACTCACACCGCCTTCGGCAGCGTAGTCCCGTGCGCGCGCGTATTCCTTCCCTGAGCCTTCGTGCCCCCTAAAAAAAAATCATTTCTGATCGGGAAAAGGCTCGCCCTGGGTCCCCACTGCCTTCGGCAGCGCAGTCGCGTGCACGCGCACAACTTAAGGGATACACGCGCTGCGCGCGCGTATTCCTTCCCTGACCCTCCGTGCCCCCTAAAAAAATCATTTCTCATTGGGTAAAAACTCGCACCGGGTCCCCACTGTCTTCGGCAGCGTAGCCCCGTGCGCTCTGCGCATATTACAGCGCCATAAAAGAAAACTGATTCAGGACACCTCAAAACGTGTAAATCTGGTGAAAACTTTCGATAATTTAAAAGAACTTTAAAATATCTTTCGAATGATGTATTAAAAATAATTTAATCATAATTAGAAATTGAAATATTGAAAATTGAAAATATTACAGAGCCATCTGGCGGTACAAATTTCTATATTCCACTGTTCGATTCTAATTAAAAAAAGCTTTCTAATGATGTATTACTTATGAAATTATTTTAATTAGTAGATGAGAAATTGAAATACGCGTATTAGAATATTGCAATTTTTAATCGCAGAACCAAAACACGTGACCTCATTTATCGCTGCTTTTTTTTTTTTTTTTTTTTTTTTCTTTGCTTTCGTCGAGAAAGCAGAAATCTCTCTTCCTTGAACTGGTTCCCATGGTAACGAAAAGCGGCAATGAACACGTAATAGAATCTCATCGAAGGAAGGTCGCATATTCTATTTCAATGGGTTTGAAGCGTGAAATTAAAAAATTTATAACTCATTTAGTTTTTGAAATTTTCTCTCAATCTTTTGGGAATTAAATTATAAAAGCTAGATCTATATACAAAAAAAAAAAAAAAAAAAAAAAAAAAAAAGAAATGATTTATCTCTAAACGCTTTTGAGTTATAAAATGTTTTGCGAAAAAATCGATGTTTCGTAAAATCTAAAAATATGGATCGCTAATCCGTATTTTGTAAAAATGTTTATATGGTTCGAAAGAGGATTAAATGGCCTTTCTTTATATACCAGCTGTTAAGAAATGGAAGGGTTACTCGGTCGTACAGGGCGTTTCAAAAAAGACGACCGCGAAAAAGAGAAATTTTCGACCCTTTTTAAAACTTTTTTTAAAAATATAAAAAATCCGTATTTTTTAAAAAAAATTGTACCGTAAGAATCTGTAATAAATGCTCTTTCTTTTGGTACAGGTGTATTTTCGATATGTCGAACCGTTCAAACAGGATCGCTTTACAAAAAACCCCCGAAATTTTCCCTCTTAGCTTTTTCTTTCGAGGTAGGCTGTTCCGTAACAAAATGGCGGTCACCTCCGATTTCGAATCGTTTTTTGATTTGACATGGGTCAACATTTTAATTAATATCTCCGCTAATTAGGGTCGCATCGTTTAGCAAATTACATATCGTACATCTGCGATAAATTCTCTGT
Source organism: Salticus scenicus (assembly GCA_963930645.1). Lineage (NCBI taxonomy): Eukaryota > Metazoa > Arthropoda > Arachnida > Araneae > Salticidae > Salticus > Salticus scenicus. The sequence continues at coordinate 96,121,776 of OZ005655.1, forward strand.
CCGACGGTACCTGTTCGAAGTCCGTGCGAACGTTAGCGGCGGAGCCTTTTCCGTTTCAAGCCGTTTCTCACAGACACACACACACACACACACGCGTACAGATTTTAATAATATACTATCTTTATACCGCACAAACATAATGAAATTAACATTCATTGCACAAAAAAAAAAAAAAAAAAAAAAAAAAAAAAATTGTATAGAATATGAAAATCTTAAAAATTATGATTGGGTTACACGGCCACGTACAAATATTAAAATCTTTAGAGGACACATTTGGTAATTGCTCATAGCAAGTTTTTAGCTACGCTTTTTTTTTTTTTATCTCTTTTAAACTAAGTTCAAATTTGCTTATGACTAAACTTGTTTAATTCTCTGTGTGCTGATTTACCTAAATAAGTTAGAATGACTTGAAATTGATACAGAAGATTATTCAAGTTTGTTTTGCCTTGTTCGTTATTGAAATCATTTAAATTGCTCTACTGGTTTGTGTACAAGGACAGACAAAATAATCTGAAACATTACGATCTCTGATAGGTATTTCTTTAAAGCATGTTTTATTATCTTTATATTGCATACAACATAACGTAATTAACATGCATATTAAATTGTCAAAAAGCTATATTTTAGTGGAATATAAAATTTTAAAAAAAAATTGTACTGGCACCAATATATATACTATATATATATTATTCAAACTACTAAAAACAAATTGAAAATTGACATAAAAAATGAATTGTAAATTGTGCCTAAACACATAAAATAAATTTCTTCGCTAGACAGCATAAACACTGCTATTAATCATAACTTTTGAAATCAGCGCAAAAGCAAATAGATACTTTTTTTTTTTTTTCACAGATTTACTTTAAGACCGATAGAGGCAAAACTTGTTGTTTCGAATGATCTAAGTTTACAGTTTATTTGTTTTTGTTTTTTGTTTTTAGTTTATTTTTTAACACTTACACAATTGATTCAGTAGTAACATACAAATAAAACAGCGAGCATCCTTCGCAAAAATTTTCAAGATTTATCTTTCTTCGAAGTTACTAGAGTTTTCGTAGCAAACTTTTGCTACTTGCGAAATCTTGATTGTTTCACTTGAGTCTAAGTAATTTTTTTCTGTGTTTTGTAAGTACTAAACTGAGATGTACAATTTTAATTGAATTTTATTTTTGTATTGAATAAAAGTACCAATTTTTATTTAACTTTACGCCAACTTCAAAAGTTATGATTAATAGTAGTGTTCATGATGTCCAGCAAAGTTTTATACTTTTAGGCACAATTTAAAATTCCATTTTATATCAATTTTCCATTTATTTTTAGTAGTTTGAATTATAATTTAAATTTCTTTTTTGAGTCAATTCTAATTTTTTTAAAGTTTTTTACTTTTATTTCTTATTTCTTTTTCTTTCTTTTCGGTGAAAATACATTCATAGTGCAGAACATGAGAAGACCTTCGAAAGCAGCTTCATATATAGCAACCTACCAAGAAAAATGACACAACTAAAAAAAAAATGGCAATTTTCAGTTAATGTCTGAAAAGTGCGTATGGAGTGTCCCAATATGCATAAAAACGCTACATCTCTACCTCAAAAATTATTCGTCTGAGAGGCAGTTGTGTCAGTTTTATTAGAATGTTTTCCGTTGCGGTATCGTTAAGTTGATTTTCCTCATTCACAGTATTTGTTACTTTATAAAGTGTAGAATGTAAAGCTCAAACAAGGGTTCAATTGTGCAATACAGTTCACGAACAGAAGATTGAACAACAAAAAATAAAGGTAAGTAGTGATGAATAGTTGTCTTTTTCTTTCTAAGATCCCTTCGGCATGTCACAGTGTAAAAAATTGCGAACAAAGAAATGCACATTTTAAGCATTCATATTTATAAGGTCTCTTTTCATACTAAATCAATGATGCTCTACAACTTTCTAATTTACTTTTTTCCTGTCTTGTACCGTTTACGAGATAAAAGCACTAATTCCACGGTTTTTTGGCATTGTAAGCGGCCGTATATCGGAGCGCATAGCCACTTTATTATATCTATATATCTACCTACAAGTTTTATGACTAAAGATTAAAAAGTGGAACGGACTTTACTTGGCACTGTTTGTTCTGTTTAGATCTTAATAATATCATAACGGGACCTTTTTCAGGCCAAGACCTTTAAAAAAATCAAAATCGGTACATTCTTTAGAAAGTTATAAGCCCCCCCCCCCCCCCCCCCCCAAAAAAAAAAAAAAAAAAAAAAAAAGGTTTGAATTAAGATTCTTCTCTTTTTTAGAAGTCAGTAATGAAATTATCTATATATTAATAGGCAAGCATAAAATTTGTAGTCCGTTTTTAACATATTAATTATGGGAGTAGAGGGTTGAAAATGGTATCATTCGAAAGGTATGGTTAGCCGGAAGGTGCGAATACAAATATTATTTTCTTTCGATGTCAAGAAGGTATTTAAAAATCCATTTATTTTTTATGCATTTTCCCCCATTTTTCCCTTTTATACACGTATTCCTTTACATTAAAAAATACCTAAAAGTAGAAAGTTGTTAAATCTGGAAATTTCATAAAGCTCAAATAAAACCATAGACACAGTAATTTGTATAATGTAGCATCACTATACGCAAGCGAAGTGATGACGTCACTGTCTGTCCATGGAGCCATGAAAAAGATTTTCTATGTTAATCGTCCATTGGATTTTTTGTAAAAAATTATTAAAAAATAACGGAAATTATCTGCCGATTTTAATTCCAATATTTGGGTATAGTTATATATAAGTTACTGTCTACATGTGTTTGATTGAGTTATTTTTTCTGTAAAATTGATAAAATTTTAATTTAAAATCACAAAACTCCAGAAAAAAAATGGCAAACTTCCAGTTTCGAATGTAAACATAAACATTTCATTTCAAAGGGTGATATTTAAACAATAAATATTCAACTAATATACTAAATAAAAGGAAAATGGATTTGTTACTAACTGCTGCATGTATAAGTAGACGATACGGAAAAAATTCCGATTTCCGTTTTTTGCTGATTTTACATGTTTTTAGCTTTCTTTACGTTTCAATTAACTGAAATTGGCTACTTATTTTTTAAAAAACTGTTTTTATTGGTAGCTTTTGTGGGTAGAAGAAGTAAGTAGAAGATACATAAAAACTTTTGATTTCCGGTTTTCGATGAATTTACACGTTTTGAGATTTCCTTGCATTTTAATTAAGTGAAATTGACTACTTATTTTTATTTTTTAAAAGTGGATTTATTATTCTTTCTTCTGCATATATAAGTAGAAAATATAAGATTCAGAAAAGTTTTAGATTTTCGGTTTTCGATAAATTTACGCGTTTTCAAATTTCCCGAACTCAATTCGACCATTTTTGAAAAATATCTTTTTTTTTTTTTTTTTGTTCAAACACTGTACTTTATGCACCAATCGAATTAATTTAACAGAATTTGATACTTGGTTGGGCCTTGGTTTGACATGGTACCTATTAGCTTCTGGGCTGTATCACACAACAAGGGGCGTTTTCACGTTGCGATTTTCTCTCATTTCAGGAAAAGCTAACATCTACAGAGAGAAATAGTTATATTAAGTAAAACTTTGCTGATTCAGTTAGAGTGAATATCGGCAAACAATTGCCGCAGCTGTGTTGCAATTGCATTCCGTTTAGGACAAGGCAATAACTTTGCTTTGCCTCGCTTTGCAAAAAAAATGGTCGAGTTTCGACCACTGGGCGATACTAGTTAGTATTAATAAATGTTTCACAGGGTTATGTTATGCTGTTCAGATACAGTAGGAGATATAAGTGGAAATTGCTCAATGTACATTATACATAGTTTCATCATTTTTTATGTGTATGCCTATTTTTATAGTGTGTATGCAATTTTTAAACGCTATAAAGGAATACATGAAAGCAATCTATGCTCTGCTTTTAGGTTGATTTCTTTAGAAATCGACCTATTGCAATCACTTCGTTTATCTATATATATATATATATATATATATATATATATATATATATAATGAAAATTTTGTCACCACGATAACTCCCGAAATAATACTCGAAATCGAACCAAATTTGGACAGTGAACTAATCTTATACATATCTTGGATGAGTTCGTTAACCAAGTTGCTCCGACTTTTTGTTTTCAAGTGGCAACCACTTGAAAATTTCAAACCGACATTGTAAAAATCATATTTAAAGCAAGATTTGCTTGAATTTTGATGTAAATACAGGCCACATAAGGATCTCAATGAAGTTTATTAATGAAGTTTATCCGCCATTTTTAATAAAGTGGCAGATATTTAAGTTAAGCGGGGCCACTTGAAATCAGGCTACCACTTGAAAATTTAAAATCACTATAACTTCCGAAATAATACTCCAAATCGAACCAAATTTGGACAGCGTCTTAACTTGTATTATGAATATCTTAGATGAGTTTCTTAACCAAGTTGCTCCACCATTTTGTTTTCAAGTGGAGACCACTTGAAATTTTCTAATTCAAATTGTAAAAAGCGTATTGCGAATTTGTTTGAATTTTGATACATACATAGACTACATAAGGGTCTAAATGAACTTTATTAATGAAATTTATCTTCCATTTTTAATAAAGTGGCTTATATCTTAAGTTATGTGGGGCCACTTGAAATCAGGCTACCACTTGAAAATTTTAAATCACGATAACTTCCGAAATAATACTCCAAATCGAACCAAATTTGGACCGCGTCTTAACTTGTGTTATGAATATCTTAGATGAGTTTCTTAACCAAGTTGCTCCACCATTTTGTTTTCAAGTGGAGACCACTTGGAATTTACAAATTCAAATTGTAAAAAACGTATTCCGAATTTGTTTGAAGTTTGATGCATACATAGTTTATACAAGTGTTTCAAAGAACTTTATTAATGAACTATATCCCCCATTTTTAATAAAGTGGCGGATATCTTAAGTTAAGCGGGACCACTTGAAATCAGGCTACCACTTGAAAATTTAAAACCATAATAACTTCCGAAATAATACTCCAAATGGAACCAAATTTGAAAAGTGTCTTAACTTATCTTATAAATATCTTGGATGAGTTCGTTAACTAAGTTGCTCCGACTCTTTGTTTTCAAGTGGCAGCCACTTGAATATTTCTAACCCACATTGTAAAAAGCTTATTTAAAGCAAGATTTGCTTGAATTTTATGTAAATCTAGACTACATAAGAGTCTAAATGAACTTTATTAATGAAATTTATCTGCCATTTTTAATAAATTGGCAGATATCTTAAGTGGGGCCACTTGAAATCAGGCTACCACTTGAAAATTTTAAATCACGATAACTTCCGAAATAATACTCCAAATCGAACCTAATTTGGACAGCGCCTTAACTTGTGTTATGGATATCTTGGATGAGTTTCTTAACCAAGTTGCTCCACCATTTTGTTTTCAAGTGGAGACCACTTGAAAATTTCAAATTCAAATTGTAAAAAGCGTATTCCGAATTTGTTTGTATTTTGATGTATACATAGATTATATAAGTGTCTCAATAAAGTTTATTAATGAACTATGGATTTTCTCGCCAAAAGTCGCCAAAAAAGTCGCCAAATCCATTACCTGCCATATTGGAGCTTTTTAATGCGTTTTTAAGGGAAAATTACGCTATTTTAACGTTAAAAGAAACTGGAAATGCAGAAAAGTAATGTTTAATCAACTTACTAAGCCTATTTGAAAGAATTTCTACAAAAAAGAAAAAAAAATCAAATTTGCAACAAAATCTTAGATTAATTAGTTCACTGAGCAACTTTCTCTGCCATTTTGATCCAAGTGGCAGCTACTCAATTTTTCAACACGATAACTTTTGATATTCTGAATTAATTCCAACTATATTTGTACAGTAGTCTTATCTCACAAATGCATTTGATTAATTTGTCAACTTGGCCCACCATCTTGTTTCCAAGCCACTTGAAAATTTTAAAGTCACATAAAAAAGTTATTTATGATATTTATGAACCGATTTGCTTTAAACCCCATATGCAGATAGCCTACATCAATATTTCTACTAATTCGTTAATAATTTGTAGCCGTGCTTGACACGGAAAAAGAAATCAACCTACCCTTCCGAATAAGCCGGAAGGACTTGTTTTCTTTATAAATAAACCTATAAAAACTGACTTTGTGAGATTTCTTTTTCCAAATTTACAAGAAAATTGCATTTTTTCGTAGTCTTTCTCTTTTTAGACAATGTACAGGCTACACGAAAGCAGTCTATTAAATGTTTTAAAATTAAGCTTAAAATTAATTTTTGAAAGATTTTTTTTTTTATCTATTGATAAAAATAAAATATGTTTTATGTGTGTGCGTATGGACTGCTCTGCAATTTTTAGATAAAATAAAGGTTTTTACAAATTTGTTTTATGTTTCTCCTAATCATGAAGCTATAAAGATACTGAGAATTTTTCTTTATGAATAAAAACAAAATGTGCTTTACAATTTTATCGTGCAGGTAAAATACACAGGATATTAAACGACATAACACACAAATATATAGTTTAAAGATATATATATCAATACGGACCGCGTGTTTTTTCTTTCTTGTTTAGTTTTTAACTCCAGAGTACTATTTCCTTCTGACAAGAAAAAGGCGTCGTCATCATTTGGTGTAAACTATCTTAAATTTTGCATAGTAAAATAAAATATATTGCAGAAATTATGAGTTTACAAATACGTAATGATGGGATGCGTGAGTCTAAAATAGGACTCGAGTACAAATTTAATTATGTTTAAGGAAAAAAAAAATAATTTTACATTTTAATATAATTTAACCCCTGACATAGAAATGCATGTTAAATATTACAGTTTCTAAAACTATTTAGAATTATTTTTAAAGTATGTTCACATACAATGCTTGTTATCTTACCTCTTAATCAAACTTTGTAGTATTCAAATGGAAAGTAAGAAATAGTAGAGTGAGCACTACTTTTTTTTTTTTTTTTTTTTTTTTTTTTTTACACTCATTGAACTTTGAAATATAATGAGTTTGAACAGGAATTTATATTGTCTACACACATGTATTAATAATGAATTTGGTTTTAAAAATTTAGATGATGAAACTTTTTTTTTGTGTGTGTGTGTGTGTGTTGTAAATATTGCTGAAATATTTGCGACTTTAGTTAATGTTTGGTTTAAAATTTTTATTGAAATAAAATAAAATAAATGCGCGCAGTTTTAATCACTCTGTACATAAATGGCTAAGAGAGTTTTCTTCCTGTTTGTTCGTTGCTGGACGCAAGTTCGTTGGCTAAAAGAGATTTTCTTCTGTTTATCTGTGTGTTGTTGCCACCAGATTTTCATACTTTAATTAATTTAAAAAATTGTCACCAGCTTTTCATACTTTAGTTAATTAAAAAAAATCTAATTGTCCGATCGATAAGTTAATTAAACCGACGGATTCAGGAAAAACGCTTCTTTCCTTTGGTACCTTATTTGTAAGGAAATTTTGATTTGAATTTTTTAAATTAATTAAAGTGTGAAAATAATAATGGAGTAAAATAATAATAATAATAATAATATACCTCAATTTTATATTTCCCCCCCCCCCCTTTTGTTTAAATAGTATGTTGAATAAATGAATCGCGCTTGGCATGAAAGCTAATTCAGCATTACATTAAATGGCTTTACTTATTGATAATTGATAATCCTGGGTAATTTTTTTAATTTTGATGCTGAAATTCATCGGCCATTTTTTGCCAAGGACTCCACTTTTATAAAAGCCACTTTAAGCCAAGTAGCGCATAAAAAATATAAATAAATTACAAAATGTTGAAAAACAGAAAAGAAAGGAAAAGAAAGGAAAGGAAAGAAAACGAAAAGAAAAGAAGCAAACAAAATAATAATAATAATAATAATAGCATAAATTTAGAAAAATATATCCCATTTAGAGACACTTTTAAAAGACACGTGTAACGTTTTAAATTAATAAATAAAACACTTTAAAACACGTATAAACGTTTTAAAAACTTATATTTAATTAAAAACTACATATTTCTAAGCTTTTGGCCCTGAAAATCAGGGCATCATCAGGAAATTGTACAGTGTGCAGCTGTGTTACAAATATATATATACCATAAATCAGGTTAAAGCTACAGTTACATCGCTACTTTAATACAAAAACCAATGAACTAAAAATTTTTTGTATTAAAGTAGCGATGTAACTGTAGCTTTAACTTGATTTATGGTATATATATTTGTAACACAGCTGCACACTGTACAAAACCATGTAGATTTCCTGATGATGCCCTGCTTTTCAGGGCGAAAAGCTTTGAAATATGTAGTTTTTAATTAAATATAAGTTTTTAAAACTTTTATACGTGTTTTAAAGTGTTTTATTTATTAATTTAATAACATAAATTATGTATTTTTGTCTAAAGTGAAGATAAAAATTCAAAAGTCGCCAAGGGGAGCTACATTAAGGCTATACCATGATCAGATTTACATATTTCATTATTTCATTATTTGTTTTTCTATATACAAACTGCTATTAACTAACTCAACTACTATTATAACCACAAAAATTAATTGTCTCATGCGATAGACGAAACCGATCATAGCACATTGTAATATTATATTTGGTGTGAAATTGTTGACATTTTATGGTTCATCGAATAAAACGAATAAATATAGAAAATAGCGTGAAAGAAAATATTATGTACACCACGTATAGTGTTGTTCATATGTAACTGGTATTCAAATATAAAATGGCTACTTTAATTTTTTCGATACTGTCCGTTTCGAAACTTGCATCTGATAAGCACCCAAATGGAAGCCCACTGGTAAGCTATTGTCACAGGTAATAGGGACAGACACCTATTACCTTTGTACACTCATTCGCAGACACGAGTCTGCGAATGAGTGGGTTTCTGCTGAAGGCAGCGGGGAACCAAAGCAGGCTTTAAAACTATTTCATGATTTCTTTAAATTTTATTTTTGGTTGTAAAGTGATATAGAAAAGAGTTTCCTTTAAATATAGTGACCAGCGAAGCGAGAAAAGCCTTCGTTGATTTCATGAATTAAAAAATGGTTTCGTTAACAAACTTTGATCTATTGGCACGCCGGCAGCATCAGGCCGAGTTTTGTACATTTCGAGTTTGGTTTTGAAATTTTTCCCGCATTCGGAATTCTGTTCGTTCCCGAACCGGGGTTTTCCTAGTATAATATTAATTTACATTTTTTGCATTTAAAAATTGGTATATTGGGGAAAATACAAAACTTTCGTCTCTATTTTCATATAC